>CP142453.1:2417500-3017500 GCA_038049695.1 Cinnamomum chago | reverse complement strand
AAGGTTGCAATACCAGGTTAGGGGCTGGAAGCAGGAGAGAGAACATGATGAAGGAAATGAATGATGAAATTGATGGATGATTCTCCATATAGGTAAGATGTAAAATGGAAAAGGGAAAAGAAAGAAAAAAGAAAGAGAGAGACGTTGCAGAGAGATGAAAAGGGGTAGGTGGGTGATAGTCATCAAAGGGCAGAAAAAGACAAACGAGTGAGTCGACCAAACTGTTGTCAAACTGTGGCTTTTTTATTATGGAGATATGGAAAATTATGGATAGAAAGGCCCTTGTTTTTCATGTTTTCTAAAGATTGGGCCCAACCAGTAAACTCAAAGGAGGGCCTGATTGGCAAGCATATATGTGTGCATGCTTGTGTGTACGGGTGTGTGGGTACAAGCTTGCTTTTGTGCATGTGTGTGCAAACGCACGGTTAGGGGTGTTCATGGGTCGGGCCAAGGAATATCTAGGCCCATTCCGACTTTTAAACATCTCCCGGCCCTAGCCTGAGTCGAGCTAGAAGTGGTTGGCCCAAGCCCAACCCGCCTAGAAATGTTGAAGCTCGAGCACGATCCAAGACAGAGTTAAAGAATTAAAAAAAGCGTTTTCTATCATGTTTTATTCAGTAGCTCAATTGGTTTGGTCATATTACCTTGTTTGAGAGGTTATATTTTTTAGCCTTCTCTTTACTTGCCTCCTATAACACTTTTCTATTTGGGGCGTGCTGTGGGCTCTCTACCACTGAGTTCAAACCCCGCCCATTTACTAGGACCTAACTCCCAAGCTCATCCCAAAGCGGGCTGGCCCAATCCATGAGCACCCCTACACATAGGCATGTGTGTTTTGGATGATTTACTATTTTTTTTTTGCTGGTTGGGCTACTGGAGGAGTGATACTCTAACTTGAGGATCAAGAACGACTGTTTCTGAACTCATGAAGAAAATATATGATGAGTAGAAAAGATGATACAAGCAAGACATTATTGTCTATGACCAAACGAACCATGGAACCAGTTGTTTTAGGAAAAAAAACCATGGAACCAGTTCTCATGTAGTCCAAACATGGGTTTTTTTTTTTTACAGAGAATGGATCAATTAATTAGAGTTCATAATTGTCACTATATCATAAAATTTATAAAAAGAAGAAAGAAAATCATCAAATCATTATATGCAATACCCAAATTTAAAATCCAAGACCATGTATCCAATTCTCAAGTTCCAATTGTTAACCATGTGGGATTTCTCAATAACCCAATCCCAAATTCAAGAAACAGAAAAAAAAAAAAAAAAAACCAACGCAAATGAATCTCCAATGTTCAAACCCTAATTGTCAATCATTTGAATTTCTCAATTTCCGAACTTGCATTGCATTGATATACTAGTAGGATACAGTTTCTGTGTATCCTTGTGTGCTGACTCCATTATTTTTATTGTTGTTGTTATTATTATTTACTTTTCAACATAAAAAAAAGGTCAGATAGGACGTTGAGTAGTGAGTGACCATTTTATTAATAGGTAAAAAGTAGTACATTATATGAAAATCTTGATTTGAAGTATGAAATTTGATGTTTAGATAGGATAGTCATATTTGTATCTCTGATCCTCATATCCATATCTGCATCATATATGTAAACAACCATTATTGATTACAGCACATTATATTTTAAGGTGGACCCATAAATTCTCTTATATATATGTAGGGGTTGTTTGATTTTTTAAGTTGTTCAATTTACAGTGATATTTGAGATTCTAATTTGCTAATGAGGGGAGATTGAGCAACTTGTCCAGTTACTTATTTCTTTTGTTTTCTAGCATTTGATCCTTGAGGCATTGGAATTAAGAATTTTTTGAATTTGAGAGCTGTTGGACATTGGATTAATTGTTGCGTTTTGGTGAAAAATATCATTTGCTGTTGCTATTATTTGGAGATTTTGTGAGAGTAGGCAATTAAAGAGTCTTTGGTGTAGTGCTTTTGTCGAATGGTGTGCAGTTGGAAGGATTAACTGCATCAACGTCTGATGTATTTGTCTTTGCCAGTATATTCACGTCGATATTTTGTTTAATAAAGAAGCACTTACATTGAATTTAAAATTTCTATGAATCAAAGATTTGTGATTTACTTTCAAATTCAGTCGGTCAATTTAATTAAGTAGTCAATTTTTTTGGGTTTTTCCTCTTTGGTTTTTTTCTTTTCTTACGATAAAACAAGTGATTTGTGCCACCATTTGATGGGACAGCCTGTTATTATGGATTGGAAAGTGGGAAGTTGGGTTAATTGAATTCGGTTTTTTGTTCTGTTATATTTTTAAGGGAAAATAGCTGCTGGCCCTGATGTATCACCTCCATTGACTGTATTAGAAGGTGGGACCAGTATGGAGCCATCCACGGAAGTGGAGAACATTGGGAAGCCTCCACGGAACATTTCGGTAATTCGACATTGCATGAGCAGTGCTAGGTTGGCAGAGGTAGTAAGCCTTCACTTTTCACACTATATGTCGATGCTTTCTTTGTGTTCACATTGTTAAACTATTTTATATGGATTACCTTGATTGCGGATGCATTTCCCTCTTCTTATGAATTAGTACCATGAGCATTTTCTGATTTCGGAAACTGTTTTCTAACATGTTTGCTCCTCCCATGTGTTTAGGAGTTGGATCTTGTGGGAATTGATTCAAAGTCACCAGGATGTGGCAAGTCTGGCTTTTTACCAGTGTTCCGTTCTGGGAGTCATTGTGAGATAGGGCCGAAACAGTACATGGAAGACGAACACATCTGTATAGATAATCTACTCGAACATCTTGGAGAAGATGCGGATGTACCATCACCAGGGGCTTTCTATGGGGTGTGTAACTAAAACATCACTGCTGCTCCTTGCAGCTGTAACTCAATGGACCATTCATCCTTATTAAATATCATATTTCCATGAATTCATGACTAGTTTGTGTTTGCTGTTTATTGTTAAATGATTTACTAATTAGTCAAATGAATGGTTTAGGTTCTTTTCTGTTTATCTTCTGAGACCATTAGTTTCTCTTATTTTCCTAAAAAAATCAAACTTTTAGAACTCGTACAGATACGAGTTGTTTTAGTAGACTGAAACCGCCTGAGGTTTATTGCCTAAATTTATTTGTTATTCAAAACAGATTATAGAGTACAATGGAAATTTTACAGTAAGTTATTGGGAAAAAAATGCAATTATGCAATAGCTGAAGATTCAGTTGTTCGTGGGTGCAGGTATTTGATGGTCATGGTGGTACAGATGCAGCTTCTTTCATCCGAAAGAACATTCTTAAGTTTATACTTGAGGATTCTCACTTCCCCGCATGTGTGGAGAAGGCTATTAAGAGTGCATTTGTGAAAGCAGATCATGCATTTGCTGATGCTCACAATCTCGACAGCTCCTCCGGTACCACAGCACTGGTTGCTCTAATCTTTGGCAGGTGAGGATTAGAATTCCTGTCCAAATCCTTTCTTCCCTTGCTATTGCTTGCCTGACCTCAATAGTTGTTCATTAATGCTTCTCGTCTGTATTTTGCAATTGCAATATTATGTTGTGGGACAAGTGTGCTCTCTTTTGGTCATTGAAAGCCATGGATGCATGTATTTGTCCCGCATGCTTTTGAATTTTGATATAGTAGTTCAGTGAAGTGTAGCTATTTATGTATTATTTCTGTTCAGCTCCTCGTATTGCACATGGATGGTACTTATTTCTTTCAAATGCATTTCACCTTTAACCATGCAGGACTATGCTAATTGCAAATGCGGGTGATTGTCGAGCTGTGTTGGGCAAACGGGGTAGAGCAGTTGAATTGTCAAGAGACCACAAACCCAATTGCAGCACTGAAAGACTAAGAATCGAGAAACTGGGTGGCATTATTTATGATGGCTATCTCTGTGGTCAGCTATCAGTAGCAAGGGCTCTGGGAGATTGGCACATGAAGGGTGCTAAAGGTTCTGCCTGCCCATTAAGTGCAGAGCCTGAATTGCAGACAGTAACTCTCGCGGTGGAGGATGAGTTCTTGATAATGGGCTGTGATGGTCTGTGGGATGTGATGAGCAGCCAGTGTGCGGTGACGATAGTGAGGAAAGAGCTCATGCAGCACAATGATCCTGAGAGATGCTCTTGGGAGCTAGTAAGAGAGGCACTCAAGCGGAATACATGCGATAATTTAACTGTCATTGTTATCTGCTTTTCTCCTGATCCACCTCCTCGAATAGAGATTCCAAGAGCTCGAATGAGAAGTATTTCGGCAGACAGCTTGAATTTTCTCAAAGGGGTTCTTGAAAGCAACATATGATTACAGCCTGCAGTTGAAAAGCTGGGATTTTTGGGAGATTGACACGCTTGTATAAAATGCTTTTGGTGGGAGGTTTTTGTGAGCTTGCTTCCCTACTTGCCTGTTATTTGTCACCCATGCTGCCTCGATAATAAAAGGATAGGATTTGAGATTTTTTTTAATTCGGGTATCATGTACATCTGAGACAATTATTTTTATTAATGTGAAGCATCAAATTTGTTTCTTTTACATTTTTTGCAGATTCCTCTTAGAATAGGTATCTTTTGATTTGATAACCTGGTATTCTTTTTCTTTCCATCTTGCCTCCTGTGTATGTTCTGCTAGAGATCCTTAAGCCAAACCTAAGAATGTACCAATTTCTGCTGTTTTGATTGGGCAAATGTATTATCACATTTGCTAGTAACGGTCTGGTCTATCTGGCTTCAAAAAACTCTAGGCTTGCCAATTCCGAATTCCTAGCAACTCTGAAATGTGGACTTGCAGATGGACACAGCTGTAGAGTTTTCTTTTTTAGGACTTCTTCTGGGTTTTTATTTTAGGAAAGAATGATTTCTTTGAAGTGAAGATTTATAAAAAAAATAAAAATAAAAACTATGAACAGATGCAGGATCCAGCATCAAACAAATCAAGCACAATTAGGACTTGTGGTGTTAAAAAATGAGAGGATTCTGTACCCCGTGGATTTTTGTTTTTAAGGGAGCGAGGAATCCTACATTCATACTCCTCCTATAGAAATGAAAATCCTCTCTATCAAGGAAAATCGGTATATTTTTCTCTTTTTGCAAAGAAAATATTGCACCAAACAACAGAACTATAGTTTGCAGCTGGGAAAATGAAGTCAATTTTCCTCTCTAGCACTGAATCCTTTCATTGCACAAACACACAAAATTCTATTTTCGGAGGGGGGGGGGGGTGTGTGTGGTTTAAGGAATTACAGGCCGAGCCCGAGTAAGCGAATGGGCTGTGTTTGGGTAGCCTCCACCCAGCCGGCCCATCTGAAAACCCAGTGATGTCACCATGGGACCTTCCCATAAGATCCATATTAATCTTTCCCATTTCTGTACTGCCCACTTGCTAAAGTGGATTACCAAAGATGGACAAGTGGGTCCCTCCACGGTGGACCAACGAATGGGCAACGATGCCTCATGATTAGGGAATGGAGCCCCAAAACACCAAACACCTAACCTCTCATGCAATCACCCAACACTGCAACTGTATGAACCATGAAGTAATATGCAGCATTCATTTCTATTGTGGCCCACCCATGACAAAAGCAATAGTCACCAAGTTATCAATATTCCACCAGTTCTTACCTAACTAATTAATTTCAAAGACAAAACACAACCTGGAGCCACATGGTTCACACCCCCCATTTATGCATCTCATTTCATTGCAGTTCCAAGCCCTACAAATCATAAGGTGGGACCTATTACTCTTTTGGTGCGTAGCACCAAAAGTCACAATAAGAGAGCCATTAGTCAGTACTGCTCAAGCAACATATAATCAGTATTGGCAGTCATGTAACTAATGATAAAATATTTGACTGATTCCTATAAGGTGCTGCGTTCCTTTATCCCACCATAATGGGAGAATGCAACCTTTTAATTGTCGGTAAGCCTTTGCCATTTAAAGCTGTGTGAAAAATCATACATATTATTGAATAGGTGGGGCTGAACAGAATCAATTAAAATTTGGAGATATCCCGTGTATTGGAGATTTAGAAGTGTGTTCATTTTGAACGATTCAGATTTTTAACAGATGAGCTTCACTATAAACTTCAGAGGAGGGGTGTTTGAAGCTTTGTTCCAACTACGTTGGCCAGCCAGCTATACTGTAGTTTTGACAAAAAGCTTTATGCATGTCCCATGCCTGAATAGAAGAGGAGGGTCTCACCAACTTTGTAGATGTAAGTAATCCCCAAACCCCTGGTTCAATCTGGTGGGTCCCACCAGATTTTGCATATATCTGGCTCCACCTGTGGGGGGAGAAAAACAGCTGAACTTACTAAGCATCAGTTTCTGGAAGAGCTACCACTGCCAGTTGAGAAATCAGGTGGAATGGAATGGGAGGAGAAAGGTACAGATGCAGTGCTTCAGCCAGAGGGGGCAATGATGAACTGGTCCACCTCTTGACAATTCCCATCATAAAAGTGCACATGCTCTTTGATTCGCAGGACTACTAATTCAGTGTACCATCTGCTATCTTCTAAAGTTGCAATAACAGGTTGAGTAACATTTACTGTGAGCATCAACCAACAAATTGGAGATTCAAAACTCCACTGTCATATTGGGATAAAATAAAATAAAAATTTACTCAACTTACCTATGTGCCTCGAGAAATTAGTGCAGCCCAAAATGCTCGAAACCCTCTTATAGAAAGAACAAAAAAAAAAAGTCTGAGTCATACATTAAATCTGATTGATCCCAACCCATAACATACATGTCCAGTGCAAGTCCAACCATTGATTTGATGGGTTGGGTAATAGTATAGGGTCTGAATAGGTCACAAGTACAAAAGACACACTATAATGATTAATCTAATTTAGGCTCCGATACTTTACCACTACTTTGATAATATTCAAAAGTTGTCATCATTGGCTACCTTTTCTTCCTTTTCCCCTATCTATCTATTTGAGAATTACTATTTTGGCTTTAACATTTTCCACTCAACCCTGTTATTTTTTTTATTATCTTTTTTTATTATGTTCTTTGCTAGTATCGCCATCATTCGAATTTGCTTGGATGCATGATATCCAAAGAAGCCACCACAATGAAAAATTACGGATGTGGACTAGAGGAAAACAAGGTCTCATAACGATCAAATTACCTAATCTTTAATTTTATGTCATCAAACTTTAAGAACTATACAACCTGTAAATTCAACATTAACTATCGTTAGAAATATCGGGGGAATGAATAGCCTTGTTGATTCAAATACCTTGGAATCCTTGTATATCTACTTTTTCCAATTTGCGAGGAGTAGAGGAGGGGGGTGAACTTTTTGTTGGTGGAGATGAGATCATAATATACTATGTTGGAGATCGGAATTGTCGTTGAAAAGAAATTGTGGCAAGGAAGCCAATGGTAAGAAATTTGTGCAGCTTCGGATTTCTTGAAAAGAGAGTAATCGAGACACGAGCATGATTCCCTATTGCTATAATTCTACGGTAGGGCCCATGTAATGATAATTTGGACGGTCAAAGATGATTAATTGTAGGGCACGCATAAGTACTTTTATGCGGTCAACTTAGAACTGAATAATTGTAATCACGAATGTGGATTAGAGGAAAACAAGGTATCATAATGATCAAATTACCTAATCTTTAATTTTATGTCATCAAACTCTGAGAACTATACAACCTGCAAATTCAACATCAATTACCGTTAGAAATATATGGGGAATGGATAGTCTTGTTGGGTCAAATACCTTGGAATGACCGCATCATTAAAAAAAGAAAATAAAAAGGTGAGATTAGGACCGATGTCTATTCAAAGGAATCTTTTGTGCACCTTATATGAAAACTTAAAAAGAAAATAAGACATATCTTTTGGATAAGAGCGGCAAAGAAAGTTATTTTCAATTTGATCTAAAATCATACATGCAATAATTGTTTTCATGTTAAATCACATAGATTTATTATGCTCAAGTAGAGAAATCCTCACTTATAAAGGACCAAACTCCATTATGGAGCCCCTTATTAAAATCCAAACCATTCAAAATAGGCATTTTTTAAGGGTATCAGGGTATTCTCGATTTTTTCAACAATCAGAGTTTGTTTCACTGTTAAGTTAACTACTTGATAAAAGAATGTGGCAATGGATAGGCAAAAGACCGTGTTAATCACTTTTTGTTTAATAATGTTTTTCATCAAACAGTGAATCCAACAATAAAAATAACTCACACCGGCCCAATATATCAAAAGAGTATTTATTTTTTACCGCTTAAATTTTAATAAGTGAGCTCAACCATGAGATTCTCCTCCATAACTCAGAATCTCAAGAGGGTCCGAATTTAGACGAGGTACGGTGACATTTTCTAATCACCACAACACAAGCATTTAGCGCGACACATTTTAGAATGTCCCGCGGATCTCACAAGCATCTTTTTCCCTTCAACGAAGGAAGAGAGAGAGAGAGAGAGAGAGAGAGAGAGCTGCTTCTTTTCCATCTCTATCTATAAGAAGAAGGAGAAGGAGAAACGAGAGAGATTCTCCAACCAAACACAATCAAAAATCGCAAATGAGAGCGAAAGCCCTCCACAATTCGCGTTGATTCTCATTTCCTCATCAGGAAATCGACTCTACTCGGCTTTCCACCGCTGTAAGCAACCATTCCAGTGGCCAAAAAGGCAAGTTTTCGTTCTTGTTTTCTCTAATTTTCTCCCTTTTTTTCGCCACATTTGATTCTGCCTCGTTTTCTTGCAATTTAGCGGTTCAGATCTCGAGATCTGGACCCTTTTTGCTTTATTTGGAAAGAAAATGGTCAATATCTGAGCCGTTGATGTGATTTATCTGGATTAGGGCTTGGATCTCGTAATGAGACGAGATCTGTCTCTTCTTTCAAGAGAAATGGTGGATTCTTTCTTTTTGATGTTTTTGATTGCGCGGATCTTGAGATCTGGATGTGTTTGGAGCGTTTGGGAAAGAAAATGGTCGATTCTTGTGCTCTGAAGGCATGATTCGTGTAATCGAAGGAGATGTGTTGGAATCGGAGAGGAAACGGACGGCTGCTCCAAGTTTCAATGGTCAGGATCTTGTTTAAGACTAGAGATTTCATGTTTTAGCGACGATTTGTAGCCTGTTTTCCCCAATGCTCATTTAGGTTTCTGAGCTCAGAGGATCTGAGTTTACATACTGTATCAGCGATCTTTCACAGGAAAAGTAAAAGAAGCGATCTGGTTAGGGTTTTTTTTTTTTGGTTCTCAGGAGCATTTGAATTAGGTGTCAGCAAGAAGCTATGATTTATGCTTTTAGAGCTGACGCTTTTTAAATGTGGTTGTTGATCCTTGACTCTGATAATTAGTAATGGTTTTGGGGACTTTAGGGTTTAGGGTTTTTGGCCTTTCAAAGGTTTGAGGATGGGGAGTCTAGGTAATTTCAAGAGATCGGGCAGTAACGGCGGTAAGACTGCTCTCCTTCGCAGTGGTTCAGGAAAACAGATGGACAAAGGCATTGTGGAGGAGGGAGTGGTGGGAGAAGCATCTGTTCCAAATGAATTTGAGGCTCTAAGTGTTCCGAAACGGCTTGTTAGGAGTGTCAGCCAGAAGTTGAAGAAGAAGAGTGCGAGAGGCGATGATGGCGAGGATGAGGGGAAAGAGAGAAAGGGTTATGGATGGAAATGCCTTGGATTGTATACAAAGGGAGGTGGGTGTCGAGTTGGGGCTGATACAGGTGAGGAATTGGGAGATGGAAGTGGTCGAAGGAAGTCCAATGTTGGGGAAGATTGCATGAGGGGTTATCATGCGATCCCGGGCACTGATGAGGCAAGGGTTGATTGCTTTTCTTATGGGGTAGCAGAGAGGTTTTGGAGGTGGAATAGCAGAAAGGCAAAAGAGATTGAGCCGCAACAGGCGAGCGGTGAAATTCACTTCTCACTTCCAGATGACATACTAGAAATGTGTCTGGCAAGGGTTTCTTTGACGACTCTCATGAACACCCGCCTTGTTTGCAAGAAGTGGAGGGCCTTGACAACCTCTCCTCATTTTATGCAGATGAGATGCAAGGGTTCCCATCAGAGTCCCTGGTTGTTTCTGTTTGGTGCCGTGAAAGATGGGTACTGCACTGGGCAGATACACGCTCTTGATGTCTCTCTTGATCGATGGCACCGGCTCGATGCTGATATCTTAAGGGGTAGATTTCTGTTCTCTGTTGCGAGTGTTGGGAGTGATATTTACATTGTTGGTGGTTGCTCTAGCTTGGCTAACTTTGGCAGGGTTGACAAGAGCTCATTCAAGACGCATAAAGGGGTGATGGTATTCAGCCCTTTAACTGGACTGTGGCGCAAAGCAGCATCAATGAAGTCAGCAAGGTCGGGGCCTGTTTTGGGTGTTTTTGAAGTTGATTCTAGTTGCTCTATCTTTCAAACTCGGCTAGATCGGCAAGATCGACGCCCTTCAAAGTTGCGGCTGGGTGGTGTATCTGATGTTTACGAGGATCCACACAGATTCTCACTAAGACGACAACTTAGAGATGCTTTGATTGAGACTGAGGACTCATCCAGAAGAAAACCCTGTAAGTTTGTCAAGCAAGAAAGTAATCAATCAGATGTAAAAGACCCCAGGAGGTTTGTTCTTATTGTTGTAGGAGGCCAAGGATACTGGGATGAGCCTTTGAATTCTGGCGAAATTTATGATCCAGTATCTAATAAATGGATGGACATTGCAAGATTACCTGGAGACTTTGGAGTTGTTTGCTCTGGTGCTGTTTGTAACAAAATGTTCTATGTTTATTCCGAGACTGACAAGCTTGCTGCTTATGATATAGAAAGGGGAATTTGGATAGGAATCCAGACCTCTCCCTCCCCTCCCCGTCTTCATGAGTACTATCCAAAACTTGTATCTTGCCATGGTCGGGTGTTCATGCTTTGTGTATCATGGTGTGAGGCAAGTGGCCAAGTAAATCGGAGGGAGAGAGCTGTAAGAAAGATATGGGAGTTAGATCCCTCATTTCACTCCTGGAATGAGGTCTCAAAGCATCCAGATGCCCCCATGGACTGGAATGCTGTATTTGTTGCAGATAGAGGTATGATATTTGGAGCCGAGATGTTCAAGATATTTGGTCAGGTGTTGGACTTCTTGACTGTATGTAATGTGTCTGGTTCGGAATTGAAATGGGACCGCATCTCAAAGAAGCATGTTGCACATGAAGTAGATGCTTCTTCTTGCATGACAAAGACAATTGCAGTGCTGCACCTGTAAACTACTCGGTCTTCCTGTCAAATTTGCAGCTTGTCATATTCTTCTTCTCTCATCATCATTCTTTCAAGGTATAAAACTTTAGCAATTGATTGGTGTTGCAGTTTATTCAGATTTGTAACAGTGGTGTTTGTTTGTCTTGTAGCTTGTTAGTTCACAAATGAAAATTTCAAATTTGTATTTCAGAAAGCCACTGTTGTATCAAGACTATCTCCATTGATCTCTCTAAATGTGAAAATCTGCAGATTTTTCATCACCAAGGTTTAATGATGAAAAAAGCACTCCATAGTTTAGATTCTTGCTGTTGGTCGTTTCTATTGAACAAAGCAGTTATCCTTTTTATTTTGGATGAGCTTTTATATCATGTTGGCTATTCTTTTTGACCTTCTATCCAACCATAGTCTCGTTCAGCTCTGGGAATTTACTTTCAGAATGTGGCAGGGAAGCACTGGTTCTGGTGATCCGTTTCTAAACCTTTCAAGAGTTTATAATAATTCAAAGGGTTGCCTCTCAGTTTTGATTTTCCTTGGCGAATAGCTCTCGTGAGGCTCAAGCATTTAGTTAAAAAAAGATCATTTCAGTGGGAACTCTTGTTTTCTTGTGAAGACACATTGTAATCTGACGATTAAATATTCATCATCCCATTTCTATTACTTATTTCTCTCCCATCGAAGATCACTCGAGATAAGGATGTGTATGATATCATTGTTAGCGATACTGATTCTCGAATGGTATGGTGGAAACATTTCACAAGTGTCTCCCCTCTTGAACTAGTGTATAAACCCCATTCACAGATGGAACTCTGCTAAAATCTAGTACACAAATTTTCATTTGTCTGTATCAAAATCAACTCAAATGTGATACTGGTAACCCTCATCATACTGCAATGTTCAACCACGCGTGTCGCAGTGTCCCTTGGAACACATCATAACATCATGGAGACAGATGAGAGGGATAGCTTTTACATATTGCAGTGGGGTACACCGTACACTGCATTATGCCAATCTAGATGATGCTTTCTGTAGGGTCAGTTTACACTGGGAAATCTAGTTTAATTCAGAAAATCATACTCATTAAATACGTGATCCAAAAGTCCCAGCTCTGGACCATCCATCAAATGGGTCCCATCGTCCATCAGCCATTGAAGAAGATCTTCATTGATGGGGATATTCTTAGCCATCTGATTATGACCTGCGAATTCTGTTGGCAGAGTGGGTCGCACTGTTTAAATAGTGATTGGTCAATTCCCTACTCTGGGGGCCACCTTTCATGATGTCAAAAACTGTTGGACCAAACTCTCCAACCCTATGATACATTAGAACCATTGAATTCATGCTGTAAAAATAAACATGTTCACTTTAATCATGCAATTCACACCATTTTATCCGGATGGTTTCACTCCCATCATGAGTAGGATTTCGTCCAACACTCTTTTTTTTTTTTTTTTTTTTTTCCATCTTTCCTTTTCTGAAAAGATAGGACCCGCCCTATGTAGTTGAAAACCATGATGTGGCATCACAACACTTTAATCATCCACAAAAACAGAAAGCAGAGGATAAGAAACTTTTTAGGAGCAACAACTAGTCTAAAGACCAGGATAATCTGATCTGTATGGCTTTTAGCTAAGGGTTTATTACAATTTACAACAGTGCCCAGCAATGAGTGTTTTGTGAAGGACTATGAATCCCTGTGGCCTTCATCATCTCTCTTTTGAGATAATGTACTAAACCTAATCTTTATATGACTTTGTGGGGGTTTTAGACCCATTTGGATGTCTCCCCACGAGTATAGCTCAGATGTACCTTTTTGGATTCCTCTTACAATTAGGGGTGTTCATGGGCCTAGATGGGCTGGGGATATCCAGCTTCGGCCCAACTTTAGAAACACAGACCTGTATCCAGCCCAAGGACAACGTGGACCATAATGTCAGTCCTAAGCCCACCCGTATAGTCAACTGGGCCGGGCCAAACTGGGCTTTTAATCAGCTGTACAGACTCTAGCCATTGTTTGGACACTCCTTAGTCCTTATTCAGAATGGTCCAGGCAGGATCAGGCTTTGGGCTTTCTGTCACATAATCCAAGCCTGACCTATATTTTAAATGGGCCTAGTTTATATATCCAAGCCTACTCCGGCCCATAGCAGGTTGGACCCAATCAGGCTCGGCTTGCCCCAGCCCATGAGTACACCTAATAACAATAGGATTAGATCTCGTTTGAGGTCCACTAAAGATTCAAAGTTCACCGATATTATTATTATTATTTTTTTTTTTGAATCTGTGATCGTTACAGATTTTCAAAAAAAATGCCATACGGATTTTTTTGCCCCCCTGCACTGGGGGCTGAGGAAGAAAGAAAAAACAAAAAGAAGGCGCACAGAGGCTTGTTTGTTTCTAAGCAGCTGATCTCCAGGCGGGAACACTGCTACAAGGAATTACATATGTTGTAATCAAACAAATAACCAAACATAGACCCATTGCTTCGCTACGAGTGGAACAAATGAGAAAGAAATGTCACATTGCTTACAATTTCCAACCCATGACAATTATCAATCTACCACAATCTTATTGCTTACCAGTTACAACCCATAGCAATCGTAAAATTAATAGGATTCCCTTAGCTTCTAAGGTCTGTCTGAATTAATTGATTAATGCAGCATACAGCACAGAATTCCCTGGACATAAGAACAAAAATAGATGACAGCGAATCTTTTTTTAAATAAATGTCTGGTTTTAATCTCAATTAACATGAAATCACCAGTTTCAGAGTACGTGTAAAGAAGACGTTTTTTTTTAAACAAATTCTCAACACAATTTCACAAACATATGAACATAAAGAAATAACAAGATATCATACAGAACTCTGATCAGTGGGACTTTCAATCTTCGCTCAGACCTTAAAACTACAGAAAAGAAACACACCGGTATCTCCAGATCCTGCATGCATTGCTGTACGCCAGCAGTAGAGATGGATAGATGCTTCACCCATCCTCTTTCACTTGAATGGTATGCCTAACCCTTCTTTTGAAAGATGCCAGAGAAATTTGGTATCTTGTCGACATGCTTAAGTGCACGCTCCGCAATCTGCCGAGTCCGATAATCCCCGTGCCGGAAAGATTCAACCAATGCAGTAGCCACATTTTGATTACCAGTAATCTCATATGCTATGTCTTCTGTCCTTAAGATCCTCTCCACAGCCCATACTGCTCGCTGCCGGAGGATTTCAGTCCGGTTCTCAACCAAGACATCAAATATTGGCTTGATCCCCTCTGCCTCAAACAAGACGGTCACCCCTTGCTCCATGTTGACATCATCTTCCAACAGTGTGCACAGAGCCGCAAGTACTGCCTCAACAACTTTCTCATTCATGTGATCTAAACATGCTACCAGCTTCCCCACTGCTTTTCCTTCCAGCAGACAGAATGACTCCTTCACTGAGCAGATCCCTCGGTGGACCCGGCAAAGCCCAGTAATCACAGGCTGCTGGCTTAAACAAGGGAAAATTGAACAACAAAATCCAGGCTCCGGAACATCGGGCAATCTTGTCAAACGACTAGACTCTTTCGAGAGGTTCTCCAGTGCCATGGCAGACACTATCTGTACCTTGTCGAGGCCATTTGATTGGAGGAGATCTGTAAACAACGCAGTGAGATTGTGTTCGCGAGCAACTGCAACAGCCTTAGGGTCACTGGCAAGGACAAATGTGAGCCTTGCCAGAACCCCGACTAGCCCTTCTAAAAATGGTGTGACAAAACGGTTACCACGGGTCTCCCCTTGTCGGATCCTAACAATCCTAGAGATGACCATCTCAAATGAACCTTCCTCCCGCAGCATTTCTGTGAGGCCGAAGTCCCTCTCTGGGAGGTTAGCTAACAGTCCAACAGCAGATGCTTGCTCTTCTGTTATCCCTCTGTTGTCTGAGATTACTTTTATTAGGCTGCCAAGCTGGCCTGCAGTGCCACAAAGGGCATCTGCAATCTCTTGACCCATGTGAGGAGAGAGGTTCTGTATAAGTCTTAAGGAAGACATGCGCAGATCCTTCTGTGGAGCTTCAATAAACTGAATCAAACTGATGGCAGCACCAGAGCTTTTGATGGCATCCACTACATTTAGAACCGTTGCAGAAGATCCTGTGAGCCCCACAAGAACTTGAAGAAGCTTACACTCAATGTTAGGACCAGTGTTGCTGATCAAATGAAGCAGCTTATGGATTGTATCTTCAGAGACAAGAGTCTGGTCATTAGGGCCAATGGGAATCAATTCAAAATCACAGCCCAAGTTAACAACATTGGCAAGTACCGTTGCTGAGACCTCTTTCAGCCTCATAGGAAGCTGGTTGATACCAACAGTGAAGAGATCTTTGATGAGTGGCGGAAGGATCCCAGCATCAATTAATATCTTGGCACTTGCCTCACAAGATGAAATCTGGTTCAGAGCCTTCAGAGCAGCTTCCCTTGCTTGCATATTGCCACTTCTCAAGAAGTCAACCAGTGATGAGCCAACCGTTCTGGCCACAAAATCCTTCACATCATTGCTCAGAACTAGGTCACCAAGATATGAAGCCATAGCCACTTTGGTTTCTGGCGAACCTGAATTGATTTCCCAGCACCAGGAAAATTATGAGATGAATTATTTGTGGACTATTTTATCAGGCATGACAACTTTAGAAAGCCATAAGAAATCATTTCATAAATTATAAAATATATAGAAGAAAAGGTATTGAGAACATAAGCAATGTTAGCTAGAGTTTTAAAAAAAGAAAACAGCTGCTAAGATTTTGCTGTAAATGCATACACATATTTCGCTGGCAACAATATTCCAGCATGGGAAATTTCAAAAATTTCCTTTTCATAGATTTAAGGAAAGCTTTAGAGTTTACAAGAAAGGGTTACAATAAAAATAAAGATAAAAAACAAGCAGATTTGCATACTTGATGACAAATGGAATAATTAAGGTGCAGGGTTCCCACTTCCCAGCTTAACTAGTATTTAATCACTCAACCATAAATCCAACTGAACTACCAAAATTGTGCTGAATACTTTTACAGACTACAGTGGCGCAGGTCGAGCCAAGCCCAAGCACTGGGCGAGACCCATGAGCTATTGGGTTGACGGACCCAACCCACTGGATCAGCCCACAAATCCTAGAGGGGATCAGCCGGTTATTCTGTGGGAAGTTGATATTTTAGTTTCTTAACTACTTTAGTATTTTGGATTAGTAGATTTCCTTGTTGATTTAGGAATTTTATGTTTAGCAATTAGAGTCCCAGCGGTAGGAAATACTATTCCATCTTTTCTATAAATATATAAATCCCCTTCTGGGATGGGTACGTCTCTTATTATTGAATAGAAGAACTGGGTTTTGGCTTGAATTGTGCTTGATCGTGTGTTCTTGAGTGCTTTGAATCCATCTGGATTCGACCAAATCCCTGTTGCGGATTTGGTCCATTCCCAGGCTTGCATCATACATTTATCAAGAACAAGTACCTATTAAATATATAACTGAAACCCATTCTTCTAAAAGAATATATATTTGAAAATAAAGAAGAAAAAAAACCACTCTCAAGTCTTAACAACCCATTCTTAAAGAGAACAGAACAACCACCAAAAGAGAAAAGGAAGCACCTTCTAGAAGCAGCGTGAGAAGCGGCTGCAGTCTACCATTTTCAGCCATCTGCCGCACATTGTTCTCACACTTTTCCAGATTCTCGAGTGTCTTGTCAGCTTTTTCAACAGTCAGAATGTTCTCTGATTTACTGCTTGTCATCCCAACTAATATAAGAATTGCTCCATTGACCGCACCAACTTTTTCACACAAAGACTCAGATTTTGACAACTCATAAAGCAAAGATACAGCCTCCTCCCTCTCCTGGGAATGCTCATGGGACAAGAACTTAACAATTGTGCGTATAGTGTCCCCATCAGCGATCACTTCCTGCAATGCACAAATGATTCAAGAACAGTGAAATTTATGTGTATTTAAAGATGAGATGATCTGAAAAGAAAACCAGCAAACCTGAAGACTACCTTATTATCGAGATCTTCTTCAGCCACAATTCTAAGGGTTTCTAGTGCCGTACACCGAACTCTCCTACTGCTTCTCTTCAGCATGTTGATTATCATTGGTATTAGCTCTGCATTACGGACAACGTGCTTATTGGACATGCTCTTCTGGCACATATGCTGTATATATTTCAAAGCATGCAAAACATCGTTCTCTGAACTGTCCAATGACAGCGATCTACTGGCAAGATCGAGCTGAGCAGCTTCATTCCTTGCAGTCCATTCTTCAATTGTATTTCTTAGTGCTATACTAGGGTTCAGTTCTGTGCTTCTTAATTCTTTCAGAGTCAGGGGGCAAACAGGCTTCCTTCCACTCTCCTTGCATTCCTTCAACCACTTTTCAATAGCTTCTCTCTCAAAAGTTTGCCCATTTTCTAGGGTAACAGGGTCCCGCATTACTTGTTTTGTCAGAGGGCAGACAAATGCATCATAAATAGGCTCAATGTGTGATCTTTCAAAGTGATAACTTCCTTCATCAGATTGGCTACCGCGGTCATAACTTCCTTGCCAGATTTCTTCCATACTTTGAGGAAGAACTACCGCAAGAGAAGAAACTGACACTGTTTAGAATAGTATTTTAGTGCTGAAAATACTAATTCCGTGTTCAAATATCATGAGCAGAGACACAAATTGTTGTGAATTAGCTAGCACAAAACAAGTAAAGCAATAGTCAAATTTGTCTTCAAAAGAGAAGAAAGCAAGACTAGTGTTGGAAAGAATCAACATCACAGAAAATTTTCACTGAAACTCTCAATTTAAGAAAAAATTGTTGATACTTCAGGAACTAACAAATTTATATATTTATGAACTATAGTCTCCTACTTCGACTCTACTCTCAAATCTACATGAACTTCCCTTAACTATTTTAAGATACCTAGAACAGCCCAAAAAACACAAAATTCAAAACTCGATTGTGCTTTATCAGAAAATAAGTCATAACTTTCACAATTAATTATCGAAATTTCATGATTCTGAACTTTTTGGAAAGGGGTCCATCTTACCCAGATAACCTATTAAATACAACTAATTTCATGCCAACAAAAAAAAAAAAATCATTTGGCACAGGAAATGTGGTCTTAAATAAGAAATATAAAATATTTGCTTCAAATCTTTATCTTCAACAAAGACTCCATCAACATAACTTTCATCACCCATTGTTTCTCTTTTCTTTCTATGATATCCCTTGATCTTTATTTTCTGAGTGATCATTGAGACAAAATGAAGCAAAGGATGAATGCCTCTCATTACTTCTTCCCCTACTGAAGAAAACTTGTTCTCAAGTTAAATATCTGTACAGTGTCTTTTCTTTCCATCTGACCAAATTCTTGAAGAAATTATTTCCCCCTTCCATCTAGGGATTCTTCCTATAGTACTTAGTTGTCTTTGGAAAAGTCCAACATAGACAATCCATGTGGGTGAATAGCTAACTAATGCAAACAGCTTCCACTGCTTAACATATGTTCACTTGCTCAATACACAAGACATGGGAATCAACAAGTTTAGCACAATAACTCCACTGAGTATTATACTTTGCAAACAACTGTATTGCTAACCCCATGGTTCAAAACAGCGATATTGGTGGGTGCATCAGCTGGCTTAAGTGAAACGGTCATTGATTGTAGCATTCCATATCAGTTGATTATCTCCAAACAATATGAAAATATCCATTAAACCTAGAATAAAACATTAATATTTTTATGCTTCTATGCCTAAACATGTAGTATATGTGCATCAGATGCTAAAATATTATGTGGGACATATAGCTATGTTATCCACTCTTTTGGCTAAAGGTTGCATATAGCACATCATATGTAACTAATGTGCCAGTTTAGATTAAACCTGATAAAAAATCATATTTATCTGAGGTCAGCATTGCAAGTTCTACCCCACTCATCCCTTTTTAGGGCTAAGTTTTATGTCATCTCAGATTCTAACAAGGCACACCAACAACTAACTTCTAAGATTTTATTGGTCTTACCCTTCTCTTGGTCCAACCTTGTACTTACAAAATGAAACACTTCAAAATCTCACATGATTGCAGTTCCCAGTCTTCTAAGCAAATACTCAAACCATCCCACACAACCGTTTGTTGTTGACATGGTTGGACGTTTTTTAAAATGAACATGGTTTGACTTGGAATTAATAAAAAGTTGAGATTTAAGGAATTACATTGACTATTAAATTAGCAAATGCCACAAATCAAGTGTGGATTGGCAATCCCATTATAAAAAGGATCAAATTAACCTAGCTATAGCAAGTATAAGATATTCACTAATATTAACACATTGCCATAAGATACCAGACTTGCTTTGATGGTTCTCATGCACTCAATTGATTCCTGGAGGCCTTATATATGCATTCAACAGTCATGAGACCAATAATTTCCTTTAAATAAGAGTAAAGACTTGTAAGAATTACCCAGTAGTGAGCAATTGATAAAAAAACTGACACAAACCTCTCAGCACGAGTAAATATCAGAATCTAGATAGCATATAGGAGCCAGGGTTTCATTTTAGGCTGTCAGTTAGTATATACAGCTTAGCAAAGCTAGGTTTAAAGTAATTTAATGGGTACTGTTTAACTCTACCTTCACGGAAACAGCAAATACTTATCTATTTCCTACTGCAGTCGAGGAAGTGTAGGAACAAGGAATCGCTTTGCATGCCCTTTTTCCCTCCTACCCTTTTATCCTCAAAGCAAGTTTTTAAACATTTCAGGTCTGATCTGAAAGATTCTTTTAGCTTTTTTTTTTTTTTTTTTTAACAGTGACCCGAAAGATTCTGACAATCAAGAATTAACTACATAGAGCTGAAGCAAAAGCAGTAGGTTCCAATAAAGTTGAGTGAAATCAGTTGTGCAGGAGCCCAATTCTTAACTACATAAAGTTGAGCCAATTGCGGTAAGTTACAATAAAGTTGAGTAAAATAAGTTGCGCGAGCCCAATCCCTATCAAAATGCAATCAGATCACGCCCACCCATGTGAATCGCAACTTGTCCCATATGTCACTCAGATTGGAGAGAGATCCACCCTTTGATTGACATTATTTTCGTAATCCACCATTTGAAGAAAACAATTTCCATTTCAGGCTCATGGTAAATATCACTCAATCCTACCGCAGTGATGTTCAGGCCAACTGCAACTCACAATAATAGATGGGGATTTTACTGCCCTGTACCTAATCTAATAACTTATATCACTTCCTTCCATTTGATAGGGAGACCTCGTTACCAAAATGAGAACAAGATACAGAAGCACAACTAGTGCTTGATCCAAGATTCTATTTTTCCTAATCCCCCATAAAACCCATTGCAGTTAATTTCAATTTTGATTCTAAACACTAACCAGACAATTGGAAATCCACAGAAAACCCTACAAAGTACAAAACCACCGCAGAAATTCATGCAGTTCTGATTCCAAACACAAATCAGATTATCAGAAATCGGGATTCACAGCAATAAACCCTAAAAAACAACTGAGATTCAGAACAAGCAAATCATCAATGAAACAATCAGCAGCCAAAAAGAGTTCTACTTTCATGCTGAAAATCGCATTATCTAGATGCGTTGTAGGTATTACTGCTGAGAAAAAAAACAACAACAACCAATCAATCAAGCAATCAATCAATCCAACCGTTGAAAAACTTGTAAACAGTAAAAGATTATACATTTTGGCTAGCATGATCTTGTGATTCTCTAAATTGGAACAAACAGAGCGGTGATTGCAGCTAAGAAAAGAGTAAGAGAATGGAATGGGAAAAAAAAAAAAGCATACCTTTCTAAAACCCTCGAAAGTCTTTATAAACCCTAATTCCGATCCCATGATCCCTTCTCCGTTGCCATGTGGAAGGAGGAGGCGATACAGGATCGTAACGTTTCGGAGATTTCTTCTCCGAAACGGAGACGAGAAGAGAGAGATGAGAAAAGGATATCATACAAATGTTTGACTAACTCTAAATATGCAGGAGCAGAGAACCAACCAGAACCTTTTATATGATGAAAATGAAATCTGTACATATTTGACTCGAGGATGAGACCAATCGCAGCCGTCCATGTGATGGCCCACCCTTGTCACGTGGGGGCCATGGGCCATGTTTAAATCTACTCTATGGGTCCCTTTAGAATTTTTAAAGGAAGTTGATCTGGTGCGATGAACTTGATCGTGATGAGATGGAAAAGTCGATGTGGGTGTGGGACCCATCAATCGCAGCAGCCGTCCATGTGATGGCCCCCCTTGTCATGTGGGGGCCATGTTTAAATCTACTCTATGGGTCCCTCAGAATTTTTAAAGGGAGTTGATCTGGTGCGATGAACTTGATCACAATGAGATGGAAAAGTCACCATGCGTGTGTAAAATATCAACCCCATTAGATTATCTCATCTTAGCCTCGGGCTTGATTGACGACGGCTGTCCTCAAGTTTTATGGTTTTGCAGAATATTATTTTTTCAGATTTCAATTTAATGATGAATTTAAAGATCGGATGATCAAATTTGGACATGTGACAATCCAACCCATGAGATAATGTATGCAAGTGTCAAAAAATTGGTGGTGAAAGTGAGAGGTCACGGAAGGCTTTAGGGTTTTTTCTGTTTCTTTATTGCTAGTTTGCAACTCTTGAAAAAGAGACAATTGCTTGTAATTGTGCAAAACCACACTCCCTTCTAGAACAAGAGAGCCAAGTGCCCCCACCCACCCAGCTAGGCATTTGTTGTACCACAATAAGGAAAGGGGTAGTTAGCCCTAGTCATAATCACCCAATAATTATCATGGTTCTGAGTAGTGCTGAAGTTAAACAATATGCCCTAATTTTGGTTGTAATTACAAGAAAAAAAAAATACACAGGAGATCTCAGGTGCCCCTGTAATGCAGCTAGAGTAACAGGAGTGTACATGTCAATTCATGATGGTGGTCCGTTTTGAAGGAGGAAGGGGCCCAGCCTGAAACATATTATCATTGGGTATGGATTTTTAGACTTTTGCCAATAATAATAGTAATAAGCATGACCATCCCATTAATTACTATTTACTAGAGGTGTCCACAACCTAGGCCTGTCTTATCCCAGACTCCTTTGAGCTGGTTTGGTTGTGTATCTGAGCCCAGACCATCCCAGACCAGCCATGTAAAGCCTTCCCTATTGTCTGAATGCACGCCCCTTTTGCAGTAGTAAAAGTTGTAACAAAAAAAATATACAGGTTCTTGGTCTAAACAATATATGGACTATATAGATCACTCACCAGTCACCATAGTTCAACCTTTGATCAAATGGTTTGGATTAACTATCCGAGTACAGGGTCCACCATCACCCAATGAGAGAGACCACCTTACCAAGGATGATTCTCTGTAAGGATTGTCCACCACTCAACTATAGCCGAACCCAGCAATGGGATGTAATGCCTGACAGCTTGGGTATGAACTATGAACCCCTGTAGACCAACAATTTTGCTTTGATCAAAAGCTTTATCCACCATGTCCATGCATCACTTAGATCATCCATTTTAGATGCATATCAGCATGTTCTTCTGAGTATTATTTATGCAGAATGGAATAGACGAGCTACACTATCCGATGCGACCAAGGAGAAACCATCTGATGGAGACATATATATTGGTACAAACCAAAATAACTGCAAAAGAGATAGTGGTTATTACAACAAAGGATTAATATTTACATGGTAATGAATCCTTTCTTTACCAAACTCAATGTCTAATATTATTTCCTTCATCAAACACGTCTTTCAATGGATGATGCCAAGTTACTGCATGTGAGAACATAAAAACAAAACTCTTCCAATGCTCAAATCACAAATAATCAGGCTTCATATTGATATAAAGAATGTTTGGTAGTAATGGACATCAAAGGAGATCTGAGGAAGAAAAATGAAAAGAAATGGAAAAAACTGTCAACCTGATTCAAGAAAAGAAACTTCAAAAATACATAGATGAGAAATCCCAAACATACAACCATCTGATAATTAGCGATAACAGCACACAAAAACCGGCCATGACAACCAAGAAAAAAAAAATACCAACGCCCAGCAAAGCCACAGCAAGCAAACTTGATTCAGTGAAAATGACTAGAAAGCACTCCAACCACTAGAACCCCGCCGTGGTGTCTGACTTTCAGAAGACTTGAAAGGCCCAGTTGAGCTGAATGGATCTGCATCGTCAAAAGAAGGGAACCCCTGGCTACGGTCGGAATCCCTAGTGCTGCGAATAGAATCATACCTCGCAAAACTCTCATGCTGAGGGAAGAACCCAGTGTCATTCATAGAATCGAACCTTGTCGAGCTGTCAAAAGAGTGCTCCACACTATACCTTGGTGGGGAGCTAGAGTTGAACAGTGGTGTGCTAGGTATAGAGTCTGCAAAAAATGAACTCTTCTCTTTCTTCTGGAACAAGCTATCAGAGCTGGGTGAGTCTATTCTAATCGGATTAAGACCTAAGTCTCCGGAATCAAAGAAAGAGTTCTGTCTGTTATGTTCATGATCAGATTCCTGCATCAGAATAAAAATTTAGATGAAAAGATGTCAATAGAAAGAACCTCCAGTAACAATTAGTGCGACATAGCTGCTACAAAGGAAACAGAACCATCACATACTATTGGAATCTGATCATGGGCAGAAGGAATATAAGTCAATTCAGAAAGATCACTAGCTCATGAATGGTCCCACATCCATATCACCTCACCCTTGAAAATGGTAAGCTTTTTGTTCAATCATGAAACTTGAGCAATATAATTGATGCTAAATGTTCCAATATTACTCACACAATTTCAAATGAGAAGATAGTAGGTCAGTCAAATTAACCCTTTTTAAAAAGAGATCTAGCTTATTAACATCCTGATTGTATATTGGTTTGAAGAATACCAAACCACAAGCATTCCAATATCTAAGCCCATATTGTATATCGTTGTGGCAGCTTTTTCCCTTTCGTAAAGAGAAGAGTAATATACCTTAGTTTTAATCAGGTTAAAATCCCATACTGAGTCGGTATCATCACTTGCGTCAAAGGCAGCACCCCAGGAAGATTCATCAAATTTGGCCCCAGAAACAGTTGATTCCGCACCTCCGTGATCACTGCATAAGTAAATGCTTAGAACAAAGTCAATCTTCAACATATTATAAGTGTAAACTAAATGAGATCTCTGGTCACCAATTGGTCCTATCATACAAACAAGAATTTACCCCTTGCCCTTTTATGTATGGACCTCTAAATAAAAATCATACGAAAAGGCCTGATACCTTTGACTTTTCACACGTGGTGAAGCATCAGCGCTCAAGTTCTTATCAAAATGTGTAGCCGTGAATTCTTGAGATGGACTTTCTAATGAACTTCTTCCATGTGGACTCCCAGGTGGACTTCTTGCTAAATCATCTTCACTTTGGGCATATGTTGAACCGCCCTCAGTCATCCGTTCACCAGTGCTAGAAGGCTGGTCCATCTTGCTATTAACATCAGAGGAAGAATGACCGCCAAAGGCCTCATCAGTGGACATTCTATCATTCCAAACATGTGCGGGCTTTGGAGGGGCCACTATGTCTTCCCCTTCAACAGTAAGATCCTTATCAATTGCAAAGCCTGAAAGAGGGAATGGTACATCAATGTGAAGTGATGTGCCAAATATTCATGGATCATTTTCTTTGTTTGGCTAAAGGAATTACATATTATAAGGAAAGCAGAACAAAAGCTACAACAAAGATTGAAAAGGACAATATCAACTGCTAGACTAGTTGATATTTGATATTCTCCTTTTCGATCAATATCAACTATTAAAGAAAAAACCCAACTACTACTAGACTAAATTAATAGTACCACTAGACTTCTACTACAAGCACACTAAGTTATAGCCGAATCAAAACCGCCAGATGTCCTCTCAAAGAGGTAACATCACTAATGGATTCATGCAATAAAATCATCATTATAACATTTTATCAGCAATAAAATGTTCATTTTGTGAATCCTTTTGGATGTCTTTTGGTTTTCTTTCTTTTTTAAAGCTTTTAGTGATGGAAAAAAATCTGTTACCATTTCAATACACACTGGGGCTGTCATCCAACTAGAAGCATTTTAATGGCTGAAATAAGTTGGGCCTAGATCCGAAGGCTAGAGATCTAGAATTGGTGTAAAACACTAACACTTGATAAACCCCCAATGTACATGGTTCCCTTCTCATCCAAATAGCCCAAGTAGGCCCCATACTCACATATCACATAAGGTTGCATCTCACTTTTAAAAAAATAAAATATTTTATATTATAAAATATAAATTGAAGAATTTTCACTGAAGAACCAATTCTTAGTATGAGAATCAGCTTGAGAGAGAGACAGAGGTTGCCCATATTTGACACTCATCCTACTATTACTCATCACTGGATTGAAATACCACTTTCTTCAACTGTTTTCACTGTCGATCTTTTGGGCCTCAAAATCCATATTTATGATTGTCTAATTATGTTGATTTTTGGGTGACCCCGTATCCATGACCTTCTATTCCCATTCAATGGGTTATCCCCTTTTTAATAGCTAGAGACATATAAATGGACCTTACATATCTGATCTTGAATCCCCATTCAGTTCAACAAATCGAAAATAAATTTTGGCCTATCTCGAGCATCCAATCTATGATTTAGCCCATTTCTCTCAATTGGACCCTTAAGCAAACAAAGAGACCCTCCTAATCAATCAAATTGATCTAAACCTTCCATCCCCATATAATGGGATATTTCCTTTTTAATAGCTAGATAGGTCTAAATGGACCCTTACAGATCTAATCTTGAATCCCCATTCAGTTCAATGGGTCACTAAAGAAAGAAAGAAGCAGGCGTGCGCACATGCCAATTATAAGTACTGTATTTGTACTTCATCACACCCACAGTTTCAATTATTTGTAGCAAAAACAAGAGCCCATACAACAATTGGAAGGTGCTCATTCTTGCAACTACTAAGATGCAGCATTGAATCAGCTTTACCGAGAGAGAGCTGCTGTTGTTGACATACTACACAGTAAAGCAGGAATAGTAATTGTTTCAAGAACTTTCAACATACCTTCATCTTCAAATTTATCCCAATCTTCATCCCAAACTGCTGCTCCCTCTTGAATTCCAGGTTGCCAACCTTAATTTAAAAAAGGAACAACAGAAAAATAAAAATAAGTAATGAACATAGTATATGTTCGAAAAGGACACACACGGAAGAGCAAAGACTGGAAGTCAAGACATGAAAATCTGAGAGACATAATCAAATTCAACTTCAAACAATACTCTATTATGCAAACCACTCAGGAAAAGAGTCCAGAAAATATTATCTTGTATGGTCTTTTGGAACATATTGAATGAGAAAAATTTAGGCAACCTTTTCACAGAGCCACTTATTTCATTAAAGTCAACATAGAATGTTGAATGGTCATTAAAAAGGATTTTAAGAATAGCTAAGCGGGGATATTTTTAGTGACTGGAAAGTTTGAATAGACCATACTGTTAGTAAATTCTCAGGATGTGATGGTACTTCCATCGTTATGATTGCCTTCTCCCAGTGGACATTTCCTTTGCTATAAGTTCTCTGGAAATTAGTTAAGAGATTTGCCTGTAGATCTCACAGCAGTATGTGCTGTGTATCTTCTGGTATAACTTCCTCTGCAAATTAACTGAAAAAACAACCAAACGATGTTGTGGAGAACCAACAAGAATACAGATGCAATGTGCAAATACCCAGTATGTAGGGTAACTCTAATCTTCACACCGATCTTTATTAGTAGGAACAATCACCAACTTGACATATTTACATTCAACATTTGGTCTACTAATGAAGTAGCTCATGACTTAGCCCAGCAACGAGCTAGCAATGCGGACCCTAGTGTTTCTTTACCCTAGTTATTTGGTTCTTTAGGTTCTTTCTGTTGAGGTGTGGCATATTATTCTCTCATACCTTCATCTCCTTTTGTGATTTTGTGGTTTCTTTCGCCTTTGTAGCGTGTTTTTTCTTCTTTTACTTGTTACCGATAAAATAAAATTAAAAAAAAAAAAAAAAAGAACAAGCCAGTTCCTTTCAGGAAAAAGAAAAAACAAAGTACATTTCCTCGGTTGGAAGATCAGTTCCTGAAGTCCATATATTCTGCTTTATGTTTTATCTATAGGTAAGAAGTTCTTTTAAACTATAATATTTTATTGACCCTACTGGTCAACCCATTATGTGCTAGTCAGGAAGCGCCTTGCTCTGTCATAGGTCCCAGCATTTGTTGGACGGCTATAAGAGTATTTTGGCAGTGAATGACCTTTGTGGAAGAGGTTCACCATTCCAAATTATTGGTTGGGTTTAAAGGAGAAAGAAACTGTACACATTTTTAGTGATAGCAATGTTGATCAGACATTTTTGTGCCATCTCTTCCCTTTCTGAAAAATGTTCCATAAAGCGTTGGCAAAACATGTCTCAAGGGAATGAACCATTTCACAGGAGAGGAAAAATATTCCAGTAACTTACTACAGTAGTAAATTTATGGACAATTTTAATGAGAACAATCACGCGACCAACAAAAAATATCAAGTTCCCCAAGGACAGATTTTGGGGCCACAGTGTAGGCAAAAATCACAAGGCAAATAAACATAGGTGGGCATTCCAACAAAAGTAGTCTAGATAGTCCCCCGCTATTGCTTAGCTGGTCAGGGACGAGTAGAGAGTGTGGGTGCATGAGTTCAATTCCCTTGTGATGCCAAAAAAAAGGATGGGTGAGGGGTGTCTAGATAGATTCATTGGCGCCTCAAAAGGGAACCCAGAAACCTTGAGTAGGGACTAGGGAGTGCTTCAAAGGAAGATACATCATTAGTGTTTTTAGGCTCAGGAGGGGTAATGGTTACCAATGAAGATGAGGCTTTAGCATAGGAGGCCTGAGGAGAATGTGAGAAGAGTTCCATACAGTGGAGCAAATCTTTTGGCTAAACAAGGAGTTTTACAGAGAGAAATGTGTATAGATTATAGAATATTCATTGCCAGTAATTAATTTTCTTGCACAAATGGCTTGTAGTATTTTCATCAGAAGCATCATATTTATTGTCATAATTAAAAAAAATCCAAAAAATGGAAACAAAAGTGTTTGCCTTCCATACCTAGATCCACTCTCATGAAATATTCTAATAAATACCTATAAAAAATCATTCTCATAAGCATTTCAGTATTTATAGTTGAAACTTATATAAAATTGACCTATAGGTGGTTTAACCCAAATGATTAGGTTGGCCTTTATTACAAGCATACAATTCCTAACACTGGTACAATATTAAAGAGTGTTCAGACAATTAAAGAAATTCCACAAACCACAAAGTAAACACTATGAATGTGTGAAATAAATTTCTACATAAGGAATATACAATTCAATGTAGAAGCTCACTGGAGGACTCAGCTAATGAGAAATTGCAAACAGCGTGAACCCAAATCAGAAAGTTTCTGTGAAATTACCGAAGGGAAGCTCAATTACTACAGTTGACTTAACATTTAATCCGAATTTCTTGCAGCGCTCATTCAATGCCTTCCCTAACTCCTCAAGATCTGACTGTATCCTATCAGCACGAACCTGGAAATGATAGCATTGAAGTAAAAGTTAGCACAGCACAGAAATATAAAACCAATGTAGATTCCTCCTGATAAAATTTACCTGAAGCAAACCATCAACACTTCCACCTTGTTCCATTTTAACGATTGCATTATATAGTTCCATTTTCCTCTCCTACAAATGAATGAGATAGAATCTCAACATGGCAATCACTTTCAAATACTCTCACAAAAACATGCTCATATTGAAAAGTGGCTCCATAAATCCATAAAGCACATGCTGGCAAGACTATTACAATGGATGTCAACCCAGTAGATGAAAGGTTATCACACCTGAATGTCACGATTAGCAGCCTCTTCAATAGTTAATTTAGAAGCAATGTCTCTTACTTGCTTGTACTTCTCTTCATATTTCTTTCCCAGCAATTCAACCTGAAAAATTATTTAATGCATCACTCTCGGGACACCAATAAGCTGTAGTAGTCCAAAGAATTTGAAGTCAAAACAAGTAAAATATCTAAGAAAGATGAACTTTGATTATCAAAGAATGGAACCTCGCGTTTATCAGCGGATGCCCTTTCAGTGATCTCATTAAGTCGATTGTCACACCTACTCCTGTACAGAACCTAACACACAAAGTAACCAGAATATCAATTGAAAAAACTCTCAAAGCAATTTGAGAAATTAATGCTCCTAAAGCTTTTTAGATTAGCATCATAAGCATGGGCATAAGAGCACACATCAGCTGGGTATCACTGGTTCATGATAACTTATCACATTTGAAGCTTAATATAATTGGATAACCTTTTGAAGGAAATGAAATCAAAATTCAGGCAAAAAGAAAGGGGAGAAAATATGGGACCAAACCTTATAAGACAATCTAAAAAAGCTTATAAGAGCGCTTCTTGGCCTAGCCCTAGCTATAGTAAATGCATAAAAAATCTCCAAGAAAAATCAACCAAAATAATAGCCTTCTACATTTTAAAACAGGAATCTCTGAAGCATCCTGAGTGTCATGACATCAAAAGCACTATCATATCTTTAACATCTCCCAAAAAAAAAACTACCATATATTTGTAATTCCTATTGCCTTATTGCTAGCAGCCTCTAATTCCAAATCACATATTCTCTTTTTCAGAAGTTACATTAAAGCTTAATTTCTTTACTAAAGTTAAGCATTCACATGGAAGCACAAACACAACCTCATCAAATGTAATTGTTTGGACAAGGAAAAAGAAAAATTGGATAAGCTTCCAATGGATGAAATTCAGCATCTACCAAAGGGCCATTTGTCTAGTATGTACGCAGGTGACTAATGCATTGGAGAATTTGTTGGATAAGCAGGTAGGACTGTCACTGGACCAGGGTTGAGCCCACATCTACCCAAGTCTGGGTTTCAAATGCCTGAACTTGTTGTCTGTTGGGCCCAAGGAAGACCCAAATTTATCAAAAGCCCTTACCAGGCCAGACTCAGATACTAGGGTCAAGGTCGTACTCTAAGTATAAAAAGTAATAGTATAAGTACTGTACTATATGTGTGTGTCAATGTTTCTTAGTTAATTAGTGCTTTTTTTTTATTTCTTTATTTTTTGTTTGCCTCTTATCAATAAGGGGCTGTTAATTAGCCGACTGCAGATAGATGGGATAAAAATGTTGGTGATTAGAAGGAGATGTTAAATTGGTATAGAATAAATAGTAGAAACAATAAATTCATATACATTTAAAGAAGAACCAGAACTCAGGCCTTTATCGATGCGGAATGCGATGAAGTGCTGTGCAAGATCTCATGGTAGGGCAAGCTTTAGCATACATGGCGTTTGATTGAGCATATGGGGTCCAAACCCATATGTGAAGGGTTCAGCTCAATTGGGAAGCCATAACAGCTGCATAGTAGTCACGTAAACGTAAAATGGGTGCTGTTTTAATTTTCTAAAACTACAGGGGGTTTTCTGCAATTTGCAGAAATGAACAGTACACAGGTAGTTTGTTTGGTTCTAAATAAATGGACAAAAGAGGGCCCAAACCCACTAGAGTCCGATACCCTTTGGGTTGCCCATAGGTGACCTTCAAATGGCTGGGACCCACCTCTCCAGAATGTGGGCCATGTGAGGCCCCCCAAATCAAATCATCCAGATTATTCTGGACGATCCAGCCAGCAGAACTTATGTTTTTTGTACATTTAGTTTCTTTTCTTTTGAACTTCTAATTTGAGTAATCTAGCATTCTTATATTAGGAAATAATAGTAATAAGAGTGGGCAGAGATATTTGATTGATTTATAGAGCATTCTAGGATTTTATTAAATCATGTAATGGTCAACTGTATGCAGTCAGCTTTCTAAGCAGTCAAATAAAAGATATACAGAGCATTGTTTACACTTTTTTCTCCAAGGAATTGAGTGTCTTCCCATCAGAACTGAAAGTTTAGTGGATTATTCCCTCTCGTAACAGTGGTTAATCTTGACCTGCCTTTTTATTTTCTTGCACTGATTGCAGCCTACAAGAAAATCAAAACACCAGATCTGATTGTTCCTGCAGTACTTCCGTAAAATTAGGCAAGCAGTCAGGTTTATCTTGAATCAATGGTTGCATCATTTATTAGGCCCCAGCCTCCCATAACCTAATTAGGCAGACTAGGACCCATTCCAATGACCGAACTGGACTCATATTCAAGCCCTGAATCATTATCAGGTTCAAACCCATGTGGGTCTGGCCCCAATTCAGGTAGTGACAGCCTACAAGCAAGGAGTCGATATGAGTCATAGAGACTAGAGAGTTTGACAGTCGTTCATTGCCATTCTCTTCACAGACTTCTTGGCTCTCTTAGAGCATTGCTATTGGTATAATATATCTTAATTAGTTCTACTGTTGCTTGAACAACCTATAAGAAGGGACATTAATTCATAAGAAACTCCAAAGTCTGATCCGTTATAATTCTTACCACTTTGAAATGAACATGTTTCTAAAAGAAGTTAAATTTTGGCAAAGACATTATTTTGAATCTGAGAGATGCAAGTACTAGCACACACATTCAGCAAGTATGTTGCTGTTTCCAACAATTAATAGCACAATGAAGCCAATGAGGTGGTCCGCAGAACAACTATTATCAGTTAGCAATTGAAAAAAAAAAATACTTAAAAAGACCAAAATAATTGGATTTACTAGAGTAAATGTTGCGACACATCAGATCTGGAGATCAAATGCATGCATTAACAATAGTAACCCTTTAATTGATTAAGTTCCAGATTTCAATATTACAAATGCATGACGCACATTGTGCATCTTTCAAAATACATAGAAAACCAATAAACATAAGCTCGAAAAGAAATAACTCACAAGTTCCTGCATCTTAGTGCGGTAGAATTCAATCTTCTCTTTGGAATCTAGAATAACCTTCTCCGATTCTTCCACCTTCCATTTGCCCCAAAAAAAAAAAAAAAAAAGTTCATCCAAATCAATACAAGTACTCCAATAAAACTGTCCAAGTAATCAGACAACAAGAAGAAGCGACAAAAATATATTTTTTTTCACTGTCCAATCTTGTGAAAATTGCCTATTTTAAGGCATCCTTTAGTTCCTTGCTATTTTGAAAGCAAAGAAATTCTTTTCATGTTAGGACATCTGAAATGAAGATTTAAAAATGGGAGATAATTTGATGTGGCTTTGTGGAGTTTGGTCCCTATTTGTAGGTGTTCTTGCAAAGAGGATATCATCCTCTGACCTCCATGCTGTGTTTAGCAAGGATATCTTGATGTTGATGTTTTTATACCTCATCAGAAATCTATGGAGAAAAAAAGGAGAATTTGCTTTTAGAAGGCTAATGAGAGAATGGCATGCCGTCAAAGCAATACCAACATTTAAGGAAAATCAACTGGAAATCGGAAGATTCACATTAGCTGGCTAGATATATTCTGGAGGATTTAGCACAGAGGATAAGGCATCCAAGGAAGGTTGAAGCACCTATTAAGAATGTCTATATTAGTCATGCAAGCAGATGAAGTACTCCTGCTTAGGAATGGGCCCTGTATGATGATAACCCAACCAGGTGTTGGCTCGGTGGTTAGGACACCGGGTTTGCTCCCTAGAGGTCCTAGCATCGATTCCCCCTGGCATTAACTGTCCCCCGTCTGTGTGGGTGTGGGCGTGGGCGCCAGGGATTAGTCTTGCCAAAGGTGGGGATACACCTTCATTATGACTTTTGCTATGGTGAATATTAAGGAGGGGAGGGCGAGATAATGCTCTGGCCCCAAAAACAGTTTGTATTCTGGTGTATAGTCGAGAGATTGTCTGCTTTGGATATGTAGTGGTGTCTCCAGATTCAAAATGTTCCCATCTTATAGCTCAATGGAATTCTCTCTTTCAGATGGACCCTTCCATCAAATGGACCCAATGACAGAGTTGCTGGGATCTTCTGCTGCCTCTATGGATTCTTCTAGTGGGTATTCTTTCTTCATGCATGATCAGATAAATCTTTCATATGTTAGGAGCTTGTTTGGGATCAGCAGTCGACATTGATGAATTTTGTAGCAAAAGGGAATTGGTTGAATTTGTCAATGAGAAATTTACATCTTTCTCCTCAACGTTTTCCAAGGTACTTGAATCTGGAGATTGAAATCGGTGTGTGTCGTTGGCTCTTTCTTTTTTTTTATTTCCTGAATGACTGTTTTCTGTTTTTAGCTTAATATTGGACGTCGCAGAGGCTCTTTCTCTGGAATCTGGGGCCAGTACAGATGTCACTGCTGACTAGGATTTCTCAGGAAAGTCACAATGCTGTCAGAACAGTATGTGGTGGATTCACTGGCAATTAAATTGTAGGCAATTGAAACAATCTCCAAATAGTGAAAACACCAACAGTGAAAGATCGAGACATCGAAGAAAATCAATCTGCTGCAATTCTAGGGGTAAATTTGAATTCTCTCTTTGTCAAGGAGAAGATGCCCTGTCCAGTATTCACGGGGTGGAAAATATGTAAGGAAAAGATTTAGTTACCCCTCCTGGTAAGGAGGCCCGCTAGACAGGAGATTGGGACATACATTTAAGTGCCTCCTGATTTTATCCCTCTTCTATTGTGTTAAAGAAGAAGACTGGATCCTTTCAGTTTCTCTATTCAGCAGAAAAGTTCAGATAAAAACAAATTGGCTACATCAACATTCCTGCTTCTAATAATAACAGAAGTTTATTTCCAGACTTAGAAAGGTGTTGTCAAGAGAGATATTATCAAACATCTGGATACATTTGTTGTTTTAAATCAGTTGGAAGAATATATGAATGAAAAGCAGATAATATTGCTAATCATAAGGAGAATTTAGTGATTGATACAGCTTCCACAAACATAATTATTAGAGATGAGGTTTTGAACCCCAAACCTAGATGTCTCTTTTGGAAAAGATGGATGAAAAAAGTAACGAAATCGATAAAATTATGGATGTCTTCTTCATTGATGAGGAAGTAACTTGGAAAATGGTAAGGCACTACATCAAAAGGATTGAAGATTCTAATGGGCAATAGGATGGTATTTCCTCAATTTTAAAGAGAGTAGAGTAATGCGGTGTAATGGGCTGACCAGGTTAGTGATGAGGATAATACTACTCAGAGGCTTCGGTGATACTGAAAATGAAGATTTTTCTGATGCAGTGCCATTAACTGCTAATTAGGCTCATGATGAAAGGTTGGACAAGAAGATGATGAAACAGTAGCTTCTTTTGGTAAGAACCATGAAGATATGTGATTATTGTAACTTATATGTGGATCAAGAGAGGAAGAAAGATGAGAGGAACTCTAAAGGGAAAGGAAAGTGAGGGTTACAAAATCTCCAGAGTTCGATTAACTATGGTTGACCAATAGAGACTAAGAAGAAGGATGCTTTATAAGTTGCTTAATTTGAGTTTTACCATTTGTTCCCCCTAGGAGCAGGATGGTGTCAGGGGTATTGTGATGCTAATTATTTTGTATTGTATGGGTTTTGTTTAGAGGATTGTTACTGTTTTTTGTGATAGGTTACGACTCTTTAGTTTTCTTGGTTGTTCCCTATTTATTGTTTTGTTATTCATTGAAATAAAACTACATACCCTTTTCTAAAAAGAAACTGGTTTTTTTTGTTCATTAAATATCTCTAAAATTAGGAAAGAACTTTTTCAGCCCCGAAACAGTGATATATTCATAGCATAGATTACATGGCCAAAGGAAAGAATACCCAATTAATCGTACATGAATGCATGTAGACATGCTGAACACTCAGAATAGCCTCAACTGTGGAGAGAGAGAGACAGAGAGAGAGAGAGAGAGAGAGACCTAGCATCCTCTAGAGATAAAGGCTTCATTCAAAAATGGGAAAGTGTTTCCTCCAATAACAAGAAAGATATAGGGGGGAGTGAATAGCTGATTCAAAAGATAAACATATAGCAGTCTCTGTCGCAAAGATCGGCAATAGTTGATATGTCTGCTGTATGTAAGATGAAAAGTAAGAGAGATTCCATACTTAAACACCATCCCCACGACCTAAAACATCTAATGATTTCTGCACAAGATTGATAGCATCCAGATCTACTCACTGTTTCACTAGTGAACTGCTTTTTTATTAGCTTCCAGTAGACATGTGAGAATGCCAATGGCCTTTTGAGAATTCCATTTTGAGTCTAGGATTATAGAATGAAATGAGCCAAAACTAAAAGTAATACATATATATATATAGAGAGAGAGAGAGAGCTACATAAGACTAATTACCCATCAGAAAATAAATGATGAGTCCTAAAACTACTCCAGCAAATACAGTGAACATATAAAAATTGTGCCTACTTATGGAAGTACAGCACATCAACAAGAGATACTTGTTTGTTGCAACAGGAATGATCACACAGTAAGGTACTATATATGATTGATAACAATAAATAAATAAGGTTGTGTGTGTAGACAAGAGCCCGTAGCACAGTTGAAGGTGCTCCGTGTCGCAACCACAAGGTTGCAGGTTCAGTTAATGTTAATTGTTAACATTACAAATAATAATAATAATAATAATAAGTTCCATGCATATATCAAGCACAAAGAGGGGTCAAACAGAAATACTTTTTTATCAGCATCTGTCGCTTCTTGGAACTTCGAGTTCAGTGCACTCTGCTCCTCCGTACTGAGTTGGTTGACAAGGCGCTCCTCCATTACTGGCATTCTTGACTTCTGCTGCAAGAACTGAGGGTCACCACCTGTATGAGGAGTGATTGGAACTTGTGCTAGTAGCCTTAATCCGGCCGAAGGTGGTCCTGCACGTGCTCCAGAGAAACCTTGCTGTGGCAAGCCTAATCAAGTATGAATATCAATAATAAGGGCATATCTCTACTCCAATTCCCAGAGAAAAAAAAAGGGAAAATGGCCCCTCATGCTGGAGAGTGGGTGCACGTATAACTGTCAATACTTGGGTGGGGGGGGGGGGGGGGTGGTGGTGTTGGCAAATTGGCTTAGGTCTACTCATTTTTAGGTTCAGTAACACCACCCCCCACCCCTTTTCTCTCTCTTCCAGCGAGCGTAAAAAAATATATATAGACACTGAAATTGAGTGGCTCTCACAGGTCTGGTAATACCAAGGCGGCTTGCATACAAAAGATCAGATCCATCTCCAACATGTTCTGCACCATGTAGATGCTCCAGCACAACACTAAGGCAGGCTTCTCAACATATGGGATGGGCTAGTGGACGCGGCACATGGACAGTTGAAAACACCAGGCCAATGGTCCATGATAAACATACACGAGAGGCCAGCCTAATGATTAGTCAGAACCACTAAATCCACACAGTGAGTCCCATCTCATGCATTATTGAATGTGCAACAAGTGTGCCAACATATGCAGTGTGGTCATATGGAAATGAGCTCCAAAAAGGGTGTAGTCTAACATCTTTTATCTCTTACATATATATATATATAGAGAGAGAGAGAAAGAACACTGGCAAGAATGACGTCCATTAAGAATACCAGGAGTGGGCTGCCAGCCGCCATATGCAGCAGTTGGTTGACCCGTGGCTCGCAACAATATCTCGTCAAACCTTATGCTATCTGGAAGCACTGATGGAAGAGGACGCCCTTCTCGGTACCGTTCCATTAAATAGAGTGCAGTACAGAACTCTCTCTGAGAAAGCATGCTATCATTATCCTGGTCAGATAAGTCCCACACCTGCTTCAAGATATCTGACAAGCAGAGAGAAATAGCATAATGAGAATGCAACAATTGGACGATAACTTCAAACTAAGAGTCACGCAACTAGATTGAGAGTTAAATTGTGCTTTTCCACCTTTAACCAAAAAAAAAAAAATTGGAAGAGAATGCAAAAGAGAGATCTGTTGGGCCCACACGCCCATAGATGTGGGCGTGGGGCCACACACAAAGCAGATGGATTTCAGAACCCATACCTGGCCCAAATACCAGCCAAGTCCACTTATCAGTTATCATGTGGACTGCACATGTATGATGAATGTGACTTGTTGGAGATTTTTATAGTATAATAATTGTTCATGTGTTTCATACATGTGTGACATTCTAAATGAGAAAGCTAGCTTAATTTAAGTAAAAGCACACACATTGTGGCAGTCCACCTTATGGATAAAGGCATGCCACACTAAACATGTGTCGCACAGCATGGATGGGATGGAATGAACATAGCAGATCTGTGCAAAAAGTAAAAGCGGACACAAAATGAAATGGCCAGTTATGATAAACCACCAAAACCAAGAAAGCACAACTCGACAAGGTACCACCATGATTTCTCCCATGCATACATAAACTTCTACAAGATTCAAACAAGTTCATAAAGAAAAAGAAGAATTAAATTCAAGCAACTTAAGAAAAAGTGATGTTTAAAAGAAGGGAAAGAAAACTAGATGATGATGATATAAAGATCTGAATGCAAGCACATATGAAGAAATAATATAGTTTTGCAGCTGCACCTTTTTTTAACAGTAAATGCAGTTGCGCTTTTTATGTGTACATTTAAGAAAACAAAACAAATAAAATAAACAAACATGAGAATCCCAGATTTGACAAGTCAACGTCCCTGCTCTAACGAAAAGCAAGACCCTATATGTTAAATTACAGCAACACCAAGTCACGAACCTCTGGGTAGTCTCCAACTGAGGAACAGATTGCGTGCCTGTTCACCTGTGATTTTCCCATCTCTATCCGTGTCTACCTCCATAAATACCTTAGTGTACTTCTGAATATCAGATTGAGTTATTTTTGGCCATGGAGGCTGGGTCTGGCCAGAAGCAGGCCCAACTGAAACACCATCATGTTGGTTTTGCTTAACCTGAGATGGAGGTCGTTGAAACTGACCACTCCCAGTTGGCGTTGCCAACAACTGGAAAGGATCAACCTGGCCTTGCTTAACTGAAGACTGAGTGGATACCGGGACAATAGCAGATGAGGTAGTTACATCAAGCGTAGCAGTAACATCTTGCTTAGGTTGAGATGGAGTGGCAGAAAACACATCCCCACCAAAAATCGAGCCAGAACTAAAACCATTTCCAGAGGCAGTCAATGCTTTTGAATCCTTAACTGTGGGCTGGAATGACGATACAGCTGGATCTTGCAGTTTTGGAGGAAAATAGGCTGTTGGCCCAGATGGGGATTGTTGTCTAGGTGGTACTGAAGATGTAGGAGTGGGACCCGATGATGTTAATCCGCCAAATCCATCCTGAGTCAGTGGAACAGAGGGTGTTTGCCCAGATGGCGCTTGTGGTCTAGGCGACACTGAAGTAGCGCGACCTGATGGTACAAATCCACTAAACCCATCCTGTGTCATAGAGGGAGAAAACCCTCTATTAGGTACTTGGGAGGTTGCTGTCATTGAGGCTCCAGGCAGCCTCGCACCATACGACAAATTGGAAGAATTTGAGTTTGGAAAATGTGAAGCCATTGTATTAACTGCCCCTGGGAAACCCTGACTAGTTCCCTGCACTGGAAGTGAAGCACCAGCTGTGACTTGAGATGGCCTCATAAACTGGTTGCCTGGAGAGGGGAAAAACTGCTGGTTCATGCCTGCATTTGGAAGTGCTTGCAGCCCTCTAAACCCAAGATTTTGAGAGGTAGTCTGTGGTAGTGCACTCATCTGAGGAGCAGGTGGTGCCATGGAATTCACCTGAGGGGCAGGTGTGGCTGCAGGATTTATCTGAGGAGCTGGGATTTTAGCTGCAGCAGAACCAAATAAGGCTGCTTTAACAATTTCTGGTGTTAATTCTCGCCCACTTTGTGCTACAGTCACGAGTTTGAGCGCATTATAGAACTCTGCCCGACCAAGGAAACCAGTCTTGTTCTGATCAGCATGCAGCCATATCTGCAGACAGCCAGCCGTATTTTGATTAATAGAATCAAAAGCAATTGTATGATACATAAGTGGAACAAAAAACAGCTGCTCATTTATGACAGTAATATTAAGTTTATATCCAAGAAAAGAATCTTACCCAAGGTTCTAAGTTTCGTCCAGCACTAGTTCCTCTCATTTGAGTCGACTCGATGCCTACCAGTATCAAAACAAGACAGCATCTATTATGCAGTATTGGGAGGGATTCATTCTTTTTATTTTTATTTTTATGACAAGTCAGAGGCAACTCCTCCCACCTTGTCTAGAATTGACCCGTACCAAACGAGTCAGACTAGTTGCCCTATGGGTCTGAAATTCTTTTATATGCTTCTTTTGTCCCATTTTGCAACCCCAACTCACTTGTTTTGCCTCCTTTCCTCCTTTTTTTTTTTCTAAATGGGCTTTCTTTCGTCCATTCCTCTCTTCTAAGGCTTCCTAGAGGTCATTTTGTGCTAGAAACTCATTTCTAGTTTCCAGATCTCATCATCTGAAGTCATAGGATTTTGATTTTTGTCTCCCATTTTCGCATTTTCTTCCTTCCTACACTTCGTGTCACACTCTAAAGGCTTCACAAACTTAGATCTACCAACTCTTGGGCTAGAAACCAAGATTTCAAGCTCTATTTTTTAGATCTAGACTCGAAAACCTTAAGCAATCAGATAAGGGCTTTGGTCTTTTCAGAGGAGGTATTTCTTTTGAGTTAAATAATTAGCCACATGAAGTCATGAGCATTGGGTCAGCAACTTAGCATTCAACAAGACTAAAGATCTCTATGATCTAGATTAAATACTTTGTAAGGAAAATTAAAATTTAAAACGAGAGGAGCAAAGGCCCAATGATGCTAAAGTAGAGTTCTATTATTTACCATCCTTTTTTCTTTTCTTTTCTTTTAAATGGTCATTATTTTCCATCTTTATGAGAAGGAGTTGTTACAATTCACCTTAGCCCCTATTTAAATGCTTCATCATCTCACTAGTGATGTGCATGAATGGATTTACAATGTTAAGAACACCTTTTAGTGTCCCACTTCAATGGTCCCTTTACAATGGCTCAATCCATTCATTTTTCTACCTTAACAGCGGTTCCTTTTGTATTGCCCCTTACCAAAGGCCCTTTCTTTTTCCAAGATGCATTGTGAATTGTGATTGGCCTGATGGCCCCATGCCTATGACCTGGCTCGATTTTCCTCCACCATGTGTCATTTTTTGAAATGTGGCCCCAAGCCTGGAAAAAGGGAGGCTACATCAAACAGGTAGTAAGCCATAAAAACTTTCCAACCTATTTTGAGCTCTATTTCGAGAAACGTAGCAATCAACCAAACCCAGTTGGATTGGATAAGACTTTAGTGATATGATATGTATTCAAGCCCCATTTCTTTTTGTTGGATAATCAGCAAAATGGTTTGCAACACAATGAAAAGTGCTAGAGAAACTTGGTCAAGATTTTCATCCTTCAAATTGAGGGAAACTAAACATTTCCATGACACCTATAGTTACTTGGACATCTTGAACCCCTTAAGTGTTATAAAAGGCCAAAGTAAGAAAGCATATATAAAATGTACCAGGACACCCAGGAAAAAAAAATGCTAGGCATAGCAGTAGAATCCAAAAAAGGATTAAGCTTGACCAAGTACAGAAAAAAAATACCATCACAAAGATCTTGATCACCAATACACCAGATTCAACTAGAGGATTCTGATATTCAATTATATCCATGGAAGTAAGCATAACATTAAACCACAAGAGAAGTTCTACATAGATGCATGTCAGCCATGTTTGCTCTCCAAAAAAATATGACAACCTATGGAGAAGTTGCACTTGAATTTCAAGAGATTGAGATATGAAGTGACTCATCATATGCATTCCAACAGAAAACTCATAATAACAGGAATCTTGACTTTCACTGAGTTATAATACAATCCCTCTTATGTTTTATAAGAAACTTTTTCAGTAATTCAGTTCTAGGATTATAGCGAACAAAAATAACATCTGAATTTCATTTTTCAGTGCCATTTCACAACCATTGGAGGAGTAATAGAGATCTGCCATTTGATCTGCAGCTCTAGTCTAGTCTTACAAACTTGAGACGCACTATATGTCTGGTCATAAAAAAACCTTCTTTCAAATTTTTTCTCTGCTTCAATCTAAAGTTACAGACACAATTCTATGCCAATTATGGAAATCAATCATCCTAACAACACAAGTCATATTTGAGTAGAGAAAAAAAATACCCAAAAAAAAAAAAATTAAGAACCAAACCCAAAGCACCACAATGCAAGCTCCAAACAATCAAATCAATACACAGACCACAAAAGAACCATCCAAACTCCAATCAAATTCACGACTTGGAAAAACTAATACAATAACGAAAACACCCATATCTCAAAAACAAAAGAAATTACGACGTGGGCCTTCAAATTACCTGGGCGAGGACGGGTTTAGGCAAATTCGATCCTTGAAAGAAAGCGACAGCCTCTGCTCCACTGATCCTCCCATCCTTATCCAAATCGGCCCTTCGGAAATACGCATCGAATACTTCCATATTCGCCACTGCCATTCTGGGAGCTGAAATCCGGTCGAATTCACTGTAATTCACAAATCAGGCGATCGAAATGAACCGAAACAAGCCACCAAACAGCAGATATCGAAGATAAGACAACACCCAGATATACAAAACAGAAGAAGAATTCTATGCGAGGGTTTGGTAGATCTGACTGGTGGAGAAACGGCCGGAGAAAATGAGAAATGGGTTTCTTTCCCCAGATCGAAATATTCGTGGGTTTTTGTTTGTCGGATCAAGAAAAGCCGACATTAGAGATTGGAGCAAGGAGATCTGCGCTTTTTGGGCGGTTTGGGATATGAAGCCTCTTCAAAACACTCTCTCTATCTTTCTGCCCTCTGCCGATCGAGGAAACGAGGACTGTAAACGGAGGATCGACAATTTTTTGAGAAAATGACAACTATATCCCTCTTTTGATGCATGTTATGGGCTGCTCATTTTAATGGTCCACTTGGGCCTAATGGCCGATTGTGCCTCTTTTAGTTTCCCATATCCTCCCCTTTTGAAACTCAAAGGGTTGGCCGAGTGGTCATGACCACGGTTCCTCTCTCTTTCGCAGTTAGAGGTCTTGATATTAATTCTCGGTTTCTCATCTTTAGGAACCAAACGTTGAGTTTACTTGTGCTACCACATAGGGCTACAGGGGTTTTACTCGGCTTCCCTCTAGGCCCGAAAGGAATAGTCCAACCCAAAGGGTTGGGAACCCTCTGTCAACAAAAAAAAAAAGAAAAAAAAATCCTCCCTTTTGAACCATAGTTCTAAAATCATTTACCACATTTTGTCAACCAAATCTTTGAGAACTTTTCATCAGTTTTTCTTGAGAATTTGGAAAATGCACGTTTAGCAATTATATATCCCCAAGAATTCAGGAGTAGAAATTTTTGTCTTTTTTAGGATTTTTAAATCTGTCCTCCCTCTATGAGATTTAAAAATCCTCAATTTTAAGGATTTATATTTTAATACTAATTATTTTTTGCTATACACACTCATATGCACTAAAGTTGAACCTTCAGCGAGGAATTATCAAATCTTCGGCAATAAGAATCCGTAGTATATGGATTCCTCACTTGTTTCCAAAGTGTGCCCTTTGACTCTAACGAATCAACTCCTCTGTTGTATATTTTTCTATATGTGTCAAACTCTTTTAAGTGCTAGATTTGCCTTAATTACATGCCTCTTGCCTTTCATAGCGTTTATGTTAGCTTTGAGTATTTAGGGGTAATTACATTGTCCTTTGTGGGTCAATGTCATTGTGATTTATTTACTAAAATGATGATCTCATCATTGCATATTATATGGAAATCATTCATCAAGGACATACTTATCCATTAACTACTGTTGTTAAGTTGAACTCTGTACATTTCTATCCATTCCGATAGTCTCCTTGGTACGGTAGGTGAGTGTACCTTGCAATGTGTTACTACCTGACTTGGACCATATGAGTTGAAGTGCCCGTTCCTTATACAAGCTTGGATAGTTATTGTAGGTCCATGGACTAAGTAAGGCCTGTTAAATAAGGAGTCTGGACCCCCCTGAGGCTTTGAATTAAGAAACCCTTTAGCTGAAGGAGTAGAACTCCATAGTGGTGCTCACCTATTAAAAATCCGATTCATTCACAATGAACAACCTCCCAATGTATGGTAGATCTCCCAATTTTACCCCAATGAGTGTTGGGTCCCAATTTAAGGTTGATTGCTTCATTAAAAAAATGATTGCAGGATCTTATGGATTTTCATTAATCATGCATTTTAATAGAAATGTTTTTTATTTCTAAGGATTTTATGGTAAAAGAAATGAATTTTTTTTTCCTTTTAGAAGTGAAAATTAGCAATGCTGCCAACAATGAGAAACAAAAATTAAAAGGAAAGATAATAGAAAATGTAACAGTCTATGAAAAATAGTGCAAAAGGCAAACGAGGCCCCTAAAAGTCCCGACTCGAGGACCTAAGCCAAACTTGTAAAAAATTGGAGTAACAAGCTTAATTCTAGTTGAGGTTTTCTTATGGTTAGAGAAGAGGAAAAGGTCCAATTGGCAATTACAATTTTTCCGCCATCAAGAGAAGAGGAAAAGCTGCAGATTTCCTCCCGTAAGAGGAGGAAAAGCTGCCATTGCAGGTTTTTTTTTTCTAACGACAACTTTATAAATACCTTTACTAAATTGGGATGTAACACCCCAGGCCTTTAAAAACCTCTTTTCACCCAAAACACAAGATTAATTCTTTTTCCGGCCTTAAAGTGAGCTAGAGAAAGAATATAAAAACCTTAAACGATGTGATGTAAATGAAGCAAAAAATGCTAAAGACGTTGATGGGATTGCAAGATAATGGATATTCCATTCTTCTAGATCTTCCCCAAAGCAATTAGAAGCTTTATAGTTCTTTCAGAAGTTGTATGAACCAATACAAGATGATAGGCCTTATATACTCGCAGATCTTCTCATAATCAATTAGAATTTCTTTTATAGTTTTTTATCTCGAAAGATAAATTAATTCATGTTTTGAGTGAGAAAAGGAATTATTGAAAAGGCATAAGGAATCGGGGGATTCACGAGCCGAATTGGGCTGGGCTAAGGAATATCCACACTCAGCCCAGTTTCGAAGCTATAGGCCCAATCTTAGCCTAAACATAAATTAGGCCGTAAGTAGCTTGGCCCATCCGAAAAATAATTTAAGAGTATAATTTAACTTATGGGAAAAAGAGTTTGGTCATACTATCTCACGCGTAGTTCAACTAGTTTGGTCATACGATCTAGGGTGAGGGGGGTCTGCTGTAGGTTGGATCCACAGCAATCCAAGGGCTGTGGGTTCATCCACTTCGGCCAAATTCATCCCCACCATCCATCCAACTTCGCCGGCCATCAGATCTCCATCACACACATTAAATCTCCATCACACACATTAGAAAATATCAGCCATTGGATGAGAGAAAAGGTTGAAGAGAGAAGAAAAAAAAAGTGAGTTGAAGAGGGAGAAAATGTTTTAAAATACAAGATATTTTTTAATTTTATTTTATTTAAAAAATACCAACCATTGGATGCTGTGGGTTAAACCCACAGCCCTTGGATCCAACCTACAGCAGAACTACAGCAGACCCCCCTCACCCATCTATCTCACATGTAGTTCAACTAGTTAGGTCATTGTGTGTGTGGGGGGGCACCGGTGTTCAAATCCCTTCTTTATATTTTCCTGCTATTCTTTTTACAATCGGACCGGACCGGGCTATGGGCTCTCTACAATTGAATCCAAGCCCTATCCATCTATTAAATGAGCCCAAATAAAATATCTAAGCCCGGTCTGAATTTTAATTTGGGCTGGGCCTAGTTCAGCTCGGTTCATGAGCACCCAACCTAGCGGGTTGTTTGGGGGTGTTAAGTCCCAATTAGGAAAGGAGTTTGGAATGTTGATGTCTATAAGGGCATGATATATGTTCTCCTTAATTTCCATGCTTCCCAAATCTTGTGGGTCAGTAATCTAGATGCATCTTTATGGCGACTTGTACCTGTGGTAAATCTGCAACTCCAAATTTTTTAGGTTTTGGTCAGGTCCGTGGGTATTGTCCTTGGGTTGGGTCCTTACAGGCCTGTCTATTTAGAGCCTATTTGTGTGAAGTTAAATGGGTCATAACAGTCTAAAATTTCAACTCTACCCCATTTAGATGAGTTTGGCCAGATAGATTAAGTAATGTTATAAGGCACGTGTACTTTATTCCACTTCAACTCTAAATACTTTTATTTCTTTGAGTAAAAGTGAATTTTACTCCAAGCCTTAACTTCAAAATAAGCATCCAAATAAAATAAAGTGAAGTACTCTACTTTAACTTCAACTTACTTTTCTTCACTCCACTCCACTCCATATGTGAAATCCACTTCATTTTACTTCACTCCTCATTAATCCAAACATGCATGTAGGAACTGGCGATGTTAAGTAGCATCCATGGACTTAGTTCAAACTTGTCCCTATTTTAAATTGGTTATGAAATAAAACCCGAACCTAGAATCATTGGGTTGAATTCCAGTTTTACTCAAACCTGAAAATTACTGGGTTGAGTTATCGTTAATTTGCGGGTCGGATTGGGATTGTTGGGTGTTTTTTTAGAGTTAATGAGTACATCAGGCTCAGTCCAATGATAAGTCAAACTATTAGACAAGGCCCCACATAGATGCATTCCCATCAGTGAAGATATGATAGATGGAAATGTCTCTTTACGAACAAGGGTCATTCAAAAAATCAATCCCATGAGATAATGTTGGCCTTTGATTTAACAGCTTCAAAGCTGTTAAGGTTTTCAATCATAGAGTTCTTTAATTTTTATTTATATTCAATCCAAGAGTGGGTAAATGTTGAATTACGGATGTGTCTACAATTGGGTTTGGTACCGGATCACGGGAGCATAATATCATAAAAGGAGTTGGACAGATCAAAGACCGGCCCAAACAAGCCCCATAAAATTAAATACGCATGCAATCTACTTGTAGGAGAAACTTCTCTCTACTGGCAAAATATGAGCTCAGCAATGTTAACCAGCCTAGCCAATTTGAACCATATAATTGGACCTTTGATTTACCTAGGCCAAAGTCTGTCTCATCCTCATCTATTTAACCAAAAACTTCAGCCCCACTTCTCTCTAGATATGATCATCTTTGTTTGTTGAGTTGATCCTTTTGCAGCTTAATCCACTTGTGCATCCAAACGCACCTAATCATTTTTCCAATTGGGTAGGGAGTCCAATCATCAACCAAATGCCACGCTTACATGGCCAGCTTGACCTGCCCTTAACTTTTCCCTTTTCTTCTGGCATGCAGTAGCCTCCTGTACTTCATACTTGCCCCAGCTACCACCTTACAGGTGGCAAAGGTTCATGAGCCCAGACCCACCAATTGCAGAGCCACATCTTGGTCGAACCATGGCACTGGACAGTGACTTATACCCAAGCCTGAATTGGATAAGCTTAGACCTTCAATGATCAGGCCAAGCCCGCACGCAGATAGTACGAAATTTTTATATAGTTATAAAATAATATCGAAAGATTGGTGGGAGAAGACTAAGATACTCAACTCATATCGACTTAGTTGTGTTGATATGTCAACAAGTAAAAGAGGGGCATCGCCACTGTTTCAGTAATTTATATCATCATCTCTATAGTTTTAACATGGACAGTCAATCCTCTTATGGACAGTCAATCCTCTTGGAATGACCAAGTGAAGCAATTTTTAACTCATCTTCCTTAACAGTGGAGATCAATAAATGTCAGGTGTAGTCTTGTAGATGATAATATAGAATGTTAAAGGCAGTAAGCTAGATGATCATTTTTCAGTTCATCTCTACATCATTCATGCATGTTTAAGTTGAATTTCACGCTCTTCCTTTCGGAAAGGGAGGATTAGGATTTGCTGCATTTTCTTGGTCTGATCCAAGTTGAAATGTACTCAATTCAAATCTAAAACATTTATTAATCGGGTCAAAATATTAACCGAAACCAACTAATTGTACTACCAATTGATTAATGGCCACCCCAAGATTTTTAAGACATTGATTGCTCAATTAACTAGATTGTGTGAAATCACCAATTCCAATCTTCTAATGGTTTGTAATTTGTATATATCTACTCTATTAAAGCATCAGTTGGAGTAGGTGACTGAAGCCAGCCCAAACTTTTACACTTTACCCTTTATATATTTTATAAAGCGATGATTGTTCTCTCTCCTACCACACTCAATCTGGGAACTTCTGTGTGTGAGGGATGGGCACTTGGAAAGATGTTCATCACAGTCCTATACATCCAGCAAATCATTCTAATCACACCATAATGACCATTTTGATAACTAACCAACATTGTAATGGCTGATAGTATGGTCCAATTACTGACTGATGGATTGATGTGTGCATATATATCATTTGTTGATTTCAGGGAAGTGACCATATGATTCAAGCCATTCACATATTCTAACTCACAATCCCATATCTATCCAGGAAATGAGGTTGTCGTAAGAGGGCATAAATGGAAGTAAGGAAGAATTGCAACCCAACTGAAGATTTGACTTCTACCAAAATAAAAAATAAAAAAAATGAAAATTTGACTTGGATAGATTGAAATAGCAAAATAATATATATATATATATATATATAGAGTTACACTATAAAACTCTCCGGGCGTTTTTCAAAAAAAAAAAGAAGCCCCTCTTTTAGTCAATGAAAGTGTAACATGTGTCATCAATAGTACACTTATCCATTCTCTCTCCTAAATATTCTCCTAAAATTGTGGATATTTTATAGATTTTCTTAAATTATTGGTTGATAGATAGGGACAGAAACTCCCCTTTTGAGATAGGGGAGTTTTTGAGAATTTCTCATATATATAATATATATGTAGGGAGATGCTCCTATGAGAGATATCTCTCACCTTAAATGAAATATAGGAGTGAGGGCTCTCACATTTAAGTTGTTGGCATTTGATATGGATGTAAGGCCCCCCACTCAATCTCTCATTTAAGGTGAAAGTTATCTTTCATATGGGCAGGGCTCTCCTAAGTTCCAGCTTAAGTTATCCTAAATTAGAATAGTGCTGGTTTCACAAATCAAACTTAATTATATTTGTTTTTTGCATGATGGAACTAGAAAATTCAGTTCTAATTAGATTTATCTTGATTTTGGAGACAATCATCATACAAAAAACAATAATAATCGACTTTGATTTATGGGACCAGCACTGATTTAACTTAAGATAAGTTAAGCTTCAGTTTAAGAGAGCTGACCCCTATATATATATATAAATATTAATGTGCATCCATCATTCACCATGTTATGGTGAGGGACAACATAGTAGGGTTGACTTTATAACACATTCGAACCATCCACACACATAGAACCCCCTTAAGTACACAAGACCCATTGAATTTTCACATATCCAAATGGATTTGACTGATGGATCGAGTGTCAAATTTTTTTCCTTTAATATAAATTCATTAAATTTGTGGGTCACGGATGAAGGGGTTAGAGGCATGAGATTGACTCCAAATTTGATATATGGTGTCATCCAATGTGTCTCTTCACATTCCTCACAAGTCCTATAATTAGTGGATCCCTAGGTAGGCCCCATTAAGTTTGTCCCTCACCATATGGCACAGGAATACCCCCCATATATATATATATATATACATATATATATATATATGAGATAAATGCTCCTATAAAAGCATCTCTCGCCTTACTATGAGAGATAAATGTTGAGACTCTCACATTTAAGTTGTTGGCAATGGATATGGATGTAAGAGCCCCCACCTTATCTCTCATAATAAGGTGAGAGCATCTCTTATAGGAGTATTTCCCTATATTAATATATATATATATATATATGATTGCAACATGGTTGCAACAAGACTTTTGATTACAACGAGGATGATTTAAGCCTAGTGGTTTGTGTGAAATAGTAAAAGTAAAATAGATAAATAATTAATAAAGTAAAAATAAAGGGGTTTAAAATAAAAGGCACTTTCTCATGAATTAAGTTTACTTCACTTAATAGTATTAAGGGGGAAAAAAAAAAAAAACAGGACAGAAGGAAGGGTAAAGGGTCCATGGGTGTCACATTAAAACTTTACTTCTCCCCTAGTTATTTCCATCCAAAGAGTGAAATAAAATAAAAACGTCACATTACCATCTTATTTTTCACTCCACATCTTTCATCCAAACCATAATTCAATGGAAAAAAAAATCACATACCCACTTTTACTCCCCTTTCACTGCAACTTTAGATGAACAAACGGGCAAGAGATACGATATGCCAAAGGTGGTAATTTCTTTATCTACTATACAAGTGATCAATAATTCTTGAGATAGATGATAGTGATAAGTGATGGTAGACCGACAGTGCCCCTCTTGACCTAAATCAATGTTCTTGAGCACCATTCTCCCAGTTGTGATTAAGGCTGTCGTGCTCGCTCATAATTGAATGCATGAAAGATTCCTTCTCCATCTTGTACTTGTTTTCTTTCTCATTGAATGGAATTCATCTCAGCTCCTCTCTTATCCTTTCATTCATCATCTGGGAAAAGCTACAAATTCAAGGGGTGGGATCATCATCACCTCCTTAAGATTTGGGGACCATCAATCAACAGTAGGACCCACAGACCACATCTCATTTTTACAATAAGCCTGATCTTGTACACTGGAAGTCTAGAATAGAGGATGCAGATGGATGGAATCCATAGCTTCTATGGCCCCTAATTCAGTGATCCAGTTTCTTCATAAAATGGGATCACATTTTTATGTGGGAGATGCATCAAAATCCCACTCCAATGGTCCATATTCAATCACACTCATCCAATGAATGGAATATATATGGGCCCCACCATGGTGTCAATGGTCTTCATTGAATTGAGGACCCAAATGCACAAAGTGAAGTTCTTTGCAGACAAGTAAGAAGTCTCTCTCCCTCCCTCTCTCATTTCCAAAGCAACAAGCTAACTCGGAAATCACAAGACCAAGATCCAAAAGCAAAAGTAGTAAAAAAGAGTCATCTCCTCAGAGAGAGAGAGAGAGATGTCTTGTTCTTCGTCGTCTTCGGAAGAAGACGAAGGATTCGAAGCATATAGGAAAGGTGGATACCATGCAGTCAGAGTAGGCGATCAGTTCGCAGGTGGTCGATATATAGCGCAGAGGAAGCTCGGTTGGGGTCATTTCTCAACCGTTTGGCTCGCCTTCGACACAAGATCCTCTGTATGTCGATCACCCTTTCTTCCTTTTTGGCCTGAAAGATGTCGCCTTTCCTTTGATTTCTGTAATTTTGGATCGTTTCCTCATCTGGGTTCTCTTTGTTTTGTCCGATCGGTCGCTGTTTCATATGAAAGATTTCGCCTTTTCTTCTTGGGCTATCGTCTTTCCTAATTGATCTTCTTATTTGGGTTTCTTCTATTTATGGATGATTGGACTTGAATTCTCGCTTTCTTAGGCCAAAAACACAATCTTTTGTTGGTTGTTGGATTTGAAACCGCTTTCCCTTCCTGGGTTTTCTTTATTTTGTTCTAATTGATGGGATTGAATCGAATAATCTCTTCTGAGCATGGAAAGCTATCATTTTTTTTTGCTTGCGTGTTCTGCGATCGGTATTGTTTTCTGGGTTTCTTGTTTGCACTATGATTTCCGGTATTTCTAGATTCTTTTTTGAAATGGCTTTGATATTGATCTGAATTCATTTTGTTTTCTTATTCTCTGTTGGTGAACTCACTTTGGTTTCCTGAGTTTTCTCATCGATGCTGAAATGATGTGGAGATTCCAGGTGTTTCCATGAAATGGTGAAAATCGATTTAGAAATCATGGATTTCATCATCTTTTATTTATGTATCTATTCATTTATATTTTCTTTATCAAGAGAAGTTATCCAATCATCATCATCGGCTTTTCGTTTGTGATGAGATTACCTGGAATTTTCTTATGCTTAGGTTATCTGCAACATCTACCTGGAGTTTTCTTATGCTTAAAGTTCTCACCTGTATATGTCAAAAAGCTCATCATATTATTGCTTGTCTATTTACTGATCTCCCTTATGTCTTCCCCTTTTTTTTTCTCTCTTAAAAAGTTTAATAGTCAGGATTTCAAATCCTCTTCCATTTTACTACACCCTTGACCCAAAAAAAAAAAAAAAAAAACCTTCCAAATTCTCCATCTTACATTAATTTCTGATTCTCAAAATCCTGCTCTCCTGAACTTTTAATTGGATACCACATTTTTTTTTCATAAAGAGATCAATCATATCTTCCTCCTCTGTGAAATTAACCATTTCGACTGATTCTTCATTGATCTCTCGAATTTGTTTCTCTGGTTCTTACCTAATTCCTTCTCATCCCATTCTTTTTTTTTCTGCATTTTCTTTCCTCTAAGAATTATGTTATTCACTTTTGTGTATTATTGAGTAAAATCTTCCTTCTTCAATTTCACTTTGCAGACATTTGTTGCCTTGAAAATCCAGAAAAGTGCAGTGGAATTTGCTGAAGCCGCTCTCCACGAGATCAAATTTCTCACAGCAATTGCCAATGGCGACCCCTCGAATTCCAAGTGTATAATTCGATTGCTTGACCACTTCAAGCACACTGGACCAAATGGCCAGCATGTTTGCCTGGTTTTTGAATTCCTTGGTGATAGTCTACTTGGCTTAATCAGATATAACCGTTACAAAGGCCTTGGATTGAATAATGTTAGGGAGATTTGCAAATGGGTTTTGCTGGGTCTTGATTATTTGCACAGAGAGCAAGGTATAATCCACTCAGATTTAAAACCAGAAAATCTGCTTCTTGTCTCTACCATAAATCCTGCCAAAGATCCTGTTCGGTCTGGGTTATTACCTATCCTCGAGAGGCCTGAGGGTAATCCTAATGGAGGATTTGTGGCAACTATTGGTGAAAAGAAGCTGAAGAATAAGGCAAGGAGGGCGGCGGCAAAGATCTCTTTGAGGAGAGAATCTGTGGAGGGGATTTCTCAAAGAGGGAGGAGCTTAGAAGGAATTGATATGAAATGCAAGATTGTGGATTTTGGTAATGCCTGCTGGGTTGATAAACAATTCATGGATGAAATTCAGACACGACAGTATAGAGCACCTGAAGTTATTATTGGGTCTGGGTACTCTTTCTCTGTTGATATGTGGTCTTTTGCCTGCATTGCTTTTGAGCTTGCTACTGGTGACATGCTCTTTGTTCCTAAGAGCGGTCAGGGATTTAACGAAGATGAGGTAGGATTGGCTTGTTTCTTTCTTTCTTATGTTAATTGTGTTATTAGTTTTTCTTTAGAAAATGAAAACCAAGATTCTTTTTTCTATGAAAGGTTCATGAAAAGTGCTCCTCTGTTTTTTTTTTTTTCTCCCCTTGAAATGGGTAATAATTTAGTTAGTGGAATAACCATGGTCAATTACAAGGCAATGTTGGATTATCTCTACTGATTGATTCCTCTTTTTTGTGGCTTGTTGAGGAAGATTTTACCACTGTTTATTGATGGGGTTAGTAGTACTTGATTATGGAAACATAGCAGTGGTAGATAGAGTTTTCAATGAATTGGAGTTTCTTCTTCTTGGAAGCCACTGAAGAAAAACTATTCTCATTGCAATTTCTTGAACTTTGATAATGATATGTCATGTCGTAGATGAAATAAAGATGAGATTCCAACTCATGGGTTGATGGCGGCTTCTTAAAATGTCTTATCAATTATTAAAATAATCTATTTTAACTTTTTAATTGATTATTTTAGCCATGTATACGGTACATTAATAATTAGGAGATGGCATCAAAGCGGTGGACTGGAAATTTGAGCACTTTTGTTTGTTTGATTCTTTATGATGTCATGCCAAAGATAATATGATGACTTTGTACATTGGATAACTCAATTAGAACTCTATGATCTTATTTATAATTTTTTTTATTACTATTTTATGTGTTGTGGGAGTGGTGGTGTGGAGATGTTGAGAAAATTTTTTTAACCATTGATGATTAATCCCTGACAAAAAGGTTCTTGATGTTCCCATGAGATTTCTTCATGTATTAGATCCAAAGTCCCCATGGATCATCAATGAACACCAATACAATTTCGACTTGATCAAATGAATGCCCTTTCTTGTGTTCCCTGATTCGTCATGTAATGCTGTTGGAACTATCTGATGCATGACATGTGAAGCCTTGGTGTTTATTGTGATTTTGTGAATGTCTCCATTATTATTAGACTTTTTCGTTTCTTTTCTTTTCTTTTCTGGTTGGTCGATATTATGATTTTATGACCGTGTTGACACGATAAAAATATTCTTTATTTGTAAAAAGACTTGGCATCCATATTATGATTTCAGAACATAACTGCCTTTTGTTAATTTATGGAAATTTATAATAAATCAGTTCTAGCTAATCTAATGAAGCACTTTAAAAAAGTCAAGTAAGAAACAGTGCATTTAAATGTACTTTAACCACAAGCAGTTTGAATATCATTGCATTAGGGATGCTTATCTATTCTATTTTTTATTTGGAGTGGTGGAATCGGATGCCACATTTGTCAGGATACTGAATTCTTCCTTTCCCAATCCTTATCATAATCAGGATCAATCACTGATATTGGATAAGGGTGCAAGTTAGGGAAAACAGTATCCTGAAAAAATTTCCTGTTTCCACACTGCCCAGAACACACAGTGGAACAGATCACCATCAATTCTTCCTAATATTCAAGGATCTGTTTTCGAAAATGGGAGAAAAGCATTTTTTATTCGTAAACCCCATCTTTATTTAGTGACATTAAGAAGCACCGTTGAGGTAAACTGCTGCTATGATCATAGGCTGTCCCCTGCAAATCAAGAACTTTTGAAGAGCAGCTCTTATTTTCAGAAGTTTATTAGTTGTGGGAAGAAGTACGCAACCTGAACAACAATTTATTTCCAAAGTGTTTCCGAGGTCCACAGGCATGTTAAATAGAGTAGGGGTTCTAAACAAACTGTTGCTTGAGTTGATGAAACCCATGCAAGGATATCATAGCAACATTGATAGCAAGACATATTTTAGATTTCAGGTCATCACAAATTTCCATTTCACAGTTATTTCTTCATTGTGCTTCCTCAATAAATTGGGATGCTTATGCATTCATCTTTGCACTTGGTGAATTTCCATCACATCTGGGCTCTTTTTTCCTCTTCTTTTTTACTGGCAGGTCTTGGTTTCAGGATTTTTTCCCCTTTCTGATCAGTGTCTCGGTTTCAGGATCACTTGGCTCTCATGATGGAACTCCTTGGAAAAATACCTCGGAAGGTGAGAACTCAATGCAGACCACATCCCTACTCTGTCTCTTCCACAGTTACCTAATACCAAAATCCTCTTGGTTGTGTTGTGAGTACAGATTGCTGTTGGTGGATCTCGATCAAAAGACTTGTTTGATAGACATGGCGATCTTAAGAGAATCAGAAGGCTGAAATTCTGGTCACTAGATAGGCTTCTAGTTGAGAAATACAAGTTTTCCGAGTTGGATGCACATGAATTTGCCGATTTTCTGGGCCCCATTCTCGATTTCGCACCAGAGAACCGACCCACTGCAGCACAGTGCCTGCAACATTCATGGCTCAAGAGTAGAAATCCAAAGACAAGCGATGAAAAGAAAGACTTGGGTGTAGACAAATTGGGGGCCGATATGAGCAAGCTGCAGGTTAAATTGGCCAAATAATGCATGGAATGAGGGCGTTGGTGTATGTAGCTCATCAATGATCTCTCTGTTCAGGTTCATTGTGTGATTTATTTCATCATCTTATTTTTGGCAATACTCATTTCGCTGCATTTGGATGTACCCCTGATCGCAGAACAGATGGCCATCCATCCCTCTGTGCCTTTTAGGACATTATAAGGATTAAGGTCACGCTATGTTGTACACTGCTGTTCAGACCTTTTCCACCTCAGCCTACACATAAATGAACAGTGACAATGATACAGAAAAAAGTGTTCTGCCTATTGGTTTCATATTTGACGTCCCTCCAAACACAGTAGAATGGTTGACCATCTGTTCTATGAAAATATCTATGAACTGCTGATAATTTTAGCTACATCCAATGTTTGATTGTTGATATGGTTGGGAAGAGATGGCTTCTGCGAAGGTTCTTCAACTAACCGATAAGTAATTCAAAAGTTTGTCATCCAGCAGCACCGACGGACTTTTGGCGACCTGTATGTTGTTTACATTGTTAAAAATACACTAGAAGATTGAAAATAGTATTAGAATCAGATCTGAGTGGGAGGGCTAGATAAAGAGGAGAGACCCCACATGTTTGTTCTTTCCCAGATACCTTTTGAAATTAGGAGCTCAGCCATAAAGTATATCTGCAGTGCTTGGGCTTTTTGGAGAATAAGCATTAAACAATATGGGTAGTGGGAGCTCCTTTTAGCTTTTTTAGTCATGAAAAACTTGTGGGTGTCTTTATGTGTATGTGATTGAGATGTGTATTTTGAGTGTCTAGCTGTGCAAGTTCATGATCACAGATATTCTTGACTTGGGGGATACTTCATACAGTTGGGAAGTTCCTTTGTAGAGCTGGAGAAAAATGATCATGTATCTCTTTTTAACCAGACTAAAGCGACATAGAAATATTTATTTGTTCTTTTAATAGATTTCTTTGTTGCATACTTAATGGGAGCTTCAGCTTTCTACCTTTGGGCTCCTAATTGCCACAAGGGAAATCTAGATTTTAATATAATAGTAAGTGCATGTGGGATTAAATGATCTTTATAGTACAAGGTTGTCATCTGGCTCCTACCTTGCAATTGTCCACCTTTTTTAATCCCTTTGTCCAGACATGGATATTCCTTGCATGAGTGATTGGAGTTCTGCTTCAGGAGGTTGGGCTGAGACAATCTGTCCTGAATGGGCCATGACCATGGTTGCCAGTATTGCCTTTGAGAAACAGATCCCCTGTTTGGACCATTCAGGGGGTGTCACAAGGGGGGAGAGATGTCAACTCAATGACATCTCATGCCCTCTATAAAAAAAAAAAAAAAAAAGAAAAATTCTCCCCTATGTGGCACCCTCTGATTGGTCCAAAAAGGGTCTCCCTGTTTGGACCAAACAGGGGATCCTTTTCCCCTTTGAGAATGCTGCCTATACCTGCTAGGCCTGTGGATGAGTTCGTAGAGCTGTCGAAATTAAGCTTGCAGAAGTCCTTCAGAGGGCCAAACCACCAGTTGACCGATCAAGGGGTCCTCTTTCTATTTCATAAGGGATATGAAAATGGGGTGTGGTAAAATTTGCATATTTGAACTGCAAGATCATTTTTTTGTATGGAAGCATCATTTTTACATCAGTAAATGTCGAACAATTCGGGTTTCTTATGTAAATCTTTACATTTCTCAAAATCTATGGATATAAGACATAAAAATAACCATTTTAGGGTTTAATGGGTCAATAAAAATTTGAATGGTTTGGCTTAAAATTTTGAGGCCCACATGAGTGGTTAAAAAGAAGGGACTTGATATCAGGATCTGTCCCAGGGAATTTTTGTATTGATGCACTCTTAAACAAAAAAGAGTTTTTATGTGTGCCAACACACTTATGCTTGAGTGGTGGTGCTAGCACCTTAGTCTCACATATGCCTAGCAATCAGGGTTCGAACCCTGAGTTCTGTAGTTAAAAGGCACCACTCCTGACCTGAAGTCCAACCTAGCAAAACAAAGAAAGAGAGTTTTTATGTGTGAATTTTTATATTAAAACGACCTCAGTTTCACACTTGATTTATGCATGTAGGGTGCTAAATAGATTTTTTTTTTCTTTTTGCGGGGTGTGGGGGTTGTTAGGGTGGAGTGGAGGGGGTGGCAATTTTTTTCTTAGTGGCCCCAAAGGCATATTTTCTAGTCTGGCCTGTATTAAAAAATGAGCACAAACAAATGTGACCGACTCTTAAATACATGAGTTAAAGGAATTATAATTGGTGATGAAGCAATTATAATTGGTGATGCTGATGATTTCTTGAAAGACAATTGACAAGTAGTTAGATGGACTACCTCATATCATGTCCTGCTTTTAAGAGGGTATGGTTTGTAGGATGTTAGAAATCAATTATTTCTAGAGGGAGAGCTCTATGTCACCAATAATCCTACTCCACTTTAAATGCCGTCATTAAATGGGTAGTTGCTTTGGCTGGTAAGTGGTGAATATTCCACTCCAGATGAACTAACTGGGAAGATACAAGGGAAGGAAGAGACTCAACATTATTCATTAGCTTATTGGAAGATGACATCTTTCTCAATTATGAGAATTCATCTGGCATGGGATCTCATTCATCAAGCACTTTATAATAGGGCAGGTCAAGCTCCAATGCATCAATCAATAGTAATCCATGGACAACTGCAATGGGTCACTCCATATGATGGTTGGGGTTGGGTGACATGTCAAGCCTCTTTTACTTTAGACTACATTATTATTGTTGTTGTTGTTGATAATATGACTCAAATTCCACTACCTCAAGGTTGCAACAGCGAGCATCTTCTACCGTGTTACTGGCTCTTGTCATTTTGTAATCAATTAGTTAATGCAGCCATTGCCCACCCACCCAACGAGTATGGTGCATGTTCAAATCTCCAATACAGTGGAGACCAAAAAAATAAAAAACTCTGTCCATCAAAACAGGGTGGGTAAGCTGGTCGGTTAATAGTTTGTTCATTGTGTGCCACACCACTCATTTTAGATTAAGGTCCTTTCTCCTTCATCTTGGATATTTCACTCCTCGCCCCTTTAATATTTCTTTATTGAAAGATGGAACCCTCTTTACTATAAATCCTAGGAATCTAATGCAAAATAGGCAAAGGGACCCTAATCCATTAAGAACTCTGTCTACCACTGAGTTGACACGCCAGTGCGTAAAAGCTGCTCCCCAATGGATTTCTTTAGAATCACTGAAAATCAGTTCAAAACTTCCACTTGATGCATAAAAAGAAGGCCAACCATTGGATATGTGGAGTGATGCTGAAGGATACATGATATTGATTCAAAAGCTGAATAAAAACGAGCATTACGGATTGGAGAAGATAAATTGCATGTTGACAATATCGTCATCCATTGACAATATGGGCAATAGAAATAATTTCGTCAAAAAAAAAAAAAGTACGAACCACTTACTAGTAGTTTCATTGTGTTTTTCTTCATGAAACTATTCAATTAGAATTTAAGCTTAATTATTTCATAAAAATTCCCAAAAAATTATGTTCGTGGAACCCCAGACGCAAGGGAATTCTTCCATTTTTAAAAGTGATTAAAAATAAATAAACAAAGGAGACCAAATAATCTCCCTTTCATAGAAAATGAATTAAGGGTGAGGGAATTGGATGCCCAACCACCACCCCAGAAATGCAAATCCTAAGAAAGTCAAGATCCCATCTACATCTCTCACACTTATATTTTCACCCTGTCAGCTCTCTAATAATCCGTTCTTGGAGCCCATTTGACCATGGATTCCTATATATTCAATTCGATGAAAAAAAAGGAGGCCCTGAATGCTTTCTAAAAGCTCTAATTCCAGAGTAGAAACTCATGGATCAACATGTGCATGGCAACATGGATTGGTAAGAATTAAGATAAAATGTTCCCTTCTTCCATAAGACAACCTCAAAATCACACTTTTGAGGTGCCCATAATCCCTGGTTCAATAACCTGCATTACACATTAAATTAAAGATCATAGGCCGTTAGTTAGTATCAGTTAATGGCTTGATTTTGATGAACCTCCAAAGTCAGAGAGGTCAGTCCAATTTGATGAATAAGTGGAATTGAATGAACAGGTGATGGTTAAGGTTAATAAACCAAGTTCCAGAGTATGTTCATACACTAAAAATCATGAAGCAACTGAAAATGTAAAACTGTATGACTAATGGTTAAAGCACACCAGGTTTGTGCTGAATATGTTCAGAAAGTCTCAAAACATCAGAAAATGGAGAGGCATTCTTTTCTCCAACATGAATGGGACCATAGTGCCAGAGAACACACCTCGGTATGGACGACGACACTCAGCAATTAACTGGGGCCACAGGACTTGTTCCGAAATGAATCTGCCTTGATTTCCTTATGAATGAAACTGCACCATTACTAAAATACAACGCTAGCGGTCACTTGAAGATGTTAAACTGATACTGTGACTCCATATACAACTGTAATTAGCCTTGAATCTATTATTCTTCACCAAGCAGGAAGTTCAGAAGATGGCTCGGATTGGTTCACTGCTCATTTCAACAGCCCCCTTGTTTTCCTACTGTTACATATTGGATCTGAAGTTGCAACATCTATATTGATAAGCAAGAGACTGAAAGGAATGAGGCACAAGCATTCTACATAATAAATGCATGATACTTTATTCTTTTATCAGTAATCAATGTACACAATACCCAAAAACATAATAACTCATATATATATATATGGCAAACGGGGCAAGTTAGTGGCTACTTCCATTTCTGGTTATCATTTTATTATTAGTTTTCAAAGATTACACATGATTTCCAGTGTTAAGATATAAATGATTCACTTAATGGCACATAAACCAAATAGTAAGTGTTTTGAAATAATAACAGCGCATGCCTGGCAAGGCAGCACACTACAGTAATTGTGTGTATTGGAGAGGGAGGGAGGGTGCATGTTTTGCATTTTCAGGATCTCTAAAGAATGTAGACAGTAAAACAAGCTTTATATTTCTGGTTCTATGATGATCAAATTTATTCACAAGTGCAGTAGTTTTATAATATAATCCAAATCCCGGGTCCCTCATAAAACACTCATTAGCTGTTTCTCAACCAACAAGGGGGTCAACTGGCATCATGTAATACAACGTCAGAATCAAATACTAGATGCAACAAATTTTTGTGAATTTCACTTTGGACAACCTTGTCCATTGGAAACTCATGAGCCGAAAACCTGTTGCATGATGTAATGTGAATCTGAAATATGAATATAGGAAATCATTCCCCCCAAAAAGGGATCAGTACAAATAGCTAAAGCTGGTTAGGGGAGGTGGGAGGGGACCACAATCCTTGAGGATATCATTAGTCTTTCCCTGTTTGATTAGATGCTATTTAATCATAAGTAGAATATACATCTTGCAGACATTATTTTCTGTGGTTGATGGTGGCAGCTATCATTGTGCTAGATCTACTAGATGAGGATCCAATCGACTACAAATTGCCTGTCTGCAACCCTGATCTCAACCACCCCGTGGCTGCATTACTTTTTCCAAGCACTTTATTGTGTCATTTTTCCATTGCCCATCAGAGTCAGAATGTCACCACTGGATGCGCTATCAGAATTTCAACAGATGAGAGATTTTGCAATCCATAGTGAATTGCAGAAGTCATGGCGGCAATAGGAATACAATAAAGATAATTCTGTTGTGATTTATTATATGTAGGATCTATATTTTTTAAAACTTTATTTTTTCACTTAATTGTGCACCATTTTTTGACAAAAAATAGAGTAGAAACATAACTAAAACGGGGACAGCAGATGACCTGTCAACTTATTGATCCAGTGGGCCAAAACCAGTTCTGTGGTCCATTTTGCTTCTTCCATTTTGAAAAAATAAAAAAATCTAGAAAATAGAAGAGTTGAATATCTTCTTTCTTGACGGCTTTTTAGGGTCTCTAAATGAAATAAACACTAAAATATAATGTGCCAAAAAATATTTATGTTTTCCATATATTTATGCTTCGGACAACCATTGCACTCACATAATGACAACAGCGACAGCCGAACCAGTACATAATGAGTGGAACTACTAATGAATAGTAAAAGAACAGCACCACTGCACTAGTTATATGACAGCTTAATAGAAACAATAAATGAAGACAAAACTAAATTCAATTTTAAGCAGTGTTAGGGCACTTGGTAGTAAATATGATAACACCAACCTAATAATTACCTTATTGAAGAATTAGTAAGGAAGAGGAACTCACAACTTTTAGAATGCTATTTTGTTTACCATCTCGCCAAAATGAAAAATAAATAAATAAATAAAAGATAAGAAAAATAATACAGCTATTGTAGCCAACTAATCATTCTGGCAACCAAGGTTCGCATCAACAGTAAAATGCTTCACCAGGAGAATGATGCTGCTACTATGTACAGAGTAAGAAACCATGGGATAAATAGTAAAATTTAAAGTATTTCCAAGAACTTCTCCACATGTTGGATTCACATCCCAACAACAGCAGCTACAAAACAAAAAGGTTCTCCAATGGCACATATACTATTATTCTGTCCATCTTGGGTCAATATATTTGTAAAATTAATCCATACAGTTCCACCAGCAAATGAAATAAGTTTTAAACTAGCAGTAATCAAGTATACTGAATGTTACCTCATTGATCAACTTTTATCATAGTTGACGATACTGTAGTCATGGTTGGTTTTGAACAAAGATGTTGCAAGATTTTACTTTCAGCAAAACTTTTGGTTGCTGCTAAATCTTGGCATTTGGACATTGCTATAGACTCAACTGAGACCTTGCCTTTATTTGAAGGTTGCACAGCGAATGAAGGCATGGTTCTTGGGATGCATTTCTCTTCAGTTGATGAAAAATCTTTGGACTCTGTTTTTTCTTTGGGTTTTTTACAATCTCTTCTGCTACATAGGCTTAAAGGCAACTTTTTTTGTTTAATTCTAGCCTTCTTTCCATGACTCAAACCTTTTGCCCCGAGTGAATCGCAGCACTTCCTTCCTCTCTCTCCCTCATGCGGGGTTTCCACTGCATCAAAGCAATCAGTTTCAGCAGCGCATAGCTTGACTTCCTCATCTAATTTAGACAAGCTTCCTCTGTCCAAAATATAACTAGCACAATCACCAGCTTCAACATTCTTTTTACAGATAGAAGGCGGTGAGATGCCTTCACAGACTACAGAATCTTTGAAATTCATAGCTTCTCCTAGAGCAGGTTGCCTATGTGTCTTCGGGCTGTGAATTTTCCAGTTTGAATGTACATGATTTTTTGAAATTCTAGGGGAACTATTCATTGCTCGATGCAATCTTCGAGCCAACTCCTCATCACTCTCATGATTTGCGGTCAGTTGGCCACCCTTATACAAAAGCTTAACAGGGACATGTTTTCTGAGTTTGCTTCTTCGCCGGCAAGTCTCAACACTAGCAGACCTTTTTGTCATTGAAGCTACAAGCTCTAGTGCACTCTTGGCAGCAGCAGTCGCCTTTACTGCTGCTGCTGCTTTCTCCATGGCATTGGCTTTGGCTGCAGCTGCAACCTCAGCTGCAGCTAATGCAGCCGATCTCGAGGCCTCAACAATCTGCTCAGGTGAAATAAATGGCTTCTCAGGGTCAATGGCCAAAAACTCATGAAGACGTGCACCAAAATCACTTGAAAAGGAAGAATGGGATGAAGAAGGGTTTCCACAACTTTGTGTCTTCAGTCCCGCAAGGAGACGCTTTCGAGGAGGCAAACACGCATTGATATTTATATTATCAGTATGACATCTGTTAGTCTCCATCCCTTGTAGAACAAGAACAAATTACTCAAAACTTTTGAAAGAGAGTCTAAATTCTTAATTTTCATTAAAATTTGCAATGCTCAATCATAACTTGAAAATGCCTGCCTCATGTTTCACATATTCCAACCAGAAGAGACCAGTTCTCAGAGGAAGGGAAAAAAAAAACCTAAAGGCAGAAAACCAAAACCATGAAAAGTACTGTTAAAAGTTAAATTCATCAAAATCGCAAAACACTTGAAAGAAAGTTTTCAAAATTTAAGATAAAAAACTGATGAAGATTGTATCATTAAAAAACCCAGTAGTGGACAGGGTCTGTTGGAAAGAAAACGAGCCTTATAATTAACAATTTCATCACATCAATGATTCCATCAAATCTATTGTGAGGCTCATTCACATCAGCCTAATACTATCCAGCTAGTCCTTAAGATAGTATTGGTACAATCAACAATGTTAATAATTATGTGTTCTTCATATGACACAGTTAATTATGCATGTCAGATAGCAGATGTGCATGGCCCAATTAATTATGCATGTCAGATAGCAGATGTGCATGGCCCAAAGATTTTATCAACATCCTCCAAATCTTGTCATCTAAACCAAACAAATCCTACCCATAGCCCAAAATGTCTTCCACCCAAAACCCTATATTCCAAAATTTGAACTACACAACATGCAAAAGAAAACGTGAACAAACTCAATGAAGCTCAAATCTCTCAATTCCAAGTCAAGAAGACAATCACTATCAGATAAAACCACCAAAATGTATCAAATCAAGAGACCCAACCTCAATTTTGACTTGGTTTCATTCTTCGAAAAAAATCCCATGCAATGGAATCTGAGAATTGCCAAACCAATGTTTCAACTGGGAACATATGATCGTAGAAATCGTACGGAATTGCTGATAACAAGAAGTAGAAGAATAAGAAGATGAAGAAGAAGAGATTACCTGAGAAGTCTATGAATGAGAATTAGGGTTTTGTTTCATCGGAGTCGATGGAGCTCCAAAGGAAAAATGAGAGAGAGAGAGAGAGGGATAGATTTTTCGAGAATAATAAGATTGTTAGAAAGAACCAGAAAGGTTTGAATTGATGAATTGGACCTCAATAGGGTGTAAATTACAAAAAAATGCCATGGAGAGATTAAAAGAGCAAAACTGCTGATCATATCCTAATGGGCCACATAGAGATCATCCAGACCGTTCAAGGTGAATTTCATCCTGTCTAATTGTACACCCTTAAGTTTCAGTTTACCAAAAGTGGATCCCACCATCTGATGTGGTGTCATGATAGAAACTTGACTGCACATGCTAGCGTGGTGCTAATCACGTTGTCATCACGGTGCTCAATTGTATGATAGAACCCGCTCTCTTGAGGTGAAACTTATGATATGTGATTGTGATTGCAGGGGATGGGATTCACCTTCAACGGTCCAGATAATTTCTATGTAGGCCCCCATGACGGAGTACCAAAATTCTTGTGTAATAGTCGCAAAAGAGGATCCATACTTAAATGATAGATAAGGTCCATTTGTGGGCCCATGACGTGAAAATGATTTGTTAGATTGTAATAAAGTGATAAAAGTCCCATCTTGGTTGGGGTGGGGCGTACTATTAGTAGAATGAAAAATAAATAAATAAAAGTAGATTGATAAAAAAAGGATAGAAATACTTTGCTTAGAAGCATTGCCTTTGATAGTGTATCTTAGGTGCATTTATGCAACAAGAGGGTTTTGTGATAGCGAGAAAATCTATTTTGATTTTTGGTGCATCCTATTGTGTTGTTTGGTACGACACTTTTTATTTTAAGGAAAAATGGACTGATTTTCTTTGATAAAGATACTTTTTATGTCATTGGAAGGGGTAGGGAATATAAAATTCCTCTCTTTGGTGAAAACAGAAGTCCACTAAGCAAAGAGTCCTCTTGTGGTATAAACAAGTTCTCATTTAGAGAGAAATTTTGCCTTGTTTGGGATTCTCCTATCTATTTTTTGTTGTTTTTTTTTTTTTTTCAAGATGTAGAAATGCTGTTTAACTTATTTGGTGCAACAATGGATTCTTGATATGGAGAGATGAAAGAGGGAGGTAGGGATAATGCTCTCTAGAAGTATGATTGATCTTAAGGGCAAGAGCGTCACATAAAAAAATATGAAGATTTTGTTTTATATTGCTTTTGGGAGAGCCATTAAAGTTAGTTTCAAATTAGGTTAGCAGTATCTTTAATTAATGCATGTGCAAAGAAAGGGACATGATTTTAGATAAGGTATTGGGATGAAAGAAGAAGAAAGAAGAAAAAAAGAAAGTTCCACTAAACAACCACATATTTATTTTGAGTGAAAACTTTCTTGAAAACGGAACAAAAACACCCTCACACTAATATTTCGCTTGATCAATAACTAGAGATGTCTAATGAGACAAATCTATCCTCCGAGTCATGTTTCTTCATACTTACATAAGGATATATATACTATTATGTCCAGTGGGAAGTATGCACCTAATAGAAATAATGTATGCTTGTAGAAAAAACAAAACAATACATTTTATATGGCATCTTGGAATCCTTTGTGTTTCATACAGGGTCTAAGCTAAATGGTCAATCATGGATGTAATGCTTGTGCTTAATTTTAGAGCAAAAGCAAGCTTTTCAAACAACTAATCTTGATTGGATAGTGGTCACTAAAAATTGGAAGTAAAAAAAAAAAAACAGTAGCTAGAGGCAATTTGATGCAAACTTATATATTCAAGGAACTTTTGGTGTAAAGCCAATACAACGTTGTCTGGTCTTGATTGGATTAGTGTCATGTGAGTGCCATACCACTTGCTTGTATAGGTGGGCCTAAATCGTTTTCAGGGTGTGTGATGACAATGATTTATAACGAACATGCTGACATTTTTTTTTCTAATTTGTTGTGGGCCCACTAAAAAGATACATTTCAACCTTGCTGGGTTTGTGAAATGATAGTGATTGACCTTTTGCAGTTGTATGTTGCCATTACTATACTATCCTTCCGTGGGTAGGGTGAATTTTGTAAAGGTAAAATACATTATCATGTTTGTTTGGAAGTCTTATTTTTAGATGAGTAAACGACGGATGGTTTAATTATATAGATAAAAGGGATTTTATAAAAAAGAAAAAAAACAGATTATGCGACCAACGGACAGAAAAGATGATTTTAACTGACCTTACACCAGATCAGTCATTTTGCCCGAAAACGTATTTTTTTTAGTACTTTTTGCTAGCGTCCCTATCTACTTTAGTTTTATAACGTTAAGGGTCTCTATTCTTGGTGAAAAAAAAAATTTAAGGTTTTCATTTGTCTCAAAACTGATAAATATTTAATGCATAAAACTAAGCATGATTTGATACCGCATCTTATTCCAAGCAAAAATTATGAAGACGCATGTATAAATGAGCGTAAATAAAGGTGCGTATGTATCAAAATTATATATTTCTAATAACTACATTTATGTAAATGAGTGCAAACAAAAAGCTCCTAAGGGCTTTGATGTTGTTGACTTTCAAATCTTTTTGGGACAATATGAATGCATTTAATCCTTTCACCTATGAAAGCCTCTTAGGCATTGTTTGTTTTCATTGAAAATATAAGAATTCATTGTCAAATGAGCTTCACCTAAGTATAGGTGATGAAGATAGAACCTTAACTTTCTTAAGATTTAAATTACAGGAAATTCTCTCCTACAGCCGTTCTTGCATGTAGATATCCACATCATCACTAACGAGCACTGTGAATTTTCTTAAATTTCTTTAGCTAGTCATTCCTATCAAAACCTCAAGGCTTTAGTAGAGGCAGCGAAAATACTTTTCAATATTCCCCCTCGGGTGGAGCCCGCTTCTCAATACTCCCCCTTAGGTGGAACCTGGCCGGCACACTTTTGGCGACACGCATTTTTTTTTTTTTTGCACCGAGTCAATCCTCTTATGATTCGAATTCACGACCGGTTGACTCTGATACCATCTTGAATTTCTTTAGCTAGTCATTCCTACCAAAACCTCAAGGTGTTAGTAGAGGCAGCGAAAATACTTTTCAATATTCCCCCTCGGGTGGAGCCCACTCCTCAATAACCCCTCGGGTGGAGCCCACTCCTCAATAAATTCAAGGAGGTTCCTAAGCCCCACTCCTTTTTTGACAGGTGTATTGGAATGTCCACATGCAAACATTTCCACGAGTGAAAATTCCACTTTAAATTACTTGGGTGAAGGCTGAGTAGTCATTCCTTATCTTCTCTTAATTCAATTCTATTAATACGGACGTTATTCGATGGTCATTTCAGATATTCACCTATGATTTTTAATTTTTAACCACTTTTCAATTACATCAAACAAATGGGTCCTTACTGTAACATTAGGTTAGTATAAGATCTGATGATTCCACAAAAAAAGGGTGATCATCTTTAGTCATCTCCCAAATGCAAATTTCATCTCACATATTTTACTGGTTGGATCTCATGTAATGAGCATCATCCATCAACTGATTTTTATTTGCATTGTTAATTTGGAAGTTGTATATGATAATTAATAATGTTGTGTTATACTATTTTGTTCCCTACCCAAATCGACAGGATAAAGATAACTCAAAAGATGCTGATTCCACTTGTATAGATAAGTAGATAATAAATACCCCATGTCGTCTCCTGGCCAATAGATTGGCACCATTTCCATCACTATCCTGTGTCTTTCTAGCACTAGCTCATCTAATAGACATCAAAGAGTCCGAGTGTCAATGTCATGCCTGCCAATTGAAAATCCAATCCACTTAAAATGAACGCCATCTCCTTATGGGATGCCTCTAGATCTCGCTTTAATAAAAGCTGATTCTACTATAAAATTGATAGTAAGATTAATAATGTGATGAATGAATATGATTACCCATGCATTATATTGTGTACCCTACAATGCCTAGGTTCAGGCACAGACGACTGTCACGACTCTATACTTTTTGAAATATAGGATACGGACACAGATATGGGCATCGTAATTTTTTCTGTAAATCACATTTGAATTAATAAAATTATCACTGTTTATGTTCCTTTGTAAAAAAAAAAAATTTATATTGAGAAGTAAGAGAATTTAAAGAACTATATGAAATAATGGACTTGCTAAGTAGGATATACTAGTCTTATATCTTAGAAGTATCGATGCAGTATCAGATACCAATACAGTATCAAATCGATTTGGTAGGATAGGTGGGGTTTATACAAATATTTGGATATGATAGATGAGACCAACTCTTACATGAAGCTTGTGTTCATTTTAAGCTACTTAGGTTTTCAATAGACAGGCCCACTGTGGAGTTCCGCACTTCCGCTGGTTCCACTCCAAATGAGACACTCAAGAGGATCCAAATTCCAAACTCAGCATCAAAGTCCTCTTCTCAGGGAAAGCTAGAGTAGCTAGGTTCAAGCCTAGATTGGAGTAGGAAAGCATAAGCAAGCAATGCTATAAGAAAATAAGTTGGGGTAGATTAAGATTTTTTTTCTTTTTTTCTTTTTTCTTATATATAGAAAAGTGTTTGGTAGTCAGGTGTTTCTGATCTGCTGGTGTTTGGAATTAGGGAAATCAAATCTGGCTTTGATGACTGACCATGATGTTGGGATTACAACTTTAGCTTATTCATGTCATACACCCTTTTTGGTGGACCTCCATGTACTAGCATCCAAATACAAGCTTTACAGTTAGAAAGTCTTTATTAAGACCAATTCTTCCAAGATCAGAGGTCAAGGGCAGATTCTAGAAAAAACTTCACCCCTCTGCTGAAATACAGAATAATTGAGTGAAGTATAATTAATCATAGGGGAAGGATCAAAGACTACTCCATTTTTAATTTTCTAGTTTAATTGAGTGCAAGTATAAAGAGCATAGTGGAAGTATCAAAAGAGACAGACTACCCATTCTCAACTGAAAGGGTCGGTAGGATGATGAAAAGACTGATCTCTCTTAACTGTATTGGGTCTCTCTCTCTCTCTCTCTCTCTTAACTGTATTGGGTCTCTCTCTCTCTCACACACACATACAGTCAAATATTGAAGATGTTAATGATGCACAAGGAACTGAATATAATTTGTCCAGTCATTTCTTCTGATTATTATGTTTTTGGGGCTGAGCTAAGGTGTTCCACTTCCACACAATTTTGCATAGAATAATGACACTAACTACCCATTTACCAAAGGTCTCAATCCTATCCCAATTCAATATTATTTTGTCCAAACTCAAATTCAGGGCCATTGTCCTTTTTCAGACTTAGTATTCAATAGTTTAAGGAGATGGTGAGCCCAGAAATGTTTAAAGGCATGACTTGGACCAACATTTCTTTTTCCTTCTCAGCTTTACATGGGACTCAAACTCATGCACACACATGGAATAGGTCCCTAACCAGCCGACTAGCAGTGTGGGACACCTGGACCAATATATTTAGCTTAGAAGTTGCGTATACTTTGCAAGTGTGTTGGTTTTGATAAAGAGCATTCAGTTCAGCCCATTGGGTCTGCCTGTATTCAGGCTATCTCTTCACAGCTGTAAATCTCCAACAACTGTAACCGAGTGATTGTTATCCTCTCCAACTCATCCCTTTCTATTCTTTTTTAATGGTTATCTTGTACGACTTGTAGAATCCTCTTTGATTTGTAATTATCTCAATACAAAAGAGTATAAAATAATATAACAACCAACCACAAAAGCCAACGTGGGTTCATTCAGAATCTCCTCTGTTTTATGGTATCAGAGCACCTTAAGCACCACCGTGCAAAGCTCCACCTGGGCCATCTTCCTCACTTGTCATCATCATCTTTTCAAACATGACGTCCTCTTCTTCTACCCCTGCTTCCAACCTTGTTGTCTCCAACATTGCCCACCTCATACCTATCAAGTTAGACATCACTAATTTCCTTCTCTGGAAATCACTATTTCGCCCAGTTTTACGCAACCATCGCATTGAAGGTTTCATCGATGGTTCCCATCCTGCTCCACCAAAGGAACTTGCAGGTGCTAATGGTAAAACCACACCAAATCCTGATTATCTTGTTTGGTTTGAAAAAGATCAAACTCTCCTTAGCTGGATCAATGCCACTCTATCAACATCCACTCTTCCCTACATTGTGAACATGTCAACTTCAAAAGAGGCGTGGGATTCACTGGAGCGAAGATTCGCGTATTTGTCCCATTCCCATGTCATCGAATTGAAGAAACGACTTCAACAAGTGAAGAAAGGAAACTCCTCCATGCAAGATTACCTTCACCAAATCAAACTCATCACCGATCAACTCGCGTCATGTGGTGCTCTTGTCAACGAGGACGACATTATTCTTCACACTTTGAACGGACTTCCCTCTGTGTATCGTCCGTTTCAAACGTCTATTCGCACCCGCTCCGTTTGGACCCTGTTTCTCTTGAGGCACTTCACACCTTCCTTGTTTGTGAGGAACTAAGCTTAGCTGAAGACACTGTCGTTGATCCATCTACAGCTTATTCGGCTAGCAAAAAAACAGTACAACCCATATCACTCCAATAACAACAAAGGACAGCCGCAGAACAGAGCTTCATCCAGCAACTCACGTTCCAACCAGCGGCAGCCTAGGCCGCCTATCTCTGGAGCTAGAAGTGTTTATGGTTCTCATTCGACAGGCCAAGACCTTCAGACTCGTGGACCTTCTGATGAAATCAGCGAGGTAATCGCCCACTATGTCAGATCTGTGGCAAACTAGGCTACACGGCAATAGATTGCTACAATCGCATGAACTGTGCCTTTTAGGGTAGCATTCCGACCCAACGTCTTGTAGTAATGGTGGCTTCTCAATAGCCAAGCACTGACAACACTTGGTACTCTGACACAGGTGCAACCCATCATGTCACCTCTGATTTGAGCAACCTTTCCATTCACTCCCAATATCAAGGGTCTGATAATGTGCAAGTGGGTAATGGTCAAGGTCTGTCTATATCTAATATTGGCTCTACTGTTTTCCACACACCCTCCACCACATATACTTTGAAAAACATTTTGCACTGCCCACAAGCCTCAACTCATTTATTATCTGTCCAATCCTTTTCTCATGACAATAATTGTGTTTTTTTGTTTGATGAAAATGGTTTTTCTGTGAAGGACAAAACTTCGGGGAGGACGCTCTACCGAGGGCTGATTGAGCACGGGCTTTATCCTTTTCGTCCCCCCATCAATAATGCCAAAGCTTCGTTTGTGAGCCGCCGTATTTCAAACGATGTCTGGCACCATCGTTTAGGTCATCCATCTTTATCTATTCAGCAAGCTATAACGTCCGGTTTCTCTCCATCAATAAAACCTAGCAAGAATGTGTGTTCGTCGCGTCAACTTGGAAAGCGCTCCAAGTTACCTTTTCCCTTATCTTCTACTGTCTCTTTTAAACCGCTTAAGATTATTCATTGTGATGTTTGGGGGGCTTCTCCTGTGTCTTCTATTAGTGGTTTCAAGTATTATGTAATTTTTATTGATGATTTTTCACGTTATTGCTGGCCCTATCCCTTAATGTTAAAATCTAATTTTTTGATACCTTCATCAAATTTAAAGCCAATGTAGAAAAATTGTTTAACACTACAATTCAATATTTTTGCTCTGATGGCGGAGGTGAATTTACTGGTACCAAATTTCGTACTTTTTTGAACATCCATGGCATCTCCCATCAATTTTCGTGTCTGCACACACCTGAACAAAACGGTGTGGTTGAACGTAAGCATCGCCACATCGTTGAGACTGGACTCACTCTTTTGGCCCATTCCTCCATGCCTTCAACCTATTGGTTTGAGGCCTTTAATACGGCCGTCTATCTCATTAATAGGATGCCCATTGTTTCTCACCCAAAGGTTTCTCCATATGAAGTCTTTTTTCATGTTCCACCTAACTATTCCTACCTCAAAATTTTTGGGTGTGCATGTTACCCCTGACTTCATCCATACCGGTCTAACAAGCTTGAGTTCAAGTCCAAAAAGTGTGTTTTCATTGGCTACAGTCTCACTCATAAGGGCTATAGGTGTCTAGACCCATCTTCTAGTCGTGTTTATGTCTCTCGCCATGTCATATTTGATGAGCACACGTTTCCTTTCAAAGAGGGAACACCCACCCCTGTTCTCAAAACCCAAACTCCATATACTGACCCATTTGTTGTCTTTGGACCCATAAATCAATGGCTTTCATCCACTACGTCCACTCTCCCTATTAGCTCTCGGCCTCCATTACCTCTTAAACCCCCCCCCCCCCCCCTTCTGTGCCAGCTTCTTTCCCCTAAACTGGGCCCAGCTCATCAGTCTCTACCGTGCAATGTCCTCCTTTAACTGAACCTTCCTAGCCCACTCTTCAACCTGCACAATCTCCACCTATGGCCATCCCACCCAATTCTCTTTCCATACCACCTGATGTGCCTATGCCTATCCAACCCATTGGTTCTGCCTCTCATGCATTAGAGCCCATCAATCCTACTTCTTCACCCTTTATACCTACTCCACAACACCCACCCCCACACCAACATTCAATGCAAATCCGGTCCAAATCTGGTATTGTCAAGAAAAAGGTATGGCTCAACACCAAACACCCTATACCACTTGCACTTATGGCTGCCACAGTTGAGCCCACTTGCTACACTCAAGCTAGTAAATCTCCTGAATGGAGGGGCAGCTATGGACTTGGAGTTTACTGCATTACAAAGAAGTGGCACTTGGGTTCTCGTTCCTAAAACACCTCAAATGAATGTGGTCGGGTGTAAATGGGTTTATCGCATCAAACGCAATCCCGATGAATCAATTCACTGTTACAAAGCCTGTTTGGTTGCCAAAGGGTTTCATCAGCAACCCGGGGTAGACTTTGTGGATACCTTCAGCCCTGTGGTTAAACACACCACCATTCGGGTCATTCTCTCTCTAGCATTGACCTATAATTGGCCCTACGCCAATTGGACGTTGAAAGTGCATTTCTGCATAGGGACCTACATGAAGAGGTTTATATGAATCAACCTCCTGGATATATTGACCCTGAACGGTCTTCCTTTGTTTGTCGCATGAAGAAATCCATTTATGGACTCCCTCAGGCGCCTCGTGCTTGGTACGAGAAGTTCACCTTTCAGCTCGTTGACTTGGGGTTCAAGATCTCTGTTTCTGATCCCTCTCTTTTTATTCACTATGCGAATGGGTGCCTCACCTATCTTCTACTATATGTCGACGACATCATCATCACAGGGAATAATAGTTCTACTATCTCCACTTTTTTCAAGCATTTGGGCCATCACTTCAAAATGAAGGATTTGGGCCCACTCACATATTTTTTAGGTATTGAGGCCTACCATCACGACAACGGACTATTTCTATCACAAACAAAATATGTGACCGATCTCCTCACCAAGACTGATATGATAGGTTGCAAGCCTGTTGCTTCACCTGTGTCTAACATCAAGTTGGGTCCCTTGGATGGTTTACCTCTTTCTGACCCCACTACTTACAGAAGCATTGTGGGTGCCCTACAATATCTCTCCCTTACTCGGCCTGATATTACTTTTTCTGTAAATCAAGTGTGCCAGTTCCTGCACGCTCCCACCAAGGTTCACCTGGCCGCTGTCAAGCATATTCTTCGCTTCCTCAAGGGCACTCTCACTTATGGTTTTCATTTCCGTCGTGGCCCATTACAACTTCAGTCTTATTGTGATGCTAATTGGGCTAGCTCTCCATCCGATCGTTGGTCCACTGGCGGCTATTGTGTTTTCTTGGGCCTTAATCCTATCTCGTGGTGTTCCAAGAAACAACCCACAGTTGCACGATCTTCCACTGAGGCTGAATACAAATGTTTGGCCCATACCGCTGCCGAGGTCACCTGGCTGTGCTCCCTTCTTCGTGAACTTCATATTTCGCTGCGAGACGCTCCGCTTATTTGGTGTGACAACATTAGTGCCATCTCTCTCGCCTTCAACCCTGTCTTTCATGCCCGTACCAAGCACATCGAGATAGATTATCATTTTGTGCGCGAGAAGGTGGCCCACAAGCAACTCGATGTCCGATTCGTCTCTTCCACTGATTAGGTTGCAGATATATTTACAAAAGGCTTGCCATCTCATCAGGTTCGTGATCTTCAATCCAAGCTGTGCATTCAAGATCGACCGCTCAGCTTGAGGGGGCATGATAAAGAGCATTCAGTTCAGCCCATTGGGTCTGCCTGTATTCAGGCTATCTCTTCACAGCTGTAAATCTCCAACAACTATAACCGAGTGATTGTTATCCTCTCCAACTCATCCCTTTCTATTCTTTTGTAATGGTTATCTTATACAGCCTGTAGAATCCTCTTTCATTTGTAATTATCTCAATACAAAAGAGTATAAAATAATATAACAACCAACCACAAAAGTCAACGTGGGTTCATTCAGAAACTCCTCTGTTCTAGGTTTGTACTTAAATTTCACCCCCTTTACTGGATCTGGCGTCAATATTGCATTCGATAGCTAAAGGGGCCAGGCATGGAGAAGTTTCAACCCTGCCTGACTCGGTCAAGAACATCATAAATCAGTGGATTATTGGCTGAAAGGACATCTGTTCGAGTCATGGGACTTTTACTCATGATCAGAGTAACTACATTCATTGTGGGTCATCTCAAATTTGGTTCCTCTGCAGTCAGGACTAATCAAAATTTTCCTACAGAGAGCCAAGTTTGAAGGACCAGATATAGAAAAGCATTCTGTTGAGAATTAGTCTAATTGATTACTTCTAACCATAAGAACTAAGGCGACAAAATGGATAGGGTAGATTGGATTTATCCATCTATCAGATCGTTATAGATCTTCTATCCAATGGAGAAGAATTTCAGAAGATGATTTATCGGTGGGGCCCATCAGCCCCACCTTCATGCCTCACGGGCCCAGCTGACCTAAAGAAAAATACCTGGACTTGGGATGAAAAGCAGTGGGGTCTGTTATGTATCGCTGGGGGCACTTGAAATTGAGACCTCATGTATTCCACATGAAGCACTTACCATTTGCACCTTCGGCTCCTGAAGTGAAGGCTCTTAATTTCACACATAAAATTACTAATATTGCATTATTTTGAATGATTTTCTCCTAGATAGTTTTCTCCACTCAAACTCAAACAGTTGAGAAACTACTAGAGAAAAGCAGTGATTCTCAACAAGAGGACCCTTCACCTCCAGTTTTTTTTTCTCATTTCTCCACCACTAGAGATTTCCACTTGTCATTTTCTATACATCCAAGAGAGCCAAACATGCTTATCTGAAAACTTATATAACAACCGTAGTCAGCTAGTTAAATCCTAGTTAAACTAACTTAGATATGTAATTTTTTTTCTTTTTCAAACAGAAAGGAAACTTGTTCCTCTGTTTCATAAGTCCTGGGGAGAAAATAGGGTCGAAAAGGAAGCCTGCTATCTTCATTCGGGTTCAACAACAATCCTAAAGCATTTTACATCAAGCATAGTTGCTTCTTACAACTGTCACATGTTAGCCTCCAGAGCATAGAGATTGGTGAACTAGTTGGATACTATATAAGGCAAGAAATTTCCCACTAGCTTTGCATGGTATATCTTTGCAATAGCTTTGATGTAGGTAGGTAGACACCCTTTTCTTTCTAAGAGATGTCATGTCCAGACCCATGTTTTCTTTCTTTTAAAGTTCTATGAAAATAAAAGAAAAGACCCAATTTCGAACAAAATGCAAAATACCATAACATGAATATGCAAAAGAGGCATCATAGATACGTATGGAGAAGCAAAACAAGGATTCCATTCATTTAGAAGACCATATCCATATTAATCAAATTGCAATTTCCGTAGGCCTGAAACTCAACAGCACACTGACAGTTCAAATCACAAACAGAACCATGGTCCTGATGACTTTGATATCTAAATCTTTACACTAGAAATGAAAAGAGATTGATCAAATTGATCAGTTCGCCAACAATTGATCACAAACTTTAAAAGCTATATCTACTTCTCCATAACTTGTAAGCTTAACTTCCAACAAATCCATTTCATCGAAGACGGATTTGTAAATTAGGTCTAAAACTCTATGCCATCACCAAATGCTAAACTTCCAGAGTCATGCCAAATGAAAATTATGTATACGACTGTAAACATGTACCACCTTATGCGATGCATAATATTTCTGCTCAGTAGTTCTCTAGATTCTTATATCAAGCTCAGCTGCGACAGCTCAGATTTAAGTCAGCCAAAACTCAGTAATGAAACACAATCGGTATAGAGAGATGTCACCCAAGCATATCATAGCTTTCTCCTGACCGAAAAGGACTGTAGCTCCCAGGGACTTCCATCTTCCCCATCAAATGGTGGTCAATTCCTGCATCAATGGACTCAAAATTAATAAGAACATCTTATGTCGCCCATAGTGGCTAATAGAGAGGCATCATACAAAGTCCTGAATTTTTACAGCTAAATCATTAGTAGATGTAGAGATTCTGTACATAGAAGGTCCATGTTCAGTGGTCCAGATAATTGATCCTACAAGCCCATTGTGCATAGGAGAAACCCCAAGTGTCCCAAATTGGAAGAGTCAGTTCATTCACCAGAGAGGTGTACAAATAAAATGGTTAAGAGAAAATACATCCCAAGACCTCAGTCCTTCCACCAGAGGCCTACGAAAAGATGGTTACAAAGAAATCGTTGGGGTGTACCGACTTCGGAAAAAATTGTTGGGGTATCCACCATCCACAAGATGCCCCATCAGATAAATAGTTTGTATCACTTAAACATGGGTCCTTCATGTATCAAAATCCTGCATCTCAGTGAACTATACATTGTTTGGAGATCAGGGTCACAAGATTTCTCATGGGCAGAATTGATAGCTACATGCACGAAAAAGAAATGCACATACTTGGGTTTGACAGCATGCTCTCAAAGAAAGGTCCATGGCCCAAACTGCCAGCAGACTTTGAAGTGTCATTTAATGGAAATGCAACCTGGGCCTTACTGGGTTGTGGGTCCAAGGGATGCACGTCAGAGCTAATTTCTGCAGTCTGAAAGCAATGATCATCCACCCTTGGAGCGGGCTTTTCATGAGGGTGCATGTCCTCTGCCTTGGCTTTCTTTTCCTTGGGAGAATCAGTTTCTGTCTCAACTTCAGATTCCCCGTTATTTGATATGGGTTGCGGCTGCTTCCTTTTTGACCTGGCTCGTCTATTCTGAAACCAATTATAAACATTTGTTTCAGAAATTTGGCCATGTTGTGTCAGTTCTGAGGTTATCTCTTTTATCCTTTGCTTGCTTGGGGTCCCATTGCCTTGCTCAAAGATACTCTCAAGAATTTGGAGCTGCACAGGAGTGGGTGTCCACCGCTGCCTAGCAGTGATCTTGTGGCCTCCTGTCATCATTAAATGATCACAGTACACGTTTCCCAGCCTCATTCCTTAAAAAGCAAGAAGATAAGTTAGTCAAGTGCTAATCTGGATAGATACCTTGCAGGATACTCAGATTACTATCTTCTTGTGGAAGAACTTGAAATGAAAATAATCTATAAATAAATGAAGAAGCAGAAGTAGTATCTCTTTTAGTCTTGCAACATGACAAGAAAACTGGCTCCCTTCTTGAGCAAAAGTTTTGTTGACATGAAAATACAGAGGAAAACAATAAACAATGCTCAACCCTCAATCAAGACCGATTTTTTTGAACCAAATGCCCCTGGTTATGACATCTCCTGAATGATCATTAAAAAATCCCTTCCTGACAATCACCCAATTCTTTCTCAGTTTACAGCTAAGACTCCCAACGACCCTTTCCATAGATGTAGGAATGTCCTAAAAAAACTGTCTGCTTCACAATTTTCATATGCCCCAGAAAACTATATTGGATTCTTATGTGGACTGTAAAATACATCATAGTGGCCACCCTATGGATCTCCGCGATTTCCTCAATGGTGCTAAGTCAACGGTGTCTGCACCTACCTACCATTTATTTACAGACCCAATAACCCCCTCTCTGCATTAAAATGACTTTGATAAGAAAACTAAGTACATGAAATTAAGATTTTCTTTCTTTTTTTCTTTTTAATTAAGGCTTGAGTTAACAAAAATAGTAATTATACATTCTTTCTGTAAAGGGGGAGACTTCCAAGCCTTTTAACATTTTTTCCCTGTTCTCTAACAAAAGATTTTATTATAAAGAGAAAGACCTTCAAAACAAGAATCAAGAGGCATAACTTTAAAACAAAAGAAACAAGGATAAAGTAGAAAACAACTGCCAAACAATGGCGGAGCAACCAAGAGAAAAGTACGAAAGGATCCCTTCTCTCAAATTAGTAAAATCCAGTTTTTAAAAATGCTATCTAAATAGAGAGTAACAGTTTTAGCTGAAGAAAATAATCCAAGACCTAATGAAAATTCAATTTTATCCATAGTTTATCAAAAGGGAATAAAAATGAAGTATAACCTATGTATTTTGTCCATTTGAAAATGCTTTACGAACTCCAAGTATTCTTGACCTGCAATATTATATAACACCATGTATATCAATCATAAAAGTCTAGAACAATCATATCCTTCCAGGAATATCACATCCCTCAAAGCTCCAAATTATTCTTCACCATCTCATCTCTGGTCATTAGGCTGCAAATAAACACTTGCTAAAACTGAAAATAGATAAGCAGAATTGATTCGGTCTTCTCAGAGAACGACAGAATTCCCCATTGATTTTTCCCCTAAACGGATGGGATAATGATTTCATTTATCGCCATACTTAACAGCCTTAACCAACTTAATCTTTTATAGAAGAATGCATAGCTTCTATCTGCAGTTATCTCTATGCAGATCAGGAAATAAACATTGAGAAATTTTCTATGGTCTCTTATGATTAAGATGACCATTTGATTTTAGGATAAGTGAAGGGAAAGAAACACTTAGTCAAAAAAAAATATAAAGAAAGAAAATTTTAAAATGGCCATTTTGGACAAAACTTCCAAAACAAGCATTGGCTAAACACATTATGTCATCAAACCAATGTCACAAACTGATACAGGACTCTCCAGCTACCTAACCTTTCATCTCAAATATAGACTGGTGTTTTAAACTGCTAATGCGTGAGGTGAGTCAATTTTCCAAACCATGAGACATAAATTATTAAAAATATATAGCATACATTATAAAAAAATAGAAGCAGATGAAGTTTGGTTGTTTAATTCCTTCGATTGACCAGGGTTGACGTAAAGTAAAATTTAATACAATAATCTTTACAAAAACCTCCAGGTTCATAAAATTAACCCCCTGGTTCTCGTGCATGTAGCTAAGTGGTGAGGTACCTCCTTTCCATAAAAACAACCATGGAACAATCCCCGGTTGTAGCACTAATGGTGAGGGACTTGGGTAGGGTGTGTGAGTTATTCACTAAAGAAAAAGAATAAGGTACATAAAATTACAAACTGCCACTCCCTTTCTCTACTGAAACAAGGGGTTGCACACCTCGACGAGAAGCCTGATTGAAGCATACGCTTCATCTAGGATGTATGCTTCAAATATGCCTCATACAGTGAGGTGTAAGCCCCATATGCGAGCAACGCCTCAAACTTTCATCTGGGCATTTTAGGACAGCTCACCCTGAGGACTGACAGACAGAGCTGACGCAAGTGAATGAATAATCTACAACAGATCCTCAATCGATAGTTGATACCATCAGTTCAATTGACTGATCCTAATGATTTTTTAGCACAAGTCAGAGATGTGTTACAAGTAAGGAACCCAATAACAGATTCTCAAATATTTAAACTATCAGCATCACCAAACCAATTAATGAATTTCAATAAATGAATAAGAGTATCTTTGGATGATGAACATCAACCCCAACCAAGTATACAAATGGCAGCACAGTTATGCTGGTGCCAATTTGGGGAGGAAGCATGTTGGTTCTGTTCCAAAATGGTGTTGCAACTGGCCTTGGAAAAAAAAAAGTGCATTATGCAGACTTTAATTAACCTCAATACTAATTTAGTGACACCTAAACACTTCACAAATGAGTAATGAAAATATAGAATATAGTTCTCTTTTGGAAGATCCATTCACAGAGCTCCCCACCCAAATGGTAACCAGAGTGGAATTAGTCGACTCATTTCCTCCAAGATTGACTAATTCAACCAAATCCAACCAAAGAAAGAAATAAAAATGGAAATGAAGAAGAAAAAAAAAAAAGGAAAGGTGGGTTTCCTTCAAATTCATTAAAAAGGAAACAAGAATCTCACAGCGAAATCTTCCCCAAACCCACTTAAAGGAAAGAAAATCCAAAAAGAAGGAAACCCAGAAGAACCAATGAAAAAAAAAAAAAAAAACCATAAGGGGAAACAAAATCTAAAACCTTAAGAACCCAAAAGAAAAGCAAAAATTATTCAGAAACAGCCAGATTTTCCCAAAAAGTAACGAGAGAGGACAGCTTACACAGAAACACATAAAAACAGAGACAGAGAAACACAAAAAAACAAAAACCAATCAAAACCTTCAGAAGAAACATAATCTGAAAGAACGAGAAACAAAAAAAAAAAAAAAAAAGCAGATTGATTTATGTTTTTTAATGGTACCCCAGAAAGATTTATTCAGAAAAAACAAGAAAAGACTGAAACTTTACGCATGATAAATGAGAGAGAGACCTGAGAGAGAATCATGTTGGGCAGTGAAGGTTTTGTGCAACTCAACTAGCTGCTCACATATGGTTGCATAGGCAGAGATTTGCTGTCGAAGAACCTCCAATTGCTCATCTGTCATCACCTTCACATACATGACCCCTTGTTGTTGCTGCTGATCTTGGTCTTGCTGCATCCTTTTCTTCTTCCTCTGCACTTTTTCTTCTTCCTCCTCCTCGTTACGACCATTTCCTACAACACCCATCTCCTTTCACTTGCCTTCTCCTTCATCTTCTCTCTCCTTTTCTCTCTCTGAAATACAAAACGGGGTGAGTAGTACTGGTATAGTATGTATTGTATGTATCTATATATATATATTGTAGAGAGAAGACAAAGTATAGAAAAAGAGAAGAGTTGAAAAAGGAACAATACATCGAATGCGGGACGAAAATTATGAATATATATATATGGGGGGCAACGGCTGTTCATGTGTGCCACTTTGCACGCGTGTGGAAATGCATGGCATGGGGACCTGGTATTTTAATACGCAGATGAGATGGGCCATGAAGAGAGGTCATTGACCCAAGTGATCCACATGAAAGAACTTTGATTTAGCTCTCAAACTCAAATGAAATTCAATTGTATCATCATCATCAACATTCTATGTACCTTTATCTAAATGCAGTGTGTGATGGAATGACTATGATCAATGAAACGGACCCTAATGTCAAAAAGTAGGGTGACGGCTGCGTAATCATTTTCCACCCAACGACAGATAATCATGTATGGATTTATGGATCTTCACCTTTGTCAATCTGACTTCTATAATGTTAATGAGAATATATTTTTCAAAATACCTTGTTTTTTAGAATTACTTCCACTCCTAAAATTACGGGCATTTTTTAGCTTTACCGTGGGGAGCGAATTTTTCACGTACGGAAACATCCTCTAAAAGGTGTGCCCTGCCCTCTCTTGAATTCAGGACAATAACCACGGCAATGAAATAATTTTCTCCCACATCAGGAACAATTTAGTTTTACTATCGGATGTAGGCATTACCAATTTTAGTCTTTTGAATTACATTAATTAAATTTAAGGTCATAAAATGAATGATTGAAAAATGAAAAACTACATTGACTATTGATCTTATGAGCTTAGATTAAACACCAAATAATATTTAATGGTCCTGAATTCTTAAAATTGACTTGTGCACTTTGACACCATTTGCTTTCAATTGACTAGGGCATCCTATGAACCCTGTATTGTGTCCCATTGTAATAAAATATTAAAGAGGTTTGGATAAAAAGCAATGCGTTGGGGGTTGGGGGTGTACCAGAAAAGCATTATTTTCGGTGCCTTGTCATAAGATGAGGTGCCCAAATCATCGTTGAATACCATGTTTAGATGTAATTGTTCTTTACCAGAACATAATGAGATGGTTTCATTTTGTTTTTCTCTTACAAAATTGGATCAGATTAGACATTCGGCATCATTAATATGATGCTATGTTCTTTGACCATGTGAACACCACCAACAAAGTGGGTGTGTGAGTTCCATCACAGCCAAATCGATGTGGGTGGGATCCACCATTTTCATGCAATCAAAAGGTTACCGGATATCCAGGACCCACATTCTATCACTTCAAGACCTTGCACTTGCCCTAACCACTTGTTTCTCCATGGAATGCAATCGGATCGAATCCTATGTTATACCAAAGCCCACCATTAGAAACTCCCTTCCCTAGACTATTTAGGTTGACTTTATAAGGGCATGTTTGTGTAATTTCCGTTGAAAAGAAAACAAGGACTTTTTATTTTTTTCATAATGCTTTGCCTTTCCATCCTCCGTTCGAAAATGATTTTTTTAAGATACATGGAAAATCAAGTTGCTTTTGACCTTTTTTTTTTTTTTGGAGAAAAATTCTTCACACCAAACGAAAGGGGATGAAATCTATGGATCGCTTTTCCTTTACTTGCATGTAGGCAACATGTTACGTAAATGTGCTCTAAATATTATCTTTAATTGAAGCAGTGAAAAAAAGAAGAGGAAGTTTGGCATGAGGTGTAGATGAGATAATCACTTGACTTGGTTTATTTATGATGAGTGAATAATCATTTTCTACTGGAAGGTAGAAGGAAAGTTTATTACATAGCCGCTTTTAGATATTATTAGGACAAGATCAACTTTAATTGGAATAAAATTCTACCACATCCCAAAAGTAGGATATTCATTATGATCCATTTAGATTTTCACTAGATGGAGTTTCACATGTTAACATGAGAGTTTCAGAGGAACCAAATCATGTAAATCTCCATGGATGACTGGATGGACTATCAGTGTTTGCCATGTGTAATGGCCCCACTTGTGGCAAAACACATGCTCTTCACCCAGTCTTGAAACAACAAAAGTGTCTCACTCATACCTCTTGTGAGCCGAAGGAGTGGAATTCTGTGGTGCTGTCTACACCTCATTAAAAAGTTGAATCCGTCAAAATTAACGCCCTTCTTTGCATGAGATATTTTTTAAATTTCACTTCAATAGGAATTGACCCGCTATAAGATTGCGCATATAAATAATTACACCATCAATGTATAAGATTACATTAACCATATCATTAATTTATCATCTATCTTAAAGTGGGAATAACTCATTTTGGAGTAAAATTTGGTATCACGGAACACGTTTATTTTTAGGTTTTCAAGTTTTAATTCGGCGGGCTCTACCATGGAGTGCCACTCCCACTGACCCAAGAAGGAGTGAGACACTGGGAGTATCCAGACTCCAATGCATCATCAATACAATCATCAACTTTACTGGCAATTAGTGCATTTTGCAGCTGTGGAGGATAGGAACTGAACTAACTAACGAACTCCTTCCACTGCTAAAGCTGCAGGTGGGCTATTACTTTGGTGAGGAGACCAGCAAGCAAACTGGTTGTGGCAGTTATCAGGTCCTGGAGTGGTTAAAAGACTCAGGTCTGTTGTACCACTCCCCACACTTGCATTTCTTTATTGTTTTTGTCTTTTGTTCATTTTACACACATACTTCCTTAAAATGACCCATCATCATATCACATGATTCCTTCAAACTGAAGATTTAGTTCCCAACCATCCAGTGGTTGACAATATTTTGAATGGTTGTGAGAGATGTGATTCAAGCTAAGTTGTAAATAGATATTTTTTATCCTTTTGAGTGGAAACCTGTAACCAACTTCACTTTTGCAATTGGGAGAGAAAGATCAAGATATTAAAATATTTATAATCATCCCCATTGGTAAAACACTATCAGGGTAAGAGGGGAACTTTCTCCTCCAAGCAAACCACATGCTCCTCTAATGCAATCCATCTCATGGGGTTTCCTTAAATACCTGCTTATCATTAAGCGTGGAGTAGCTGGAAAGGTCACCTCATAAGTAACGGTTAGGAAAAAGATCAAACTCCATTAGATCATCATGGCCCTAGATTTGACAACGCTTATTGATCTATAACCATAGATTTCTTTGAAATTCAATCCAACAGTGAGAACAGTTTGATAAAGAAAAATTAAACTTGATGCGAGATGATGAGGGAATGAGAGTGTGAAAGGGTTTGCACTGATCAAAGGTGGGCCCATGGAGCTCGACTACACATTGTTGCTTATTGGAGAACATTCCTCTTATATTAAGAATTGGAAAAAAAAAAAAAGTGAGGGATGATTATTTTACTCTCATATTTCAATGGAACAACGAGAACTACAAATGATGGGACCCCAAGCAAAAGCAAATGCTTAATTCAGCGAGATTGAATACCTGGTAATGTTCATCATCCTATGATCTACATTGTTCATCATCCTATGATCTACATTGTTCATCAAAAGGGCTTTATTATGTCGAACCACTTAATAGCTCAGCGGTGCAGGCATTTCACTTCCCAAATGAAAGGGGTTCGATCCCTAGTACCCTAGGTTAGACCCACAGCACCATACCACTCATCCAATGTAGTGGAGAGAGAGAGAGAAGCTTTATTACGATTTTTCTCCTTTTGAAAGTCTTAACTTTTTTTTTTTTTTTTTTTTTTTAAACTGTGGTGCATTCTTTGAAAGAAATTTTCATGCGCCTAAAATCAAAATGCCCAGCATTGGATGCTGCATTCATGGTTGAGATTAGTAGGTTAGGGGTTGGCAGAGTCTGAGGAAGCTGAGTCCCTCACATAGTAGTAGTTTGTTGTATCCATCAACACTCACAGACTGCAGGACCTCCCATTTATTAGCAATGTGCAACATTCCCTCACTACAGTTATAGGTCCTGTCAATCTACCCAACAAACCTAAACCTTCTTTTTGGGGAGGCAAAAACAAAATAGTACTTGTACACCCTATTTAAAGCATTGGTGACACTTGGACACATTGAGCTCTGTCTCTTATTCCTGCAACTATCAAATCCATGAAACATTGGACCAGAGATGCACTACAATGTGGCCCCCTTAAGAGGTCCAACTAACCCATGTTTGCTTTCTTGCTTGATTAGAATTGCCCCATCATAAGTGGAGCCACTGCAACAGTGGTCTTTTTAAGTCTAAACCAAGGGACTATTCTTTTCCAAAATTTTTATTTTAAGAACTTTTGTCTCGATAAATTAAAATTTTGAAATGATGTCTCCTAAGTAAAATTTCAAATACGCATGGCCCATTTAGCATTTAGAATACTTGAATTCTGTAAAGGCTAAAAGTGACTATTTAAATTGATCCATATTCAAAGTTCCATCAATTTTGAAATGCTAAGGTGAAATCTTTTACAGTAATGTCAAAAATTCATAAAACTCTAAAATTCTTATCAGAAATACCTCCAAAATATCGGACCTAAATGAGCATTTGTTTGCTTGAATTGAGAGCTAATTTATTTGCTTGAATTTGATACAATAGAATTTTCAGTCAAATAGGCATCAAGAACAAGTTATTAAAGAAATAAGGAGTGAATGATGTTTTTATTTATTTATTATTATTATTAAAAGGGTGAAGGATATAAGTTCGAGACATAAATGAGACATCGACTTTCCTACAATTATTAGGGTGGAGACTAAGTATTCAATTCTCATTTTCCTTTGATTCATTTTTCTTTAAAGTAGAGATTTTTTTAATGTTCATTTTTGGACATTCAACTTTGCCTCTTTGATTTAAAAAAAAGAAAAGAAAAAATCTTTAAAATACCTAAGAATTCAATCATCTGAAACAAAGGAGCTCTAAATGACTGTTACTCTAATCCCAGCTAATTTGTCCGTTACATTTACCTCATCTGCCATGCAAAATCACAAACTTAGATTGATGTTTAGGACTCGTTGCCTGTGATCTTTTCGGTTATTGATTGGTGTAGTGAGTCTCAAACAGAAGGAGCATAGAACAGAACACCTCATTATTTTGAGTCCTCCTAATAACACTTGTGATGGTCAGCCATGGGCTTACCAATTTAACAAAACCAACTAATGGGGTATCAATTGATACAAATCCAAAAATAAAGACATTTTCAAAATATAGGGTTGTTGGGACCACTTAAATTTTATCCAACATACCAAAATCATGGATACCCATCATCACAAACAGTCTCATAGTTCAAAATCTCTAATCAACTTGGGTCAATTTGGCCGAGTCAACTTGAGAGTCGAGTCGAGCCAAGTGGAGTAGAGTCGAGTCTGGAACCAAGGTGGAACTATTCACTTCCTTTAACGTAGGGGAAGGATTGTGAAGAAAAAATAGAAATGAGTCAACAATAGTGAGTGGTTCACACTAGAAAATCACAATAAGTGGTTGTCAGTCGCAGGTGAAAGTGAACCAATGGTCCTTGTGGTTGTATGGAGTGGAAATGCAAGTCAGTCTAGTCCTTTCGTGCACCAACCCAAGATTTGGGGTTTCCCCACTTTCTGTTCATGACCATTTTGGAGTATAGTCATTTTATCCAAGGATCTTTTGTTGTTTTCCCAAATCCCAACTACTAATTTTGGAGGAGCATGGGGTTTTTCTTGTTTGGAGGAGGCAGTATTAGATGGAATCTTCTAACTAAAACCAGCCCCGAAGTCGGTGCTGAAAATGGGGGCACCATCCATTAAGGTGGGTCCCACCCCATGCCGCCCTTGACACGGCGCACACACATGTTTGGGAAGTTCCAAACAACCCCAAAGAAAGGAGATGGTCAAATAAGATAGGGATTTTCTCTCTACGGTATCTAAACTCATTCATAACTCCTCCTTGTTATTAAATTAGGCAATTTTACCTACATGTTTTTCATTCCATTTGTACCTCTGAGACATGCCAAGAGTCGCTTTTTCCTTTGCAATATCACAACAAATTTTGCGATATGGAATTCTTCGGAGCCTAGCATTTTGAACACTAAGTTACATTCTTTAGAGTCATTTCAAACTCTTTAGCAAGAAATCATATAAGCAGAGGGAGGAAAATTGAAGAAGTGTAGAATTCAAACTGCCTCTTGGAGAAAAACAGAACTCCCACAAAAGTTGAGAAAAGTGCAATTTTCCCAACTTCAAATCTCTTGAGCACTAATTTCCTCCAAGGAGGACAGACAACAGTGAGGTGAAAGATAGAAACTATTCAACCTTCAACCTAAAGTTTCTTCACTTTTACAAGTTTTCTTCATTTCTTCACTCAACTGGAAGTCAATGCTTGTTGAAAAAAGCAAGATTTTCACAAATAAAAAGGAAACATACATTTTTTTCCACTTTAGTTTAGCTCGAATTCTCACCCCAAAAAAAAAGGACTGAATTTAAAGATGGATCTTTTTCACCTCTAGGATTTTGTTGATGGTACAGGAATGACAAGAAGAAAAGAGGCAAGAGGGAGACTTTCAATTTTCCACATCCTTGATAAGGTTTGTTGGAAGCTGTCAAAGACCACAATTCACAGTGGAGAAGCCGCAACCCATCATAGATGATACATAATGAATTAGAGTGCACAGCTTCTTGAGCTCCCTTTATCAATTCATTTTTGTAATGTGTGGACTTTGAAAGGTAAGGAATACTGTCATTATTAGCAACAGGGGAGAGGCCCAAAAACAATACAAAATCAAGCATTATCAAAGTTGCCAAACATCCAACATTTTTTTTTATAACTCATGGTAGGTTGGCCCTAGTCATTGATTTCTAGGCGGGTATTTCATCCAATGAACAGCCAAAGATCACCAAAAAGTGAGGCCTTCCTGCATCCAAGTAGGGTAATTTTTGCCAGGTCCAGCCAGGCTAAAGCTTGTCTAAGCCCAGCCGATTTGCAAAATAATCTAAGCCCATGGCCTAAGAGCACAGCCCAAATCTAGACCAATGAGGGCTAGGCTAAGTTCAAGCCAAGCTAGCTGGGACCAACACTCAAAAATTTTCTCCCTGTTTAGGTTTCTAGGCTTGTCCCACTCAGCTTTACCTAACAAGTAGAAAATGAAGGAAAAGAAAAATGAAGATGAATTTTGCATGTGCCAGCTCTTGACCTTTCTGCCAAATATCTCTCTCTCTCTTGAAGATTGCTTCTCTATTTAAGATTGCTTGGAATGTTCTTCTGGTGTTTTATCAGCAACACTGCTCTTGCATCATCTAAGGCCTCACATGGGGTGTAGGAGTTTTGTTTCCTTTTGACAATTTTAAGGTGTAAATCATCCAAAATGTTATTCATGTGAGGGCACAGCTGAGATGCATATGCTCTCACCACCACGATCATCATCATCATCATCATCATCATCAGACATGACGATAATCTATTAAAGGGCATTCTACCTTTGAGTGATCCAACCAACTCACACTTGCTAACGCATAATAGCCATATGCTTGAATTTGATCCTAGTTAGAATTCAATCCATGGTCGGATTGCTCGAAGAAGAAAATGCATAAAAAATTATTATTAAAATTCTAAACCCGTAAGTTCCATACATTTAAGCTTAAGAATATTGACTGCCCCCAATTCTTCCATTGCATGAGCCATTTTGCACGAAAAAGATATAGCCAGACATTTCCTAAATTAAGAACACTCCGATTTTGTGGCCCCCGCTGCCCGAAATCGTGCCAAATTTAGCACTTATCTGACTTTATTTAGCCGCTATAAGGTTGATAGACAACTTTGACTTCCTCTCTTGATTGGATGATTATTTATTTTTATTTTTTTTCTAATAAAGGTAGAGTACACCTCTCATGATTTTCATGCTTTTAGATGGTCCCATAGATTGGACCTTTCCTAACCTAAATTTGGGGACGCCTGAAAATGAACAGACACACCATGTCTGCCGTGGATACTTACTAGTTGTGCATTTGGAATGTGTGGACATTTGGGAACCTTTTGTATGCCTTTTCAAAGATAGTTGTGATAGCAATCAGGTTCCTTGACCATAAGCCTAAAACACTCCCCTACCACCAAACAAGGCTTTTTTTTTTTCTAAGAAAGATTGTTTATTGGGTCAAATATAATAATCCACTTTTTAATACATAGATGAGAATTTAACCTCTATTTGAGGGGTTTGACTGGGCCCCACCTCAGGATTAAGCATCTTTTTAGGCCACCTTATACCGAGAATGTCCGACATGTCATGTGCGCGCCTACCGCTAATTGAATTTTGATGGTGACATTAGATGCCAAAACTCATGTTACAAGGAAGTGGTTATCTGTTAATCTGATGTTTAAAGAAACACTTAAACACTATTTACTTTATTTTAAGGATTATTTGTATACTTAGTGTGTCTACTTCTCTACTTCATTACTTTAACTATTATAGCATTGAAATGGTCCATATTACTAGCCTGAGAGTATTGTAGATGAGGTCAGGCTCATGACTATTGGAATGGTACCAGAAGGAAAAATCAAATCTATGCAAAGGTGGAAGCAGTACAAAAGTATTATTTTGAAGATTATGCAAGAGGATATCATTGGATACTCTGAAAAAATGTTCAAGTAGCATGCATCTACTAAGTCCTAACTTTTCAAATAATGGGCCCCACAGGAGATCAATTGGTCACACCCTTGAATGGTTATTTGATGGGACAATTCTAGCCTCTGATGAATGGTTGTGTGGACTTGGGCTGCTGATTGTGTTTAACTGCAATGTGTCAGTTGATGGGCCAATAAAAAAACCTTGATTATTCAATCCAGTCATTATACATAACCCACTGCTTGGATGGTAGGATTCATACACATTTTGAGCCATGGGTGTAGATGTCCATTCAGATCATTATACTCTTCAACTAGGCCCAGGCCCATCTCAAATGCGAAATACATACTAACCTTTGTTAAACATATTTGGAATTTAACTTCTGGGCCATCATATTCATAGCTAGTAATGAGAGCCAGCGAATGAATACGGATCGAATGACAGTCTTTATGGGTCGACCCATTTTCAGTATCCAGATTCAATCTCCTAATTGGAATGGGGTCAGCCAGTCCATATAGCCCACAGTCTTGACTCAGCCCAGCCCATTTGCACAATATATATTTCTCTAGCTTATTGGGTCAGACTGGGCTGGGTTTTAAGCATATAAAGGCCGAGGAATGGCCCTTTCGGCATGGCCCTTTTGTTGCTTGGTAGTCAATGCAGCCTACAAACTCGACCCAAATGAGACTAACATGGGCTTGGCCTCAGTTGGATCCTGGGTGGCATGGCCTGTTCATGGCCTCCTTTTCTTCTGTATATTAGTTCAAGTACTATACAATTAGGCAGATCCCAACATGGTGAGAAAGTCAAGTAGGTCTTGAAAGGTTTATCACTAGTGTGTGAACATGGTTGTTAGTGCCAACTTCTCAACTTCATAATGATTAAATGTGAACTGTTGGTCAAACCACTTTTGGCCACTCATCAAAATCCCACTATCTTTTTGCTAGTAGGACCGGTCCAGGTCACATCAATGCAAATGCAATGGGAAAGCAGAGAAATTATTTGTTTAATCTCTGACTTTTGCAATTTGTTAAAGTATTATCTTTTTCTTTTTTTCAAACTTTGTCTGATAAATATGCTCCTTATGATGAAGAAAAGTTGTTTGATCCTTTTGGTTCTTTTACTTTTAAATAATAACATGGTTTTCTCAATCATGGTATTTAGGGTACGTTTGTGTTGCACTACGAAAAACTATTTATGAGGAAAGAATTTTCATTTTCATGGAAAACCTTTCGGACATGTTCCATTAGAAATGGTTTTTCATGAAATCGGGGAAAAATTAGTTCATTTTCAGGTTGCTTTTGAAGAAAAGTGGCCGCACCAAATGTGAAATTTTAAATGCCGTGAAAAATTATTTGCATATTACATGCATTTCTACGAAAATGCTGTTGTAAAAATGTAGCTTTGGGGGTGGCAATTCCTTACTCTACTTCCCAACTTAACTTACGACTCAAGTGGACTATTTTTGCTTTTGGGTTGGACTCAGTTTGACACCTCTATCGTGGTAAATGAATGACTTGGGTATAGATTGACTCCACCCTTACTAGTTGACAAGCTAACCCAACCTAATCCAACTAACTGTTCTATGACCACTACCCAATCTATTGATCAAGGATTCACTTTGTCATTTACAAAGAAAAAAAAATGTTGGGCTAGGTTTGACATATTTTACCTGGTTAATAGAGTTGAGAATGTTAGTAACCCAACCTGAACCCATGTTTAGAGTTCGGGTTGGGTAGGCGGGACATTATGCAATCAGTCAGCTTGGGTTGGGTTGAGCTCAGGTTGGTAGGTCAATTAATGATAAATATCACAAGTTAAATCAAGCCCTTGGTTTTAGATCCTTTAAGTTTTCATGTTATAAATTGTGCAAATCTATTGTAACAGAATCCAACAGCATCTAATATCTGGATCAATATTAAATTGAAACTTCAATTCAACAACGAAGGTGTGTGTAAAGAGATTGAATAGATCGTAAATAGACCGATCATATGAAAACTAAAAAATGGATTAGACCGGGCGTTTTGTAGAATTAGCCTTTCTTTATTCACCATATATTTTCTTTTGGTACCAAATGGTTACATTTAGATTAGGGTTCCACAATCTGCCAGATTTTTTGTCAATGGACCATTAGTGGTGTGGCTAGCAAACAAGGTGGGGTAGCTGAAATGTGATCAGCACTAACAAGTGGATGATGGATGGCTAATCATGTCTAACCAAGAGGGAGATTATATGATGGCCTGGTCAATTAACCACTGTAGTTCCTAAGCCTGACCCATTTATTAATGAGTTACAAAATCTCAACCTAAAACCAAGATGAAAGTCAAAAGGGTCAACTCATACCACTGCTAACAGGTTGGTTTTGGGTTGAGTTGACAGGTCAAAGTGCAATTGGTGGGTCTGGTTCAGACGTAGGTCAGGTGGTGGGTTGAACTATAAGAATGGACTCAACCTGAGCCCAACCAATTTAGTAAGTGGGTGAGAAGTGTTAACCTGAACTCAAGCCGATTTTCTATTTTAAAAAGGTCAACCCAAACCTGAGTAACCAGGTCAGGGTCAGGAATTATCAACCCTAGTTTCCACTGGTCCCTTGATAGATATGGGAGCAGGTCTTCTAGTCCTTTACACCCTCAATAAAAAAAAGGGGCTGGGCCAGTTGAATAGTATTCTAGCCCAGACAACTTTGGTCTGGATTTCAGATCATGGGCCCACTCAACCTAATTCTTTGGCCCTAAAGGCACTGAGACTCTTCCTACTATCCTTTAGGGCTGCACAAAAAATCCGGTATCACTGCAAAACCAGACCGAACCAACCAAACCGACCAGTTTGGATTGGTTTATAGTACATTGGTTTGGTTAACGGTTTGAAAATCATAAAAACAACTTACATCAGTCGATTATCGGTTTAAGCCCACGGTTAACCGCTTAAATCAAACCAACCGTATACAGTAACTTAAGTATTGCTTTTTTACCACTTTAGCGTTAGGGTTTTGTTTTTTACTACATACATAGTTACATTCGACAACTCCATTCTCACATGAACTTAACAGTCAACACTGCCTTAAAGAGTATCATGTGGAATAAATGTTTCACCGCAAGCTGCTTATTGTTTTTTTGTGCGCTTGCGTTTATTCCAAACTCTCTTTGTGGAGTAGAATTATTTTTTATGTGTTTGGTTCAGTCTAGTATGTTGGATTTTTATGTTTGCACTAAACATTTGAATAAATGCAAAGGACGAGTACCATCATTTTGAAATTTTCAGTGTTTGATTTTCAAAAAAATAAAATAAAAAATAACGGTTTAATCGATCGAACCAAACCGAACCGTACAGCCCACTCCATCGGTCGGATCGGATCGGTTAATTAAAAAACCGATAGATTCGGATTGGCTATTGGTTTTAGTGTTAAACCGATCTGAACCGCCCATTTACGGCGCTACTAGCCTTAATCAAATGGCCCAACTGGATAAACCATCCGACCAGATCCAACATATTTAATAAATCTGGACTGAATAATTTACAACAGAACTGGGCCTCGGCTCATTTTCAACACAAATGGATTGGACCTGGGCTTGTATGTATGGCTCAAGAGCTAAAAGGCCTACACCTTTTAGAAGCTTTGGTCTTTTCAATTACAATGCTGCTATTCAAATCCACACATTATGCTTCATCCAAAGTACTTTACATCAAACTAACAGACAATTATCATCGTCGTTAATCGAGTGGACCTCAGAATTTCACAGGCACTCTTGTACATTGTATGTACCATTCTGATTTCATCCTAATTCCTATTTCTTACATCAATGTGGGCAACCCCATTCCAGGAAAATGTACATCATGCAGGTGCATCCATTCCATTCCTCAAAATAAACTACCAAAGAATCACCTCTAATTGAAAAATTCATGAATAAGAAGCACACATCATCAAAGCCTTGTCCCAACTATGTTGGGAAATAAGCACACATATCCTTCATTGTTTCCTCAACCAGCTCCCCAAAAATCACACACTCCATCTCCCTTCCTATCTCATCAGTCTCACCTTGCATCATACTTGACCAAGGTGTCCTCCAAAGATCATGCGGCACCGTGTCGTCAAATGAATGACATTCATCCTGGGGAGGATTCAGATAAGTGTGAATCATCCTCCACACATAATCCAGCAATTTTTTCCCTTGTGGCACCACAGGGGGACCAACAAGTCCTCTTATGGACCCAGACCTGGTTATAGGAGGTCTTACTACAGCTGATAGTGCCTCATTCAACAAATCAAACAGCAGCTTGTGATCTACTACATTCCTCCCACCATAGGCCTTGACAGTTCCATCACCTTCCTGGCCATCCTGGCCATTTCTTGCTGATTCTACTTCCTCAAACACCTTGCTTTGAATTGGGCATGTTAGCATGGATGGCCCATCATAAATGCCCGCGGCTACAAGGACATCTCTTATGTAAACTTGTGCTTCACTTTCTGAATCAACCAAATTGGGCTTCGGGGGATCTTCTTTGATCACTACTTCATGGGACATACTGCACTGAAGTTGGTCCAACTGCCTTTTTAGCTCTGATCAATAATGGAAAAAAAAAAAAGTGTCAGGTACATATTACTAGTATTGATTAGTGCCTATACTAGGGTGTATAAACAGTCAAACAATAGTTGTTTCAGAAGTCTGAATGTAGCAGTTTCAGTCACTACTTTAGTCATGAGGAATTCGAAGGTCACAGGCAGCAGCAAATGTTAAGCTTGCCATGCCCGCCTAAGCACCATTTTCTGCACATGCAGGACGCATTGATTGGGACCTTGGAGATTTAAAAGTTGTTTGAAGGGTCCTACAGTAAACAAAAGATCTACAAACTTTCATATCAGGAAATCCTAACACTTGAATGAATGAGATAAGAAGTTATGGCGAAGAACTTGCTGCACACCATGCAAAAGAAGGCTGAAGTATGGGGAGATAGGATCTTCCAAATAGAAGAAATTTGGGGCATTCTACTTTTTTCCCCATATTTTATACCTACTGCAGTAGTAACTATGTAATAAATGTTGTCCAAGATTATTATACATCAAATGCAAGATAATGAATCTGGCTGATAAAATATTTACAATCAGTGAGTGATGATAAATGGCAAATTGTCACAAATAATCAACGACAACCATAAATGGGAGACCACTGGTTGAAAATCAATCACATTGGGTGTGCCTTATTCGAACTTATGCTAATGCCTGACTGACTACTTGCTTAAAGGTCAGATGGTTATGATGTTGGCCTAATTGTGGTCAATTCACACATGATACATATATGTATTAATGTGAACTGGGAGGTGCTCGTGTGAGAGCATCTCTCACATTACTATGAGAGATAAGGTGGGGACCCTCATATTTAAATTGTTGGCATTGGATAGTAAGGTGAGGGCCCCCACCTTATCTCTCATAGTAAGGTGTGAGCATCTCTCATAGGAGCATGTGAACTTGTCTTCTTTAATTGTATGATGATTTTATAAATGAACTAACAAAACTGTCCCTACCAAGGAGGTTAGAGCTGATCTCTCTGAAAACCTGTGGCATGGGCTGATCTTCTTCAAAATCAGGTACATCCAAAGTTGAAACCAGGTTTGGGTGGTCATAAGGCCTAGAGAACTCCCTGTGTGGACTGCTACACACCGATGCAGGGCTTGGCGGCACTTCAGTTGAGTTGTCCTGAAACAAAACAACACAAAAAAATTCGTATATTAGAAAAAAGAAGTAGCAGAAACAATTTGTTGACATAAATATCTATACAAAAATTAAAGAAATAAATCAAAATTTTTATTCCTGCCTTTGCGGAGCTGAAGTTCCTCATGACTGTTGGTTCAGTCATAAAAGCCTTCATCATATCAAATTCATCCTCTTTTGATTCTTCCACTGAGTGTGACTTTCTCCCAAATAATCTACCTCTAAGATTGAAACTATATCTCAGATTGGAAACCTTTCCTCTGAGGCCAACCTTTTGTTTACTGGCTTTCCTCTCTGAAGCACAAACATCTTCAGTAGCTTCATGCTTCCTTCTGATGTGAGCACTTGCTAGAACATCTGGCTTGTCTGAAAGAAGCTTCCATAATGATGTCCCTGACAGTGTAGCTGATGAAGATCTGACAAGGCTTGTTGGCAATACTTCTGTGGAACCAAATGCATCATATTTATTCTGCTCATACCTAACTGATTTGGTTTTAACCCCACAGTCCTCCTTCTTGTTTCGGCACTGGCTTGTCTTTTTAGCAGCAACTGAAACATCTTCTGTTATCAGTTGCTCCTCATTGCTATCTAACAAGGAAGTTGATGAGTTTCTTTTGATGATGAAGGGAATATCGACATTTGTTCCATTTATTAGAATGTTCCTCAACCTCTCTGATAAGAACTTCCCTGTGTCTTTATCACTGAAGTTAGAATAACCTAGCTCATTTAGATGAGCTTCACTTTTATATAATTGGGTTGATTCGGACTGAGGCAGATTTGTTTTGAACTCCCTCATAACACTTTCCCTGACCTTTTTTGCTATAAGTTGTGCGATCATTTTTGGGTCTGTTGGCCTTTCACTCAAAGGAATAAATGCACCCCTAGTGACAGTAGATTCCTTCTTAACATTCCCTTTTAATTCAAATTCGAGTCTTTCCTTCACCTTCTTCAGAAACTCCTCTGTACCACTTTCACCTTTTACTGCCTCTGGCGAGCCAACCCAAAACTTTTCGTCGTCATCAGTCCTTTCAGGACCAGGCTTCAAGAGTACTATCTTAGAGCATAATGAAGATCTGCCACATTTCTCATGATAATTCTCAAGAAGGGATTGTCCGAAGTCGTAACTTTTGGACCTGTTCCTCTGCTTACTCTTACATACATGATGCCGCAAATCATCAATTTGTGCACTCGAAAATGAAGTTGGAGAGGAATAACCCAGCAGTTCTGTATGCTTTTGGTGTGATGCATTTCTCCTAGAATCAGTATAGTAAGCCATCATTTCATTGTAAAGATTATCTTCTGAAGGGGTTTGGTTATTTTTCACTTGTCTAGGAATATTCTCCAGATCAACACTACTTGAACATTCCCAAGCCTTAGATGCTTGCCATGCTTCAAATTCTTTCTTGAATTTCTGTAACTCTTCCTCTTGGGGATGTTCCCGAGACCTCAATTCTGCTGACTTAAGGTTATTATAGCCATAGTCATGATCTCGACTGTAACCATGGGGAAGAAAATTGTATTTTATTTCCTTGATATGGTTCGACCTGGGAGGGTTGAAAAGAGCTGAATGATTTTCAACTTTATCTTTTTCTCCAATGTTGTTTCTAGCATTTTTGTTCCTTTTAGCATTGGCTGCAGTTTTTATATCTAATGGTAACATATCCACGCCCATTAGACGGGCAACAACACTGGGTGCATTGCATCTGGCACTTGTTGGTTCAGGCATTGCCTCATCAATCAGCCTCTTTGAGGGAGTTGTGGTTGGATAAAAATTCTATTTTGAAGAACACTGCTTCACATGATATAGATACTGAAAAATAGAAGAATACAAAATATTGTTTAATAACATTTAAGCAAAAGAAATGATTCGATGATCTATATAATACAGGCAGCCAGCAGGTACCCGTGTCCAATGTTATTGGAACGTATCGAGGTCCACATGACACATTGTTGAAAAAAGTTAAGTCATTTATCATCATATCATATACTGTTAAAAGTAAAAACAGAACAGAAAAGCTTCAAATTAATCAAAGAGTAGGAGTATAAGAAGAAAACCAAGTCAACTTACAATAATAACCTAATTAGAGTAGTTATTGTACAGAAAAGGAGCAAAAGTATATCTGTATGCAAATGTTTGTGATTGTTCTAGAGATGATACAAATGTAACATTTTTAGAAGGAAATGATAAATGATATACATATATATATAGGGAGATGCTCCTATGAGAGAGAGAACACTGGAAATGTGAACATCATGTTAGAGAGATACTATTTTCAACAGACGATAGTGAATTGATGGAAAAGAAAGGTATCTGAAAAGAGACCAAGTGGTCCAACTCACAACAACACAATTCAAGATCACAATACCAAAATGGACAATTTTTTTATAGGTAACAGGTAAATTGTATTATGACAAAAAAAGAGAGAACATATAATTAGTATACCAGTGGACAATTCAGCAGAAGAAGAAGGAAAAGGAAAACATGCAGTTTGATTTTATGCAGTTCGACTTGATGAAGTCAGAGATTTTTTTCCCATCAATATGATTCATACAGTATGTGAGGATTCTGATTTCTGAGAGACATCAAATAAGAATTTCAGAATCCACATCTAGAATTAAGAAAAATATTTCATTGCAGAATAAGAAGAAAAAGAAGAAGAAGAGGGCAATTCAAATGACATACAACTCTTTAGCAAAAAAAAAATGACATACAATTCTCTCCACTGGAATTCAAACAGAAAAACAACAAACAACACACATCAATTATCTATCTTCGCACAAATGACAAATTACAAACCATGTTCAAATTCATATACAATTCAACCCATCAAATTCACATACAAAGAAAAACAGAGGGCACCCCAATTTGCATCAAAGGACAAAGATTACCATTAAAGCAATGCATCAAACAGTCAGTAGACATAGCAGATAACTCGTTTCGACATCGAACCCAGAACCCAAATCCAATTTTGGACAGAAATCAAAACACATTGGATTCTTGTGCCCCCCAATTGAGTGAGAAGAACAGATGCCTCTCGAATTGCAGCGAGAGAAAAAGAAGCAATGGGTTTTGGAGTTGAAATTGGAAACCCTAGGAAATGGAGGAGAAAGGGGAGCTTTCTCAAGTAGAATCCATGTCTGGAAAGAGAAGCTGGAAAGGGAAGTGTCTCTTTCTTATTTTTATCCCTCTCTCTCTCTTTTACCGTTGGTAGTTAAAATTTGGAAAACATGGAAACATGTGTCTCGCGATCCACCTTAATTTGTGCTCTCGCTCCAGTTGCTACCGTTTAAACGATTTAATCTGACTCTTCTGGCCTCCTTCATGAAGATGGATAGATGGCCCACATTTCAAAAACAAAAGTTATGTGCTGAGAAGTGATAAACCTAGTTATCCAACCAGTGGGTTCCAAATGGACAGTGAAAAATGTAATTGTTGCATGATCTCATTGATTTCTTTTTCGGCTGCTTGGCTCAGTGGCAAGTTGGAGAGGATTAAAGCTTTCCATTAAGGATTGGGAGCGGGAGCAGTTCCCACTAGGCCATTCGTGTATTCCCCATATAATCTGATTTTGATGTAGAACAAGTGTTATAATTTTTGGAATGCAAAAGTAGGATGAAATCAAGTTAAAGGATAGTGTCAATTTCAATGACCATAACTTTTGACCTAGCTTCATCTTAGAATGCACAAATATTCGTTTCAAATTTATCGATGTGCTCTACATAGTGGGCAACTTCTAGGGCAAAATGAGGCCATTTTGAAGGTTAAAATAAAGGTGAATAAAACTAACTAGTTATAGTAATTTTTTATTATTCTCATTTGGGGGGTTGGGGTTTAGTCCGTTGGTACCAAGATTTTATTGGAAGGTCTTGAAAAGCAATTTCGACTCAAGGATCAATCTGTCCTGTGAAACTAACATGCCAATAATCGAAAATGAATTTTAGTTTCTGTAATCAATTTAAATTCTAACAAATTTCATAGACGGGCCTGTCACATGACCTATACAAAAATAATGGGATTAGAACCCGCTTTGATACCAACCTAAAAGCTTAAACTGATAGGTAGAATGTCGTATATTAAGATATGTCAAATCTATTACTCAAACGATGTGGAATGTGAGAATTCCCAATAAATTTTCAAGTTCGAACCTCGCCTGGCCTATGGACACTCTTTTGTTGTGGCTCACCACACCATTGGTAGTGATCATGCCCTGGTCAAAGGTGGACTTTGTGGCAAAGCGTAGCAGTCTACCAAATCACATGGTGATGGAGTACAAGGCACATATCTTGCGTCAGTTGCTTGTTGGTTCACTACAAGTCTATGGGCAGATAGAGAATCTCTAGATCTTTCTTGGAAATGCAGTTACATTTAAAGCTAATTATTAGAAATCAGCAGTGTCTATGTTCTTTTCCATTATTATTATGTATTTAACTCTCAATTGCTGATTTTATCAATTTAGACATAAATGAAGGTTCACCTGTTTAGTTAGATAACCTAAGTTACTCATAGTTATTTTGTTCTTTCCATGACAAAGTTTAGATAATTGCATGTGATTTAAAAGTTAGGGGTGGCCCATCTGAGTGTAGATTAACCAAGTTGTCAAGAACCTAAATAGGCCTGATCAATGTTAAAGTGTTTTACATGTGGTCAATCTGATGAAGACTCCCTCCATCTAAAATATGAGATTTTGAACTCTAGTTTCACGAATTTTTTTAACATTTCACGCAATTGGGGAGCATGGAGGAAATCCGAGCTCAACTAAAAGAGCCCTATTTCGCACTCAACTAAAAGAATCATATTTCGCCAACACACTCAAGGTTGAGTGACATTACGCGTTGGTAGCACACATATGCTTAAGGATCAATATTTGGGTCCTAAAGTTGGAGTATCACTTCTCCACCAGTAGCCCAACCAAGCAAAAAAGAAAAAAAAATATCCTATTTCTTGAAAAGCAATAGACAGGTAATTTATGGCATATAATAAGGTTTAGTATAGGTTTGGAGTATGAACATGATGAAGGGGTTGTTTGGCTGGTTGTAAAGAGCAGTATGCAATTTGCCAAACGAAGAAAAAGAGTTCATGAGACCCCCATACAGTTCATGTGGGTGATAGCTTTTGTATGGATAAGCCTTTCTGCTTTCTCCTCTCCAGTCTTTTAATGATTTTAGGAACATGTCGACATGTGCTTGTTGCTTAAAATCCGAATTCTAGGTGTCCCATTTATAGCTTTTTGCTCCCTGTGGTCCAAAAAGGAAATACTTTACTACAGAAATGTCTCTCTCTCTCTTTCTCTCTCCAGAAACTTTAAACCCTAGGAGCAAGAGTCTTCGGGGGTTTGGGTCTAGCCTTTAATGATCCACTAGAGACCCGTCAAAACACCAAAAAAAAAAAAAAAAAAACTATTGAATTAAATGTAGCTCTCCCAAGTGTGGATTTATTGATGAAACATAATTGAGAATTGAGATGAGGCTTTGATGATGAGACCACTAACCAATGTAGGAAAAAAAAAGAAGAAGACAGACAATGACTAGCAAAAAGTTGTAGCAAAATTTTGAAGATATATATAGGGTGTAGATGGGAAAATGTATACTTGGAAAAAAAAAATGAAAAATTATAAAAAGCTTTGATGATGAGAGCACTAGCCAACGTAGGAAGAAGAAAAGGAAAAAGACAGTGTAAAAAGCTCCCGGTGAGGATCGAACTCACGACCTTTCGCTTACGAAGCGAACGCACTACCACTATGCTACGGAAGCAAGGTTATATTAGCTTTGCTTCTAGTAATTATTTACTTAAAGCACATTTGGTAAACATCCTCACGGAAAGTTCCTTGCAATTTTTCCTTATATGCGCTGTGAGACCCTCCCCTTGTCAGAAACGAAGAATCAACCGAATGATGGATACGCGGTGCTACAGTGATTCACGCTGTAGTTTGTGGGTCGCTCTTTTCCTCAAAAGTCAAATCTTTGGTTTTTATAGGCCCCACAAATGAGATCTAAACCATTAATCTTGTTTAAATGGCCCAAAAGGGCTGGTAATTCAAATATCAACCGTTGATTTTTCACGGATTTTGAGATATTTCCAAAAGAGTCCAGACCATTGGATCTTAATTCCTGGACTTATGTGGTTCCCATTTGAACAATATGAACCGTTAAAACTCTTCAGATTGCCCACAACTACTATTAAGTCAGATTTGGTAGCGTGATTCTTCATGGATCATAAGAAAATGTGAGAACATTTATGACCATTGATCTCCCACAGTGCAAAAGAGGGATTATGCAGCAGTCCATGTTTTTCAAATTTTTTTTTATTTTTACGGGCCCCAAAACCATGATCTAAACCGCTCATCATATCCAGAAGACCAAACACGGCTTAGGGCTCAAATTTCCACTGCTGATCCATCATGGATCTTGAGATATTTTTAAAAAGGTATGGAGACTAAAATTTTATTTTTTATTCTTGTGGGCCCCGTTTGCAAGATCTGAACCGCTCACATTCTCTAGACAGCCAACAACGATTATAGTGTAAAATTTCAGCCCTTGATATTACATGGATTAAATAGAGATTTGCAAAAATCTATAATAGTTGGACACTAATAATACAAAGGGTAGGATTCCTCTATTTTTTGCCAAACTTGGAACTGTCTCGAGAAATCCTCTCCGATGATAGATTGTCTCAAGCTAATCAAAGGAATCCTCTAGATAGAGGACTCCTCTCTAGTTTGTCAAACGTGCCTTTAATATTAAGTTATCATAAACCGGCAATAGATACTACTTAATAGGTAAAGGGAATCCACACAAAAGGAAACGCAGACCTTGATTCACATATCATAAATACATAAAAAGTTGATTAGGAAGCTCGAAAGTGAATAAGATTTATTCTCTCTCTGTTGAATCCTTGTATCATTTTCCATGACATGATCCAACAAAGATAGTTAATATTTTTTTTTTTTAGGGTCGATTGTTTTATGTGAAAGTGATTCACATGTGTAAATGACTCACATGTGGATCAGATTTCACTGTTTATTACTAACATAACATTTCACATGTGAATCTATAAATAGGTTGTAGATTGTTTGATGATATCTCAACATCCAAGCAACATCAATGGTTGAAAATCGGACATATGACCATGTTTGAGCTTCTGAAGAATATGAACGATCCTGATTTTACAGGTGGGGCCCAGAACATTAAAAAAATCATAAAAGGCGGATTGGGTATGTTAGTAACAATAGGTTGTATATTGTTTGATGATATCTCAACCTCCATGCATCATCAACGGTTGAAAATCGGACACATTTCCGTGGTTGAACTTCTGAAGAATATGAATGGTCCTGATTTTATAGATGGGTCCCAGAACAATAAAAAAATCATAAAAGGCGGACCGGGTATGTTAGATTAATCCAACGGCTGTGATTATGTTGATGATATCTCAACCTCCATGCATCACCAACGGTTGAAAATTGGACACATGACCATGTTTGAGCTTCTTAAAAGAATGAATAGTCCGGATGTTACAAGTGGGGCCCAAAAAAATAAAAATAAAAGGTGGACTGCGCATAATGGCACTATAGCAGTCCGCCTTATAACAGTGGTGTGCGAAAATCTAAGGCACGAAAAGGGCTATGTTTCACACCATTTACATAATTGCTTTACACATGTGAATCAAAATCACTCCAAACAAACATGATTTATGTGTATCCATTACCCATGTGATTTCATTGCATATGTAAATGAAAAAAACAAACATCCCCTTAGTGTAATTTTGTTATTGAATAAGGAGATGTCATGGGAGTTATTTAACACTTAGGTGTTCGTTAGGTACATATTTTTGAAACAGATGAATATGGAGTGATTTTATGAGTAAGCTGCTATGCTGGTGGCCTCAATGGCAAGATTCAATTGGGAGATGAGGAGTGTCAAAAATAACTAGCCTAGTGGACCCTCCCTATTTAATTGGCTCTTCTCTATGGAGTGAAGCACTCAAGCCACAGCTTCCAAAGAATTAGAGCCTAAACCAAAGCCTGGGAGACCTTTCCCAATGCCAATTGGAAGAAATAATAGGAAGTATCAGAGAATGTAAAGAGAGCAAAGTCAAAACAAAAACTCACTAGAGAGAGACAGTTTACATCTTTCCCACAATCTTTTCTTGAAGTATGCTTACTCACATATAGCGTTGTTAGCTCTAAATGAATATTGTTATTTAATGCTACAAATGCACAAACACCCTATTTTTCTTTCTGATTGCATCTTAAAATCCCATGCTGATTCCTCAGTATATATTGGTAAATTGAGAAGTATTGCAGGCCCTCAAAATATGTAAATGGGTCCACACTTAATACAGTTGGGTCTACTCATGTATGTTTTTTGCTCTAATGTGTATACTCATATAGGTCTTTTTCCTCTAATGGATGCTGTTAATTCATGTGCTACACACAAGACAACCATGCTTTTTTGCTACTTTAGCTCTCCTAAAGTTTCACTTATCCCACATTATACATTGGATAGAACATATAGGCCTACGGGAAGTAGATATGCGCTAGCACAGGGCCTGCATGGTATTTACACTTTACATTGGATACAGTACTTTGAAATTTAGGCGACTTATATATATGGTAGGATCTTACATGCCACTTATCCCAAAATTAATGGGTGAGGGGAAACGACACAACAGTGATTTTATGGTGAGGGCGAGGTCTCGACCACAATTATGTCCGCTTAAGAGTGAGGGTGGACGTTGACCTCGACAATTCCTCCCTCAACAGCACACCCACCGCAACTCCTGCTGCGCAACTCGCAAAACACGTGTCCTATGACATGAACACCCAATCTACTAGTCTCTGATACCATTTGTAGGATCTTACACCCCATTGAGCTACCACTTATACCAAAATCAATTGGTGATGAAAACGGGACAACGATGGTTTTATAGTGAGGGCAATCGCTCGACCACAATTATGACCGCTCAGGAGCGATGGTGGACGTTGACCTCAACATATACAAAAGAGCATCAGTTTCTATAATAAAATGAACGATAAAATTCAGGTGTGAACTTTTTTTGTATGGCCCAATTGTGGGGCCCATTTGGGGATGGGACCAAGGGGGATGAAAAAATATATGTGAGAACACCTCAAGTGTCAGGTTTGAACCCAAACACATGCCCCTAACCCCTTCATCCGTGGCCCACAAGTTTAATGGCTTTATAATAAAAAAAAAGTATTCAACCCTCAATCCAACGGTTCATTCCATTCGGATGTGTACCAATTATTGGGATGAGTGACTATCAGGGGGTTTCTTATTGGTTGTTAGGTTTGGATGGATTGCTAGTTGGGCTCTGTAAAAAATTTCTCATATAATAGGTGAGAACTAGTTCTCACTTGAATATTTCCCTAAAACGAAAGTATATATGCATGTTTTCTTAGCATGCTTAATCGGTAACAAACTGGTTTGCTACAATGTTGACAGATGTATGCTATTGTCAATGTTAAAATTGGAAGAATAACATTAGTTAGTAAGGTGAAGTCTATCAAAACCCCATTATAATCTCTTAAAATTAAGCGTTTTAAGGTTTTATACACATCTAAAATAATTTAATACGATTAATACACCATTAATAATGAAGGTCCCAATTTTTTATCTTATAAATATTTTCAAGAGCCAATTTGTATGCATGGCGGATAGGTAGGAGTTCATAATAAAATGGGTTCAAAACAATTCAGATGAAAGAGAATAAGGGTGGAGGATATAAAATTGAGATGCAGATAGAACTTTGACTTTCTTATGATTTAAATTACTCCTGAGATTTAAGTTACTAGGGTGATGGCTTGGCTTGGTATTCATTTATTATCACCCCTCAATTCATTTTTTTTATTGAAGGGAGATTACCTGATTGCCATTTATAGATATTCACATTTGTTTCTCAATTTAAACACTTTAGGAATACATTTTCCAGAATTCCTACGAATTTAGTTTCATGCAAACAAATGAGCCCTGATATTTTTGCCCCTCAAAAAACAGTGACAAAAATAGAGAAATTCTTTGGGTTAAATCAGTTACTAATATATCATATAATATCCAAAAATATCAGTTATAGAAGCTTGTCTCTATTAAACTAAATAAAGTTTCACAAACTATTTGAAGAAATCATGTGGCCCACCCGCCACGGGACCCACATCAGATTAAGCATGTAGCTAAGACCATAGGTGAGACTCCCAATCAAGTCTTAATCTATGAACCAAGGAGAGTTCGGATTAGAATCAAGCTCTAGTAAAAAGTCTTGGATTAATATCTAACTTTAGGTAGGGCTAATTTCTCAAGTTGGTCAAAAGACGTGGGATTTCAGGAGATCATCTAACTCAGAATTGTTCTAAATGAGAGGGATGGAAGCTCTTGGTTGATCATTCGGAAGATCATCTAACTCAGAATTGTTCTAAATGAGAGGGATGGAAGCTCTTGGTTGATCATTCAGAAGATCTAAGACTAGCATTCACAATAAGTTCGTAAAATCTATCTCACACCAGAATGCACAAGTTCTCAGCGAGTTCGGTTCCAACACCCATCTAGGACCAACAATTCCTAACACTATTTGCCCATCTGCATTTGTTATGCATTGCTAAATTTCTAATTGAGGAAGCTATTTAAATTCTTAGGTTTATTATGTGTTTTCAGGAACATGGGTTCTTAAGATGGTAGAAAGCAAGCATAAAAACCATTGACGGAAGTTGCAGGTAACCCCTTTTGTCAGATTTTTTTTCTAAAGTTATTTTCAACTAAGCTAAAGGCAAAAGTATATGCATGCAGGCAATTGAGGTTTTACCAAAGTTCCATTACCAGTTTAGGCTATGCTGAAGTGAGTGCCTATGACCCATCTCTGCAGTAATTGGGAGGTACCCACCTTCTTACTAGCCTTGCTGTTGTCAAACCAATCCTTTGGTTCTGAAAACGTTTCCTCCTTTCTAAGAATCACTCTTAAATGTTAAATGATAGTTGATCCAGAGGAACAGTATATATCTTGTTTGATCTAGCAACCCAATAGATGTAACCCCACATTTGCAACCTAAACTGTTCATCTTTAGAACTCCATAATTGAAGGATTTATACAGCCCATATGCAGTAGCTGATAAAATCCTAAAAATATTGTTCGGGTCTCTCTCATCATTACTTGTGAAACAGCCATAAAAATTGGTCGCCAAAAGGAAGAGCTCACATGTGCCCTCTCCTCTAGCCAAAATGAAAATAAATCCATTTTAATCACTTGAGAATTTGCATCCTTGCTGGCTCCCTTTCAATTCATTTACGCTCCATTCAGTTATCATTAGGTCTGCAACCACGGAAACGTTTACACTTCAAAGGCAATGCAACCATATAAAGGTTTAAAGGCATTACAGCCAAAATTATCAATTGAATACTATATCTGCCAGTAGTAATCAACAAAGAAACAGCTTAGTCAATCAATACAGGAGACAACAGCTGCAGCAAAATTGAAGAGTACATAAACCAAACCGATTTGTCACTAGTCAAAACCCAGTGGGTCAAAGAGGTCAGACATGGGTTCCTTGGGTGTGTAGGTCTCAATGTAGTCTATTCCCACTAGAGGCAAAATAGGATAGCCAAAAAGAATAAAACCACCGTGTACATATTACAAGCTACTCATCATAGGTTATACTGCCAAATCCATGCCTACTATATTAAGGGTCCCAAGCACGTGCGGCCTTATACAACAGTCAAACATCAGGCCAGCTCAAGTTTTACTGAAGCTCGTCTGCCTTCGTTTCTTCTTTGGCTAGGATTCTTGGAATGGACAGTGGGACCCGAACAATAAAACTGTTGTTGTACAGGTACACGTGAATAAATAAATACCATTATACTTCAAACCAACCAGAACCTACCCAACTACCATGCCAGGAATTCAAATTCTCTGGTCGGACAAGACAAGAATATCTGTCACATTATTGATGGATAAGGAACTGACCATTCTGAAATCAAATCAAATACATAAACGAGGTACAGCAGAAAAAATTTACAAGAGGAATAATGCAAAGACACTAATATACGTTACTTCTGACTGTCACCATCAGTTCAAATTCAAACACCGCGGTTGGAACTGTCAAGGCTTTTGCAATGATTCACAAATCCAAAATGCACAAATGGATAGTAAGTGCCACGAAATACTGATTAGAATTTAAAACATGTTTGCTTCAAAAGTCTTGTACATTCTATCCATTCCTCGAAAATGATATGTAATGACATTGATAACAAGTGTCAAAATACTTATTACAATTTAAAATATGTTTGGTTTCAGTCTTATACATTCTATCCCATCCTTGAAAATGGCATGGACCTTGCAAGGATATTTACAAAACATAATCCTCAAATTAATTCTTCCTCCCCTTTTCTTTCCTTGAATGTGATACTCCTTCCCCAATTCAGCGACAGTGCTGATCAGATACAACATGAAAGGATATACTAGAGACAGTAACAACATGAAAGGATATACTAGAGACAGTGCTGATCAGATACAGCTACAAAGCATGCTCAACATGACAGTTAGCAAGTTTTTTTTATCAATCAAGGGACAACCAGTGAGATGAAAAACACAATGAAGGTTTAATCTTGAGTACAATGACCATAACCCACAAAGAAGGTTTAATCTTGGGTACAATGACCATAACCTATAATCTCCTCCCCCTCCTTCAAAAGATTAGACACAGTTCATAGTAGCTACAGATTCTAGAACTAATGTCATGGTCATTTAAAGAAACACAAATAGAACCAGATTGCATGCAAAGAAGGGGGAAGGCCTACATCTGAATCATTATCATTGAAGAAAGTACAGCTAAGTAAAAAATACAGATACTACAACCATCTCTAAGAAAAGATTCAGATAACATATTCAAGGGAACAAAACAAGACAAAAGTCCACTTCTCTGAGAATCACAAGCAACTTCAACAACGATGGAAATTCTGCACATCCATCAGTTTAGAAGACCATCTCCAAAGACTCGTTCCCATTTCTACCATTCCCCTTTAATCATCATCCTCTTCCTGCAACAAAATTAAATGCAAGAAAGTATTAAAACAAGTAATCATTTTACATTCAGTAGCAGCTTTCACTATCAAACTATTGTTTGAACCGAAACAAAGGGTTTAGACAATTACAATCAAATTTTCTAAACAAAAAGCTCCTAAGAAAACACCTTTATAACTGAATTACCAATACAACCCCAAGGCCTGCTTGATTGCACATAATACATTAGAATTCTTGGTCAAATTGATAATTAGAGAGATGAGAGGCAAAGGAAATGAGAGATGTAGTCGAGACCATGACTGTCCCTAGGATTTGAATTGCTAGGGCGGTGGCGGGAGCATTCGTTTCCATCTTCCCTTCATTGATTCAACTTCAAATAAAGGGTATGTTATTTTACAGTCATTTTCAGATATTCAGAATTGATTCTTCATTTTCAATCATAAATAGGTCTTAGAATCTAGGAATTCAATCAAGATAAACAGAAAAGCCACCCTCAAAACAAATTCCAAGGCATTGTTTCAATGAGAAGAAAGCAAGCAATTTACATAGAAACCTCATTCTCCCGTCTCAATTTTATTTAGAAGACCAAAGCAATTCATTTGACTGATGACACACAGAAGTTCAACACCACACAACAATCCTCTCTAGTGAAATCTAATTAATTATCATTAATGACCACTTTTTCAAAATAATGGTCTCAACATGGTTCCCCTGCATTGCTTTCTTCAGTCATTCAAACACAATAAAGAATCAAAATGACAAATCTCCACAAGAGAATTCTTCATCCCCTAATTTGCAAAAAAGTTCCGCCTAGTAGTGGACATTTCCCACTTATCATTTTCTACACATCCAAACTAAACAATTAACATTCTCCATGAAAGAAAGAGATAAACATCCATACTAACACACCCAGACACAGATCCATTGCTGTTTTCATTTATAAGTTCAGAGCAAATGAATACCTCTCCACTCTCATCATCATCTTCATCGTCATCATTTATTTCGGATTTCGACTTGTCAGATCCATCTTCCTCTTCTTCATCATCATTTGGCTTCTCAGACTGATAAGTATAATTAAAACAAATTTAAGAACAAAGTAATATAAACAAAACAAATTAATCCTAACAGAAGAAATAGCAGAAATATACCTGCTTCTTATTGTATGCTGCCATGTTCTTGTTGTATTCAGTCTTCCTCTTTGCTGCCTTTGCCACAAAAGGCGCTTTGTCCTAAAATTTTAAGAACAACAAATCATTTCATTAGGCAACTCAAAAACATGTTTTTAGTATAATGAAAGAGTAGCCCTTCTTTCTTTTCAGATTTTTAGATTGAAGTGAAAATACTCACAGCATCTGACATAGTCTTCCATTTATCACCACCAGCCTTACCAACCTGATTTCCCAAGAAAAAGTTGAAGAAGATGTCAGCATAGAAGAGGAAAGATTGAGCAAATCGGCCTAAGTTTAGGAAAAGCAATCGGATCTCATGAAAAAGAAATGAATTTCTTACAGCAGCTACTGATTTGTTGTTAGGATGTTTCTCCTTGTACGTCTTCCGGAAATCCTCCCTTCAAACGAATCAAATTCAGATTCAGATCTTCCCTAACCGATCCGGGCACAGATAATACAAATCAAAACGGAAAAAAAAAAAAGATAAAACTTTGAGAAGGAGAATCGCTTACATGAAGACGAAGAAGGCGCTTGGAGGCCTCTTAGGCATGTTCGGATCCTTCTTTGCCTTCTCCTTCTTTGCAGGCTTTTTACTTCCCCGATCATTGGTTTTCTTCACAGATAACCTAAATCACAACAACAACAAAGCAGAAAATGGGTCAAAATCAAACGAAAACCCTAAGATCTATGCGAAATCCTAAAAAAACGTATCGAAACGCAGAAAAGAAGAAAACTCACTTGCTGTCTGCTTTCTTTGGGGTTCCGGCCTTGGATTTCGCTCCTTTCATGGCGAGATCTGTTGGAGAATAGCTCAGATCCGTGAGAATCGACGAAAACAGAGCTAAAAATAGTAAGAATCGAAGGCGAAATGGCTGACCTTTAGGGTTAGGGTTCGAGCTTCCCGAAAGAGGGCAAAAGTGACCGAGAGAAAGAGAGAGTAGCTGTAATGGTATTTTGTGCGTAGAGTGAGTGAGTCGTTATGTGAGGAAAGAAGGATAAGAAGGACCCGGGGGGGAGGGGGGTGAGGAAAAAATTAAAATTCCATCGCCAAGGGAAACGGGAGGAGGGGGGTTTGGGCGGGATTTGAAAATCTATTGCCACGTCATCGATCCGTGTGAGCGAATATCATTTGCTCTCTCTCTCTACCTGTCTCCTCTCCTTTCCCTCTCTTATGTGTTTTGTTTCCTTTTGTGTTTCTTCTCTCTCATTCATTGATTGAATGATTGAGATTTCAAATAGGGTTTCTTATTCCCTGTCGTGCCTTCCATACGGGAATTGTCCAAGGGGTCTCCATAATTCCACCGTGGGTCCTATGTAGAGATAATCCGGACGGTTAAAGATGAATCTCATCATCACAAGTGATCTGCTGTAAAACTTAGGCTCAACAAGAATGGATCCCACCGTCCAGTTGAGCACATGATTTAGACATGATCATGCCACAGATGCCTTGGGCGTTTTCAATTCAATCGGGATTCAGAATCCTCTAGCTTTGACCCACGGTGACCGTGGGTGAACCAATCATTGCACGTCATGTCATCATAGGGCAATTACACGGTGATATGTTGCACCGTGATAAGTTCACTAACGGTCACCGTTAGGTAAATCCTCACAGGATCTAACCCCAAGAGGTTCGTCGAGTGGTCGAGACCACGATTCCTCTCTCTCGGAGCTAGAGGTTTTGGTATCAAATATCAGTTCCCCCATCTTAAGGAATTGAATGTTGAGTCCACTTGTACTACTACCTAGAGGCCACAGGGGTTTTACCCGACTTCTCTCTGGGTCCGGAGGGAATAATTCATTTCAAAGGATTAGAAACCCTCATTTAGCAAAAAATAATGATAATAAAATCCTCACAAGATCTGGACTCTTTTCAATCGTGCGTTCAATTTTTACAGTGGGACCCACTCTTATTGAAGTTGATTCTAACAGCGTGTCGCTAGACGACATGGGATATGTTTTAAACGGTCTAGGTTATCTATTTGTGGGGCCATGATAGAATTACACATGCACGTCAAGAGTTTGAATCCCCTCTTTTATTCAAATGCAGAAATACCACTTTGTTTAAAATCCCGGAGTGTCACGTATATAAAGAGGGTTCAATTAGTGATATGTCATTTTATACAAGTAGCGCAAGAAAATATTATTCCCCTGTTATAACCAAATTCGGATATTCAAGAATCATGTCTTATAATGGTAGCCCTGCGATTTGGTGTGAGAGGAGATCCGGACTCTTCTCAGATTATAATAGATGTTGAAATCCCATGAGTCTATTTAATAGTGGGAACGAAAACATGTGGCGACTCATCTGAGAAAATATCTATTTGCCTTTTTCGAATCGAGACCGTTGCAATGGTGGGCCCTCGTGGTAGATAGAATATTCTGTGGTGGTGAATCGTTTTAGTGGACGGTTTGGATTGGCGCGTGGACTTGAGTGTGATGGTGTTGAGCTGCCACAGTTTTGGTTTGGGGGATAGATACTCTATAAGGAAAGGTGCCTTTCTTTCTCTATAAAGAATAGATGCATGAATCGTATGGGCTGTCTTCTGCATAAGTGCAGTTGGTGTGGGGTCTTTCTTTTGCTAGATGGTGATGTATGCAGGACTATATCCTCCATTCCTTCTACTGTGAGTCTGCTACAATATTGGGTTGGATTTACACACATATCCTCAACCAGTGGGGCTTTTTTTTTTTTTTTTTTTTTTTTTCTTGCTATGGAAAGGGAAGGACTAATCCCTCCAGGGCAAAAGGGAAGTCACGTAAACTCCTCTATAGTCTTGGTGTGGTAGTGTAATTTCGAACATACAACTTCCAGATGTAAACTGTGGTCCTAAGCCAACTGAGCTATCCATTAGAGTTCATCAACCAATGGCCTTAGCATTTATAATGTACAACAACAACAATAATAATAATATTACGAACATTGTGGCCAAAAGTTGAATGGACTAATCCACACCATCAAAGTTGCAATAGCAAGCACCTTTGTATGTGTCAACCGTTAAGGTCTTTAAAGTTTCTCGGCTACATAAAATCCATCAAAGGGATCACCACAGTGTCCCTTGGTTTCCACCCTAGTCATGTAAAATTCAAACCACTTGTTTACAAAAGTTCTCTCCTCCCTTTTCTCCTATGCGTTGGATTTGAGTCAAGCTAATAGGTAATCAACCCGTGTTTGGACTAACTTGTAGCTCGCATTTGTGCAAGGGGATTGCCATCAAAATAAGAATGGAGATTCTCTCCCTTTTCCAATGCATAAAGCGATGTTTATTTTAATTTCTATAGATTTTATGGTGCAACCCATGCTTTATTTATGAACTTGGCTGTGTAACTTCACTTATTCATAGTATCTACAGCTTTCGAGATTAATCATTGGTTGTTTGTAGAAGGGAGGTGCCTCATCAACTGAACTACTAGTGGATAGCTTATAATTTTCTTAACGTTGTCTTTCCAAATTTCCTACATTTTTCCAAATTTACAATAATTTTGAATCTATTGCTCTGCATTTATTTATTTATTTTGCGAATATACAAAAAGAATAAAAGGAAAAGAAATTCCGAAGAGGGGGGTATAGGTTATAGAATAGGTGAGGCTCTCGGTTAAGGTAGCACCATACCTGACTCAACCTGCCCACATAGGCCTAATTAAATGGCATGTACAGTAACTCAAGTGAGCATGGTGATATGCCTTGGCTCATAAAATTAATGCATGGGGTACAGTGAGAGTTTGAGAGTCAAAATTGGAAAGTGCAGTCAAAATTTAATCGAAAAGGCTTATGCTCCAATATATTCTAATGATCATATCATAAGGATATGGAGGTGATTCCATACCAAAAACAATTCTCATTTTTATTGTCTCAGTACAAAATACGATAGATTTAATCAATAGGTAGAATACTAGCAATAAATGGAAAGAATACGATCAACCCAAATTTTAATTAAACTTATCCATTCCACATATCCAGATCACACATCCAACATAAGTGATCTGGGCCACACACATGTGCACTGAGTAAGTCTGGGCCAAGATTCAAGCATACAACGCAAGGAGCAAACCCACATTTTTATTTAATGCCCCCGTACAAGTCTTTTTCTTACCGCTTTACGGTATGAGTCACCTAATAGGGCCCACTTGGAACCCCACAAATTATGAAACGGGGGATCGAGAGATCCAATTTGGGTAAACTTAAATATCAAACTAGAAGTCAATCTAATACCTCTAATGATTTATGTAAATTAATAAAAATAAAAATGTGGTCCATAGATTTAATGATTTATATAAAACAATAAAAATGACTCTCGATCCAATTGTTCACTCCATTTGGATCTATCAAAACTTTGGTGGAACCTATGTAAATCAGAGGGTTGAGTTTGGATGGACCAGTAGGCAGATGCACTAGGTGACTTGTACAGTAAGACCGTAAGGAAAGCTTATGCGGAATATATATATATATAGAGATATATATATATATATATATATATGCTCCTATGAAAGTTACTTTTATGGTATTATAAGAGTAAGGGGTGTGGGCCCTCACATTTAGGCCGATGGCATTGGATATGGATGTGAGGGCCCCCACCCTTACTCTTATAGTACCATGAAAGTAACTATTGTAGGACTGGAACGAAGGGGAATTGAAATATCTCCCCTGACCCTTCATCTTTACAAAAAAATCAGCCGCATCCCTTACCCTTATCATCTCCATCCGGGCCCCATAAGGTTAACGGGGTGCAATCCATTCGAATGGGTCTGCAGTCAATCCAACGGTGTATAATACATTGGATGAGTGCATTGGTGGCCCCCATTTGGTTGTGGTCCATTTGGATGGACCATCAGGTGGGCCGCACCTTGAGCACCGATAACTACACTATATATAATGAGTTGGAAGTTGAAGCCCAAGAATATGCAGACAGGATTCTCGGAGCAGCTAGTGACATGATCACATGAATGATCGATTTTGGATTGAGGAAATCTCTTGGCCCCACCATAGTTTTGGGGAAATGGATTCCCTGTTTGGACTAATCGGGAATGCCACATGGGTTTGAGATGTCACATCCCATCTCCTTAAAAAAAAATCTCATCTCCCTTAAAATTTTCTCTTCCCATGTGGCACGGCACCCAATGAAGCCCTGTTTGGACTGGAGATCCGATCCTAGTTTTGGAGGATATACTCTTAGCACATTTCCATCAACTACACAAATGGCAACATAAGATTATTCATTTACTCATTTGATTTGTACAGAGAGATTACAGAGAGACAAAAAAGTAAAAGAAAGTAAACGCATAAAAAAAAAAAAAAACGCACACGCACACAAATAAATCTCTCCTTTTCACTCCTTGTTGGTATCAGTCCCTGCTTACTACCGATTGGGTTTTACTCCTCAGTTTCTACTTCAACAGTTATGATGAACCCCATGGAAGATCAAATACAGTCTAGTGAGGAGGGCGTGGCATATGATAAGGATTTGTCTTCCATTACAGCAGGTGAAAACGTTGAAGAAACATGTCCTGTTTCATCTCATGGTGTTGATAAAGATGGAAGCAGCTTGGCAATCTGCCGTGTATGCCAATGTGCTGAATCTGACACAATGGCAAATGCTGCCTTAGCTTTCTTGAATATTATTATCACCCCTCCTTCACAGGAAGGTTTGAAAGCCAAGTACGATATGATCCTGTTAACCCACAAAGCTTCTGTGAGAGATGATGTTCCAAATGAAGTTGCTCATACAAACAATTGCCAAAGAGGAAGCCCCCACAAGGAGAGATTCATTTGTAGTACTGATGTCAAAGGGGGCTTCTATCAACATCAAGATGCACTAATCAATCTTGGGTGTTCGTGCAAAAGCGATCTCGCCATTGCACATTATGCTTGTGCATTGAAGTGGTTTATTAGCCACGGATCCACTGTGTGTGAAATTTGTCATAGTGTAGCAAAAAACATCAAACCTGCTGATTTCAAAAAGGTCAGGGATTCTCTCAAGGAGTTGAGGAAAATGGCTGCTGCGGGACAACTTGCAAACACACATATTCAGACAGATTCAGATGTTGATCCTGATGATGCTGCTGCTATTCAAAGGCAGAGACTTCGTGAGGTTTCATTGTGGTTTAATCTACACAATAATTCTGCTGCTCCAACTGAGGTTGCTGTTCCTACAGAAACTACAACCATAGGGCTTATAGAAAATTTTGCGTTACTATTTGCTATAGGGTGTCTTACTTTTGCACTAGGATGGTTGATGGCTCCTCTTTTTGGAAAGGTATGCCTTGAAGTTTTGTGCTTCCTTTGTGGATGCTTAAAAAAGTTAAATAACACTGGGAGTTCTTTTTTCTAAAACCCATGGTTTCTTACCAGGTTTTAGCAATCAAATCAATTAGGTTTTTCTCGATAGTGCTGCTCCTTACATAACAATCAGTATAAATGCATTTTGTTTTGCTGGCAATGCACCTTATGCATTCTAAGATGTGTTGGATAATGTTTTTCTTCTGATAAGTTCCACATTGGTGAGCAGATTACAAAAATTGGTTCTCAGATTCAGATTCTTCTTGGAGGTATATGTGCTTTGACAATTGCGACCTTCCTTCTCTTTGTAAGTTGACCGAATGTTCCTCTCTCTCTCTCTCTCTCTCTCAAATCCCTGAGTACATATCAAGTAGAGTTCATATTTTTGCTCATGATATCTTATGTAGGATACTCTGAATAGGAAAAAATGGCATCTTCTTTAGTCTTAAAGTATTAACTGGACGTGCGTAGCTATATATATTTTTCCATTCAGCTTTTGAATCTCATATAGCAAGTTAAAAACTGGTAAAAGGATGGCTCATATTTAATTTTATTGGTAACTTAACTTAGAACCCACAACTTCAAGTTTGCAATAATGAGTACTGTCCACAGGGCTCTTATCCAAAAGGTTGTTATACTTCCATGCATGTTCATTCTGATTCCTCCTTCTTGTCTGAATACATTTTTTGTTTCATATCAAAACCAAAGAAAATAAGTGCAAAAATAAATGAAATGATAACAATATTAGAGGAATGTGGTAAATGGACAAATCTGTGCTATTCAATCTATTTGAAAGTGTTTGTCCAGTTAATCTCCTGCAACCAGAGATTCATCATCTTTCATGATACTTGTTGGAGCCACTACTTGTGAAATTTTTTTTGTTTCTGATAAAATAAATGGGAAGTTGTTGTAATTAGTTTTATCTGTGAATCTGGTGCCTACTTGTGTATCCTTTGTGTAGTTGCAGAATAAATACCTTTTTAGAAAAGAATTATTTTGCCAGTAAGATCCAAGTTGAATAATCAATCATATGTTGCTCAAATCTATGTGGGTGTAGCTTAACATTAAAGGTTGCACCTGATTAAATGCAAGGCTTTCACATCCTAACCCACTGGCTAGTGGCTACAACACTGACATTATGCCAAGTGCACCAACTCCCTGAAAAGAGGGCTGGGTCTGGTCTAGGACTTCAACAAAAAAGAGATCCTTGTCTGAGATTTGAAAATACCTGTGATTTTTCAGGTCTCTCTAAGGCATGAATTTAAACTTTTCCTTTTTTCGACGGTAGAATTTTCCTTTTGGATTTATAGTATAGGATTTCCTCCCCCTGTTTCTTCTATCCTCTCTGAAATGTTGGACTGGATCTGCTTGGCAACTTCCATATCTTGTTATAAAATGAACTTTGTACAGTAGGGTTCATTTGAAGTATACCCCACAAGTATCTATGTAGTATCTAGAACCAGCATCATTATCTTATCAATTGAAGCAAGTAGATAACATGATAGGTAGATGAAAAGTAGACAAGTCGAGTTATTTTCACCGAAAAAAATAAAAATAAAACTAAAGTATGGACGTGCATACACTGCAATATATTTAGGCTTAACAAGCAAAAATGAAGAGCATTTCTGGCAAAAACTGCAAAACAAATTGAAAAACTGATTGCCAGTTGTATTGTATGATACAGGTGTATTTGAGTTGGATGACAATATCAAATTATTTTCTTGGGGTCCATAATGAACTGATATATATCAGCTGGTATGAATGTATTAATTGATTTCTGAACCATGTTAGACCAAATTCTGTAAATTTATTCCTTAGTAGTGAAATCTGAACACTTGCTGAAGAAAACAGGTTCTGTTTGTGTATACAATAGGATATTATTTTCAAAAGGTTTTTTTTCTCTCAATTTGGTTGAATAGCCACGTTGTATATACATTCCTGACTGCTTGTTGTTATAATTTTTTTAAGGTAAAATTTGTATTAAGCAAAACAAGTGCAATGCCCCCAAAATCCAATTGGCTTGTCATTATGTTAACACTGCACTAAACTTGTACCTTGCACTCTTGTACATTCATGACTGCTTGTTATTTTGAGCACAGCACTGTACTTGATTTGTATATTATCTTTCTTTCTCTGCTGCTCTGTTCAATTGTTTTATTGCAGTTTTGAGTAACAAGATAACCTTTGTTATTCTTAAAACATGCAGGTTATACTGTTTAGAATCAAGGATTGGCGAGCCCGCTATTTGGTTATCGTGCTTCTCTACTACTTTCTTGGTATTGTGATTTATATCACACGGTCTCACGGTTGGCACAGGATATGATTCCATTGGTCTACTTTGTATGCACAGAACCACAGATGTTTAAGAACAGTTTTATTCATGAAATAGAAAACTCATTCAACTTAATTGTAGATTGCATCTGTTTGTGATACTTCTGCTAAGGTGCACCTGCTGTTGACTTTGTCAATAGTCTTCTAGCCTAAAAGGTTTCTCATTTGTGGCCCTTGTTGGCTTCGATTTGTTTGACCATATGATTCATCTGTCAGGGCCATATGCTGATCAGGCTTTAAAACCTCAGAGGAGCTGTGGGCTCTGTTTGGTCCTCAATGAAAAACTGTGGAACACCATTATCATTTGTTTTGTTTATTGGTTATTCTCTGTTGATTTTTATTTTTTTGGGCCCCAAGAAGCATGGATGATTGCTTTAGTCACTACTCTTGCTCTAGAAAACCAAGTGTATTTTGTATGCTTCTTGCGACTTACTTCAATGTGTGTGATGCAGTGGCGGACCAAAGATTTTTATTTGGGTGGAGTGAGAATATTTTAGACTTTGCTAGACTTTTTTCTACTTCAACAAATAGTGAAAGAAAAATGTAATGCATTTAAAAGAAGAAGAATAAATAAGTAGTTAAAACTCAATTTCTATAATTTCTATAATTCTATACGTGAAAGGCCTTTTGATTTGATGAATGAGATCAAATGGCCTATATTGTTTAATGGGGCTACGTGTAAAGCATCCAAAACACCCTCTTCGTTCTTATATGGTTATACTCGTATCTTGAGCAACGTTGGGCTTTTCATTGCACTTGGACATATATTGAGAAAAAAGGGCGGAACATTATAGTGGAGCCCATTTACTTGAATCTGAGCCCTGCAAAATAAAGGTCTTCAAATATATATGATATCTAGAATCAAAATTAATCCTACCATTCGATTGACTTTTTCATAAAAAAAATGTGATTAATATTATTATATATATATTTATTTCTATTTTTTATCAAATGATTAATCAATAGTGAGACCCCTCAAATGGATCTCCATACTAATGGGGCTGGGACGTTGGAATATGGTATTGGCTTTATGGGTTCTTTAAGTTTTCCTATTTTATTCTTACTCCAAAGCATTTGTAATTTCAACAAGGAGACAGAGATAGAAAATACTTTGAGAGTGGGGCAGCCTTTTGGGAATGGCCAGGGACCGTTATCGATTTTTGGGATTTGTCCTAGTCGCCCCAAGTGCTCATCACCTAGGTTCTAAGCCAATTATAAGGACCCCATCATCTCTAAGTGGGGTCAATGCCTTCCCCATGTCAGTGGTGGGTCCCATCCAATATTGGTCTGGACAGAGAGCTGGCACACTGAGATGTTTGCCTCAGCGTACATGAGCATCAGTGGGACCCATGCCCCATGGTCTAGCCCACGAGTTTTGTCCTCCTTGACACGCCCAAACCCTGATTTTGATGGCAGTTCCTTCACCCTCTTGCCAATTGTGGTGCACCTGGCGCTGGATACTTGAGCTGCCATTACATACACAGTTTATCTAAGGCAATTTAAAATTGACATGGGGCTGTAGGTCCCCCATTGACTTGAGCTACCATTACATACACAACTTATCTAAAGGCAATTCAAAAATTGACCTGGGATAGCCCTACGTAGGTCCACCACTGGTGTGATGTCAGACCCCTGACCCAGATTAACTCGATTGGTGTTAATTAAGTATGTACTTAGACTTAAGTGAGATTAGTGATCGTTGGGTTAGAATGTGTTTTGACTTAGCCTTAGATATACCTTTGGGAATTTTGAGAGCGTTTGGTTTTAGTCAGATACGTTGTTACACCCTGAACCGAACTAATCATGATTAAGGCTAATTAATCATTATGGAGCTACAAGTAAGTAGTTGGTATTCTCTTAGATTTCCAAGTTCTATTGGTTGTTTGGTTGTGATTTCTAGCACAAATGGCTCATAGGAGTTCATTTGCATGTTTTATGGATTAGGATTTGAGTTTTAGGGGAGGATTTGTGTCAAACCAAGCTAGGAAAAGAGGGATTTTACCACTAAGCTTCAAGAGAGCCAAGTATAAATATTTGCTTGTGATTAGTGTTAATCATTGTAGAAGTTTATAGAATTTCCATGGATTTGGATTTTGTGCATTTTCCATTGAGTTTTAGATTTATTTATGATTGAATGAAATTGTTAATAAATGATTAGAGGTGTTGTCTTGTGGATGGATGATGTGTGAGGAGGGAACAAGAGGTTCCAAGTTTCATTGCAGGTGGAGATTGAAATAGGAGTGAAAGAGTGAATGTTCATAATTTCGGAGTTGGAACTCTAGACAGTTTGCTCGAGCGACCAACGTTCTGTGAGACAGAGTGAATGTTCAGAATTTCGGAGTAGGAATTTTGGACAGTTCGCTCGAGCGAACAACGTTCTATGAGATGTCGGCTCGAGCGAACCTGATACAGGTCCAGACATTAATTGTTAGTGAAATTTTGGTCAATCGATCGGACCGGTGGATTTTGCATGAACTTAGAGTACTTCTTACGATTATAAGTGCTCCCTAAATTAGTTTTAAGTCTAAACTTCCATGGGTGATAATTAAGGGGACAATATAATGCACACATTAAATATATAAATGTGATGCCCATCGAGAATAACACGTGCATTTGGTAACCAATGGTTACACCTAAATTGTTGTTTAGATTTGAGATAGAATTAAGTAGAACCATAAATGATTAGTAAATTCTCTCATTTTATCGTATTCCGCATCATTGTGATCCAATCTAGTGAGATTGGCATGACTGTCATTCCCTTCCTTTGTTATGAAGAGAATTATTGGATTGAATTGGATCCAAAAATATATTTATTATTGGAAAACATTAACCCTTGAGTCTGACACTACCTAACTATTGTATTAGAACTCTAAATAAGCTCAATGAATTAATAAATGAAACGAATGAATAATCCTACTGCAGTAGATGGATTTGGGGCGTTCAAGAGCTCCGTGGTGATGCCAGTTGTCCCTGGCCCGGACACTGGTAAGTCCCACATATTCTAATCATATCTATGGGTATTGATTGATGCATTCCATTTAGAATATGAATCCTTCATTTGAGGGAAGATGGTAAATGAAATGAATGCTATGGTAGTGACCATCTTGCACATGTCCATTAAATGACTTTTTGCGTTCACCTATTGTCATTGTAGGTATTATCTGGGCTTATCTATAATTGGAATTGTTATTAAATAGATTGAATGAATTCAGTATATGTATTAACATGTGCTATTACAAGATCTGTTTATACATTGTTGAACCGTTATATTCACTAGTGTTATTGATGGCATTATAGGCCCGACTGCCCTTACCGGTCCCGCAACGACCCCAGCGGCAGCAGAGGAGACCGCTCTGGTTCATCCGGGAGGATTAAACGAATGGAATGGACGGGTTACCATTTGATACGGATATCCGAGTGCGAGAAGAGTTAGAACATTTTGACAAATGCTTTGAGAAGTTGTTTTGTATATTCATTTTGAAATGTAACTAATTGGCATCTGCATTGTGTTCTGAACATGCAGTGATTGACAAGCAAATGACAGAAATGATACATGTATAAAGGACTTTATTTTGTATATATGTAAATCATAAATTGTTATTGTTGAATATAAATGTTTTCCGCAAAATGGTGTATTTGACAGGAAATTGAGAATGTTATCCCTTGTGGATTTCATTTTAACTTAGGTTAATTCGGAGTTTACGGGAGCAAGTATGGGTTCACGGCCCGAGATTACCTGTCCTCGGGCCCGGGTCGTGACACACGCTCAGGGGTGCCCTGGGAGGGTGATTCTGGAGTTTTGATAAAAGTTGTGATTTTGATTGCTTTTGAATGATTTTGTTGTTATCCATAACTTTCATGTTCATTTCATCTGTGTCTGAAGCCAATAAACCTGAGTTTTTGCCCAAAATGGGTAAAATTGACTTTTTGCACTCAAATCTGTGCACGAAATTTATACTTTTTAGAAGCTAGAATTTTCAAGGATCATTTTATCCTGCTTCATCGATCTTGTCTGGGGCCCACAAGATGATGTTTTAGCCATTTGAATAATTAGAGCATTGGGGCCCACTTTCCACTCAACTCAAAACACCCTCTCCCTCACTCACGTTCATTTCTGCAACTTCTCATTTGTTTCAAAATCTCAAAACCTTGGAGAGCTCTTTCCTCTCCGTCTTCTCTACCTTGCATGCCATAGCTATTGGACTTGGATTGGAATTCTGATTTCATCTCCTTCCAAGCTCTTCATTGCCACCCTTTGTTTGGTGATTTAAGCTATACAACCACTTCATCTTCTTCATTTCTTCTTGTTTGGACACCCCCATGTTAAAGCTCCTTCCCATCTATTGCAAGGAGTCCTATTAGCTCTTAAGGAAACCATTTTTCAAGCATGCAAAATCATTTTCGAAATGGGGTTTGGTTTTCAAAATTTGTTGGATGTTGAGGTGTTTTCTTGGGGCTTTTATAGATTTTTCTTGGTTCAGCTCTTGAGTAGGATCTTGAGGAGGAATTTGATTGGCAATTTGAGCTAAGGCAAGTGGTCTCTTTAGCTTTCTTGTGCATGTTGAGTGTGGAGACTGTTTTGGTTAGAAATTGTTTGATTTCATTTTGTAGTTTCACATCTGTGTTGAAATCAACAAGGTTAGTTAGTTTTGAAATCTATTTTTGAAGCTTGCATGTATGTGCTTCTAGCATAATATGAAAATCCTCTATTTAGCTAAGTTAATTATACTTTTGTTCATTGTTACTTGCTTTGTATGGATTGTTTGATGATCTTTGATTTTGGAGAATAGAGGAGTTGGAGGAATGTTGAATTGACAGGAAATATGGTTGTAATATCCATGGAGAAGGTTCAGGCTGTGTAAGAAGTATGGTAGAAGTAAAGGGAGGAGAGAGGGGATCAGAAAATACAATAGGGATGTATTTTTCCTGCAATGGACGAGTTTAGGCAGTAGCTCTGCCTGCTCGAGCGAGTGATGATAATGAAAAATATCATATTTTTCTCTATTAATGTTTAGTCCTTTATACTTATTTGATGCCTAAATGTACTAATTATTCTTATATTTTGATTTAGGATGCAAATGGAGGTGTTGTGTGCAAAACGAAGCTAATTGGGTGATTCTGGATAGTTTTGACATCACTTCTTAATCTGGTCATAACTCTCTCTTCCGAGCTCCAATTGAGATTATTCAAGATGCTATGGAACGCTAAGAGAAAGCTCTACAACTTTCGTGTTTTGAGTTTTGAGAGATACTGGCTGTATCAAGGTCAAAATCGAGCTTGAACTTGCTGCACCTGCACTGCTGACATTCTGGAACTTTCTTTAGCCTGCAATTTTAATACGCGGATTTGACGCGGTTTATTTACGAAAATTTCCAGATATAGAAATTCAGATTCTGGACCCATCGATGGAGGAGAATTGAAGAGAAATAATTTGAAATTAAAAAAAAGTCAAGAAAGGAAAGGAGATGTAGTTACTTGGGGAGCAAGGAAATCATACAAGGAAATAAATTAAAGAAGTTTCGAGATCTAAGTTGCAATAGAGGTGATCCTGTTTGGTGCTAAATGGACGGAGTTGATTTAGAGCCGGATTGAGTTTAGAGGAAGAGAGAGAGAGGGAAATCAAGCAAAAGGGTATTATGGTAATTTTGAAGAAATCAGGAGTTTCTCGGAACATATCCAATATTGGGCTCATATTGTGCATAACGAAAAATGGTGCAGCTTTACTTATTGAATTGAGTCCAACAGAAGCCCGAGTGAGAAGATATGGTCAAGGAGAAGATTTTGACTAAGTTAAAATTTAATTGATTTTTTTATTATTTTTCATCTCCAATCCCACTCCACTTCAAAATCTCTCTCACCCTCACGTCTGCGCTTTCCCCCTAATATCTCTCCAACGATTCTTTCCAGTCTCTTAATTCTTTATTTTTTTCTTTCCATCTTACCTCATCTCAACCAACCATCTTTCTTTCCTTATTTCCCTCATACGTCCACACCACCTAAATTCTCTCATCTCTCTAACCTAACTCTCCACTATAAATAACCCATCCCATATCCAACGCCACCACCACCTTCTCCACCACACGTTTTCTCTCTTCTCTATTTTTTTCTCTCTACTTTTCTTTGCGAGTCTTTTTATGGCCCTGCGTGGCTAAAGCTTTATAATTGGTCGAAGGAGACGGAAGCCTTGGAATCAATAAACTGTGAGATCTAATTTAATTTTTATTGTTCAATTTATTCTTTGAGTATGGGTTGTTCTTCTATTCTTATTTTCATGATTGCCTCATTTAATTGCTAGGAGGTCTACTAGTTTATTATTCGTTGGAATTTACTGCTAAGTTAGATATCAAATCCGTAATTGTTTGATCCCTCTAATTTGTGAAGCAACTAATATTTAATAATTTGCTGCTTTGGAAATTATTAGATATTAAGAAGAACACTCCACTAAATTGAATGCAACCACTTGTGCTTGTGTTGTTTAGTTTCATTGATCCCTCTAAGTCTTAATGCTGTTACTAGATTAAATCTTTGGCGCTTGTCTTGTGTTGTTTAGTAATTAGGGTTAGTTGGAATGCGTGTATTCTAATTAACTGAATAAGGAGATAGGCAATTAATTCCAATGATGAATATTCAAAGTATAAATTGATATATATATTGGCATCTATGATCAGTTATAAAATTCCGATGTTGGAAGTTGATTTTGACCAATGCTTGCTCTTTTGATTAATTCCTTTATCTTAATTTGAATTGCTATTTATTTGTTTTTTCTTGAAATTGCAATCAAAACCTCCCCTCCCCCAATCCTTTATCACATAGCATAAACTTGGCTAGACACTTTCCGTGTGAACGATCCTTACTCGCACTACTACATATATTTTTTAGAGTAAATGTTTTAATATTTTTGGATGCCTGCGACAGCACGCCGGCGAGCCAGACAGTGAGCAGGCCAGAAGCCTTGCTCGCTCGAGCGCACTATAGCCAACTTGAGAGAGCCAGGCCTCTATCTGGAGAGGCGCTGGCCAGGGACTCTACTCGCTTGAGCGAGCAAGCCTCTAGGCAGTCTGCTTGAGCGGAGGGTTACCCGCTTGAGCGGACCTATGTTCTGTTCCTGAGTTGGCTGAGTGGGGAAAAAGATGGATTTTTGAAGAGTTTTGAGGAGAATGAAAAGTATAATATGTTGAGGGACTTTTAACTTGATATCTTGCACTTAGAAATTTGAAAATGTTGTTTAGCTTCGGGGGCACCAATCCGCTTTTAATTCCAACATTTGAGTTTCAATTACACAAGGACCAAATGAATGGTCTTAACATATACTCGAGAAGCTTGTTTGAAATCTTAGTTTTGATACGAAGAATATTGTTTTGCATCTATTTTGATTTACAAGTATCAGCCTTGTTTTGAAATGTTTCAAGAACCAAAAGGGGGATCACTTCCTGTGTCTTGATATACGTATAACTTATGCTATCCTGCTTTGCTATGCTTTGTCTTGCTTTGATAAGTGATTTTCTCCTATTTTTTATCTGTCTTGTACATATAGTCTTGTTTTGTGCATCCATGAATTTAGTTGAATACCACTGAGCTTAGACTGCCCTTTCAGTCTGATCCACTTTTCGGGGGCCTTTAAACACGTGAACCATCTGCAGACTAGTCAAATATATATATTTTCGTCTTGTTTCCGGTTCCGCGGCCAGACCCCGTCTACCTTGTGTGGTGTGGGATTTTGTTTAGCTTTGTATTGCTTACTCTTTTCATCACGTATGATAGAAAAAGGACGAACTCAATATGGATTTACCAATCATGATATTATATGTATTCATGCTAGATTCGTTTCATAGACTTTCGTTCTTGATAAATATATTGTTCAAACATTTTTTTAATTCTGTTAAATCGTTTTAAATTCGGTAATCTGTTTTACATATTGATTTCTTTCAAACTTAAATTGATTTATGCTCATGTCTAAATTGATCACCTGCCAGACCGTTGTGTCAGACCCTTGTGTTTTGGTGCCTAGGTGTAGGCGTAGATGCCTTTGAGGAGGAGCAACCGGATGAGGCAGTTGAGCCACTGCCGACTCGAGAGTGACATCCCAACAACGTCATCTAGACGTCGGGCGAGATCTTGAGATACGGACCACATTGCTTAGGGTTTCATCTTTTGTTTCTTTTGGGATTTTATTGGCCTCTATTGGCCTCTTATTAGGACGTAAACTTAACTAACTTACTTTTGGTTAACTTTGAAACTTGAACTGACTTGGGGAAATGTCTTATTTATATTCTCCCTCTAAAATTATGTCTTGGTGATTTTACATATGTGTATTGCTATTATTTTTGTACATTGATGTGATTTGCTACACGCTTCTGCAACAATAATCGTGTGAGTTCCTCTCTCTTGGGATCCTCACTATGGAAACATATGGGAAACCGCGTTGCGGGCCCAGGTCTCGATCCAGGGTCGCGACATGTGACCTTGGAATGGAAATTTTCTAGTGCAACAAGGTTGTGCTTATTCAAGAACCCAAAACTGCACCTCCAAGAAGTATGGCAACTTGCAAAGTTGAAGGAGTTACGAGACTGAAAAGGAGACTACTAAAAACCTTATAATATAAGTAGTCAGAAGTGATGGTCACTACTATATGTTGAACGCTGCCATATTGGGCGGATGACTCCTTGCACTGTAAGAATCATTGAGATAGTATTTCTTTGTGATTCAATGTTTTCTTGTTCCGCACTGTCTGGTTGGAAATAATCTGTATTACTTGATTCATGGGTTCTTCATAAGTGGGGCCTAGTGATCCATCAAATAAAATACAAATCGATAGATTTAACCATTAAAAGACTTGAAAATTTGTCCAATTGTTGGAATCTTGTTGAGGTCAACGTTCACCCTTGCTCTGGAGCGGTCATAATTATGGTCGAGCTCTCACACTAACCATAAAACTAATATTGTACATTTTTTCATCATTAATTGATTTTTGGATAAGTGGCAGTTCAATAGGATGTAAGATCCTACGGATCCCAGCAATCAGTGCTGAGATATTTTGGCAGTAATTATCTTCTTTTTGGTTAGACATAAAGAATAAAAATGATATATATATATATATATATATGAGGGCTGCTCCCCTCAGCTGCATCCCTCCTTAATATCAGCTGCAGGCATGTGAGGGGAGCAGTGTAGGGCATGTGAAGGCATCCCTCACATGCTTGCAGCTGATATTTGAGGGGGGTTGCAGCTGAGGGGAGCAGCAGCCTATATATATATATATATGCATAAGGATTGATGCTGGATCTCCAAGTTCAAAGTATCACTCTTTACTTAGCTATTAAAATGACATATCTCAACAAGTTTTGATCGATTTAATAGTTTTTTTCTAATTGCCTACTAGCAATTATTATTATCAAGGTGGGTCATGACCAATTTAGTCCTTCTAATTTGATGCTCTTTGGTCTCATGATCTATGTTTTTAATTCAATCAAATTGAATTTTAGTTTGCACTTAGAAATTTACATCAAGGGCTAAGGTGATTGGCGCTCATAATATTTGGTACTAATTCAATGTCTTGTTTCTTTTTTCCTTTTCACTCGACCATCATTCAAACTCAAAAATCTTTAACTTATACAACTTTTAAAACTATGAGGCTCTTAAATCTTTTGCACAAACTTATTTCAAAGTAGGGTCAATTTATCTTTCCACTCCATTATCTGTATATCATCAATTTGGTCCTCTAGAGGGTGCTCATCATTTTCTTCTCACTTATTTATATTTTAATCCTTAGCCACAAATAGAGCACAATCTAGAATAAAATAATTTCAATAAAGGAAAAATTTTAAAAAAAGTATATGAACTTTTGCTCATTTTAAAAAACGTGCATGAAAATTTGAATATCTCAAAAAAGCATAAAAGTCATCCACAATTGTTTCAATCATGTCCTCTCTAGGGATTTCTTTTGAGAAATAATAAAATTTCTGATTTATTTCCTTTCTAAAGTTGCTCATTATATTATGATTTTGGCAATCATAACCATTTAACAATGTTAGTTTTCTAGTCATTTGAAATCTCTTTTTTTAAACCGATCATGCATAAAGGTAGTTGGAGTGGGCTCCACTAGGTCATTTGGGTTGGACTCGACCATTTATATTAAATGATTTATTAATGTGAAATTTTGAAATATAACATAGTGCTATTTTTGTCATTTTTGAAAATTTTATTATGGGGAAGACTTGATTGAAACAATCGTGAAAAGCTTTTAAACTTTTTTTGAAATATTCAAGTCTTCATATACTTTTTTAAAAATGCGCTAAAAGTTTTATCAAGGTTAAAAAACTCATGACTCGGACTCACCAATGTAAATAAATTAACTCGGATAGAGTCAATGCGGAGACTCGGGATAGTCATATTTTTTTTATAATTAAAAAAACATTTAAAAATAAATTCATTACTTACAAAATATAAAAATACACTTATTTACCTGCATTCATTATAATCAATTCAATTTAATGAAGTTGTATATGTTAGAAAATTGCTACAATAAGAAAAACAAAAGAAAAAAATTGCATATTATATAATTTGTTAGTCCAAATATTGAATGTAAAAAATCAAATATACATTTCAAATTGTATTGTAGTCATCATTTTTAAATGATTAAATTCAAACCCCATGCACAATTGCTTATAAATAAGTTTTATAATAACTTATTAAAATGAGATTAGTAGGCCCAATCTTCCCTATTTTTGATTCGACCCTTGAACAAAAGGAGAAGCAAAAGTCCATGAGTTTTACACCTTTTGAAACCTAGCCCATGAAACTTACATATGACCCCCTTTCTTAGTTGCCCTTCTTTTTTTCCAACCACGAGAAATCTCACATCTTATCCATTCCACACGATATGAAACAGTAATCTCATTCACCTCCTCACGTGCCAACACCTCAACACGTACGACTGTCACGTGCCAACCTTCTCCCCAAAAAATAACCCCTCTGTACGTAGAGAGAGAAAGAAAGAGGGAGAGAGAGAAAAAATGGGGAAAAAGAAGAAGACAGCAGAGGAGAAGACGAAGAAGAAGAAAGGTCGCCCTTCGCTTTTAGATCTCCAAAAACGAAATCTCATACAACTCCAACAACAACATCAACATCAACATCATAAGCAGAAACGAAGCCCTAACCCTAATTTCCGGAACCGAAGCCCTAATCTCCGAAACCCTAGCACCGCCTCCGTCCGCCGCTCCACTCGCCGGAACCCTTTCCCGGACGTAGATCGGACCGATGACGAAGAAGGAGATGAACTCGACGGAAAGAGGAGGGAGAAGAAGCTCAAGGTCGTCCTCCGCTTGCCGCCCCCGCGGTCGTCTTCCGGTAACTCCCGCGGCGGTGGAACGGACGAGGAATCGTACGGATCTGGCGATCTGGATGGAGAGACACCGCAGAAGAAGCGGAAGATCAATGCCGTCGGAGATGGAGAAGGAGGTTTCGCCGCCGGCTCTAAGCGGGAAAAGGTGAGTTTTTTTTTGTGGAAGCTTGAGGGGTTTAGGTTTGTTTTCTTGGGAATTGCAGAACTGGGAATCTATTTAGATGTTGGAATTTTCCAATTACGGCGAAATCATTTCGCGTTTCCAGTCCGGAATCGGACTTTCTTTGAGCTGACTTAGTCAAATTTCAAATTTTTTTCGAAAATTTCGGTCAAAGATGTCTCCTTAAATTTTTTTTTTTTTTGAATTGTGGATAGAGTTTCTCAAATGGTCGATTGTTGTTACTGAAAAGTTCAAATTTGTCTTTTCTTCAAAAAAAAGATCTCTCCTTTTTGCTCAGTACCTATGTCTCCTGTTGATATTTACTGCAATTCCTTATTTCCAATTCACTATACATCAGCTGATTTGTGTAAAGTAGAAAATTTTGATCTTTGGATTCTTTTTTTTTCTGTATCTGGACTCTGTTAATGCTTCTTATGTTTCAACCAACTGATTTTGGCATGGGATTTGTGCAGGCAGAAAGGCATAATTCGGGGTCGATAGGGACAGAAGCTCTTCATGGTCTGCGATTAGCTGTATTTACCGTCAAGTGAATCTACTTACCCACCTTTAAATAATCCCTAATTGATTTGAGTACCTACTGACAGGGACTCCACTTGATTCTGGCCCTGGGACACCTTTACCAGACAAAAAGTTGTTGGATTTTATCCTCGACAGGCTTCAAAAGTGCGTCAGCCTGTTGGTTATGTTCAGTTTAATTAGTTTAGTCTTGTTTCTCTATCACGGGTTTCATGAGATCCTTCTATTTATTGCAGGAAAGACACATATGGTGTATTCTCAGAACCTGTGGATCCCAATGAGGTAAGGTGGTTTCTGAGGGAGTGCATCTGTTTTTTTATGCAAGATTTTCTTGTGTGAACTGAATTTGGGTTGTTTCTCATACAGTTGCCAGACTACCATGAGATAATAGAGCATCCCATGGATTTTAGCACTGTGAGGAAGAAGCTCTCTTCAAGAGCTTATGTGAATTTGGAACAATTTGAGGTTGGTCAATTTGCATTCAGGATTATGATTATTAGGCTGTTATTTGGGGTTGTATAAGGGTCAGTGCTTTGGTGCAATGGTAAATGTCTCGGGTGCCATGCGTGATAATGTAAGTTCAAAACTTGCAAGCAGCCACTTTGTGCAAAATTGCCAAAGGTTAGGTCTGTCTCTAGTCTGACCCTCCCAAGACACTGCTTCGGCGGCACCGGCACCGGCACCACACAATTATTATTCTTTCATCAGAAATCTGCTCCAAAATCTGCAGTAATTTGTTCTTTCATCAGAATTAACAATATTTGAATTATTATTCTTACTGCATAAGCTAATTGTTGGGAGCCAAAGGTGCCTTGTTTGTGAGCATTGCTTTTATTCATATCTTGGTCATGTTTTGGTTGGCTGCGGAACAAGAACAGCTGTTAAAAATGCATGTTTTGAAACCTTTTGTTCTTTCTGTTCTGCTTGCTATGCCTTTTTTCCCCCTTCCTTTGAATGGTTTGTGAGGATGCCTTCTGCCTTAAGAGTCTTTACTCTCATTCTGTTATTTTGGTCATAATGATTCCAACTTCCCTCCATTGTCATGCTGGTTATTGTAATACATGCCATGCTGCTATTTTCTGGGTGTTACTGTGATACTATTAGATGGTTTTGTTTTTTGTTCACAATGTTTATCATGTTTACTACAAAGGGTCCATTTGCAGTGGCGGAGCTATGTTGAGGCCCGCACACACCCCCCCCCCCAAGCCTTTGAAAAACTATTTTAAAACACCAAATTGGGCCCCCCCAAGGTTTTTGAATTTTTTTTCCAAGTTAAACCCCACCCCACCCCGGCCCCCACTCCCAACCCTTTTAACTTTCGAAAACCTCTCCAGACTCCAGTCTTAAGCCCTAACCCTTTTCAGCTCTTCCTTCTTTGTTTTTGTTCTTCTCCTCTTTTTCTCCATTAATCTCTCATCTTCAGTGGTTAAAATTTTGCACGCCGTCTTCTCTATGTCCAGCATTTTCAAGGAACAAAATCATGGTTGAACTTATAACTATGTCAAAAGGGAAACTTTAAAATATGATAGTTATAATAATTGGTGAATTAAAATTTTATTCAAGTTTTGGCCCCCCCAAGATGAAATCCTGGCTCCGCCTCTGTCCATTTGCCCCTCTAGTGAAACACCAGAGGTCCCTCCCTCCATGCTTGTGGTGATGCTTCCAAATGGGCTTCCCATGCTCTTTTCCTGGTCTGGATTTTTTTCTAGCTAATACTTTGTCTCTTGTAGAAGAGATATGGTTTGAAAATACCATTATAAAAAAAAGGAAAAATGGTTTGAAAAATGAAAATGCTACTTTGTCTCTTGTAGAAGAGAAATGGTTTGAAAAATGAAAATGCCTGCATTCATTCACACGAGGAATTTGGGAAAGTGTCACCTCCACATGAATCAGACATTTTCCTGGGATTACCTCTTTCCTACATAGTTTTACTTGTCTTCTCTTTGGTTAGACATAAAATACTGTCTCCAGGAATTTGGCCAACGGTACATCTTGTATCAATGTATCTTCATAGATCTTATTGCTACATTTGCCTTTGGAAATATGGACCCGTTTTCGATAATATTGCCTATTCAATTAGCTGGATTCTTGAATTTAGGATGGCTTTCAAGCATTGGAATTATTGCAATGTTATGGTATCATGTGATGAGATTTCTGTATTTTTAACGTTCCACAGAGTGCTTATGATGGAGCCCTGTTGTGAGAATTGAGAAGTGGCATTGGGGTTGGCTATGGTGTCCTCTAGGAGCGACCTGAAAAAAAAAAAACCAGTTGCTGTGAATAAGGTACTGGTTCCAATGCGTTTGAGGGAAGGTGAGGGGTCAAGAAACAAGCCCAAATTGTTGAATTTCTTCCTCTTGGTGTGTGGGTACGTTGACAGAGAAGGGACTGCATGATATTTTGTAATGCAGGAGGTATAGCTTTCTTGTAATTATGTCAAGGAGAGTGAAGGTTAGGTTACTAGGAATCCACGGATAGGTTTACGCTTTCCTAGTCATTAAAGTGTAGTTTAAGAAATAGGATAGTTGTTGTAGTTAATAGGGATTTAAAGAAGATTGCAGAGGTCAAGAGAAATGATGATAATAGTTATACTGGTCAAGAATGTTTTGAGGAAAATCTTAACTGTATTAAGTGCCTATGTGCCTCAAGCTGGAGTGATATTATTAAATAAAAGAGTTTGATACTTAAGGGCTTGTTTGGATAAATGAGGAGTGGAGTAAAGTGATGTAAATTTCACATGAGTGAAGTAGAGGAGAGGTGGGTTGAAGTTAAGGTACTTCACTTCACTTAGTTTGGATGCTTGGTGTGAAGTTAAGGTTTGGAGAAGAATCCACTTTTTACTCAAGGAAATTGAAGTATTTAGGGTTGAAGTGAAACGAGCTACATGTGGCTAACAATAATACTTCATCTGTTGGGCCAGATTCATCCAAACAGAGTACGGTTGAAATTTTAAACTGTTAGGGCCCATTTAAGTTTACTCTTTTTTGTAAGGAAAACAAAAAAGGGGGTTGCACCGTTGCGCGATTATATGTGGAGAACATGGCTTTGGAGAAATGATTGGTGATATGGAGAAATCTGCTTTTTGATTTTTTTGTGGGTTTTGATCTTTTAACGGCAGAATGTAATATATATATATATATATATATATATATATGGGAAATGCTCCTATGAGAGCTAGCTCTCACCAACTCACCGTCTTACGGTGAGAGACACCATGATGGGGCCCTGATCAGGGGACCGGGGGGGATGGAAAGAGTCATCCTTGATGGGCCCAACTATCAAGTTTGGGTTTAATCCCATGCCTCTAACCCCTTGATGGGGCCCCATGCCTCTAACCCTAGATCCAACGGTCCATTCCATTCGGATGGGTGCAAATCCATGGGCTTCAGCGTTCTTCGGGGGGTCCCGTGTGTGGATGGTTTGGATTGGTGATAGGTGGGCCCTATTGTGGTGTCTCTCACGAATGGAATGGACCGTTGGATCTAGGGTCAAATTTTTTTCTTTAACATAAGTCATTAAACTTGTGGGCCACATATCAAGGAGTTAGAGGCATGAGATTGAACCCAAACTTGATAGTTGGGCCCATCAAGGATGACTCTTTCCATCCCCCCCGGTCCCGTGATCAGTGGGACCTCGGGTGGGCCCCATCATGGTGTCTCTCACCGTAAGACGGTGAGAGCTAGCTCTCATGGGAGCATATAAAAGTTCTGTTAGATTTCATTTGTATGAAAGTGAAACAAAATATTGGACTTTTTTTTTTGAATGGTAAATATTGGACTATTATCATTAGACATTTTTTAAAAAAGTTTTTGTACCTCGATTACTAATTCCGTTTTGGTTATTTGTGGTTCCATTTTTATTTTGAAATAATTGGAACATTGGTTATTTTGTTTTTGGCTTTATTGATAAAAAGACTAAAGCTGTTTTTGGCTTTTGTTTTGAAGAATTGAGAGAGGGATGTAAAATGGGTTGGGTCCAAGGTGGACTTGACCCTGGACCAAACTGACAGACTCTTCTGGACCCACACCTGACTCTGGAATTGATTCAAAATAAGTTTATGTTAAAAACGTGTGCAATGAGGATGCAAACCTGCAACCTGGTTGCTGCAGAAATGAGCTGTTGCCACTTGCACTGTATGCATCTTATGCTGTAAAAAAAATATTGACATAAAAGTTCTTGATATATATTTTATATATTACATGATAGTGTGAATATAATGTGGTAACCAGATATTTGGGTATGGACCTCAATGGACCCACACCTGGACCCGATTATCAATTGGGCCTGAACTCAGAAAGAAGAGGGTCCATACCTTTTTTTTTTTTTTTTTTTTCTTTTTTTCTTTTTTTGGCCTGGAGCCTTTGGGTAGTCAAAGGCCCATTGACATCCCTAACTGGTGGAATATTTGGAATTCTAACTTGACCGTGTTTTTTTTTTTTTTTTTTTTTTTTTTTTCTGCCTCCAAACTGAGGTATCAAATATATTAAAGGTCAAAATAGGAACTTAGATTACAGGCTTGACATGGTTTTTACTCGAGATATATCTCAGCTATCCATGAAGTACGCATTGATGCCATCGGGAGGTGCTGAAAATTCAACATCAAATGATTTGTTTATAAATTTCAGCTGCTCAACTTGATTGAAGTCCTGGTTTCTTTTGGCTCCTGTTGAATTTGACGAAGGGACCATCTCTAGGTTTCTAGGTTAACTTGTTTCCGTTTTGCTAAGGATTACTCTGCCTTCATAATATGCTTGTTTACATTACATTGCATACTCGATCAATATGAAAGGAGAAAATGCATATGTATTTCAATTCTTAATTTGTTTTTTAGGCTAGAATCTGAATGGAATTCTACCAATATCTTCTTTGAAATGCATGGAAGTTGGCAAAATGTGATTCCCTATGAGAGTTGCAACTGAGCAAAGGGCATGTCTATCATATTGAGCCTTGATGGCACATCCTAACACCTTGTGTTTGATACTGGGGCTTAATCCCAAACCATCTCCAACCTATGTTCCTGTATACTTAGCATGTTTTCAGATTAGACTTTGCTGAAAACATGCTGTGGCTAGGCTGGCTTGTCTCAGTTGCTGCCCATTCCCATGCAATCATTAGCTAGTAATTTGGACAAGGAGGTGGTTTTACGTAAAATCCTGGAGTTAACTCATTGTGAACAATGCAGAAAGATGTCTTCCTGATAAGTTCAAATGCGATGCGCTACAATGCACCAGACACCATTTATTTTCGGCAGGTATCAGTTTCTCGAGTTGGCATATATATATAGATATATATAGAGAGGAGGGGGGCCGTCTCATAAAGAATGCTAATTTAAAGTGTGCATACTTTTTCAGGCACGCTCAATACAAGAGTTGGCAAAGAGGGATTTTGAAAATTTAAGGCAAGATGGTGAAGATAATGAACCTGAGATGAAAACTGTACGTAGGGGCAGACCACCAGGCAAGAGTTCCATCAAGAGAGCAGGCAGGCTTCCCTCCGAGCGTGCTGGCTCCGATTTTTCATCAGATGCAACGCCTGCTAATGCTGGAGATAATACTATCTGGTTTAACTCAACTCATGAATTATCAAGAAAAACACAGCTTTCTAATAAGACTGGTACTGCAGATATATTTGCAAGAACTTCATCCCACAATGGTGAGAACTATGGTGGGTTGTCTGAGCATAAATCCGACAGAAAGGATGAGTTTCCAGGTATGTAAATGAGAATCTGCTAGTGACATGAGATGTTCAATTGAGTGGTTTCTAGTTTTACCAGCAATGGTTCATGACACTTCATGTGTAGTCTTTGGGAATTTATCCCTAATCATTTGGTGGGCCTGTTATAAAATTGGAAAATGCCCTAAACTTATTGGTGTAACATTGCAAGAAGTCAACACTTTTTCTGGAGCATTTCTCATCCTCGGCAGTGCCCATCATATGATGATTTGGGTAACCTAAGTCAAGTTTCACATATATTGGTCCACTAGGCCTAGAAAGTTGATCTATTGACTATATTATATTTACTCTAGCTGGAGAAGTTCATTTCTCTGTTATATATGCATTTTCCTGTTTGCATGGCTGGTACAATTTGACCTTTTTTTTATTTTCCTCTTGGTTTTGTAGGTTCAGCATTAAAGGGCATTTCAAAATTCGGTAGGAAACCATTTGTATTTGATGAAAACCGCCGCAGCACTTACAGGCTATCCCAACAGTTGCTCACTGGACGCGAGCCGTCGGTGTTGACTACGTTGGAAGGAGAGGAGAGACGGCTGTTGGCTGTGAGTGTTACAAGCAAAACTACAGATCCTATAGCATTTTTGATGTATTCTATTTCATTTATATTTAGTTCCTTTGAATGGTTTTGTCTATTCAAATGACCAATTTATAATCTGAATCAGGTTGGGCTCCATAGAGAACATGCATACATGAGGAGTCTGGCTCTATTTGTAGAGAATCTAGGTCCCATTGCTCTTACAGTTGCCTCAAAGAAGATTGAAAGGGCATTGCCTAGAGGAATGAAATTTGTACCTGGATGGCTAGGGGAGAAGGAAGCACCACGAACACAGTTCCCGATGGTGTCAACTTCACTACAACGGCCACTGCCACCCTCCCAAAGCCCTGCCGAACCCAAAAGCTCATCACATTTGATGCCTCATGTGGTTGAGTCAAATGGTGAGGTGTTATCAGAAAGGCAGGTACCCTCTGTAGACCCGTCTTCGGAATCTCATTCAGGTAGAGATCTCCCTGCATCTACTGCCACAACTGCAGTTGCAAACAGATCTTCTGACGCCACAGATGGCGCTGAAACTGCCAGAGGAATAAATTATGGAAGTGGTTTTAGTTTAGTGGGCACTGGTGGTGGTGGATTAAGACCCAAGCATTCTTTTCAGCCTTCTCAGAACCCTGCAATCCACTCTCCCATTAACGGTTTTAAGAGTGGGTCTGCATTTAATAGATCCCAACATGTTGGGAAGCTGGTTGGTGTTGGACCACCTAGGCCAGTTGGAAATTTCCTGTCAGAGGCGTCCACGCCTTCAAGACTTATCAACATGGTTTCTAGCAGCAGCAGTGGCTGTGACCAACTGAAGCCCATGAATCGATCAGAAGCAGTGGATGCAAAGCTACTGGGCAATTCGAGTTCAACAAATCGCATCCTGGATTCTTGTCCACAGGGTCAGACAGGCACTGGGGCTGGGCCACATTCACAACCACCTTGGCAGGGGAAGTCGGATTCAGTTCCCCCTGACCTAAATGTCATTTTCCAGTCTCCTGGGTCACCAACGTCTGCCGTGTCTCAGCAACCTGATTTAGCATTGCAGCTTTGAGGTATAACTATTCTAATTTTATTCGGCTGACATAATATTGGAAGTTCATGGAATGAGAAGAAGCTGAGGGTTTCTTCCAAAAGAGTGACCCATTTATTATGTTGTTACACCCAATTATGTTGTTGTAAAAGAGTAGGGGGGCTTGTACAGATTAATGTATCCAAATTTTTAGGCAAAAGAGCAAAAGTGCATTTGTAACAGATCCCATGACTTAGTAGAACTATTGAACCCTTAAGAAGAGATCGATCAGATCAATTGTGTGGACTGTAGGAATGCAATTGATTGCTATCATTTATATAATTAAACAATGACAATGACATGATCGGTATGAGCCATGTGTTTTCCTTTTTCACTGACCTGTTATTATAAATAACTTTCCAGTTATGGAAGATTGTTGCTTTTACTCACATCAACAGCGAAATTGAGAATAAAGGGATAGCCTAGTGGTTGGGAGTGGTTCTTTCCCCTGCCCATGCAGGTGGTCTTCTCCCTAGCATGTGCTGTGGTTCACTCTGGTCTCTCAAAGGACCCCATTACTGGTATAACATGCACACACAGAAAAGAAGAAAAGCTGCAAAATTTATCTTTGAAAGTTAATAGTGTCTGGATTTCATTCGATGAGTATAAAGAAGATGAATTGGGAAAGAAATTGGCCTGGGCTTTACATAATTGAGGCAGTGAACCATTGATAGGATTGTAAGACATTTTGTTTGAGGTGCGTCGCACAGATCACATATGGGTCTGTCTTAATTCAACAAACAGTGTAGTGATATTTCTTGTTCTTTTTCTTTCTTCTTTTGTAGAATCTTGATTAAAAAATCTAGTCCAAGTCATACTTAGAAGCACGTTGGTTTGATGAAAAACATGACAAAATGATACATTGTGGTTCTCTCTTCTCAGCAAATAAGACAGTTGAAATTGGGAAAAGAGAATACTAGATAGTTGTGTTCAAACTTTAAAGTGCATGTTGGTCCAGGCCAACGCTTGTCCAAGACCCACCCATTGTTGTCGGGTCGAATATTCAGGCCCAATTCAATCAGATTGGTCTGGAAGCCAGACTAGGCCTAGTCTATTTTCCAGGCCAGGTCTACCCAGATTTGGCCCATTTAACAATCAGCCAGGAATTTAGCTCTATTCACTTGGTCTAAAAGCATAGCCCACGGACCATTCATAATCCCAGGGGTGCAAACCAAGGTGCCATTCCACAAATCAAGAAAGTGAAAAAAGAAATCTGCTCGTTTCTTTCTTAGAATTTCCGATAAGAAGTTTTCATGTTGGAGTTTTTTGCACATGATGTGAGATCTTGTCTTTTGACATTTACAAATGTCACGTTTCTTCACAAACATTTCTAAATTTCAGCCACATGAAAGATTCCAAATGTCCTTTCAAGAATTCGGAAATTTCAACCCCTTTGTCTTTTTTGTGAAAATTCTGGATGCTCAAGCACGAGGAAACATTCATGAATTTCACCTTATTTAAGAATTTCAAAATTCTCCATAAAGAAACTCCATGAATTTCAATGAAGAAACATGTCAGGCTACATAGTAATAGAGATTCCTGCCAGTAAAATCCTGTAGAAATGGTCCATGTTAGAGGCGCACCCATTATAGTTAGTGGATGTTCCATGAATATTAACTTGTGCACTCACCTTACCATAACATGGTAAAATAAATCAGATGTCTCAATGCATAGGCTAATTGGATGTATTTGTTTTATAGCTGGGGTGCCTATGTGGATAAAAAATTAGGATTATTTGGTTGAGAGAGACTTGCCATCCAATACATCCAACCAGAAAAGAAGCACCCACTTCAAGTCAATGTCTGAGCAGTTACACAGTCCATGTAGCTTATGTTTGTTTTCTCTAAACCAATCATTCTCCATAAAGAAAAATAAATCACAATTTGATATGAAATATGGTTCCAACAAGCATCATCATGACCCTGACTCAATTCAAGCTGATATATAGTCTTTGCTTGATTTTCAAGAACCTTCTGGTGGGCCATGTTACAGATCTAATTAACAGTATGAATGATCTTTCAAACAGATTTGTATCTTCTATGAACTGGCACTAATTTCTTCTCTCTCATTATCAAAGTCATGTAAGTCAGTATCCTAACCTCTGTATTAGGAGTGGACCACTTGGACCAACCTGACCCAATCCAAATTCTAGGCTTCTGGAATCTAATCTGATTCATCTGAACTAGACTCCAACCTGGATTGATCAGATCCTGAATCCTATTCATGTTCTGACCCAAGTCAAGCTTGATCCAAGTTGCACCCTTGCTAATTTGAACTTGACCTGAATTCAACTTGGGTTTCAGTTTTAGGTCCAAGTTCAGACCAAACTCAAAAACTACCCAACATTAATTCGGGTTTTAATTGAGTCGGGTCGGTCCGGTCACAGTCCGGGTCTGCCCAGCTTTAAGTTTACCCCATAAATGAGTGCCAATGCATGAAGTAAGAATGATACTATCCACATTTTCAAAAACTGTGGTTGAAAGTTTTCACTCATTTCTCGTTTTACATCATCTAGGAATAGAACCACAAAGTAAGAATGATATTCAAAAACTGTGGTTGAAAATTTTCAATTCATTTTTCTTTTTTCATCATCAACGAATAGAGGCATGTTCTTATAAGAAGGCTAATCAAACTAGCGAGTAACTAAAATATAATTTGATGATTATAACAATTGAGATAAGAGCCTGCAATTACATTTCGCCCAAATGTTTTAGTTTTCTAGTTATAGAAATGAAGAAGAGAAATAAAAAAGAACACTAGGGCTTCGTTGTGTGTGTGCGCGCTTATTTTTTTATTTTTAGTAAAGGGCTTTGTTGGGTTAAATGTCTCGTATTCCGGTTAATCGGTGCTGGTTTTTCTGGGTCAGCCATGATCCACGTTAGGGTTTAAACTTTAAAGGTAATTTCATCATTTGCATAATTATTTCTTAGGGCTTAAATGAAAAGTTATAAACACATGTAACTTATAAAGTGTAATCCGAAAGAGAAAGAAGAAAAAGATGAGAGAAATAATGATAAAAGACTGCTCTTTGCTAGTAGAGATGGACACATGGTTGAACCACATTAAACTTTCCTTTCTTTTTTTGTGTGTGCGGGACAGTTTGAATGGATTTGTGTGTGCATGTGTGTTCGTGTGAAGTCTGGATCACCTGTTGATCATGTGGATTTGTGGATGACGTAACTCACTCTGATTGGTCCACTTATGATAATGTGCGACAAGTGCAACGAGTAATCCAAACTCGGTGTGGGAGGTCGCAAATCTTTGTTGTGTTCAATGGGCTTTGGATGGGTTTTTGATTGCTAAAAACAACAAATTAGTCAAAATATCTCCTTAAGAACAATCAATGGGATGAGATTTTAGTTGCTTTCCTAATTTCTAATACGTCCTTGATTAGGAATGCTACCCTTGTGCCAATTTCACTATCATGGGGGATTAAGATGACAGGGTGATGGGACGTGAGCTCCTCTTAAAAATTGCAACCAGAGTCAGTACGAGCTGCTCTCATTCTCTCTGTCTCATCCTCAATGATAAGATCCACACTGAGTATCTATGTATATGTGTCATCCCTTTAGCAATAGAAAATGCAGAGATTTTCTCTTATTGGCTTGCTTTGAAGCATTTGGTGTATGGCATGTGTATGAGGATCCAAGCCATACTCTTATCAAGGTGGGCCACAGCCCAAAATTCTAACCCATCAGACTCATTAGAAATCACATCTTTCACTGTTATTGCTGTCATCATCATCAATTATCCCATCAATGCTGGCTTTTCTTTATAATATTTTGGCTTTTCTTGCTATTTATGTTCTTTACAAGTCTCTCTTCTCTTAATGAAATCACCTCTTCTCCTATAATCTCGTACTCAAAATGGATGATTATGATGGTCCAATCAATCTAGTTTAATGATGGCTGCATCCCATATTAGGTGGAGATTACCTCATGCAAGGGCAAAGCTAAGAAATTCTACTTGGGAGAGACGTATCTAATATATATATATATATTTTGGGGCATGTTTATTTCATGTAATCAAATACATAGGATTTGTAAGACTTTCATTTTAAAAAATGGTTAAAATTGAAGAAACAAATGTGAATTTTATAAATGTCCATCAAATGATCTCCCCTCCAATTGAAAATGAACTAAAGGGACGTGAAAAATGAATGCCACCACTCTAGTAATTCAAATTTTTGGAACTTGAAGATTGTATATATATACATCATGGCATTGTATACCCTACTCATATTGTTCACCCCTTAATTATTTAATAATCCTTAGTTAGAGCTCCTTTGACCTTCAATTCTCATGCATTCTATCCAAACAAACATATCCTAAAATATAAAGAGGGCATATGCATTCAACAGTACTGTAGTTTACTACGTGAACTCTCTTGTATTATGTCCCCTGCTTTCATCCATGATCATTCCAATTCTTTCACATACACCATCCCACCTTAGCACCAGCACAAGCACAAGTTTCAAATTATAACGTATTGTATCTTTCGGTGTATATAGCTATTAAACTTTGAAGACTTGAAATTAAAGTTAGAACCATTGATCTGTCCGAAATCTTACATTTCACTCATCTATATCCACACCATTTCATCCTAGCATTGCTCTTGACTGTCATCCATCTGAGTGGGCTTTTCGGCAGCATAAGAGAGTGCACACAATGTTTTGCAGCCAAAGATATGTGCCCACAGTCCACACATATGATATATTATACCTAATAAGGTAGGTAATAACCCAGCATACCCTGACAAAATGTAAACATCAGGAAAGCTACAATCTGCATTTTTTAAATACATCTACAAATGGATACAATGCATGAAAAATCTTATCATAACAAAATAAAATTGCTTTCATGCTAGTGTCAAATGTGGCGTATTTGAGGAATGACAAAAAAGTATACACAATGCTCTAGTACATAATCACTCATCAGCCATCATCTTGCCCATGTCTCATTGAATCCACATCTTCTCTGATGGCACTCAGAAAACTCGAAGGCAATATCAAGAGAACTGCCGGTACCATATTTCATGACTGTCTTTGTCGTCCTCATGTTTGGAATAACACGTAGGAAATCATATTAGCGGTTTGCCACGGGTTCCACGTCATATCAAGTAGGATTGTTTCCATAAGCCACACGATTTCCATTATAACCCAGATTGCAATCAAATTGATCTTATTGAAAACGAAAAAATATGATGCGTGGGACATTGATTTTGAGTGGTCTAGGTTAGATCATTGACGGGCTCATTGTGTGAGACATGCGGGTCAGAAGAGGATTCATCCATGGTGTCATGGTGCATGCCATGCCTGGAGAAAGCTTAAACACCCCAACATTCCTCTCACTCAGCACTGTACATTTTCTTATGCAAACTTCAAGCCAGTCTCAAATTGGGTTAGGATTCAATTCAGGGTTCATGGACCCACCTCTCTTTTCCTTCATTCATTTTGCCATGCAAATCTACCACCCTCCTGGGTCGAACCCTCTAACCCGAACCAACTCCAGCCCAAGTCCCTCAACCCTGTATCATTCACTTCACAGAACCTACTGGCCCACCCTTGAGGCTCAATGGGCTCATTCCCAAGCCCAGGGGTCCGATCCTTCGACGCAGGGTTCAGCGAATTCCTCCAATCATAAACATAGGCCGAGACCCTCCTCTTAAACTTGTTCTTGAACTCGGCCCAAACCTGGTACTTGTAATGGTTCACCACCCCTTCATGCAATGTCAACTTCCTCACCTTGTACCCATCCTTCATCTTGAAATGGTGGACCGCATTCTCAAGCGATCGATCCACACCGTCCAACAGCACGATCGATTTGTGCCGTTGATGATCATGCAATCGGCAAGTGTACCCCTGAGTCACGCCCTCGATCGGATGCGATCGACGGTTTGATGGCCCGAAATCATAGCATTTCATCGTCATCTGACCGATCATCACCGTCGATTCGGGCAGGAGAGATTGCAACATGTGTTTGGACGGTCGAGATGAGTTTTTCCACCTTGGAGAGAAGACGAACTCATCCACGTCAGTAAACAACATCCATGTGCATGAGTCCCTGAAGGCCATTGCACAGTGGGAGAACCCGGCCTCCTGGGTCTTGGGCCAGGGCCAATAGAAAGTCGCCACGTCATGGCCCAATTCAACAAGCTGGCCCACCACCTTATAAAAGTCGTCGTCGCTGCCATTGTCGTAGAAAACGAACTTTTCTACGCCAATCGACGCGTGGTATATCAACCACTCCTTGACGAACTTTGCCACGTCGTACACGACCGTACACGCGCACAGTAGAGCCTTCCCCTGCACCGGGGCTAACGTGCGCGGTTTAGGGTCGTAGATGGCCAATGACGGGACGGCCCGGGTCTTATCCGATCCGTACCCGATCTCGAGGGAGACTCGGGTCATGGAGGGGATCCGACGGGCGGGATGCGGGCAGCGGAAGACCTCCTGGGAGGAGCTGGTGACGTCCGTTCTGACGCCGTTAGCGAACACGCAGCGGAGGGAGGCGGCGGGGACGTTGACGCCGGGGTGCTTATTGATGCCCTTGGCGAAGACGACGACGTCCGTCTCCGTCGAGAAGGACTCGTAGACGTAGAAATTCCACCGGAGCATCGGCGCCAGAGAGGCGTCGTTTTCAGGATAGCCGGCGAGGGTGGGAGTAAGGAAGGGACGGAGGCGGCGGACGGAGTTCGGCATGATGCATTTGAAGGTGGGGCGGCCGCCGGAGGCCAAGACGCCGACTGGGGTGGCGGGGGAGGTGGCGCCGCCGTGGAAAATACAGGAATATGTGGCGGCGGTTTGGGGGGCGGCCGGGAGGAGGAGGAAGACCTCCCAGTCGTGGAAGAGGATTGATTGGGTGGTCAAATTTCGAGAAACTTGGTCTCCGGCGGGTTCTTGGATTGCAAGGTTGGAGCTTTGGGTTTTGAAGGTGGTGAGACGGGGTAGAGGGAGGCGGATTCCGACGTCTTCGAGGTAGACGTCGTCGAGGATGAAGAGGTGGCGGCAGAGATGATGGAAGATGGAAGCTAAGAAGAAGATGGAGATGAAGCACATTTGAATTCTCCATGCCATCTTTCTTTCTCAAAAGAGAGAGAGGATGTGTTTTTTTCTCCCAAAGTGTGTTGTGAAGAGGAAAGGGTGGAGAGAAAATACAGGGGGTGCAAAAGCTATTATAGTTAGGAATGTGGGGCCTGATTTACTCTTTCCAGTCTATTATTTCATTTTATCATGAAGCTTTCAAAGATGCTCTTACGTAGGTTGGTTCATGTCGTGGGTTAATTAGACGTGAATACAAGTAGTAATGATAGATCTAAAGAAGTATAATTTATTTAAAAATTTAGCTCGAACATTAAAACAATATGAAATAAAATTTACGTAGACAAGTCTTTAATGAGATTATAATGACGTTATTGTATGCATATAGAGCCCATTTGTTGGAAGATGCATTTTTGATGAGAGATTTCTTTCTTGAAACTTCTATATATGGTAATGAAGTTGCTTTTTCCAATATTTTCGTTTTCTTATTAATTGTGAGTAGAATTTATTTTATTTTCCAAAATACTACTTGTAATTATCATTTTTGAAATTAGGGTGAAGAATTGCATTGGGAGAATTCATAAAACCTTCCAACAAAAATTTTGAGAATTCTTGCAAATAATGGGCTAATAAAGTTTTAGTTGGATAAGTTTCTAAGGCAACTAAGCTTAAAGTGATTAGCATTCAAGTGTTCAATGGAAGCAACGTCTGCTAGAATTTGCTCGGATATGAAATTTTAACAACCTTTTGGATGTTATAATGATGTAGGGTGGGATTGAAAGGCTTTTTAGTATGCATTAAAAGGTGGCTAAGGTTGAACTCATATGATCATGACAATCAAATTAAAAGCTGTAAATCTTGAACAAATGTAGAAGTGAATATGAATAATTGTTGATCTTCCAAACCTAAAAATGGGTGGTCACAATCATCCCATTTTTTAGGTCCGGTCCACACATTGAATTTCGATTCCTAAGACCGGATCTAGTCTTGGTTGGGACAAAACGACCTTGTCATACTGTCATGTGTGAAAGCCCAATTCAAATCTAATTTAATAATAATAATAGTAATAATAATAATAAAAAATGATTTATTAATCATAAATTCTTAATGTTTTTATGCTTTAAACCATCACCGAAATAACACCGGAGGAAATTTGAAGAGAGTTTGAGAAGGGATTAGATTCATCTTAGCAGCTGAGGACCTATATGAAACATTGGTAAAAGAAATATCTTCGATTAAATTTTATATTAGTTGTTAATTTGGAACAACCATCCTTTTTTATTTAGACTAGAAACTAGCTGTTATAATAATTGAGTGGAGTTTAATTAGCACGACCTATATGGAAATTAAATTATGAAACATAAGTTTAAAAAAATGCATAAAACAACTTCATTAGAGGTGCTAATCAATGATTCATTAGGGGGCAGAGGGTTTCTAAGACATGGGATGGGGAGGATCTTAACTCAACTAACTAAAAGACCCCATTTTTTTTCTCTATATATAATTGTTAATCATTGCACCAAATCTTCACAGAGAGAAATATAATGTGCTGTGGAGGTGTACCTTTCCAGTTTTTGCTTCTTTAGATTCTAAATAATGATAGTTTTTGGTAACTTAGGTCAGAGTAAGACAAGGAGATGGAAAATGAAAAGGAATATAGTACTGACCTTCATACATGATGGGGCCGGCTTCTACACCTTCTTCCCTCGTTTTTTTTCCCACTTGGATGCGAGTGTGAGACACGCAATTGACTTTTGCAAAGGGGTGGCTAGCGGGTCAAGTGGGGTCAAACCGGTTTTCTTTTTCTTTTTTTTTTTGCTACCGGAGAGTTCCCAGTCTTTTGAGCTGGATTAATTTCTTTGGGCCCAGAGGAAAGCCGGGTAAACTCCTCTGTAGCCCTAGTGTGGTAGTGCAATTTCGAACTTACAACTTCCGGATACAAAACAGGGTTGGTTCACCAGGTGTATTCCATAATTTGGAGTGCAACCAATATGATATCTAGATCTACATCCCATGCATGTCAACCCAACCCATATGTATGGACCGCCAACTCATGTGGTCAGCCCAAACTGACCCGCATGGATCTGCAAACTATATGGTTAGCCTAGATGGCCCGACCTGTCCCAACCTGCTCTGCAAAAGATCAGCCCAAGCACAACTTCAGTTCAAGATATATCTATGAGGTCCATTACTAAGTATTCCGTCTACAACTGATTCAATGGTCATTAAACAATAAAGATTTGAATGAAGTGATTCAATGGTCGAAAGAACTAATATTTCATCATCAATCCCACAAATCTAGTTCTTGGACTCTAATTTGTCAATAAGTTCAGGTTCAAGTCCAAAGAGCAAGTGGGTCACATAAAGCCCAATCTACTACAAGGTAATGCAATACAACCATATTCATCCAGTTTGGACTCCCTCTTTGTTAATAATTGTTTATTCTTTAGTTTCACTCAAAGCCTTCAAACGAATGCAAAGTAGGACTTGATCGAGTTAAATTCAAGCAAGCAAGCAACCAAACAATTAGGAAACTTAAAGAAGAAGAAGAAGACATTCATGCAAGAGTAGGAGATACTAAGGAAGACTCAAATGTAATCGAATGATACAAAAGTCTTAACTATTTATTGGCTGCAGTGGTTAATAACAAGATTAACAATATCCTAAGATGTAAGAACCTTTCACTGCCTGTGTCATTATGTCCCCTGCAAGCTGATGGAATTCTATCAGTAACCATCGGCTTGGACCTGAAAAATTGGAAACGCCTGCCTTCCATGAAGATATCTGCTATTTGATCTTGAATTGAGACATAGTAAACATCCAGATCTTTGCATAAAACTCAGTTTTGAATAAAATAGCGATCAGCCTCAATATGTTTTGTTTGAACATGAAAGATAAGATTAAATCGTAGTAGTGCAGTTTCGAACCCACAACCTCTGGATGCAAACCGTGGGCGTAAGCAAACTGAGCTATCTCTTGAGGTTATATTGGAAATACTTAAACTATGAACATGTTGGAATAGTTCATCTATACACTGTATCATTTCAATTTCTGAATTCAGAGAGAAAGGTGAGTAAGTGTGGCAAAATATGACCTGACCCTCATAACTAGAAATGCATTTTTTTTTCTTCTAATACTGGAAATGCATTTTTTATGGGTTGGGTGGGATCAAATTAATAGGTTGAAGCACGTTGGATGTAGGTTCCACAGATTGGGTAGGGTTAACCTATATCAGGTGCGGGTTGGGATTACTTAACCCATTTAAAAACAGGTTGAATACAAGTTAGGCTTCAACCTGTAGCAACCCAAGTTAACTCGACCCGATTTACACCCCTGAAATAAAGGAGGAGAAACCTTCCTTTAGTCATTTCCAAATTAATTTTCATGAATATATATGACATTACTTGAGGGCCCCTTTGTTTTGATAGAATTGAATTCAAAGGATTCTGAAAAATTCATCACTATCAAGCGAAAAATTGAAAAAACGAAAGTGGTCACTAAATAAAATTTTCTTTCATTGAAAACAATTCAAATCCTAGGATACTCGACGTCTATCTCCACCTCACATCCTTCACACCCCTTAGCTCTTTAATATTCTTTGAAGGGAACCACTTTTCCCATGAATCACTAGTAATTCATTCCATGCACCCCATTACAGGCAGAAAGAAAATGCTGTGTCATTGTACTGAGCTTGAGTGCAGCACCCTCCTTAAAGGCACGAGCAGGGCCCACCTTTCAAAAATCCAGACCGTTGATATATATATATATATAAAAGCACCCATTATAGTGACACTCTCTAAATACTAAAATCAATTTCAGTTGGCCAACTGTTAGACTGAGCAATGTATTTTACAATTATGGCTCCTTCCATTTTTATCAAAAAGGGAAGTGGAGGAAGTCTATCATCGATCAGTTCAAGATGTAGTCAATCCAACGGTGGTTATCTCATTGATTTGAAATGTTTTACTAGTTGTTTGGTAGCTAGAATGAGTGGTAGTGGTGTATCAACAGTTTGAAATTTCAGGAGGTGGGGCCCACTCGTTCCTTCAAGGAGGGGCTGCACTGCCTTATACATATATATATGCCTCAACCCCATTTAGTATGACCAATTGCCATCCCTAGGTGGCCCATTCATTGGTCGGCTTAGATTGTTAGAAATTTGTTGTATGGGTCCCATCTAGTAGATGCACTGGTAAGATCTGGCCTCCATAATTTAGTATCTTATGGCATAGATAATCTCAAACATGTTTATGGCCCACCAACTCAACAGTTCCTCTCTTCAGCTTCTGTGAAACCTGTGCATGAGTGCATATAAAAAGGTATTCCCATGAATGATGACCATTTCGTTGTTACCATTTTTATTTCTTTCTAAGTTCACTCTCTTTCAAAATCAGAATCTCTCATGTTCTTCTAAAACTTACCATGTATTCCTTCAAACATTTTGAAAATTCTAGCCGTTAGGCATTCTAAAACTGTCATCCCAAACTCATCTCTTTCCTTCATATATACAAAGATCAAGGGGTAAGAGAATCTCCTTTTAGATTTCACAAAATCCAAGAGAGCTCATCTCTGGATTTCCCCAAGATTGTGAAATCTCCAATTAGATTTCAATTATTCACAATGTCAAATCATAGCCGTTGTGCAGCTTGCAGGTTCCTTAGAAGGAGATGCCCTGAAGATTGTATTTTCTCTCCTTACTTTCCTTCAACCGACCCACAAAGATTTGCTTGCGTTCATAAGATCTATGGTGCCAGCAATGTTAGTAAGATGTTGCAGGTATAAATATAATGGATCTCAGTATCTTTTATTGCCATTTAATGAGAGGAGGAGTTAGACTGTTAGAGTTCCTCACTTGTTTTGAACATTAATTAAATAGTCATTTGATGGGAAACAATAGCAATTTATTATTAGACAACAAACATCAATATCTAAATAAAGTCATTTGATCTTTATTTGTTTAAGTTAATTGGTTTCCATTATCACTTCCTTTGAAATCAATATAAGCTATTTAGATATTTATGTTGAAAGAAGGAAGTCATTATCCTGTGCATTTATGTTCTTTTTTTTTTTTTTCAACTCATGAATCAATTTTTTGACTTTATATTATACGAAAAACTTTCTCTTGCGCACAGTGCTATATGCATTGAGTGCTCGCCCCATAGTTGGGACACTTTTAATTTCATGCGCTCCCCCCATAACAACAAACAACAACAACAATCCGAATGGACAGAGCGTGGGAGAACATCATCTTATTTTATTATTTGTCTCATGGAAGCATATTATGGTGTTTACAAGAGTTAATGAGACAGTATCAAATGCTGCATTTTGGCCCCCATATCGGTTAAGTTGAACCCATCATTGGGTGCGTAGCAATTTTGGGGATGGTGGGCTTGATTGAACTGGATTGGGTCCATGCTGAATTGGTTGGGCCACCTGAAGCTGCTGGGTTCCTAGAGTGATAATTTCAGTGTCATTATCTAAGTTGGTTAGTTCGATAATTTTCATCGTGAATGATTTACATTTTTCGATTGAGGTGATCGATTTTAACTACTTTTGTAGATGAACACAAAAACTTAATTAGGTTACAATTAAGTTCTAAACACTTTCAGTGTGGACAACGTTTTCAGCAGCAGTTTATATTTATTTTGTGTTTTGCCATTATGTAGAGATTAACTTGTTTTTCGACATAGTATTCTTACTAATAATCCCTGAAATCTTCCAAAGATTGGGGACAACCCTACACTTTTTTTAAAGTCATACTTTCCTGAAAATGATGTTTGTGACATTGTTGCTAACAATGCCTACTAATTATTCCTGTTATTCCTATATCTCTTGGATCAGCAAATCCCAGTTCATCTGCGGGCCCATGCTGCTGATTCGATCTTCTTCGAAGCTCATGCGCGAATTCAAGACCCGATCTACGGTTGTGTTGGGATCATCTCCCGTTTACAACATGAGATCTACGCTAATCAGCGCGACCTGGCCAATACTCAGGCAGCAATTGCTTTCAACAATGCCCAACAGGCCCAGGACCAGGGAACTCAGATCCAACAGCTTCAACATGTTGATGAGGCCCCAGGCTTCATTGGCCCATTTCACATGGATCAACCCTCACTGAACCACCATTATCATGTACCTGGATTTCTCTCAGAGAAAACACAAAATCTCTAAGTAGATCTGACTGATGACTAGAATGACTGTCAACTCTGTTCTCTTGTTTCAATTCAACAGCTATGTAGTGTGTGTTGAGTATATGTTATTGTAATAAAGTAATGTCACTGCTCCAGCAGGTGGAACTTATTAACTTGGAAGAACCCCAGAACTATGAAATGGGATGTAGGAACATATAAATAATTTCTCTATCTTTTGAGATGGTCTGGTTTATGAGGTTCTCCTCTGTCTTGAGCAGTTATTGGCTTTTGTAGTGTCTTAAGGACTTTTGGGCCTGGTGTCTGGTGTTGGATCTGTCTTGTATCTCCTATCCTTTTTTTTTAGTTAATATATCTCTCATGTTTCTTGCAAATAGAGAAAAATCTCTTCTGAGACATCCAATATTGTTGTAATAAGGTAACTGTGTGTGTGATTTTTTTTTTTTTAATATAGATCTTTTCAAGATAGCCCATAATGCCACACGGGCTAGCCCATCGCTTGCTCTGGAACGATCTCGTCTATTCCTGAAAATTACCCATAATTTGTATAATTATTTCTTGTCTGCTGCTAATGACAGGGGACAATATGGAAATTGTCCAAGTCCAGCCTGTTTGGTTAAAAGGGAAAAAAATTGGCGATAATCAAGCCCACGGGCTTGGTAATCTGGGTCTAGCCCAGTCCTACAGCTATTGAATGCCTGTTCATGTGATATACAATAACTTGCACAGGGCACTATCACAAATATATCTTTCTGGGAGGCTGGGACAGTATTTTTTCCATTAATACTATATAGTACTTAAAAATAAACTGAAAATACCATTATTGGGGTGAGAAAATCAGGTCCATCCATCCAAGAGCCCGTGTCCAGTCTGAAGCAGGTTGGGTTCCATCATTCTGGCCCGGCCCATGAGCTCCCCAGAATGGTAGGGGCCTAGGAGGAGCTTCTTGCTCTTGGGTAGAGCAGCTGTATCCAGTAGTGGAAGGGGATTTGGAGGCAATAGACCTGGAATTGATAGGACACGCAGGCCTGTCAATGGGCTGGGCCGGGCTTGGGCATGTGTTGTCCAATTCCGTCCCAAATATTGGACGGGCCTGCCGGGGATTGTCCAATCCCAGCACTAAATTGAGAGGGCCTATGTCAAATCCCATCCCGTATGGGCTTGGGATGGGCCCGGGCTAGACATTTTCATCAATGGAGACATCTTTTTTCTTCTTATTGGGTGAAACTCTATTAATAAAGATGATAATGATGGCCGGATAAGTGGCGGACCAAATCTCAACTTGATCAAATTTCAAAATGTTTAGATACTAGATAGTAGATATTAAGTCTTCAAAATAAAAGGTGATAAATCTATAAAAAATTTCAAACATAAACCCAACAGTGGATCCAGTCCAAGTACCAAATTGAGTCTAGTGCCAATTCATGGTGTGGGTTTTTGGTGTGGAGTGGGAAGTTATTGAATTAATGAGAAATGGTGGAGGGAAGAGACATTTTGGAGGGTTCATATTGAAATATATAAAAATTAGCAAAATAACATTACTGTTGGCCTGGGCTGAGCCTAAATGGGGGTGGGCATGGTCTGCCTATTCCCAGTCCCATTTTGACCAGGCTTTCAAATAATTGTCTAAGGTTGGGCTCAAATTTTTTTGAAAGCCCCGTATTTTCGAGCTTAGGATTGGCCGGACCAGGCCTGGCCGGGTACCCATTTCAACGGGCTAAATTAACCGGCCAAATTGGCAACACATTCTCATAAAAGGGTTGACTTCCCATTTTGTAATACTTCAATTTTTCTTTTATTCCATATGAAGCTAATATTTCAATAAATCCATGAAAAACAGTTGTGAAAGGATTCCACATTTGGCTTTTTTGTGGGCAATGATTAGGCCCTTCTCCTAGCCTTTTCCCCACCTTCAAACTCCAACCATATGGCATTGGAATTACAAGGAGTCGCAGAGTGATCTTTTTGCAGCGGCCAATATAAAGATATCTTATTTTTTCATTGATATAATTTACTGGAATTTTTTCCTCACTTCATGGAGATCCACACTAGCAAATGGATTCTTGTCTCAATTGAATCAACTTAGTCTCCAAGCAGAGCACTCCTAGATGACTATTTAGAACTCCCAGATTGAATTTGAACAAAGGGCACAATATCTACTCTAATAGCAATATTAGCATTGTTGGATATATCTGATGAAGAAGTGCAACTTTCTTGGAAGTGGAATGGCGAAGGAAAATTCATGTAGCATAGACTCTAATGTAATTGAGACAAGACTTCAATGATGCGTCTATAATGAAATTCCCTGTGAGCATTAAGTATTCGTTTCATAGTTGATACCTTAAATATTGTTGTTGGTGAAGTTCTGCTGGTATTATTTCTTCAGAACCTGCATCTGGTGAAGGTCTTCATGTTACAGCAAGGATTAGGGAAACTTATGGTTATTGATTCATTGTGCAGGTGCTCAACAAAATGCGGTCTGCAGGCTAACTGGCTCGTGCCAATAGAGACAGATTTTCAAGAATGGCTGGCTAGGCTCGTGGGGTCCACAACTAGGGTCCCATGATCAATTCAAACCAGTCACCCCAAGGCTAATTAGCACTCATCCAACTTTGATACTAATTCCTTGGATTGTTCATGCAAAAACACATACAGAGCGACTTGATCTAAAGGCTAATGTCTAAGTTTGAGGCCCTTTAAAACCAGCTCTACCTAGATTGCTTTTCCACCTGGTGATCCATAATCTGGGTCATAATGATCTAGATCGTGGGTTGGTTCAATGTGTCACAATATTGAAGAATCTACATTATGTGATTTAACTAACTAGAGCTGTTCATTTTCTAACATGATCGTCTCGCGAGTGGGAACATTTAAAACTGTACTCTTGGATTTGGATGTCAAACACTCCTAATAGTTTAGTTATCCATTTGTTAGATTCTGTAATATGAATGAGTTTTTATGATTTATGGCAATTGAAGCACTGATTAAAGCTCCTTATTCCAACATCAGGGGTTCTATGTATTATTACTTATGTCATCAGGGGTTCTATCAATGTATTGTTACTTATGTCATCAGGGGTTCTATCAATGTAATGTTAATTGGTATAATGATAGTGTAAATGACAAATGATTAACAAAGAAGGGAAAAAAAGCACCATACACAAAAGAATTTACTGAAAGAACAATAGTAGCAACAGCAACAAGTAGCACTATCTGCATTATCTTCAGATACCATCTGGTAATTCAAAATGTTGATCTTATGGTCTCCATCAACAGATGTATTGAACTTTTATGGCTTTGGACAATTTAGATTTTTACAAGTAATGTATTGTTTAGCATGATTACTTTTGTCATGAAGGATGTATCTTAAAACTGCAATTTCATACCATTGATGATTGATTTTACCATTTCATTTCAAAGTAGTCACTGACCATTATAGGTCTGCCGATGATATGCCGGAAAATTAATGATTTTGTATGGTGAAACAACCGTTGGATGTGATGCCTGAAAGCATCTCAGGAAGATCCAATGACTCCCCAAAGGTGTATGGTTGGGTTGATTGTATGGTGACAATTTCTCTGTCATTGTCATGTCTCTTGGAAAAAGAATGTGGTTTTCAGTGCCTTCATTTCATAGCCAATAAAAACCATTGCTAGTGCAGCTGACTGCTGACTTGTATAGATTAAAGGAACATGCTTGACTCTATTGCTATTTACTAGCATAAAAGAGTCTCCATTCCTTTAAACCAATCATTGAGGCAGTATATTATAAAATATAAGCCACTCAGATGTAGGCTCTCTTATTGTAGGCCGAGGAACTTCACTCGAATTATGACTTTTGCCCACCATAAGATTGATCATGGAGAATATGCGATGATACTCTCCTTGCTTTATTTATTTTTATCATGTATTCTATATGTGATCAATTTGAATTTGGACCCTATTTTGATTGGAGCGGAATTTTACCTATGCTTCAACAAGGTGGAATAGTTGAATTTAGATTCTACCCGGGGGGCTCCACTCATGAGATTGTAAGGATGAATTCAGAGAATTCTCTTCAAGGCCTGGCTCTAGAGGAACCAGATTCATGTCACCAATCTTCCCCGTATTTTTTTTTTCCTTAGAATATCACAACATATTTTTCATGAGAAAAGTGATAGAACTATAAACTTGACATTATCATCATATTTTCAAAATATAGAAGAGAACGTCTCATTTAACTTTGTTATGGTGATATGATTGTGAGATACATCTAAAATCTCTATATTTTATTAATGATCCACATTAGCATTACACCTAGAATAGATGTGTTTTTGTGTGGTTTAATTTTAGTAAGATTTCTTGAATAATATTACCATAACAAGACCAGAAGTTCAAAAAGTTTGCTAAAAAATTACTCCTTAGATGTCCTCAGAAAAGATAAACTCTATTCTGAGAAGAATAATAAAGATGCCTGCCTTGATCATGCTGGAGCAGATATGTTGAAGAAGTGGAGATGGTCAGGTCATCAAACTTCAAAGTCTTCCATGGAGTTCTTAAGGCTGGGCCAGAGTGCCAGAGTACCAGATTAGAAAAAGTCTTCTTGGACATACTGGGGGGACCGATTCCTGGCCCGGCCCCCCCTGTCCACCCTTGAGTATGTCCACCTAGCACTGCTGACCAGATTATTACCCTCCTTTCAAGCAATTGTTTAAACAAAGTATTGTCATATGATTAGTGGAGGACTTATGATTTTGGTTTGAAGGGTGCAGACCCAAACATGCAATTGGGTTATGGAGACAAAAACAGGATTTTCATTTGGGTTTTGGAGGTGGATACGGAATTTTTATGTGAATTTTCAAAGTCAGCGCCTGAATTTTCATCATGATTTTAGAAATTTACCGATGCCCAATGGATGCAACAGTGCCCATATAGATGTACTTGGGTTTGCCCCTGCATTTGATAGTGCCAAATGGCTTACTCTGATGATTGCTTGAAACTCATTCATAATAAGAAAATATAAAAAAAAAAATACCCAATCCTAAACTTAAAAAAAATGCAATATACATTTTCTTTTCACATGTTCATTTGTTAGTTTGTTGGGATTAGGTTTTCAATATTGATATAATATTAAGAACAAGTTCATGAATTCCCATGCAATCTATTTATTTATAATTGTTTATGGCATTATTTGCAGAGGTTCCTAGAATAATGCCATAAGTAATATGAATATGGGCATACAAGAAAACTGGTTAGGTGTTTCTAATAATAAACTAAGAAATCCAGTTTATCTACTATGCACAAAAATTATCCACTGTGGGGCTCACCATTTTAATAATCAGTTTTCAATGAATTGAAACAATGAAAATTACATGATTGACTTAAACACCTAACATTGATCATATATTAAAAACTTTTGTTGTTTGTTTGATTAATAGAACTTTTTAATGAAATTTTTATAGAAGTCATATCGTCTAACCTTGTCCATCTTTCAACAGAAACCTGATGTCATGGCTAAAAAGACCTTTAAAATACTTTAAATTCTAAAATTTCAAATGTTTCTAGGGATCAAGATTTGAAGAATGTCACATTTTAACAAGAATTTGAAGGTATCTAAAACTTTTCAGACAAGAAATTCTCAAGTTCTTATAATCAAGTTGACCTTCAATAGCTTGTAGATGTAGCTCAGCTTGTTAGAGACTAAATCAAATCCCAGAGCAAGGGTGGAACTAAATAGAGGTAGAGAGGAGCCCCGCTCCTACCGAACCCCCAACCCCACGCGCACGTGCGCGCACACACACACAAAAAAAAATAAAAAATAAAGTGAAGAAAATCTTAAAACCTCCCTTATAAATTGCTACTTAGTGGCCCTCTATTTTATTTTACTAAAAAAAGGAAAAATGAAGATTTTAGGAGAGGAGAGTACTAGACAGGAATGAAGTATATTAGGTGATAAATTATAGAAAATGAAAATAAAAATTTAAGATCTTATTTTAAGAAAGAAAAAAGAAACAAGTGAATTGGATTTGACAACAATAACTATAGGAAATAAATTCTGAAAATAAGTTGGCAATAAAATAAAAAAGGCCACCAATGGTTTTGATAGGAGAGATATGCAGGTAGTCTAATGCTTTTTCAGAACTCTTAAGATTCCAGTTCCTAAATGAAAATTCTTTCATTAAAACAAAAAAGATCTGATATCCCAAAATGCGAATATTGAATCTCCCTTGCAGGTTGTTGCAAAAAATTCTAGTCCATGTCCAAGGAAGGATTAGAGGAAGATGATAGTTAAAATAAGGAAGATGTTGCATGTTTACATCAATAGAACATGAAATATTCATCATCAAGGCCACTTGCCTTCTAATCAATGAGTGATGGGACAATGCAACGGATAATGTATTCTTTTGACCAATTGATGTTTCATATCTCTGCCTAAATTCCATCCAGTTGTACTGAATTTGAGCTCAATTGAGCATAATGTGCTGTAAAGCATTTACTAATCTTTAACTTTTGTTCAAGTGAATGTAGGGCCATCTTCTACTCATCTTCCTCATTGTATTTTTTAATGTGGACTCTTGAATCCTAATTGATGTTTCAAATCTTCACTGCCTCAGTGAATCATTGGCGTGCTTGCTTTGTTTATAACTAAATACATACGAATTGGAAGAATTCATATCTGAGTTGTGACAAAGTTTTACATATGTTGTTAACCTACTTAACACAACCCTCCTTATTTATTCGGGTTTGGGATTGACAATCAAAACTGAAGAAGATTCATTTGAAGAAGATTCATAAAAATCATAATTGGGACAAGGCTTTGATGATGACGATAGGAACTAGCAACTCTTGTTTCTAAGAAAATAATTAAATTCGAAGAAATAAATGTGAATTTTGAAAAATGAGCATCAAATAACCTCTGCCATGATGGGAAATGAATTAAGGGAATGTGAGAAATGAATACCCAAACACCATTCTGGTAAATCAAATCCTAAGAAAGTGAAGATTGAATCTACAACCGTACCTTAGATCTCTCCATCATCCTACACCTCTTTAATAATTCTATGGTGGAGTTTATTTAACCTTGAATCCATATGTATTCTATGCAAACAAGCGATCTTTATGTGCATAGAATCACGCATGCACATCCTTAAGACATTAATCACATATGCACTTTCTTGAGACTTTCAAGGCTCAAAACAATATAAATGACTGTTAAAAGAACTCCACAAAGTACATAATTGTTAAAAAATCTTCATAAACTCTGAAAAAAGGGCAGATTCCTAATAACAATTATGGTGCTTAATTATTAGAAGTGGGCTTCCATACGTTGCATGCTCAAGGCATACAAGAATTAAGTGGGTAATTAATGGAGTTGTGTTCAAAATTATTGTCAACTTATATAGTTTGGGCCCTCAAAAATAAATTTTACAGTTCTGGCAAGTATGATCTAGTGGTAGGGGCTAGTGGTAGGGGTTCCATTTAGTTCTCCACCTTACATCTTTAATAACCCTTTATTAGAATGAGTTTTATAGTAAATTCCTAGAACTCAATCCCAAGCAAACAAAAGTGACCCCAGGAGATTAGCATTAGAAATCCTTCAAGGGGGGCATTTTTTTTTTTCCAAATTCCAGCCAAAGGGTTTGGGACCCATGAGAGAGCCCACATGTGTGGGAAGATAGCCAGCAATCTTGGGTAGATCTCCCACACTTGTGGGAAAGAAGCTTGCACGCGCCGGAAGAAAGCCCACACACATTGAAAGAAAGCCCGCACGCGTAAAAAAAACGCAGCATAACCAGAAATTGCACCTTCGATAGCTAGGTGAGATATGAGATTGCCAACCGATTGTGCAACCTCAAGTTCTCTGAGGGGGGCTTTGAAATCCATTTTCGGTCTCACTTAGTTTTATCATTGAGACAACTTACATTTAAATAATTACACCCATCTTGGAATTGATCATGTCTTAAATACATTACTTAATGTGAAAACTAAAAGAGAGTCAAATCATGTGTTTCACACACCACGGACCATACAAAGGTGAGTACAACTTTCCCTAGATTTTGCACAGCTAGTTAAGGACATGAGTGTTTGAGACTCCAAAGTATTAAAAAAAGAGAGGTGGGCACAGCTCTAATTTGGAGTGGAATGGTAGCATGTGACAGCAATCCTTGTTTGGATTGTAGGGGGTTTGATAAGTCTTCGTATGATCTACCTTTGAAAATGAGAGAACCTTATGCTTGCTCAAGGGAAACAATGTTTTATGAACTTCTAACCCTTGCATTAGGTTGGATTCTGAAATTCTTTTGCAGATTGGCCTGGGGTATCTACAAAATCCAATTATGTTAATTCCTTCCTTTTTTCAAGAACTATCAACTTGGGTTTAGATTGACAATTTCAACTAAATCATTAAATTAGTGAGTTTCCGCATGAATTCTATACATGAACCAAGGTGTTTAACAGGATAAAAATCTAACAACATCCATTGTTACCCATGATGCCTATATCATAGGGTAGGGAACAAGATATATGTCTTAGGACATATTTGTGCCACCTTTCCATAGAAACGTATCATGAAAAATCAAGATATTATCCCATGGAAGTATTTTTTCATATCGTTTGATGCAAACACTTTTAAAACAAGATTTCAAAACCAATGCAATTTTTTGTGGTTCCACGTAAAAAAAAAAAAAAAAAAAAAAAAGGTGTCTTCGATGGGGGGATAAAAAAAGATTCTGCAAAAAGTGAAAGCCTATGTGAAAACAAACTTGTCTAGGTGCATCTTATGCTATGATTTGTTGTGGCAAAGAAATTAGGTCAGAATCAAATTACTGGGATTAGGATGGGATTGTGGATATCTTGCTCATTTAAAAAGATTCATTTGATTGATGAAAGCATTAGTTTTTTCTTTTCAAATGGTAGCTGAGTGTATTCCCTTAATTTAAAAATAACATCCAAAGTCAAGCAGCCGAGTAAGGCGAGTCAATGAAGCCAAGTGACAAAGACAAAGTAAAACATCTTCCTCCTTCCACGCGTTATGCATCTTCTCTTGTGACCCAATCAAATATCAGGAATTCCGAAATTTCCCAGCAGTTGAAATTCCTGCTAGCTCAAACAAACAGGCCATTGAAAACTCTCGGAAAGAACTCCTCTGTATTAAAAGTAGTAGAAATAACTTTCTCTATCATTTTGTTCTTTCCGGGAAATAATTCAATGAGGGGCCCACCAGCTTTTTTTGTCTGTGCGTGCTTTATTTCCGCATGTCCGGGCTCCTTTCTCACTTAAATCGGTTGTCTTTACTTGTATGTGCGGGCTCTCCATTAGGTCCCACCCCCTTAGTTGGGTTACTAAAAGAATTCCTCTCGGTTATCTAGCAAGAAAGGTTGGACTTTTAAATCCTCTTTGACTAAGAAAAATAAAAATATTTTATATTTTTTCGTGCATGAAAAACGTGCGCCCACAAACAACCCAATTCTGGATCGACCTGAAATAAATTGAGTTCCATCCATAAAAATGTGGGTATAATGGGCCCTCTGAAGTGGTGAAACATGGGCCTGTTTATTTACATTGTGATTGTATGGAAATAGAATAGATGCATGGGACCTTAACTTTTTTAGGATTATTTGAATGACTAGAATAATAGCTTGGTATTTATTTCTCATCTTCTCCGCTAGAATATCCATTAAAGGAAAGATTATTTGATGGTACTTTTGTATAACCCACCTTTAGCTTTCCTTTTTTAACTACTTATGACAAGAATTCTCATACATTCAATTCCTACATATTCCATGCAAACATACAAACTCATATAAATTTAGAGTGAAATGAACTCCACAGAAGGATTATAAAAGAGGCAATAGATTTGAGGTGAAATGCGAAGAATATAAGGTGGAGATACAAGGAGACCTTGGCTTCCCTAAGCATCGAGTTATTAGGGTGATGGGCAGTCATTTTTTCCTTTTGAGGTATTGTATTTGAGTTTACCTTTCTAACCTAATTAGCAAATGATACAAATTTAAAATTTGAGGTTGAGGTTACTAATTAACAAATCAACCTGAGCTAATATGACACCATCAGACTGATTGCATGATGACTCACCAACTCAAGACAATCTTGACCTGTTAATTAAAAATTTAAGTTGATCAATCAAACTTTTAGATTGTGCTCTTATTAACATTTTCAAACTTTACAAAAAGATAGGTCTAGGATTGAAGAATATACCCCATCCGTGTTACACACTTACAATACACTGAACTGGAAAAGAAACTTCACCTGGCCTAACCCATTGCCTCCTCTGTCTGCTGTGAATCTAACCTCAAGAATATAGACATTCATGATACCCGAACAGACCATATTCGATAGTCAGTGCACCAAAAAAGGTAATTACCCGGCTTCACAGCAGACATTCTTGAGGTTAAACTGTTGAGGTTAATATGTCATCAGGGGTTCCCAACCTCAAGAAATGTGTTTGAGCGACATTCTTGACCCATCACAGCAGAATATTCTAACAGACCATATTCGACATTCACTAGGGCTACAGGGGATTTACCCAGCTTCCCTCTGGACCCGGAGGGATTAGTCCAACCCAAAGGATTGGGAACCCTCCGATAGCACAAAAAAAAAAAAAAATGATACCCGAACAAAAAAGGTAATCTCCACTTTCGAAGAAGCGTGCATGTACAGTGGGAGCTAAAAAGTGTTCCAGCCATAAAGACTTGTGCATCTCCTTATGATTCTCATAGACTCATTCTTTATACTTGCTAAAATATCCATATTTGGAGCAGCAGGACCCCACTCTAGTGTAGGAAGATGTCATCCAAAACTGAATCTTTTGATCTCATTCTAACAGTCAGCCAGATGTTCTTTTAAAAAGGATACTTGATAAAAATGACAAGATTATAAAGCTTGAATGAATGGATACTTGAGTTTTATTTATGCAAGAAAAAGATTATTACAAAAGCAAAAGGAGCAGGACCATAGCTTGACTGGCTCATCTTACCGTCAGGTGCCATATAAATTTGAGTAATTATATTAGAATAAGTTCATTGTATATTTATTATGAGAAAACATCACAATTTACACCACAAGAGAAATGAAGATAAAGAAAATAAAATCTCAATTCAAGTTTATTTAATATTCAAACTCATTTCCTAAGGGTCAAACTAGGTATTCATCTTAAAGGAAGAGGAAGATTAATTGTAGAGGAAAATAACGAAAAGACCATATTCGATATTCAGTGCACCAAAAAGTCCTTTGTAGTTTCTATGTAATAGAATAGGTTTTCCCATCAACTTTCACATTTATTTGAGAGATATATCGTCACTCATCCCTTCTTCCTCCTCAACTGAAACGAGCGGTAATATTGTATGTCGCTCAAATAAAAGTGAAAAATGGTTGCATGACCTTTACTGTTATAGAGAAACTGCGAGGGCTTTTTTGGTGCACCAGACACAAGGTATTTTTTTCGGTAAATTCCTCTTAATTAGTAAGTAAATGTTCGGAAAAAAAAAACATAAATATCATTAATGATACCATGTGTTAGGATTATATCACCTCTTCACCTACAATGCAAAAAAAAAAAAAAAAAGCACGGGCACAATATATATATAGGAAATATATGCATAAGAATTCACATCGAAATGAGGTCCATGGAAGAATTACTAAAGGGGTGAGGGATGGATGAATGAGATAAAGGTGAACTGATGAAACTCAATCTGACGGTGAAATATTCAAATTAGTGAGAGTACTAATTTATAAGAAAGCAATGAATGTGAAAGGATTGAATTTATTGGAGGGTAAAAAAAGATTATCTCTCACGCAAATACATAATAATCACCTCTCAGCAGAGCATAGGAAGCAGGATACGATCCTAGATATTTAATTACCAAAACAAACAGGCTTGCATGATTCACTTATATGAATATAATAAGGAGAAGAAACAAAGTAAATCAAGAAATGGACTCAGTGGATCAACAATGACTGATATGAAATTAGTTTTAACCAGATTCACTCCTTTACCAAAAACAGAAAAAAAGGCTGAATTTCCTCAGAATGGCAGTACATAGTGTCGGAAACACCCCCCCCCCCCCCCCCCCCCCCCCCCCCGAATGGCAGTACAAAGTGTAGGAACCCCCACCCCCAACCCCACCCCCACCGAGCTGTCTTTTTTACCGTTCACTGTGAATGTCTATAAAATAACATCCACTCAATAAACGGATAGGGGATATGGTGAAAGAAGGAATAAGTCTTCGGAGACTACGAGCATTGAGGAGGAATTCAAACGACGTCGACTCCATCACAACTCAAATCACTGTTTTAATATTTTCCCTTCTCTTTCCTCTCTTTCTTTATTTCTTCCTACTACTACTCCTCTTCAGCAATGGGGTCTATGTCAACTTCTGCAACTCGCTAGGAAGACGGAGAGAGAGAGAGAGAGAGAGAGAGAGAGAGAGAGAGAGAGAGAGAGAGAGAGAGAGAAATATTTCTTCTTCTTCTCCTCCTCTCAAGGAATTGGTCTATGTCAACCTCTGCAACTTGGTAAAAAAAAAAAAAGAAAGAAAGAAACAGAGGGAAAGAAAGATGGGAAATTGCTGGGGAACGCCAGTTAAAACGTCTCAGAGTCCCACCACGACCAGACCCTCAAGCCCAGGTAATGAAAAAAAAGGAAGAGGAAGGAAAAAAAATCAAATCTTTTGATGAACCCAGATAGGTTTTTCTTCCTTTCTTCATAATTCAAGATATCTGTTTTTATCCTCTCTCTCTTTGACTTTTCTTTCTCCTGGTTCTGGAAAGAATTCATCTTTTTTTTTTTTTTTCTTCTTCTTCTTCTGGGTCCTTCTTTTTCCGTGATAGAGAAACAGAACCTGAAATGGGTTGCTTTCTCTAAATCATAGAAACAGAACCTGATATGGGTTGCTTTTTCTAAATCATAGGAACAGAACCTGACATGGGTTGCTTTCTCAAAATCCCTTTCTCCTTTTGCGTACATGTGATTTCTTTCAAATACAATCTTTTCTCTGTAACTCGGTTTTTTCATGTTTTCTTCTCACATTTTGATTCACAGACCTCTCCATGTTTGCATAATCTCACATGAGTTTCCTTCAATTCCTCTGTTCCTCTTCTCTTATCTTGAATTTGCAGGGATTACAAAGAGCACCAGCAATGAAGGGACGCATTCGGGAACTGGGAGTGCATTTTCGAGCAGTTTGGATGAGGTTTCCCCAAACGGACAGATTCTTCCCACTCCCAACTTAAGGATTTTCAGTTTTGCAGAATTGAAGACAGCGACCAGGAATTTCCGGCCTGATACCGTTCTTGGGGAAGGAGGTTTTGGGAGGGTTTTCAAGGGTTGGGTCGATGAGAAGACACTTGCACCAGCCAAGGTTGGAACTGGGATGGTCATTGCTGTCAAGAAATTGAATTCAGAGGGCTTGCAGGGATGGGACGAGTGGCAGGTATTTTCCATTCAATCCAACACTTGTTTGGCAAAATTTATGAAAAAAAAAAAAATCTGTTTGGGGCCAGTTTGGTTGCATGGGATTGAATTCCTAGGAACTCTAAGAAATGTATTTCCTGAAATAAAGGTGAAAGTCCATAAATAGGCATCAAATTATCTCCTTTTGGGAGTGCGGAGGTGGGATTGGGGTTTTGGATTTGTGTGTGGGGCAATTGTCCTTGGATAAGTCACTTGAATAAGTCCTCAAAGCTCCCCTCATCTTGTGAGTTAATATTTTCTGCACTTAACAATTTAGACTTTGGAAAGTGAATTCTCAGCCGGTGGATTAAATCTTAGGAAAGTTAGGGTCCCATCTAGGCATCTGCTACTCTTACCTTATCTCCTTACCCCCTCACCCCTTAATTAAGAACCCATTTTGTAATGAATTCCTAGGAATTCAAATCCATGCAAGCAAATGGGCCTTAACCGAAATTCCTCGTTTTTTTTTTTTCCAGAAATTAAACTGTGATTAATGATGTAAAATTCTCGCATAGTTACCATTTAACTCGTTACTGTTAATAACATCTACGCTTTCTCACATTCTGTTCGTGCTTCTGCATGAATATTATACAAAAGTCTATTATAAATGAGGGGATTCATGCATTTGATTCTTGCTTCCCGGCCTTCTATCTTTTATCAGTCTTGTAACTATCTCACAAGTTCGCACGCAGTTTCCTCTGGCAGAATCGGAACATTTGCAAGCAGCTCAGAGTTATATTTTTGTTTTAGGGTCAATTGTGTTGGTTACAAGGCTCACAACAAAGTAGAAGCACCTTTATGATTCCCCATTCCCCAAACAATCTAACCATTTGAAAAGTTATGAACTTGATGTTTTATTCTCGGTTCTAAGGTTTGCAAATGGAGAATTTTGCTTACATGATCATGACTTGAGCATGATTTGTGTGTGTTTCTATTTTTGAATTTTACATGTCCCGTTTTTCTTAATTTGCTGTAGAGCACTCTTGAAAACTTTCACTATATTCATTCTCGGCCATATTATCATCACATCAACCCTTATCCCATTTATTGAGGGTCAGCTTAGAGTTTGGGTCCTCTACAGCTTTGCTGGAGAATTCTCTCAGGCTTTTTTGGAGGGAACGTGGCATGTTTCTGGGGTCAGTATCCTCGGCATATGAAAAGAGAGTTTGCAGATAACAATCTACCAAATATCAGTTTGATTGTTCATGTTGCTACTTGTCTCATCTAAAGCCACAAATGGATGTTTGGGATAGGAATTCCTGCCTTTATCAACTCACTGTCTATATGACGGCTTCAGATAGGAAGATTAACAATGTTCAGTCCATCTAGTTTTTGGTGGATGGATAATCTACAAATTTCTTGTATCTGATGGGGGCCAATGTTATCTATTTTAAAAGCTGGGGAGAATCTCTCCAATGAATATTGCAGAGGATCTAGACGACTCAGCTCTGTATGTGCTAACTAGTTTTTTGTGCATCCCTATTTTAGTCTATTTATGAAGTTGTTGGATAGAATGAGGTCTCCACAATTAAATGGCAAGGCAACTCAGCTTTTGCATATAAATATCTAACAGTCAACGCCCGGCAAAGAGCCAAAAAGTCAACAACCTATATATAAATGCTGATTTATATATAGGGATGCAGGTAATGGACTCTATTCATTCAAGAGAGCAAAATGTGCATGCTACTTTTGTCATATTCTTCTAGTAGTGATAATCTCATATATTTTATTTTAGTTTGGGTTAAAGGTGATCATCACTTCAGTTCAACCATTAATATATCACTATGATCTGAGTGGTAGTTAGGCTGGTTGCAATTTGTATTCTAACAGTCAACACTCGGCAAAGTGCCAAAAAGTGCCTCCCACATTGTAGTTCTGCTTATCTGTATCATGGCCTGCTGTTGTTCCACCATCACTAAATCATTTCTTTAAAACACAAGGATTAAAGAGGGTTTGCAAGTCCACCTCCTCTCTTGAACTAATCTCCTACATGTGCCAATCCTGACCACTATCAGGTGTGCCTCACTGTTGATATAACTGATCTTGAAATATAGTCAGTTGGATAATCCTAATAGCTGGAAATGAGGTGAAAGGTTGATAATTAATAAAATCTTGCCAAAGCATCTATTAAAAGAGGTTGATTTTAGTGCAGCTCATCTCCAAATTACACATTTGGGCTGATTTTTATTCGCGGAGATCAAATTTTTGGCCTCTCATTGGGAGGTTGAGTTTCAGGATGTGAGAAGGCCGGCCAATGCTATGGATGATTCTCAAGGTAAATTAGGGGTAGATAGGGTGGTGCCTTTAATTGCTTATACAGTTATACTATGTAATGGTCGGCTGTTGGTTGTTTTTTGTGATTGGGTATAAGGCTCTAGTAACTGCCTTTGTTGTCTTTCTTTTGCATGTAATTTCCTTCTTCAATACAAAGTTTTTGTCATCGTTTAAAAAAAAACATCCAAATGTAGGGCCGAGGCACGAAGATTGCAACTGATGGTCTTTTGCCCACTGAATTTGGAAAACAAATTTTATTTCCAACCAACCACGTGATGGTCACTTGGCACCATTTGTGCCATTATAATTGTGATTTTGGCTCTTCTAATCTATAGGGCCCCATGAATTGGATGCTTTGGATTGATTATGGAACTTCTTGCGAATCGTGCATGAGTATGAACCAGAACCACCATGCTTCAAAGAAGAAAAATTCAGTGTGGTCCAAACTTTCTTGAATTCTAGTTTGTTGAAGTCTTCCTTCTTCCATGTGGAACTTCCTGGCAGTTGCCTTGCCATTTCTTATGAAGCCTACATCCCTCCCCATCTCTCTCTCTCTCTAACTTCTACCAAAGATGGTCTTCTCCAGAAGGGTCTCCATTGAGAAAGCAAGCAACTTATTGATAGGTTCATTGTCACGTTTTACAAGGTTTGGGCTACTTTCATTTTGATAGTTTCCCTAGCTTTCTAGAAGGAAACTCCAAGGATATTTTGACAAGAACATGTGGCACAACGGAAGGTTGCTCACTATTGGAGCCTTGAGGTTGTGGGTTTGAGTGATGTTACCTATAATAGAAAAGGATTCTCAAGGATATTTTGACAAGAGCATGTTTTTGGTTCATGCCATCAAATAATTCATATTTCTCCAAGTACAATGTTCCTTGTTCTTAACTTACAATGTGGATTTTTACTAGGATGCATGCCACCCATGTATGAGATCTGGAATTCTGGATGGCTCGTCTGCTGAATAAAAAACTTATAGATTTTGTTGAAAATATAAATATTTAATAATTTGAAGATACAGGAAAGATGCTCCTTGAAAGTCCACCGGAGTATTTTAACATTTTCCTAATTTTTCAAACAATTCTCTTTTAGAAGAAGGGATTTTGAAAATCTCTTAATATATTCATGGCATCTTCTTTTTAGTTACAATCTTACAGAAATATTTGAATATTTTGGAAGGAGTGGCAATAGATATGACACTAGTTATTACTATTTTCTTCTGAGAAGTTTATGACCCTAGTTATAAGGTTGGCTTTATTTTATTTTATTTTAATTTTGTGATTTCAATTCTGCTCTATGTGTATTTATTGTATTTGTCTATGCTCCTTTTTGTGGTCTGTAGTGAATTTCTTAACAAGGCATTTTGAACATCTTTTAACATACTTATCACATCTTCTTTTAGTTACAATCTTAAAGAAATATTGCAATATTTTGGAAGCCTAGCCAATACATATGATACTAGTTATACCTGTTTTCTTATGAGAAGTATACTGCACTAGTTATACAGTCTGTTTTATTTTATTTATTTATGCGTTTTTTGTAATTTCATGATTTAATTCTTTTGGTATGTGTTTTTATTTTATTTGTCTATTTTCCTTTTTTGCAGTCAGAGGTGAATTTCTTGGGGAGGCTTTCTCATCCGAACCTCGTGAAGCTTTTGGGATACTGTTGGGAAGACAAAGAACTACTACTTGTATATGAATTCATGCCCAGAGGGAGTTTGGAAAACCACCTCTTCAGAAGTAAGTAGTAAACAATATCTTTATTGTAATTAACTGTAGTTGGTGGGATACAGCTATGACGATGTTGATGGTGAAAAATTGACACTGTAGTTATTGTTAAAAAAAAAAATCATGATTCAGGGTTAAGATAATAAATACAGAGTGATCATCATAAGTTGCAGAAAATCGATATTGTGCCTAAACACCATGATAATAATCAGAGTGATCATGTAAATACAGAGTGATCATCATAAGTTGCAGAAAATCGATATTGTGCCTAAACACCATGATAATAATCAGAAAAATAGATCATTTACCTGATGTCATAGTGCTAAAGCCTGTGGATGGCTGTGATCTTGTTTGAGCGACCAGATGGGCTGAGATCTCAACTTTCTGTGTCAATTTTCATCTCCTTTATTCTCTACACCTCTTTATAGGGTTATCCATCCAGAAAATCCGGTTTCAATCGGTGAAAACTTATGTGAAGATTAGTTTTTTCATTCCATAGGAAACTACAGAGTAGCTCTTATCTTATAGTTCATGTTGGAAACAACTCAGAGTATGACCATATGACCCTGTTGTGCGTCCCAACTCCCTTATGTGGTTTTGTGATGTGAGAGAGAGACCACATGAATTTTCCAATGGATGTCACATTCATGCTATCATTTCTTTAAGTATTATTTTACTTACTCATCAGAACACAGGTTAACAAGTCTTCAACCCTACTGTATAGATTCACATTCATATGTTCCTCCAAAATACGAATATAACCTACTGACCTGTGCACGTCAATGCAAATACGCATGCCATTGGAGCAGTGAATTTTCTTCCCCTAGTGAACTCAAGTCAAAGATTAAGGCCTCAATCCTCTAATCTTACTGATAGTCAGGCCAATCACAGGTCATGTGTTAGTTCTGAGCCATCAATGTACCTATACAATGCAGATTTTTTTTATAACTTTATTGTAATCAAACTTACAGCTATTTTTCCCTACATGCGGTCAGTTTCTCATTGTGCACAGGTAGAGAGACTTGGCTAGTCTGAGCTGTATTTGTCTATTCATAGAATTGCAACCATTGTTCATGTTTCTAGATTGATGCATTGCTGTAGGGGGTTCAGCCTTTCAACCGCTTTCATGGAGCATACTGCTCAAGGTAGCAATAGGTGCAGCTCGGGGCCTTGCATTCTTACACTCTTCAGAAAAACAAATCATATATCGTGATTTTAAAGCATCTAATATATTGCTTGATTTGGTAAATTCTTCCATCCTGATTTATTCTGCTCTAGAGACTAAGGGAGAATGAACCCCTTTTATGATCAATTTCTTAATGTGATTTCTTTTCTTCTTCTTTTTTTTTTCCTGCAGAACTATGATGCAAAAATTTCTGATTTTGGGTTAGCAAAGAATGGTCCAGTGGGTGAAAATTCACACGTCACCACACGTGTCATGGGCACCTATGGCTATGCAGCTCCTGAATATGTGGCTACAGGTAAGATCAGTTCTTTGGTAGCAACCTTCATGGCTACAAGTTCTTGTGATTTCTGTTTTCACTTTTAATTTTTCACTCCATAGTGGACTTTCTTTTTTTTAATCTAACCTTAAATTGCTCTCTAGTTTTATGCATGGGTGGATGGTTTTGGTAGTTTATCTTTATCTAAAATTATTATGTATGCGCAATTCACTGGCGAGAAGCAGTGTTTTCAGCACTGACCAGACCAGCAGGTTTTGCTCGGTACATCAAGCAATTGAACCAGCAGATCTGGGAATTTGGTCTCTCAGAATGAAATTTTGATTATGGTACTTAGAGTTGTGTGCCGTTTGATATTTTCATTTGGTAAATGGGCCTATTTGGCATGTTCACCGGTTTTCAGTTGCAAGTGAACCCGTGGTTCATCACATCACCTTCTTCCCTTGAAATTTTTTTTACTTGTATACTGTTTGGATGCGTTGCATATTTTGTGTCAGTAGTGAAACATTGTGCTATTTCTTTTCCAACGTCATCTTCAAATTTAAATTAGGGTTTTCAACTGGTCTCTGTTACTGTAGCTTGAAACTCTCTTCAATCATGAAGCATGGCTTATAGAGCCCTGTGGAGGTCCTTTTCGTTCACTTCCAAGTTTCAACCTTGTTATCACTTGCTTTAGCTAGGTTTCAAACTGGTCCAACAGTTGTACAAACATGAAGTTAAAGAGCTAATAATCATCGCTAGTTCTTTCTTTTTGGAAATAAAACTATACTTGAAAAATCACAGTGACTATTTGAAAATCACAGTGACTATGAAAGGACTCTTGGATTGCCTGCCACAGGGGAAGAATAATATATATTTCTTGCTTGAAAAATATCTCAAATGGTTGAAATTTCCTTGATCTCTACGATGACAATTGTGCCTCTATCAACATGAACCAGGACATCTGTATGTGAAGAGCGACGTATATGGTTTTGGAGTTGTGTTGCTCGAGATGCTTTCAGGCATGCGGGCACTTGACACCAACCGTCCAAGTCGGCAACACAATTTGGTAGAGTGGGCAAAACCATATCTATCTGATCGAAGGAAGGTATTATCACATGTAATGGACCAGCGGCTTGAAGGCCAGTATCCGTCCAAAGGCGCAGTTCAGGCTGCTCAGCTCATCCTCAAGTGTCTCGGGTCTGACCCAAGAAGGCGACCATCCATGTCAGAAGTGGTGGAAACATTGGAGCAGATTCAGGCCATAAAGCATAAGGTCCAAGAACCAAAGAACAATCCTCGGCATCCCACTGACCATAATCATGCACACCACCATGCACACAACCGCTCCCCACTTCATCCACAAGCTGGTAATGTAGGAAATGGAAAAAATGCCCATCAGTGATCTCCAAAATCAAGGTGACCAACAAGGATGTATCTGGTGAAAGCAATCTTCAAAATCGAGGTAATTTACTCCAACATGAAAAGGTCCTAATGACAAGAGTGCCATGTGCATGTCCAATTGTTTGCGCTTATTGGGCAATCTCCATTTTTTGTTGTGCAATATCATTGTTATTGTTATTGTTTTTTTTTTTTTTTATAGTTAATTATGAAATTTGGATGCCGTGATGATTTGTATCTAGGAACAATTGGATCATGAGTAAAATGATTGTTTTCAATGCCTGATGGATGCTTGGTTGTTTTCCACCTCAAATTGAGTTTAAATTGTGCTTGCATTTGTATTTGTTTTAAATTCCAAACAGCTACCGCAACCATCTTTAGAGCTTTCTTTCTATATGATCCTTGAATAGCATGGACTATTTTATCAATGGTCACCATTATTCTGAGCTTTGGTCGCCATCGCCTTCTCTGCCGCTATCCTAATGGGTTCTGGCAAGAGCTTCTGGTTTCTTTTGAAGTCAACCTTTACCCCCATACTGTTTTGACTATGTTCGCATACAAAAAAGGACTAATTTGTGAGCACATGAGAATTTACAATCAGTTCCATTGAAAAAGAGAATATAAAAAAGTAAGAATGGCAAGTTCCCAATTAAGAAAAGGGTCTTCCGAAGAGCTGTTATCCGTGGAATTTTCAACACCTTTTCTACTTGGAAAATGCATGATTATTTCTAGAAATCAAGATCCAATTATTGGAGTTCATACTTTTGAAAAATTTCCAACCGGGCAATGTTTGGTTTTGGGTCTAGGGTCTAGGGTCCTTCTGTTGGGTCTCTTGGGCACATCCTTATGTGAAGGCTCTTGTTGGGTTTTAAATTAGCTCACATTTCCTTCAAAGCCTGAGTGTTTCACGTAATTTAATATCTAGGATTGTATATTTATAAGTGGCTAAAAATGAAGAACCAAAGGTGAATTTCTGAAAATGCAAGCAAATAGCCTCCTCTCCATGGAAATTGAAGGGAAGATGAAAAATGAATACCCAGCTATTACCCTAGTAATTCAATACGTTCGAAAGTCAAAAGGCTCATTTGTATCTCCACCTCATATCCTTCTCCTCTCACTTCCTTAGTAATCCTTGATGGAGCTCATTTCATCATGAATTAATTTCTATGCATTTTTTCATTTATTTTTTGTACAAGTTTTGAGTTCTTAATTAATAAAATCAAGAGCAAGATAAATTTGTGGCAGGCAGGAGCACCCTTGTTAAATTAGTAATTTGTGGCAGGCAGGAGCACCCTTGTTAAATTAGTGGCTTCAGCGAACCCTATCTATAACATGGTACTCCTCCTTAAACTTTCAAAAGAAACAATTAGTCAAATTGACAATTAATAAGGAGATTCTTGTTGTGGGGATTAGAACAAAATAATAAAAATAGAAATCAAGGAGCCATAACTTTGACAAATCGAGTTACTTAGACCCATAGCTGGAGGAAGGCCTGGGAGTAGGGCCGGCCCGATCTCGGAGTTGGCCTTACCCTACTGATGAGAGCCTAAAAGATGCATTTTAGGCCCCTAATGAGGACTTGGTTATACCGTCAATAGAGATTAATTAAACTAATTATGTTATTTTATTGTTTGTAGGCCCTACAAATGCAAGGAGAGAAATTCATAGATAAAATGGAAGAAATCACAAAGCATGACAAAGAAGGAGTTGCAAGTAAGAAAGATTGCCAAATATGGGAGGAGACTCAAATAAGAAAGCAAAGTAAGAGTCCAAACATGCCTTGGGTCTCCAACATGGGTCCCACTCACCCCATAGCATGCCAACATGGAAGGTCTTCTAATTGCACTATGATTCTCGGAATTTTCAGAGGCAGCAACTTGAAATGGTCATAACTTTCAACTCGAGTGTCGGATTCATGAAATCTACGTACCGTTGGAAAGCTCTTTTCGAGTAGATATCCGTGGAGTCCAAGATTGTGCAAATCGGAGCTATATCGAGGAAGATATGACCTCGCGAAGTTCGCTGTGATGACCAGTGGGCCCGGACCCGACGGGAATCCATCTCCTACCCGAATTAAAGACCTTTTTCACCCCAAAACTTATATATAGGAGCCCTAACTCGTTTCTGGGGATATTCACACTTGGGGAGAAGGTCTGGAGCAAGCTTTTGGAGCTTTTGAGAGCGGAGCCATGACAATTTCATCAGAGATTCTTTGCCAATCATCTTCCATGCGTAACTAATTCCTCATCTTTGGGTTGCGATGAAGCCCTAACCTTTTGTTTATGGTGATGTATAAGTTTAGGGTTTATTTTAAACGCTTTTGATTATATGACAAGATGCTAATCCATTGAATGGATTTTATGAATGCAATATTTCTTTCTTTGGTATTTTAATCTTGTAGATTTGAATACTAAGTCATATAATGATGCTTGAATGAATGTGCTTGTTAGATTTAGGATAATCTATGCCATAGAGATAGGTTATGCCCTGATTTACACCCACATCCTTTATTTATTGACTCTGAAGGTTTGTAACCAAGACGAGTCTCTGTAGCGTTGACAGTAAAACCCGAGACCTATACTTGCCATTGTGCGAGGTTAGAGTGGATTCGTGCCCTTAGATCTTTTCTCTGATTGAATCAAAGTTTTCTTTAATTTGTTAATTTAGAAATTGTTAATTTAGAATTTACAAACCAATCAGCCTATTACTTCGCTTTCTAATAGGATAGTTTAATAATCAGCACTTTGTCTTCTACTAGAATTAGTTTAGGAATTTAGGAAATAACACAACTTAGCCTTTTTGTCCCAGTGGATACGATACTCGGTTAGCATCTTTGCTTTTTCAAGCAGAGATAATAGCGGAGAATAAATTATATTTGAAACCCTATTCTAGGATTGATCACAATTTTGGCGCCGTTGCCGGGGACAATTAGCACGGTTGTTTGTTTCTTTTAATTCTGATATTAGTTTAGTTTAGTTTTTTTTTTTAGTTTGCTTTTTCAGCTTTATTCGCATTGTTTATTATCCTTACTGCAGGGCATTGATTTTAACACAGATTTCTAGAATTTGTGCAGGGATCTAAGAGAGTTCACAAAGGAAAAAGTTTTACTCAAAAAGAAATCTCTCTTCTCCTCTCAAGTGCACTGTAAGCCTAGACTTTCTGATTCTTTTCATATAATTGCAGTAATTTTTTTTTTTGTGTGCATGCTTGGTCGTCGCTCTTGTCATCCGAATTTGGTTTCTTTAGACCAAAATTTAGAGCGAGCCCTTAGACAAATTAGATCATCTAAACACCATTCTGCTGTCTCACACACAAATTCATTAATGGCTGAAGAAAGAAAAGAGGATGAGGGACCAGTGGCTCCACCTCTTCGGCCCTTGAAGGAGCACTATACTCCTTCAGAATACGCGTCACCATCGTGTATTCAGCTGCCTGTAGTTCAGGCAACTCAATATGAAATCAAGCCCAGCACAATCAATCTGATCCCTTCTTTCTATGGCTTGAACAATGAGGACCCGTATAACCACATTGATGAGTTTTTGGTTATTTGCTCCACGGTGCGAATAAATAATTTCAGTAGTGAGGCCTTAAAATTGTTTCTCTTTCCATTTTCATTAAAGGACAAAGCCAAGTATTGGCTGAGTACTTTACCTCCAAACTCTATCAACTCTTGGGCCCAACTACAACAAAAATTCTTGGACAAATATTTCTCTGTGGGCAAAACAAATCAGTATAGGAGATCCATCACATCCTTCGCCCAAACTGACGGTGAACAATTTCATGAGGCGTGGGATAGATTTAAGGATCTCCTTAGAAAGTGTCCTCATCACCAAATTGCCAAATGGCAATTAGTGCAATTCTTTTATGATGGGCTATCACCCGAATGGCGAAACATGGTAGTAACCGCCAGTGGGGGATCAATTATGCTGAAAAATGAGGATGAGGCATGGGAACTTTTTGAGAATATGAGTGAGACATTTCAGCACCATGCCTCCACTGCTAGATTGGAGAGGCCAGCAGCCTCGATTTTGCAGAAACCCAAGGGGGTATTTGAAATTCAGCCCTCTAATGAGCTCACAACCCAAGTGGCTGCCTTGACCCAAAAGTTAGATCAGCTGATTTCTGGGGGACAATCTCTCCAATCTTCATCTCCCCAGCCCCCTGCTCATCAAGATGCTTGTGCTTTATGCAATAGTCCCGCTCATTTTGTGAGCAATTGTCCGGCAGCACCCCAATTTCCTGAGTTTGTGCAAGAGCAAGTGCATGCTGCACAGGGGTTCTCCAAACCGAGTAATGATGCATTTTCGAATACTTTTAACCCGGGATGGCGCAATCACCCCAACTTTTCATGGAAGTCGCCCGGTCAAGGCACTTCATTCTCTCAACCGGGAAATGGGCCAAATTTTCAATACAATCCTGCGGCCTATCGTTCCCAACAATCCTACCAGCAACCCAACCCTCAACCACCTCAAAGAACTCCATCATTTGAGGAGACAGTGCTGCAAGAGCTCAAAGAGCTCAAAGCAACCACTCAGCTGGTCCATTCCCATTCTCAATCCATAGCTAAGCTAGAGGTCCAGATCGGGCAAATAGCTAATGCTCTTAACAAAAGAGAGGAGGGACGCTTGCCTAGCCAACCCACGGTTAATCCTAAGAATTCTTTTGATGTGGGTAGTGGCTCGCAACATAATGATACCTATCATGAGCAAGCGAAAATGGTTGTCACATTACGGAATGGGCGTGAGGTTGAGACTAGGCCCGAGGAGCCTAAGAAAGATGTGAGAGAGACCACAGCCAATCCCAAGAGCTCTCGGGCTGACATGATTTCTAAGGAAAATGAGGCACCCCCATATGTGCCTAAAGCCCCTTTTCCCACTTGTCTTGACTCACCCTCTCCTTTTAGTAAAAAGAAAGCAACCATGGATGAGATGTTGGAGGTGTTTAAGCAAGTAAAGATTAATCTGCCTTTGCTAGATGCTATCAAGCAGGTTCCTTCTTATGCTAAATTTCTGAAAGATTTGTGCACTCAAAAACGCAAATCAAAATCTCATGTGCCAAAGAAGGTTTTACTTACCGAGCAAGTGAGCTCAATTCTCCATAATGACACTCCTCCCAAGCTGAAAGATCCTGGCACTCCCACCATTACTTGCACAATTGGGAGTCACGTTATTGATCATGCATTGTTGGATCTGGGAGCAAGTGTCAATCTCTTGCCTTACTCGGTGTATGAGCAGATTGGGCTAGGGGACTTAAAGCCCACTCCGGTAACCTTACAACTTGCTGATAGGTCTGTTAGGGTACCCCGGGGAATAATTGAGGATGTCCTGGTCAAGGTCGATAAGTTCTTTTTCCCTGTCGATTTCATCGTCCTTGACACTGAACCAGTGCAAAACTCACGGAAGCACACTACTGTCATTCTTGGACGGCCCTTTTTGGCCACGGCCAATGCGAACATTAATTGCCGAACCGGAGTTATGGATGTTTCCTTCGGGAATATGAAAGTGAGGCTGAATGCTTTTAGGGCCTCTCATCAACCTTCAGACCAAGATGAAAGCTTTGCAGTCAATGTTGTTGATGAGCTTGTAGAAAACACTCTTCACCCTAGGGATACTTTGCCAGCTGTCATTGCTCCTGATCTGTCTGACGGTCAGGAAGCTCAAATTTTGGATGTGTTGGAAATGCACAAGAGTGCACTCGGCTGTTCAATTGCCGAGTTAAAATATATTGATTCCTCTATTTGCATATCCCGTCTTCCTTGCATTGCTGATTTTACACTTTCTCGAGATATGCAGAGATTTTTAGATCCTAACCTGGAGGAGGTAGACATAAAGGAAGTGTTGAGTCATGTTTTTAGTGCTCTTTACTTGTAGTCCTTTCCTTTGATTTTAGTTTTTTGTTTACTTGTAGTCTTTTCCTAAAAATAAAAAATAAAAAATAAAAAATAAAAAAAATAAAAAAATAAAAAAATAAAAAATAAAAAAAATTCCGGCGTCTGGACGCTCGGAAAAGTGTTATGTCAGGTTGCTCTCTGCCTTGGGGCGTCCGGACGCCCCACATGGGCGTCTGGACGCCCGGTTTGTTTCAAAAACACCCTGTTCTCTGCTTTGGGGCGTCCGAACGCCCCACCTGGGCGTCTGGACGCCCGGAAAATTTTTAAAACGGTCTTTTCTCTGCCCGGAGTTGGGCGTTTGGTCGCCGGAAATTTTTCCGAAAAAAATAAATAAATAAATAAATCTGAAAAAAAAAAAAAAAAATTTTTTTTTTACTTGTCTTCCTTACTATTCTTTTTCTTAATTCTTTTGCACTTGTGTTGAGGTAGTTTAGGTTGTTTTTCCCTTTCTCAGTTGTACACCCTCCTGCGGGGTGGGTCTTTGGTGCTAACATTTTGCAGGTTCTTTCATGTAAGTTGGGGGGTCTACCCGACTTTTCTTTCCTATGCATCGTTTTGTTTAGCACTACCCAGGTGATATCCCTCCTTTTCCCTTTACTTTTATTGTCCTTTATCTTTTATTTTATGTTTAACATTGTGGACACTGTTACGTTTAGTTGGGGGGTGGGGTATTGACTTTGGGAGTAGTTTAGGGGTAGTTTTAGCAGTTTTATTTATGTTTGCTTGTTGTCTTTGATTTGTCTTTTCTTTTTCTTTAAAAAAAAAAAAAAAAAAAAAAAAGAGTTTTTTCTACTGTTTGGTAGTCTTTCGGGAGATGTCTAACCGGGTGTTTATGAAACGAAGATACCCTGTTTTTGGAACTTTTTGTGAGGAAAAAGAGAGGAATGGTTCACTATCTTGTTTTAGGAAAGAGTTCTTGAGAAAGTGTTGAATTATTGATCTCTCACTCAACACGTATTATATAGAAAATTTGGAATGTGAGACTATGATTTCCATGCCAGTGAAAACTTCAGAGCAAGTATGATGGGAAGCTGACCCTCAGTCACACTTAAGTCGGGCATATGGAAAGGGCTACCTATTGTTGGGGATTGTTAAAAAAAAAAAAAAAAAAAAAAAAAAAAAGACTAGTTTGGGTTCGTAGCCTTTTTAACCTGAGCCAGTAAGCCCATTGGGGTATTGCCATACCTAGTGCCCTAAGGACATCTGTCTTGGGAGTCATTGGCTGAATGCTCGTTACATGGGTTAATTAGAAAGCTTAAGGGACCTAGGCATTGCACAGTCATTCCAAAAAAAAAAAAAAAAAAAAAAAATCAAAATAGTGTTGTCCTTTGAAAAACAATAGCGTGAAAGCCACCACAAATGCCTTGAGATGATTCATAACGTTTACTGAGGTTCGGTGGCCCAGCATTTTGAAAGAAAAAGATATGTTTTCACGGAAATTGTTAGTGGATCGTTTTATGCTTTCATGCTTCTATATGTACACAATCTTCACCGTGCACGATTAATTTTTCTAACATGATTTTGAGGATTTCTAACCAAAAGATAGGATTTGTGAACCACATTTGAGTGTGTATTGAAAACCCCAAAAATCAGGAATATCCGGTGTTCGTCGATACCTTGGCGGAAAATTCTCCCTGTTTTATTTTTTTTAGGAATTTTGTGGGTAGATTCACTGCAAACCCTCACGAGACTATAACTCGTCCTCTAAGGGAAACTTTGGGGTTTAAAGGCTTGCTGCACATGCTAAGTGCAGCCGTGTTCCCTACGAAAGTGGCCTTAGTTAGTTTTCTTTTTGTTTTAGCTTTGCTCGAGGTCTAGCAAAGTGTAAGTTGGGGGGTGTGATGAGAGCCTAAAAGATGTATTTTAGGCCCCTAACGAGGACTTGGTTATACCGTCAATAGAGATTAATTAAACTAATTATGTTATTTTATTGTTTGTAGGCCCTACAAATGCAAGGAGAGAAATTCATAGCTAAAATGGAAGAAATCACAAAGCATGACAAAGAAGGAGTTGCAAGTAAGAAAGATTGCCAAATATGTGAGGAGACTCAAATAAGAAAGCAAAGTAAGAGTCCAAACATGCCTTGGGTCTCCAACATGGGTCCCACTCACCCCATAGCATGCCAACATGGAAGGTCTTCTAATTGCACTATGATTCTCGGAATTTTCAGAGGCAGCAACTTGAAATGGTCATAACTTTCAACTCAAGTGTCGGATTCATGAAATCTACGTACCGTTGGAAAGCTCTTTTCGAGTAGATATCCGTGGAGTCCAAGATTGTGCAAATCGGAGCTATATCGAGGGAGATATGACCTCGCGAAGTTCGCTGTGATGACCAGTGGGCCCGGACCCGACGGGAATCCATCTCCTACCCGAATTAAAGACCTTTTTCACCCCAAAACTTATATATAGGAGCCCTAACTCGTTTCTGGGGATATTCACACTTGGGGAGAAGGTCTGGAGCAAGCTTTTGGAGCTTTTGGGAGCGGAGCCATGGCAATTTCATCAGAGATTCTTTGCCAATCATCTTCCATGCGTAACTAATTCCTCATCTTTGGGTTGCGATGAAGCCCTAACCTTTTGTTTATGGTGATGTATAGGTTTAGGGTTTATTTTAAACGCTTTTGATTATATGACAAGATGCTAATCCATTGAATGGATTTTATGAATGCAATATTTCTTTCTTTGGTATTTTAATCTTGTAGATTTGAATACTAAGTCATATAATGATGCTTGAATGAATGTGCTTGTTAGATTTAGGATAATCTATGCCATAGAGATAGGTTATGCCCTGATTTACACCCACATCCTTTATTTATTGACTCTGAAGGTTTGTAACCAAGACGAGTCTCTGTAGCGTTGACAGTAAAACCCGAGACCTATACTTGCCATTGTGCGAGGTTAGAGTGGATTCGTGCCCTTAGATCTTTTCTCTGATTGAATCAAAGTTTTCTTTAATTTGTTAATTTAGAAATTGTTAATTTAGAATTTACAAACCAATCAGCCTATTACTTCGCTTTCTAATAGGATAGTTTAATAATCAGCACTTTGTCTTCTACTAGAATTAGTTTAGGAATTTAGGAAATAACACAACTTAGCCTTTTTGTCCCAGTGGATACGATACTCGGTTAGCATCTTTGCTTTTTCAAGCAGAGATAATAGCGGAGAATAAATTATATTTGAAACCCTATTCTAGGATTGATCACCTACCCTCAAGGAACCGGTAGACCCTAAGTTTGCACTCACCGAAAGGACAGGCCGTTGGACTCAAGGGATTAGAGGAATCAAATTAACTTGGAATTTAATTTATGGGGCCTACTCATTAGAATCTTTCCATCCCTTGGTCCCATCATCAGTGGGACCCTGTGTGAGCGTCATCTAGCTTGGCAAGATGGGAACCACCATGATCTTTCAAATTTTACTCTAATCTGAATAAAATTGACCGCTGGATTAAATTGAGAAAAATATGAATTTTAAAACTGTTAAAATTCAGAGCCATAGAGCCATGAGTTATGATAAAATTTGATGATGCTAATATTTTATAGGCAGGTAGAATCCATTGAGAATGTCCAATTCCCTAGCTTCCCTTCATTGGTGGGGCTCCTAGTTAGGTCCCAACACTTGATATATACATAAGAATTCTCCAAAACACCCCATTTTAAAGATGTCTCTTTTCCAGGTTTTATTTATTTTTATTTTTTGTCACTGTATTATCTTGGGTCAACTTAGTCTTTTCACACACAATACTCAGTAAATAGTCACAAGTCCAAACTCATCCAACTTTTCCTCAATTTTAGATTGAAATCATAATATAATACCGCCACTAAACCATCAAAATTTATAACTATGGATATATGATCTCATGGAGTCAAAATTATACATATAGATAATAGATGGTCTCATATAAATCTTTCATATCTAACTAGGAAAAGAGGCCCACTCTAAGCCCGGGCCCAAAAATAAGAATATATTCAATTTAGTGATATTTTGTAAAATTTTAATTGAAATAAAATAAATTTAAAATAAAAAATATATTACTTATCATTTTCAAAAATCCATATATCAAAGTTTATTTAAAAGGAGAATGTATAGCAAAATTACATAATTTGCAATTCAAATTTATAAAATTCGTGAAATGTAGAAAAAATTCTAAAAACATATACCAATAATTTTTTTAAAAGAGAACTTATATATGAAATTCAAGTCTTGTCTTATGAATATTAAATCATTATTTATTGTATAGCTCTCAATTCATGAGCCTCCTATAGTGGGCCAACCTTTCTCTTCATGATGGACATATGGTTAGCTAACCAATTCTAGCAAAGAATGTACATATTATATTGAAACTCTCATCATCAAAGCCTTGTCTCAACTGTGTCGGTGTCGACTACATGTAGGTTTTCTCTCCGTTCTAAATCAAGACCCAAAAAAGAAAATTTTGGTTAACTTCAGAATTTTTTTTCCAAGGCAAAATAAATTAAATTTTGGATTGACTACAAAGAAAAAAGTAAATTCATTTCTTTTACATGGTAAAAGACACATGAATGATTCATCTATGTTTGTCTCTATGCCTTTAATAATATTTTAAAAAAAAACCCTCAACCATGCTGACTCATTTGCCCGAAACTCAGGTCCCTCTCAAAACATCAATCTTCCTAGGCCCCATGACTTTTTCCCCCAGAATAGAATAAAAAGATCTTCCCTCATAAATATTCTATAAGTGTGGGTCACTGTTAGATTGTTTAAATTTTTAAAAATGATCTAATATTAATATTATAAATTTTCCCTTTCCTGAAATTTTATCTATTTAAAGTGAGATTTATTCTTATAAGGTTTTCTTTAATCCCTCGAAGGCCACAAATATATAACATACACTCAAAAATATCATATATGCTTTGAGACTTTATTTAAAAAAAAAAAGACAATATCTCTCTAAAATATCTTGAACTCCATCTATACACGATTTCACTTCATTTCTGGTATTGAACTCCACTCACTAATAAAGAGGTGTCAGTGAGTTTGCAATTTATTTGCAAGTTGCAAATCACTCAAAAAAAAAGAAAAAAGAAAAAAAAAAGGAAAAAACTCAAAACAAAGATGAGAGAAAGGACCTATCAATATGTGGATATGGCAACTATGGAGTAACCTGTAAGTGGTCATTACATCAAAATCCAAAAATCCAAAACCACACACGAAAAATTATAAAAATGTAAATTTCAACTACAGAAAGATAAATTTTCAAAACAAACAGACATCTTCCTGACCTAAGATAGAAGTATAAGGAATAAAGAAGATTTATAAAGACTTTAAATATTTATAGTAAGGCTGAGTGAAAATTTTAAATTTTGATATTTTTGAAACTATGTAGATAAGTTTGCTTAAGCTCTCGTTGGGGCTCTTACAAAATAGGAACCAAAAAGCCAAGGCGTGCCCATACCATGTTACTGGAACATTCTTCAAAAGGCAGACCAATCATTGTTCACACGTAGAGGAAATATGTTTTTTAGTTGAGCACTACCTCTTGCAATGTTCGGTAGTTTTCTTATCGTGACGCATTTTTGTTTCCATTTAGTCTTGTACGTTTCTGACGAAAGCGTTCCATTGTGAATCAAAAGAAATGTTTTCAGTTTTTTCGGAGAAGAAGCTTTTGTAGAAAAGATGAGAGAGAGGGAATGATGCATTGAAAAAATGTAAAGAGGAAGGGTCGTTTCTTTGTATGTAGAGAATATGCATATGTGTTTAAAGAGTAAGGACAGTTTCTTTGTTTAAAGATATTAGTAACTGTAAGTGCCTAAAAATTACGGACTTAGTTAATGGAGGATTTAAGCTCCTGATGCAAGGTTTTGAGGGAGGTAAGGGGAATGGATCGAGCCTCCAATGACCTGAAAGGAAAAGAACAACGGTCAGAGACCCCGGCTGTGGGTAGCCGAAGGCCCTCCGACGGTTAAGTTAGTGCAGGGACTGAGAGAATGGAGAGAAAGAGTTCTGGGAGGGAGAGATTATGCGTGTGCGTACCTGTCATGGATTCTCTCATGCAATATATAGGTGGAGAAGTCATCATTGGACTGTCTTCCTGAGGAGACGGGAGTCCCATCTGAGCGTACTCTCATCTCCTGAGTGGGGGTAGGTAAAAAGGGGACGTCCCATCGGACCAGCCCTCCTCGCCTATGGATATGATTGTAGATATGGCGTGCTCCTTGCGTAGGTCCGGAGCCTATTCTGTTGTCAGACCGCCGATCCTGATTTGGCAGTGCATTAATGGCGGCATTTATGATTGAATGAAAGGAGGCCGAGCTCGGTCGAGGCTGAGACCGAAGTTGGGACTCGTGACGCAATCACTGGGACCCGCTCCATAATTGCCCGAGACGGCGATGCAGCCGAACTCGGCGGCACCGAGATCACGGGTTACCGAGACTGGGTGGTGGCCCCGTTTAATTTCACGATCACGGAATGACCCCACACAATTGCCCCCTAGCTCCCTGACCTCGGGCTTTCTCCGAGGTCGGGAGCTAAGACTTGGATGTGACGGGGCTGTCTTTTCGTATCCCGCCTTAGGAATATCCTCATTATGGCGCCTCTTCACCTGCCCTAGGCAATAAATAGGGCGTCATGATTGCCCTGCCACAGCGGATACGGAGAGCGCCGTTTCGCATACCCGAGGCGATTAATGTCGTACCAGAGGCATGGCGGAATACTTATCGTCTCCGCCACGTGGAGCCTTCTGTCTGGTAGGACACCGAAGTCGAAGCGACGCGGCATGCGGTAATCAAGAGGGGGCGCTCCTTTATAAAAAGGGGCCCGCTCCTCTTCCTTCTTCTTTTACCCTAGCTGTTAGTTTGAAGGAGACTCTGCTGCAACTTTGTTCAACCCAGAAGATCGCCGAACTCGGAGACTCTTCGACCTCTGCTTCCCGTTCCTTGCCCTTCCGTCTTCTGTAGTCCTCTTTGCTTTTTCTGTGAGTTATGCTTCTTGCCTTCATCTCCTTTCTGTATTTCTCCTTCTTCTGCGATTTCTGAGATTCCTAATCCCTTAGGCCCTCCCAGCCTTCGTTCCCTTTCTTCTATTTCTTCCTTCTCTTCTGTTTCAAGAAAATGGGAATATACAGCCACTGGGTAGAGGGCCCTGCAGCCCTAGAGGCTTTTAGGGAGAACTTTAGGATCCCAGAGGATGTCCTGGTGAAACCCTTTGTCTTCCAGGGCTCCGTCAAGGGTTTCGTCACCTATAAGGAATGGATGCCCTTCCCTTTGCTGGCTGTGTGCGAAGGGGGGGTAAGATTCCCCATCCACCCACTCCTCCGGTCCTGTCTCCACGCGTGGAACCTCTGCCCCTTCCAGCTAATGCCGAACGGCTTCAAAATAATAATGGGCGTGGCCCAGCTGAACTGGATCATGGACATCGGTCTCGGCGTACATGATTTAGAAGATGTCTACGATATCTGCAAGGCCGCGGGGGTCGAGGACGCTTACTACCTTCGGGTCAAGGCCAGGCGCCGTCCCTTGGTGAATGCCCTGGAGGACTCCACCAAATACGCCGGAGATGACCGCTTTTTGATCTCGGGAAACTGGGAGTTCAGGGGGACCGAGACCGAGGAGGACCGGAGGATCCAGGTCCCACGAAAACCAGGGACACCCCCTAGTAAATGCCCACCCTTCTAGGTTTAAGCTTATCTTGCCTTTCCCTGCTATTATGCCGAACTGATGTCCTTGCCCATTTTTCCGTGTAGGCATTCAGAAGAGGAGGAGAGAGGCCGGTTTCGACAAGTGGAAGCGCAACGACGCGTGGCTAGAGAAGATTGAGCGCTACCACGGTCATTACGACCGAGCCGCCTTCTCCTTGCTGGGGTACAAACCTCGGTATCAGTCTTACACCAGGAAGGCTGCCGAGATTCCTCTTGCTCCGCCAGGGGAAGTCGGACCCGACCCTGCCGAGACAGACGGTCAAGCCACGGATCCTCGGGACCCGATAGTCATCGGTGACAGTCCTCCCCGAGACCGAGGAGAAGCAGAGGAAGAGGAAATGGAGCGGCCGCGCCCACCCTTGAAGAACCTGGGGGCCCTGATTTTTGGAGGTATGGCCCCGGAAGCCCTCAAGAACGTCCCCAGTGGTGCAGGTGCCGCCCAGGGATCCGCCCCCGCCGCCTTTTCTAGCTCGTCGGGCGCGGCAGGCGCTTCTTCGGCCAAGCCTTCGAAGGGGAAGTCGGGGGAGTCTTCCGTGGCCGCTCAGCAGACGAAGGACCCTCGTCCGCTCCGAGAAAGCAGGCCGCGGGTGGTGGACCCCGGGAAGGAGACTCCGCCTCCTCCGCCGCAGAAGGAAGCCCGACCTCGGTCTGCCGCTGCCGGAAAGGAGGGCGAGAGACCCCCTCCCGAGAAGAGGCCCCGTCTGTCGAGCGTGGAGGGGAGGCATCCGTCGGCGGAACCGCAGTCCCAGCAGTCCACGCCAGCTCCTTGGAGGCCCAACTTCGACCTCAACCCCAACGAGCCGATGACGGTGGGGGTGCAGCTGGGGACGAGCTGGGAGTCGGTCATGGCTCTCGCCCGGGGATGCGCCCTCCCCCAGGATATGGAGAAGCACAGGAAAATCCGGTCTCCGAACTTAATCCATCATACCTTGAGGGCGTCGCTCGAGGTAGCTTTTCTCCCCTATTTTCTAAAAAATTTTCACTTCTTAGTCACCCGATCCAACCTACTCACCGTTTCTATTCTTTTCACAGAACGCGCAGAGGCTGCAAGTACTGATGGAGAGGGAGGCGGAAAGAGCTGCCCAGATTGATGGGCTAGAGAAGGAGAAGAGGAAGCTGGGGAGTGCGCTGGAGGCCAGCGCAGCCGAACTCAAGAAGGTGGGGGAGAAAATCGCCCAACACGCAACGGATCAGCAAGCAGCGAAGGCTGAGATCATTAAGTTGCGGGGCGAGAACAACAACCTGAGGAGCGCCGCGGACGAGAAGGCGAGGAGGGCGGCCCGACTGGAGGTTGAGCTCGTCGAGAGGGGGGCCGAGCTCGCGAAGAAAGATGCCGAGGTTGCCGAGAAGCAAGGCGAGCTGGCCAAGAAAGAGGCTGAGCTTGAGGCCTCCAAGAAGGAGAGATCCGAGGCCGAATCCATCCTGCGAGATCAGGCTACAAAGGCTTACCAGGACGGGGTGGATTGGGCCTCGGAGGATTACGCGTCTCAGATCACAAATCTGAGCTCAGTGCTGTACGAGATGGGGTGCAAGGCGGCCCTGCTCAAATATGGGGTCTCTGAGGACCATCCCATCTTCTCGGATCTTCCTCAGTTCCGACCTGCAGCAGTGGGTTCAGAGCCAGAGCCAGGCTCCAACCCTTCCGAGGCTCCGGCCGATGCCCCCATCGCTCCTCCTCCGCCCCCGACCTCTGCCGAAGTCCAAGGCACTCCTCTTCCTCCTCTGACCCCGGCCGAAGCTGAAGGCGCTCCTCTTCTTTCTCCGACTCCTGCCGTCGTCCCGGTGGCCGAGACTCTTGCTGCAGCTCCTTCATCTGCTTGTGATCCCCCCATTTCCTCTGTACCTCCAGAGTCGGAGACCCATAAGGAGGTGTCCAAGAAGTAGACTTAGGAATTTTCTCTATTCTTCGATGTAATTTTTCTTCTTTAAGTGCACAGAGATCATGTAATCGTACTTCCTGATTAATGAAAAGAAGTTCTTTTTCAATCTTGCTGTTTCTCTTCTTTGCTTCTTCTTTTGCAACGGTCTGTGGATGCTCTGATGTGAGGTGTTGTCCAAAGTGGATGAGGTCGGTAGGAGGGGCCTGCCTCGGGCAGACCTTTTCCAGTCTCGGAAGACTAGGTCGTCCCTTTCCTACTTTTGAATTTCAGCGAGTAAGCGAGTCATGCTGTCGTTTGACCGAGGGTTAGGCCTTAATGGCATGTCTTTGAGGGGGAGGTTCCCAGGGTGAAATGGTGGCGAGCCCCCGACTTACATGCCGGGGTTCAGCTGAGGCCGTGCTCCCACGGTCTAGGTGAGACCCTAGGGTAGGCCGAGTTCCGCGGTCAGACGCCGCAGAGGACGCCTCTTGGTCAGTTGGCCCTGCAACCGAACTCGAGTAGGGTGGCGCGAGGGCCGGATCCTTGCGGAGTTGGTCCTACGACCGAACTCAAAGAGGATGGCGCGAGGGCCGGATCCTTGCGGAGTTGGTCCTACGACCGAACTCGAAGAGGATGGCGCGAGGGCCGGATCCTTGCGGAGTTGGTCCTACGACCGAACTCGAAGAGGATGGCGCGAGGGCCGGATCCTTGCGGAGTTGGTCCTACGACCGAACTCGAAGAGGATGGCGCGAGGGCCGGATCCTTGCGGGGATCGAAGAAATTCAAGGCAAATCTGTGTCAAAAGGTTCTTCTTTATTGATCAAACATCTCGAATACAACTAGAAATAATATTTCTTTAAGTGGGCAGCGTTCCATGGCCGGGGCAATTCCTTGCCGTCCATCCCTTCTAGTCTGTATGCCGACCTGCCCGAGATGGAGACTACTTTGTAGGGGCCGAGCCAGTTTGGTGCCAGCTTGCCATCATTGGGGTCTCTATCCGCGGGGAGTGCTTTTTTCAGGACCAGTTCTCCAACCGAGAACCTCCTCTCTTTGACCTTTTGATTATACCCTCGGGAAAGCTGCTGCTGATAGGCGGCCAGACGCACGGATGCTGCTTCCCTTCGTTCCTCGGCGAGGTCAAGTTCTCTGGCGAGGTTCATCTCGTTCTGCCCTTGATCGAAGAGATTTGTTCTTAAGGTCGGGAGGCCGACTTCAAGGGGAATTACTGCCTCCATTCCGTAGGCCAACGAAAAAGGGGTGGCCGAAGTGGATCGTCTCGGGGTGGTTCTGTACGCCCAGAGGACACTTGGCAATTCCTCCGTCCATCTGCCTTTAGCTTTATCAAGCCTTTTCTTCAGCCCCTCCAGAACTACTTTGTTCGAGATCTCTGCTTGCCCATTGCTCTGCGGATAGGCCGGAGTCGCATAGAGGTTTCTGATGCCGAGCTCCTGACAAAAGCTTTTGAAGAATTTTGAATTGAATTGGGTTCCGTTGTCCGAGACCAGAGCTCTGGGGATCCCAAACCGTGTGACGATGTTTTTCCACACAAAATTCTTTGTGTCAAGCTCGGTGATGGAGGATAAGGCCTCTGCCTCAATCCATTTTGTGAAGTAATCGGTGCCCACCATTAGCCATCTTTTGTTTCCCGGAGTTCGGTGGAGAGGTCCGACGATGTCCAGCCCCCACTGAGCAAAGGGCCATGGACTGGAGATCGGGCTCAGGTCCTGAGCTGGCTGGTGGAGGGAATGGGAAAACTTTTGGCATTTCTCACATTTCCTGGCATAGATCTGGGCATCCTTCTGCATGTATGGCCACCAGTAGCCCTGGCTAATAGCTCTGTAGGCCAGCGATCTTCCCCCGATGTGGCTTCCACAGATTCCCTCGTGGATCTCAAATAGAAAATCCTCTACCTTGCTAGGATGAACGCACTGGAGATATGGTCCGGAGTAGGATTTTCTGTAGAGCTTCTCATCTGGAGATAGCCAAAAGTGAGCTGCCTTCATCCTGACCTTGTGGGCTTCGTTCTTGTCTTCTGGGAGCTTGTCCTCTCTCAGGAACGTCATGATTGGGTCCATCCAGCTCGGACCGAGGTCAGTGCACAGAACTGGCCGAACTGGGAGGAGCTCTATGCTCGGCTTCTCCAACGTCCCTACATCAACTGTTCTACTTTTTCCAGCTTCTACAGCCGAGGCCAAGCTTGCTAGGGCGTCTGCATGGCGATTGAACTCCCTACCAACTTGCCTGACTTCAACCTTTTCAAACTGGGAGAGGAGCTGCCTGGTATGGGCTAGATAGGCCACCATTCTTTCGTCTCCGGCTTGGTAGGCCCCGCTCAGCTGGCTCGTCACCAACTGGGAGTCGCTGAAGACCACCACCCTCCCTGCCCCCAGTATTCTCGCACTGCCGAGGCCAGCGATCAGTGCTTCATATTCTGCTTCATTGTTTGATGCTTTGAAGTTGAGGGTTAGTGCTTGCTCTATGACTAACCCTTCTGGGGATTGGAGGACGACGCCGGCGCCTGCCCTCTTGGATGTAGACGATCCGTCAACGAAGATTTTCCAGGCTGACTCCAGAAATTTTTCCCAGGATTGGTCTTCCTCAGTCTTGGTGTTACCTTCATTGCTGCCCTTGGAGTCCCCCAGTTCGGTATCGAGCGAGGTCGGTGCCGAACTAGGAGAGGTGAATTCGACGACGAAGTCTGCCAGGACCTGTGCCTTGATTGCCGTTCTGGGCTGATACTTGATGTCGAACTGACCCAATTCCACGGCCCACTTGGAGATTCGGCCAGAAAAGTCCGCCTTGCGGAAGAGGGACTTGAGCGGGAATTCCGTGATGACTACCACCGTGTGAGTCTGGAAGTAATGGGAGAGCTTGCGAGAGGCGCTGAGCAGTGCTAGTGCTAGCTTTTCAAGAGGTAGATATCTGGTCTCGGCATCGAGCAGGGTTTTGCTGGTGTAATAGATGGGGTACTGTTGCTTGTCGCTTTCTCGAACCAGCACCGAGCTCACCGCATGGTCCGAGACTGCAAGATAGAGATAGAGAAGATCGTCTTGCGACGGAGTGGACAGTAGAGGTGGTGAGGAGAGGTACCTTTTGAGCGTCTCTAGTGCCAAATCGCATTCTGGAGTCCATTGGAACTTGGAACTCTTCTTCAGTAGCTGAAAGAATGGACGGCACTTGTCTGAGGCGCGGTTGATGAAGCGATTGAGTGCAGCGGCCATCCCCGTCAGTCTCTGGACCTGCTTGACCGAGGTGGGGCTTTGGATAGCCTGTATGGCCGCGATCTGCTCCGGATTGGCCTCAATCCCTCTCCGTGTCACCAGGCTCCCCAGGAATTTGCCGGAGCCGACGCCAAATGCACACTTCGAGGCATTGAGTTTGAGCTGGAACTTTCGGAGGATGGCAAATGTTTGGCGTAGGTCTGGTAGGTGGCCCTGCGACTCCTTGGACTTGACTACCATGTCGTCAATATAGACCTCCATCGTCTTTCCGAGCTGATCTCGGAACATCCTAGTGACCAGCCTCTGATATGTCGCTCCGGCGTTCTTCAGCCCGAAGGGCATCACCTTGTAACAGTAGATGCCCCGAGGTGTGATAAACGCAGTTTTTTCCTCATCAGATCTGTGCAGGGGGATCTGATGGTAACCTCGGTAGGCGTCCAAGAAGCTCATTCTGTCATGCCCCGAGGTGGCGTCGATCATCTGGTCGATCTTTGGGAGCGGGAAGCTATCTTTGGGGCAAGCTTTGTTAAGGTCGGTGAAGTCTACACAGACCCTCCACTTGCCGCTCTTCTTCTTTACAACCACTGTGTTGGCTAGCCACTGGGGATAGTGCACCTCGCGGATTGCCCCAGCCTCGAGGAGCTTCTCCACCTCCTCTATAATCGCCTCTGTCTGTGGGATCCCCGTTCTGCGAGCCTTCTGCACTACGGGCTTGTGTCCGGGGTCCACATTTAGCTTGTGACATATGACCTCGGGGTCAATCCCGGGCATCTCGTAAGGAGTCCACGCGAAGATATCTTTGTTTAGGAGTAGGAAGTCCAGCAATTCGGCCTTTTCAGCGTCAGGGAGCTGGCTACCCAGCAGGAAGTAGCGCTCCGGATCTTCAGGATTGATCCTGACCTCGGTGAGATCTTCTATGCTTTTCTGCCCTGCTGTCCGCCCGACATCCTCGATCTCGGCTTCGAGCTCGGCCATGTGCACTCGTCTCGGTTCCTCTTCTCCAGGTGCTACGACCACGAGACATTCTCGGGCCATCTGTTGGTTTCCGCACACAGTCACTATTTCGACCGTTCCTCCAGGCTTCTCCAATGGAAACTTGAGTTTTTGATGAAGGGTGGATGGCACTGCCTCCATGGCGTGCAGCCAACTTCGTCCCAATATCACATTGTAGGGGGACGGCGCGTCTATCACCATAAAGTCTGCTACCTTTGCTGCGCCTCCGATCCGGACTTCAAGTGAGATCCTGCCTTTGGGGTACACCGGCTGGGCACTAAACCCTATCAAGGGGACGTGGGCCTCCCGCAGGGCGGATTCGGGCAGGCCGAGCTGTTTGAAACAGCTATAGTACACAATCTCGGTGGAGCTCCCGGGGTCCACAAGGACGCGCTTGGTAGTGTAATTGTTCAGCCGCAGGGTGAGGATGAGGGCGTCATTGTGGGGGAGCTCGACTCCCTTCAGATCCTCATCCGAGAACCAAATCTTGGGCTTTTCTCTCTTACGCCTCTTCGAGGCGCTCTCCCACTCTGCCGACATCACCTGCTTGCCATGGGCAGCTCTCCTGGCGTCTGACCGAGCCTGGGCGCTTCCCCTGCCTGGGGCGGGTGCTAGGTGGATGACATTGATGGTACCCGCCGGCTCATCGCTCTCATGGTCATCATTGGGTCGAGTGCGCTGCTGTGCTCGGTGGACCCTTTCCTCCTGTTTGATATACTCCTGGAGGTGTCCGTCATGGACGAGCTTTTCGAGATGGGACTTCAACGCAAAGCAGTCTTCGGTCATGTGCCCGTGCTGCTTGTGATAGGAGCAGCGCTTGTTCTGGTCTCGGATGGATGGATCGCCTGTCATCGGCCGAGGCCACTGGAAGTATGGCTCTGCCTTGATTTTGTTCAGGAGTCTATAAATAGGCTCCTTAAACACAACACTGATAGCCCTGTAAGGATCGTTGGCAGGCTTGGCGGACTGTGACCTCGGCCTCTTGCTGCTGTCCGAGGCGATCGAGAAAGAGCGGGCGGGCTTCCTTTTATCCGACCTCGGTCGGGGGAATGTTTCTTCCTTGGTGGAGGCCTGGTGTTTCTTCGGGAATCCGAACCGCTCTGTGCCATGGGCCTCGTCTTCTTCCTGCTCAATGTACTGCTTTACCCTTGCCATCAGTGCTTTCATCGTGGCCACGGGGTTTCGGACTAGATCTCTGCGGAGTTCATTTCCTGGGAGTAACCCCTCCCTGAAGCACATGATGGCGACTTCGTCATTGGCGTCGGTAATCTGGCTGTATATTGTCCAGAATCTTCTGGCGAAGGCAGTGATACCCTCACCGTCTTTCATCCGGATCGCCATGAGATTGCTACCTGTCTTCGGGATGACGCGGTGCGCTTGAAACTTTTCAAGGAAAGAGCTCCGGAGCTGCCGCCAGCTTGAGACCGACTCGGGAGGGAGTGCGCAGAACCACCGGAGAGGGAGGTCTTCCAGACTGGATGAGAAAACCCTGCAGTTTAAAAGACCGACGTCCCCCCAGACCGACATCCGCTGAGTGAAGTGCCGCAGATGCGCCTCTGGGTCTGAGGCCCCGTCGTAAAGTACGAACCTTGGGACGTTAAATCTCTCGGGGAGAGAGAAATTTCTAATTTCCTGCGAAAAGGGGGACATGCCCTGATCGTCCTCTTCATGCTCATCAGTCTGGTCCCGGGCGAGACCGATCTCGGCCAAACGGGCCTGGACCTCCTGCTTGATATAGTGGTCCAACTGCGCCTTGAGGTCCGTCTGGTCATCGAGTCTCGGGGATTCCGGCTCGCGCCGTGCTCCCCCGAGACCACTAGGCAGATGACTGCTGCTCGAGCCTTCCTCCTCGCGGTGAGACCTCCTTCTGTGGTTGAGGGCATGCCTCAGATCTTGGTTACCCGGGTGGGTCTGCTTCCGCCGGGGAGGCGGACCACGAGACTTCCTCTCATTCATCTCGAGTCGCTCCTCTAGACGACGAATCACCTCGTCTTTATCTTGGAGAGCCTGGTCCTGGGCATCGAGCTCTTTAAGCAAGGGGTCGTCATTTCTCGTTTCACGGATATGATGGAGAGATTGGCCGTCGTCGCGAGAGTGACGGTGGGACGTCGCCCTGATAGGGGTTTTGCCCCTTCGCCGAAGATCCGACGTGGGGGCGTTCTGCTCCGGACCCCTTTGTGATCGACCATCAGGATGGAGAGGGACCCCTCGACGGTCATCGTGGTGGGGGCGCGCAGTCGTGGGCCGAGACGAAGAGGCCGATTGGACTATGCCCTCCACGTACGCGGCTCCCGACCTCCCCCCAGACCTCCTCTGGCGCGGGGCCTCTGGTTCCTCCTGCCTGACGGGAGGAGCCGCAATCGGCCCCGGAGGGGGAAGAAGAGCGGAACGAAGGTCGGGGGGTGGTTCCGGGACAACCGACTGGGCTGGTTGCGACGGCAAGAATGGTGGGAACGCAGGTTCCTCTCGTAGCGGGAAGGACGATGCTTTTTTAGACGTCGATGGTCCTCCGCCACCGTTTCTGGTTTTTGGAGGCATGGCTTCTGTAGAGGCTTTGGCACAGATCCTATTCCCACAGACGGCGCCAACTGTAAGTGCCTAAAAATTACGGACTTAGTTAATGGAGGATTTAAGCTCCTGATGCAAGGTTTTGAGGGAGGTAAGGGGAACGGATCGAGCCTCCAATGACCTGAAAGGAAAAGAACAACGGTCAGAGACCCCGGCTGTGGGTAGCCGAAGGCCCTCCGACGGTTAAGTTAGTGCAGGGACTGAGAGAATGGAGAGAAAGAGTTCTGGGAGGGAGAGATTATGCGTGTGCGTACCTTTCATGGATTCTCTCATGCAATATATAGGTGGAGAAGTCATCATTGGACTGTCTTCCTGAGGAGACGGGAGTCCCATCTGAGCGTACTCTCATCTCCTGAGTGGGGGTAGGTAAAAAGGGGACGTCCCATCGGACCAGCCCTCCTCGCCTATGGATATGATTGTAGATATGGCGTGCTCCTTGCGTAGGTCCGGAGCCCATTCTGTTGTCAGACCGCCGATCCTGATTTGGCAGTGCATTAATGGCGGCATTTATGATTGAATGAAAGGAGGCCGAGCTCGGTCGAGGCTGAGACCGAAGTTGGGACTCGTGACGCAATCACTGGGGCCCGCTCCATAATTGCCCGAGACGGCGATGCAGCCGAACTCGGCGGCACCGAGATCACGGGTTACCGAGACTGGGTGGTGGCCCCGTTTAATTTCATGATCACGGAATGACCCCACACAGTAACTATGAAAATAGTATTAAAGACATTCAATCCCTGATTTATAAGACCCTGAATTGACGGATGTGTTTGAGAAGAATGCGTTGCTAATATGATGATGAATTAATGTAAGGAGATAAAGAGACGTGGGGAGAGAGAATCAAGGAGTGGGGATTGGGAGAGGGTCAACATAAATTAAAAGTCAAAATCAATTGAATAAATCAGGACTGATTCCTCAATAAATTAGGACTGATTCCTCAATTGCTCAAGCTTAGGATAAGGTAAGCTCAAGTGTGTGGTGGGGCCGACCTGGGGACCCAAATGGAGATGGGGGTGGGGGGGATTTCAAGGACTCCCTTGGATCTTCCTCTCTACAAAAAATAAGCCCCAAATGCGATTTATATCATCTCCATATGGACCCAAAAATTTAATGGTCAACGGTTCATTTTGATTGACACATAGTCAATCCAACGGTCCAATAAATTCGGATATGACCGAAAGTTGGTGGACGTGTGTAATTTAGGGAAGTTATGTGTTTGGTCCATTTGGATGGACCAAAGGTGGGGCCCCACAAGCATGAGCTTACGAAATTTTTTTCCCTAAGCTTGAGCTTAGGATAAGGTAAGCTCAAGTGTGTGGTGGGCCCCACTTGGGGACCCTCATGGGGATGGGGGGAATTTCAAGGACTCCTTAGGATCCTCCTCCATGCAAAAAATTAGCCACAGCCATGATTTCTATCATCTCCATATTGACCCAAAAGTTTAATGGTCAATAGTCCATTCAAATCGACATATAGTCAATCCAACGGTCCAATAAATTCGAATCTAATCGAAAGTTGGTGGACATATGCAATTTAGGGGGGTCATGTATTTTGTCCATTTGGATGGACCAAAGGTGAGCCCCACAAGTATGAGCTTACGAAATTTTATCCTAAATTTGAGCTTAGGAGAGCCTTGCTCTATATATATATATATATATATAGACTTGCATGATCAAATAAATTACGCTCTCGCAGTGTCTAACAGTAAAAGACTTCCCATTAGAAAAAAAAGTATAGGCTTGTTTTGTTTGATCGATGATATTGAGTGGACGAAGGAGATGGAGAAACAGATTGCCGGCGATATCATTCATTAAACAAGTTACAAGAGGTGATTTTCCTGGTAATTTTCACTATGTTTGACATTAATATTGAATAACAATCGAATCACAAACGAAAGTCTTCGGAGACTACGCGCATTGACGACTTCAATCTCAGCGCACTGTTTCTTCTGTATCTTCCAATCTCTTTCTTCCTACTTCCTCAGAGAGAGAGAGAGAGAGAGATTTCTTCTTTATTTTCAAGAAAGTAGTCTATCTCTACGTCTGCAATTTGGTAGAGGGAAGGGAGGAGAGAAAGAGAGATGGGAAATTTCTGGATACCGCAATTTGACTCGACCAGCAGTTGCAGTCCCAGCTCGACCAGACCATCAAGCCCAGGTAATGGAAAAAAGGGAAGAAGAAGGAACAAAAAATCAGATTTTTTGATGAACTCAGATGAGCTTTTCTTCCTCTTCCTCTAAAACTCTAGTTAGTTTTTCATAATCATATGGGTTGTTTTCTTGCCTTCTCAGTTCCTAGTTTGAGTAATTCAAGATATCTATTGTATTCTCTCTCTTTCTCCTGGTTCTGGAAATAATTCATCTTTTGTTTCTGTTTCTTCTTCTGGGTCCCTTCTATTTCCGTGATATAGAAACAGAACCAGACATGGGTTGCTTTCTCAAAATCCCTTTCTCCTTTTGCTTACATGTGATTGCTTTCAAATACAATCTTTTCTCTGTGACTCTGTTTTTTCATGTGCTACTTTCTTTGTTTTCTTCTCCCATTTTGATTCACAGACCTCTCCATGTTTGCATAATCTGACATGGGCTTCCTTCAAATCCTCTGTTCCTCTTCTCTTCTCTTAAATTTGCAGGGATTACAAAGAGCACCAGCAATGAAGGGACGTATTCTGGAACTGGGAGTGCATTGTCGTGCCGTTTGGATGAGGTTTCCCGAAACGGACAGATCCTTCCCATTACTCCCACTTTAAAGATTTTCAGTTTTGCAAAGTTGAAGAAGGCGACCAGGAAGTTCAGTCCCGATACATTTCTTGGCGAGGGAGGTTTTGGGACGGTTTTCAAGGGTTGGATTGATGAGAAGACATTTGCACCAACCACTTTAAAGATTTTCAGTTTTGCAGAGTTGAAGAAGGCGACCAGGAATTTCCGACCTGATAAGGTTCTTGGGAATGGAAGTTCTGGGACGGTTTTTAAGGGTTGGATTGATGAGAAGACATTTGCACCAACCAAGGCCGGAAGTGGGATGGCTATTGCTGTCAAGAAATTGAATTCAGACGACTTCTTCCCTGGAAGGAAACAGTGGCAGGTATTTTCCATTCAATCCAATATTTGACGGAAAAAAGAAAAACAAAGATACATGTATAGGGCTAGGGGTGAAAAATAGGGCGGCCCACTAGGGCCATTCCGGCCCATTGACTAGGGCCCACACATGCTTCAACTTATAAATGAGCATCAATGTTTTTGCATTTATTTTATTAGTTTAATTTTATTTCAAGAGTTTAATTTTATTTCAAGTTAAAGAACCCAAAGTCCATAAAGTCCTTTTCAATTTATATAAAAAAAATTAAAAAAAGCATGTGCGCCGGCCCATGGGCCGCACGACCCAGTTTTCACCTCTGCATAGGGCCTATTTGGTTTCTTAGAATTAGAATTCCTAAGAACTTTAAGAAATGCATTCTTAGAAGTGGTTAAAATTAAAGAAATAGAGTTGAAGTTACATAGATGACCATGAAATTATATCCCCTTTTATGGAAAATGTTGGAAGGTGATTACTCACCCATCACCCTAGTTAGATTAATTGATCCCATTTACAACTCTACTTTATATCCTTTACCCCCTCATCTCTTTACTAATATTTTGTTGATCCCATTTTGTAATGCCCGCAAATTATCCTTTACTGAGATTTCTCATTTTATTTCCAGAAATAAAACTATGATGTAAGATGTCTCCCATAGTTACTATTTAGATTGTTTCTGCTAAAACCACCTTTCTTTCTCTCATTCTGTCCATGCTTCTGCATAGATACAGTTTATTTTATTTTACTTTTTATTGTTATTTCATGATTTTAATTTGGCTGGTGTGTGCTTTTACTTGACTATGTTCCTTTTTGCAGTCAGAGCTGAATATCTTGGGGAACCTTTCTCATCCAAACATTGTGAGACTTTTGGGACACTGTGAGGAAGACAAAGAACTATTACTTGTATACGAATTCATGCCAGGAGGGAGTTTGGAAAGCCACCTTTTCAGAAGTAAGTAGTAAACAATATTAATATTGTAATTGTAATCTACTGTAGTTGGTTGGATGAGCTGTGATGCTGGTGATGGTGAAACATTGGCACCGTAGTTAATAGTTATTGTTAAAAGAAATTATGATTCAAGAATAAGATAACTAATACATTTAGTGATCATCATAAGTTGCAGAAATTGATATTGTGCCTAAACACCATGATAATAATCAGAAAAATAAATCATCTACCTGATGCCACAGTGCTAAAGCCAGTGGACAGCTGTGAACTTGTTTGAGTGACCGGATGGACTTAGATCTCAACTTTCTTGATTTTGTATCCATCAAGAAAATCCTGTTTCAATTGGTGAAAACTTATCCCAATGTAAGTTTTATCATTCAATAGGAAATTAGAGAGTAGCTCTTGTCTTAATGGTTTAAATTGTTGGAAACTCCTATATGTGTTTTTCTCATGTATGAGAGGAACACTTTAATTTCTAACAGCTGTCACATTAATGTTATCATTTTCATATTCGTTATTTTACTTCCTCATCAGATTACGGTTTAAAAAGTCTTAAACCCTACCATATAGATTCACATACATATGTTCTGAAAAATTATGGCTATAACCTACTTATGCATATCAATGCAAATAGTACCCATGCCATTGGAACAGTCAATTTTCTTATCATAGTGGACTCAACTTCTATTTTGGAGTGAAGAAAGCGGCCTCAATTCTCCAATCTTGTTGATAGTTCTGATCCAACAATGTATCTATACAATGCATGTTTTACTTTCTTGCTTTTGGAAGTTACAGTTATGTTACCTGAATATGATCTATTTATCATTGTGAAACTCTATAAAATGCTGTGTCAACCTTGCACAGGTTCATTCCAGACAAGTCTGAGCTGCATATTTTTTTAATGCTTTCTTTTTATTTATATATATATATATATATATTTTATAGAATCGCCTCCATTATTCATGTTTCTAAAATGATGCACTTTATGTAGGACGTTCAGTCTTTCCATCACTTTCATGGAGCATACGGCTCAAGATAGCAATAGGTGCAGCTCGGGCCGTTGCATTCTTACACTGTTCAAAAAGGAAAATCATATATCGTAGTGTTAAACCATCTGATATATTGCTTGATTTGGTAAACTCTTCCATCCTGATTTCTTGGTATAGAGAAATGTGTTTTTTTTTTTTTTTTTCATACTTTTTTGGAAAAAAAGTAGTATATCTATCTGGACTTTAGCCATTTTACATAGTATCCATTCTACTTAAGTATTTTGTATTAAACCTATTTAATGTTCTAATTAACATGTAAAATGAACGGATTCTATTCATATTAATGGCATAGGTCGTATAAATGGAGTTTGGTAGATACCGAAAGCAAATCACTCGTCCAAAAAGACTTAATTGCCCCTCGGGAGAAAAAATCCCAAGCCCTTTGTATTTCCCTTTCCCCCTCCAAATTTCTGAACCTAATCTACCTGCAACTCTCCATCTCTCGTGTACACTCCCTCTCTCCGGCAAGATCCAGACTACCTGCATGTCGCGGCTCTAGAACCTGGCGTCGTCGAAGACCCAGCTGACTTCGGGATCGTTGGGAATTCAGAGAATTAGGGGCTGAATGAAGCTAAACTTTCACAGACAGCAGAGAGGTTGAAGAAGACGGTGACGACGAGGACGAAGATGACGAAGAAGAAGAATTGAGACATGGGTTTTGTTGCAGGTGCTGGTGGAAGGCCTCTGGAATGCAATATTGGCCCAATCCAGATAATTTTGGTCCGGAGTTGGAATTTCATTCAGACTATAGCTGAATCCACATTCGTCGCCTCTCTGTGATATTAACCCACAGAACTTACAGATAGATGACAATGTTGAGTTTTTGGGTGATATTAATCCACAGTACTCACAGAGATGATGAATGTGAGAACTAGTTCTTGGGTGATATTAACCCCGGCATTATTCTCTGTGTGATATTAACCCACAGAACTTACAGAACTCTGTGTGATATTATTCTTGGTGGACCTCTTCTACAACCTTTTCTCTCTTCTGGGTCTCACCCATCTCATCGAACCAGACCCATCTAGCCCTGACGACACCACCCACCAACCCCAACCTCAATCCCTCTCTGCAGTCCTCATCCGAGAGATCCTCCCTGTGATCAAATTCATAAGACCTGCCCTCTGTGTAAAACTCTTTTTGTGCCTGAAAAATTGCAAGATGATTTCAATGAGTGGTTTTGGGCAGCTGCTGGGATGCCAGACTACTGTGGAGAGTATTCTTCTTTTGGTACTATTTTGGAGAGATGATGGAAAAGAAACTAGTTACCACCAGGTGTGTATAAATTTCAGAGAAATTTGATGTTTCATGTTAATGGGTGTTGGTGTTGATTGAAAATGAAATACAGAACCCTAGCCCGAGCGAAAAATGGGGAAAATGAACCAAAAAAAAAAAAAAAAAAGGTTAACATGAGGGGTAAATTCATCATGACCAAAGTACAAGTAGGTATTTGTATTGTGATTTAAAATACAAGTAGGTTTAGTACAAAATATCAAAATACAAGGGGTACTATGCAAAATGACTAAAGTATAGGTAGGTAATTTGGTTTTTTCCCTTTTTTTTTTTTTTGGGGGGGGGGGGGGGGGTGTGTATTTTGTTGTATGGTTGATATCTTAGTTTGCTTTTTACCCCCTCTTTTTTAATCTTATGCAGAACTATAATGCAAAAATTTCCAATTTTGGGTTAGAGAGGAATGGTCCACAGGGTGAAAATTCACATGTCTCCACAGGTGTCGTGGGCACAATTGGTTATGCAGCTCCTGAATATGTCGTTACAGGTACGATCAGTTCTTTGGTAGCAACCTTCATGGCTACAAGTTCTTGTGATTTCTGTGTTGATTTTTGATTGTTCATGTGTCACGACCCGGGCCCGAATTACAATAACCACGGGCCGTGAATCCATACTTACTCCCGTAAACCCCGAATTAATCGAAGTTAAAACGGAATCCACAAGGGATAACATCTTCAATAAACCTGTCAAATACACAATATTGCGGAAACATCTATATATTTGACAATAACAATTCAATTTACATGTATACAAAAGAATAAGGTCCTTATACATGTATCATTCCCATCGTTTCTTGTCAATCGGTGTATACCAAAAACACCATACAGTAATAATTAATTACATCCCAAAATGGTTGAACAAAATACTTTTTCAAACGTTTTCTCAAAATGTTATAATTCTTGCTCGCACTCGAATACCCATTTCAAACGGTATTCCGGCCGTCCCATTCGTTCAATTCTCCTGGAGGAACCGGAGCGGTCTCCTCCGCTGGCGCCGGGGGCGCTGTTGCGTCGGCAATGGCAAACGGGCCTGTGATGTCATCAATAACACTAATGAACACAACGGTTCAACAATATATAAACAATTCTTGTAATAGCACATGTTAATACATATACTGAATTCATTAAATCCATTTGCTAACAATTACCATTCTACATAAATCTAGATAATTCCTACAATGACAATAGATAACATAAGAGTTTATCAATAGACCTTCACTATCATAGCTTTTATTCATTTTCATTTCATTTCGTTTCGTTTCATTTACCATTTCGTTCATTCCATTTCATTTCCTTTCATTTACCATCTTCCCTCAAAGGAAGGATTCATCTTCCAAATGGAAGGCATCAATCAATATCCATAGATATGATCGGAATATGTGGGACTTACTAGTGTCCGGCCCAGGGACAACTAGCATCGCCACGGAGCTCCGTAACGCCCCCAAATCCATCTGCTGTAGCAGGATTATTCATTTCATTGTTACATTTAGTAACTGTTCATTAATTAATTCATTTATTTATTGCATTATCCAATTAAGCTCCGTAACGAGCTTAAGGAATTACTAAGTAATGTTTGATTCGGAAATCACACCACATCTATTAATTCTATTCAAGTTTACAATCAAATTTCTAAGCTAAACAAATGGGTGAAACGCTTGTTATTTAATGTACATGTTATTCTTGATGAACATCACTTTGATAGTAGTTTGTACATACAAATAAATTAAGCTAACACTTTTGCAGGTTTAGACATCACATTTGAGGAATTAATACTTAATCCGTTACCATTCTTTCCCTTTAATTTCCTTAATCTTGATAATCTTAGATTAGGGTGCAATTAGCTCTAACACTAATTTATAGACCCCTAATACTCATAGGAAGCGTAATCGGTTCTAAAAAAAAATGTCAATTTCCGCCCTCTGATCGATCGGACCCGGCTCGAATTACCTCCCAGTTACGAGCCTGTCCGATCGATCGGATGACAGTCCGATCGATCGGCCAGAAAAACCCCTCAGTTAAAAGACAGTCCGATCGATCGGACCTGGACGAGTTGCAGGTCTGGGAAAAACTTGATTTTTCTTTCCTTTTTCCTTTCTTCTCTTTTACACATTCAAATCACTTCCAATCCTACAAGAAAATGGAACTTCATGTTCCTCTTTCATACATCATCCATTTATCATTTCAATCAATCCAAAAACAAGTTTCCAAACTTAATGGAAAATACATAAACTCCAATCCATGGAAACTTAATAAACTTTTACAATGTTTAACACTAATCACAAGCAAGTGTTTATACTTGCCTCTTATGAAGTTTAATAGCAAAAACCCTCTTTCCTTTGCTTGGCTTTGAGATGAGAACCCCCAAATGAAACCCTAACTTCATGAAAACACAAAATACACAAATCTATAAGCCATTTGTGCTAGAAATCATGTCTAAGCAGTCCTTATGACTTGTAAACTCATTAAAACTTCAAACACTTACTTGTAGTTCGACTAGAGAAACCTTGAGATCTTTCTCAAGCTCTACACTTCGACAATGGAGGAAAAGGCTTGAAGAAGAATATGAAGTTGAGGCTACAATCCTAAAAATCCACTTGAATCACCCTTAATCTCACTCTTGATGGGGGAAGTATGGGAGAGAAAGGAAGAAGATGAGTCTAGGGTTTTGTTTGAAGTGAAATGAGCTCACTCCTTCATTTCATTCTAATATTAGGAGCTTTCACACTAAAAACCCCTCCTAATAAGCCTTATTACATTTTGAGTCAAATGAAGTCTCACTTGGTCCATTTGAGGTCAAATGGAATCGCGTTTATTATGAAAGTTAACGTACTATTCGAAATACACACGTTAGTATCAAGAATTTCCGTATTCGACGAAATACGGAAAAACCCGTATTTACGGAAAAGTCCTTAGCCTAACATGGTTGAGTCTAAACTCATTTAATCAACCTCATTCCATTCAAATCCATTCCATTATGCTAAATGCATCACTTGAGACTAATTTGTCTCTCTTTGGTCATCAACCTTGATTAATCCATTTATCCATGCTTAATTAGCATTAATCTCAATTAATTAGCCCTAATCATGATTAGTTTGGGTCGGGGTGTAACATCATGCTGTAGTGGACTTTCTTGATTTTAAACTAATCTTAATCTGCTTTCTAGTTTTATGCATGGGTGGATGTTGTTTGTGGTTTCTCTTCATCCAAAATTATTCTGTATGCCTAGTTACCTGGTGCGAAGCAATGTTTTTTATACCAACCAGCAGGTTTTGCTTTGGACATCAAACAACTGAATAAGCAAGATTGGGAATTTGGGGCCCGTTCGGCAACGTACTGTTCGGATGTTCTGAAGTTCCAAGGGGAAGAGAAGTAGAAAACACGTTTGGTCGATATTTATTGTCGTTCCAAACAATTCCTGGTATAGAAATCTCAAAATGATCTTACTTTGTGTTTTTTTTTATTAAAAAACAACTCATTGGCAACATTTATGACGTATCCAGTAAGCCGCGCAACTCTACACCCTCTCTGCAAAGGCTCTCTCTCTTTCCCCGTATTCATCCATCCCCTCTTCAAATGTCATTAAAATGCCCTCTTACAGTAGTAACAGTAAGGAAGAAATGCCCACTGATTGTATGGTAATTTTTCAGAATTCATTTTTTCAATTTCCCAGATTGATTTAGGAATTCTCTATAGCAAACATTTACAATGTCCATTAAATTTTTGATATGGAAGTTCAAAGAATTTTATTAAAATTTATTTATTTTACTTGAAAGTATTGCTTTTTTAACTTGAAATATATATGTAATAGATTTCACTTTCCCTGGCTATCATTTCAGCATGTAACAATGCAATTCTTCGTGCAATTTCAAAAATTGAATTGAGGTCTTACTCATTCCTTTCGGCATGTAGCAATGCAATTCGTTTCAGCTTGTGTACTGGACTTTTGTGATTTGGTCTTTCATGAATTAATATTTAGATATGAAACCATATTCTGAATACAATATGGATTTTGAGAGGAAATATTATAATGCTGTACAGTCAATGCATCTCCTAGGTTGATCATTCCATACTCAAGCACATGTTCAAAATCACAAAAAAGGTGGGTCACATGTTTATAGTCACAAAAAATGTCCCACATTGTAAATCCTATGAAAATGGGGCCCATGTGATCTAATTTCTGAAGGTGGGTACCGCATTGTAGTTTTTGAAAGGTATGTCCTATGCATAACAATAATATATTTATGTTAAAGGAATAAAATTATTATAATGTGACCAAACAAGTTTTGTACAACATATTCTCAGCATAATAGGTTAACGTAACGTTGCCAAACTAGTTCTACACAGCATAGTCTCAGCACAACCCGGTCTTGGCATATAATCGGCAACAGCACAAGAACAATGCCAAATGAGGCCTTGGTTTCTCGAAATTTTTGGCTGTGGCATTTGGTTTATATTTTCGTTTGGTGAGTCCAGCCTGTTTGGGTTGTTCACCGGTTCAGTTTTCTCTGAACTGGTCATTCATTATACCCTTGAAAATTTTGCATTCCCTGTATGAAGTGCTGCGCATATATTGCAGAAGTAGTGAAACATCATGATATTTCCTGTTCAAAGTCATGTTAGTATTTGAATTAGGTTTTCTAAGCGGTCTTTGTCTAGAAATGTAGCTAGAAAGAGAAACTCGCTTCAATCACAATGGATGACCATACAGCCTTGAAAAGGTGTTTGTGAACAGGTGAGCTGAATTGGAAGGTCTTGCTGATATGGTTTCAGTCACATACATTGTTGACTATTTTTGGACGACACATTGTTAAAACTCACTGTTATAAACTCCTAATGAGGAAATTTTCACTATAATGAAAATGTGATGATGAGGTAAGCAACATTTCAACTATTGACATGATGTGTTAGAACAAGAACTTTTATGGTGACTTCCAAGGTCCAACCCTTCTTATCACTTGCTTTAGGATTCAAACTGGTTTAACAGTTATTCAAATAAAAAGTCAAAAGAGCTAAGAACGATCATTACTTCATTCATTTTGGTCATAAAACTCTGCTTGAAAATCATAATAGCTATGAGAAGGTCATAGATTGCCTGAAACAGGGAAAAATAATACAATTTATTTATTGCTTGAAAAATATCTCAAATGGTTGAAGTTTCTATGATCTGAATAATGACTAGTGTGCCTGCATCAACATCAACCAGGCCATCTGCACGTGGAGAGCGACGTATATGGTTTTGGGGTTTTGTTGCTTGAGATGCTTTCAGGCCTACGGGCACTTGACAAAAACCGTCCAAGTGGAAAACAGAATTTGGTAGAGTGGGCACAACCATATCTATCTGATGAGAGGAAGCTATTATCACGGGTGATGGACAAGCGGCTTGAAGGCCAGTATCCATCCGAAGGTGCAGTTCAGTGTGCTCAGCTCATTCTCAAGTGTCTCATGTCTCAACCAAGAAAGCGTCCATCCATGACAGAACTGGTGGAAACATTAGAGCAGATTCAGGCCATAAAGCAAAAGCGTTTAAGAAACCAATCATGTGCATCTCGCTGACCACAATTACTTTGACCACCATGCACAAAACCGTTGCCCACTTCATCCCAACGTTGGTAATGTTGGAACTGGAAAAAATGACCATTACAAGGATGAATGTCTCTGGTGAAAGCAATCACCAAAATTGAGGTAATCTATTCCAACATGAACAGTTATGACGACAGTGCTATGTGCATGTCCAATTGTTTGTGCTTATTGGACAGCTTGTGTAATATCATCGTTATTGTTATTTTACTTTTCGTTAATTGTGAATTGTGGATGTGATGATTTGTATCAATTAACAATTGGATGATTGTATAAAATGATTATTTCTAATGTCTCAGGGAAGCTTGGTTGTTTCCACCTCAAATTGAGTTTAAATACTATAGTTTCTAACAGCTAACACAACCTTCTTTTGAGATGCAAGTGCAAATAAACTCTAGACAATCTTCATATCATCAATAAGATTAAACATGTTCAATATTTTTGCGATTTACAATTTCTGCTGCCCCTTTTCAGAGAGAGGTTGGACCCTCTAGTATTGCAATGTAGCCCACACCAAGTGCCAAAGTGAAATGTCTGGCCATAGAGCTTTGGGATTGTTCAGGAGGCAAAATGTGCTTTGCCATTGAATAAAATTAGTAAACCGCCTCTCACCCCATTCCTGATCAAGATGTCAGGATCTGGTTACGAATCAAAGTACATGTGCCTCTCCAAATCCGTTTATGACACCTAAAGTTCTTCCAAATTTCTTGTTTCAAAACATTCAAAAGGTTTGTCTTTGTGGCCCATCTGTTTCTCCTCTGGCCTGTATCATCAGTGGCATTATAGGCAACACAAACTGGAAGTACTGTCCCATTATTCTGAGCTGTGGCTGTCGAACGCCTTATCATCTAAGAAATCGACCTTAACACAATACTGTTTTACTGTGTTCTCTTCACTGAAAAATTTTCCTAGGATAAGATCCATGTGACACTGAGAAGTTCATCAGGTTTTTGCTTTTATTTAGTCAAAATGGATTTGGGAATTCGGGATAGAATGGATAGGATTGAGCCGGTCCTATTGATAGTTTGATAACCGCTGTAAATTGTAATTAGAGTCAAGGGGTTGGATAGGATCGAGCTGGTCCTCTTGATAGTTATGGATATTTTGATACTGGTTCTAAATTGTAATTGAGGCAAGAGGGGCTTAGGATTTCTGGACATAAAAGAGGTAAAAGTAGGAAAAGAAGTAGGAAAAAGGGATTTGGGACCGTAAAAAGGTAAACATGGTCCCTCTATTTAGTGGTTGATGGAAGATTTTCGTGATAACTTCTAGTGGGGACACCTTATGATTTATCCTTAACTGTTCTTATACGTAAGACCCTCCTCAGTGGACCCTGGGCTTGCACCCGCCGAATGAACTGGACCATTGGATCCACGAACCTTTTGTTTTTTTATAAATAGAAAGTCATTTAACTTTTGGGCCTCAAATCAAGGGATTAACCTGAAATTTTATATATGGGTCTTACTTATTGGGATCTTTCCACCCCTGATTTCCATCATCAATGGGTTCTAATGTACCTATCCCTCAAATTTTATTCCATTCTGAATAAAATTGACCATTGGATTGAACTGATAACAAAATGGCGGGTTCTAAAATTATTAAAATAGAGGGCTAAGATCAAAGGGTTATGATAATTTGATGGGCTTAAAATTTTGGAAAAATTAGACAAAAGTCCCTCACGGTCTTGTGAGGCCTCTAGTCCAACAACCTTTTCTCTAAGGTATATAGTCAATAAAGTTGGACATATTTTGACGAGAAACCCCTATATATGCCACTTGCAGGAGCATTTGGTTGTGTTTCAAAGGACATCTCTGTTCTCAACTGAAAGCATGATGATGGAGAAGGAAGCCGAGTGACAAGACAATCCACTTCTTTATGCGGGCCTTCTGCATGTTCTCATGCGACCCCTATCATAGAATTTGTCCTTTTCAATATGAAAATTAGATAGTCTTCTCAAGTTTTTTGATCTGTTCTGTAAATTCAACAATGAAGGTTCCATTAACCCACCCCGCTAGATAGTCTTCTCAAGTTTTTGATCTGTTCAGCAAATTCAACAATGAAGGTTCCATTAACCTACCCCTACCAAAATATATATATATATATATATATATATTATAAAGGATTGCTCTTAATAAATGATAAAATGCCTATACAAAGAAAGCCTATTCTCTATGAAGAGTTTGACTCAATATAGTTTGAGTCCAACATCATATTGATTTGAATTGTTTATAATATATTATTTGAGTGTTTTATAGTATATAGGGGATTTTATTAGAAAAATCTAGAAATATAGCCATTTATTCTAAAAGGTCCTCGTAAATTTTATAGCACTAATGAGGTTCTCTCGCCAAATTTTTATATATATATATTTTTTTACTTTTTGTGAGTGACAATGGCTCCCCTCATCACACCAATTTACCACCTTCCGTAAAAATTCACTCAATTTGAGTAGGATCCACCAAGAATCCTTACATGATATAAAAGTGAATAATAAATTCATAACACTTTTCAATAGAACTCTCAAGTAGAAAAATTGACGAGGGTGAATTTGGAAAAAATAAATAAAAATAGTTGCTTGAATAGCGAGCTGCCAAGAAAGATTCGGAGAAAGGCGCTTCCAACGAGATGAATTGGCATATGTACATGGGAGAGTACCCGAGGATGTATCATACTATGACAAGCACAAGCCCGTGCTTTCATCCACAGAAATACCAACACCCATCTCTTTCTTCCTACTTCCTATGTATGTGAGAGAGAGAAAGATTGAAGATTGATTATTTCAAGAAAGTGGTCTATATCAACCTCTGCACCTTGAAAACTCTATAGACGGAAGGTCTTTGGAGGCTACGCGCACTGTGTCTTCTATATCTTCCCTTCCCTTTCTTCCAACTTCCTATGTGAGAGAGAGATTTATTCTTTATTTTCAGGAAGTTGCAACTTGGTATACCGAAGGGAGGAGAGAGAAAGATGGAAAATTTCTGGATAGCGCAATTTGACTCGTCCAGCAGTAGCAGTCCCAGCTCGACCGGACCATCAAGCCCAGGGAATGAAAAAAAGGGAAGAAGAAGGAACAAAAAAATCACATTTCTTGATGAACCCAGATGAGGTTTTTGATATGAGCCTCATACTCGGCTGTTGCCCAATCCATCCCTTCCTTAAAAGAGCAGGCGACTTCGGCACGAGAAGATGATTGGATTTCGGCATGTTCCTTCTGCAGGGACTCGATATCGACATCCTTTCTCGCTGCCTCAGTGTCCCTCTTTGCCAGCTCGGCCTCCAGCTCGTGCACCCGTTTCACCTTCCCCTCGGCTGCGCCCTTCAGATGGCTATTCTCAGCCCGCAACTTTATGATTTCGGCCTTCGCCGCTTGTTGATCCGCTGCGAGCTCAGCTTTTTTCTCCTCCATCTTCTTTAATTCTCCGGCGCTGGTTTCCAGCGCGCCTCCCAACTTCCTCTTCTCCCCTTCCAACTCGGTGACTCTCGCAGCTGTCTTCTCGGTCCTCTCCAAGATTACTTGCAGCCTCTGTACATTCTGTAAAAGAAGATAACATGTTAAGATAGATGGCTGAGACACAGTACTTGGAGAAGCAAGTGAATTAGAACTCACCTCGATCGACGCCCTCATCGACGAATAGATGAGGCTCAGCTGACTGGCCTTGCTATGCCTCTCCATGTCTCTCGAGAGAGCACAAGCCCTGTCGACCGCCATAACGGTCCCAGAGTGGGTGCCAACCCGGTCTTCGACATTCAAAAACTGCCTGGGATTGATTTGCAAGTCAGGCTTGAAAGGGGTAGGCGGTATGGTACGCAGACAAAGTGGGGCCATCCCGACAGGCTGCTCCGACCCGCCCTCCACCCAGGGCCTCTTTTCAGGAGGGGGCATCTCTCCCTCCTTCTCGGTCTCGGTCGGCCTCCCCCGAGCCTCCTTGGCCGACTCCTCTGGCCTGCTCCTCTTCTCTTGAAAAGGCCCTGTGGCACTTTTCTTCTTTAAGGATGAGACCCCGGCCACATCGGAGGCTCCGTAGGGCGCATGGGCAGAAGAGCTAGAGGCGGTACCGGATCCGTTGGGTGCACGCTTTGAGGAGGGCGGGGCTTGGCCATTGAAGATCATCACCCCCAGATCCTTCAGTGGAGGACGTTGTCCATCCATCTCTCCTTCCACTCCTCTTTCTTCTTCTTTTGGGTCTGAAGAGGAGATGTCCTCCACAATCCTGATCGGATTGGAGGCCTCAACCACTGAAGAATCCTGCCCGCTGGTCTCGGCTAGAGCGAGTACCACCTCTCTGATCGGCCTGCTGGGAATTTCGAGCGTTCTTTTGATGTAGGACTGGTACCTTGGCTTGTATCCAAGCAGGGAGAAGGCGGCTCGAGTCTCGTGACCGTGGTAACTATAAACCTTCCGGAACTAGGCCTCGTTCCTCTTCTAGCGGTCCAAGGAGGCCTCCTTCCTTCTTCGCTGATGCCTGCACAAAAAACAAGGAGAAAACATTAGCTCGGCAAAATAATGAATGATATGAACACCACACCCTAAGGGAAATAAAATATTTACTCGGGGGAGCCCCGAGTTTCCAGGGGATCTGGATCCTCCTCGCTGCTTCGGTCACGGATGGCCTGAACTCCCAGTTCCCCGAAACAAGCATACGCTCATCCCCTGCGTACTTACTCGAATCCTCTAAGGCAGTTACCAGGGGCCGACTTTTCGCCTTGATTCAGAGGTAATAGGTATCCTCGTCCCCCGCCGACTTGCAAATGTCATAGACATCTTCAATGTCGTGCACACCAAGATCAATGTCGTGCACACCAAGATCAATGTCGAGGATCCTGTTAAGCTCGGCGACGCTCATGATTATCTTGAAACCATTAGGCATTAACTGGAAGGAACAGAGCCGCCAAGTGCTCAGGCACGATCTGAGAAGGTGGTGAACAGGAAATCTAACCCCACCTCCGATAATCGATACTAAGGGGAAGGGCATCCACTTGTCAAAGTGGAAAAGGGCGTCAAAGCCACCCTCGAGATCCATCGGCTTCACCAACACATCGTCGGGTATCCTATACGCGTTTCTAAGTGCCTCCAGGGCTTAGGCATTCTCTACCTAGTGACTGTAAATCCCCATATCTAGAAGCTAAAAAGGGAGGCAGAGACGACAGGTGAAAATCCACAGAAAAGAAAAGAACAAAAGAAAAATCCTAAAGAGGGACTAAAGGAGCAAGGCAAGATAAGAAAAGAAGACTCACAGAAAAAGAGGGCAAATGATGTGAAAAACGAAGATTTCTCGATTCAATTAGTCTTGGTCTCGGCAAAGTATCTTCTCCGGCAGAGTTCTGTTCAACCAAAAGCCAAAAGTAGGGAAAGGAAGAAGGAACACCCCTCTTTATAGAGGAAGAAAAAGACGCCCCTTAAAAGCACCGTGCGAAACGTCGCTTTGAACTTTCCACACGTCGTTTCAGTACAAGCAGCAACCAAGCAGAAGAAGACGCGTGGCACCGCTAGTTCACCCCCGCAATAACTCCAGCGCATCATTAATCGCCTTGGGCTTCGGTACAAGTAGCAACCAAGCAGAAGAAGACGCATGACACTGCCAGTTCACCCCTGCAATAACTCCAGCGCATCATTAATCGCCTCGGGCATGTGAAGCGACATGCGTATGTCCGGCCAGGCAAAATAATAAAGGCACACCATTTATTGCCTCGGGCAGACGAAGCGGTATTGTGATAAGATTTGGACGCCAGCAGACGTCAGCAAACTGCCACCGAGATGGAGTCTAGGCGCAAGAGTGTTCTTAGCTCCGGACCTCAGAATATGGAAATTCCATAAGGTCAGGAGCTAGGGGGCAATTGTGTGAGGGCATTTTCATAATCCCAAAGATAAGTCTAACTTCGACAAAAATACCAATTAAGTTTGCCCCGGTCTCGGTCCTCCCCATCTAGGCACCACCTCGGGTTCGGCATTCGGTTCTCGATGGTCTCGGTAAGAAGAGTTGATAGGTCCCATCTCGACTCCAGTGCTGGCATACCCGTCTCGGCCTCGGTGTCTCCAGTCGACCAAGATAAGCGCCAAACGTCAATCATAATAAATGCCTTACGAGCCGTCGATAGGGCACGCGTCTGATAAGAAGTTGACCTTATAATATGGTCACGTTCGCAGCCATATAAGGTATGGACTGATGGGACAAGACTTCCACCTACCCCCACTAAGGATGTAGGGTATGGCCTGATGGGATGTTCACTTTTTACCTACCCCCACTAGGAAAACTCCTGATGAATCCCAACACCTATATATATGCACACAAGGTGAGTCCAAAGGGGTAAGTGGAAAAAAGTATATCTACATCCACTTTCTTTCTTCCTCATCCGCCTCTTGGCCTAATGACTGAACTAACTTAAGTATCGGAGGGCCTTGTGCTGACAACAGCCAGGGTCTCTGATCCTTTGCTTCTATTCCTTTCAGGTCAGCAACCGGCCGAATCTTCCCAAAGCAGTTTTACACCATCTAAGTAAGTCTGCGAGACTTTTTGCACTTACAATAGTATACATTTATTCTGTTTTTTTTTTTCCTTGAATTCATGAAACTGGTTGCTTCCATGGTACAACTGCAATCTAGTACATATTATAAATCGAAAGCAGATGACTGATAACTTGCCACTAGGAGGATTTGCTCATCCTTTTGTTGTAGAAATAGGCCCCAATTCTTCTTCTCCTTCTTTTTCCTTATAATCTCATTTTTGTTGCAAATGTTATGGTCATTAGCAAATGATGTAGAGAGGGATTTGTGTAAAATGAAGAGAAGAGACGAGTAACATGTTTTCACCAAAACGAGATCCGGAGAAGAAGATGAGTGATAGAATTGGAGATGGGTGAGGCTTGAGAGAGATGGAGAGGTTCTTTTTTTATTTATTTTTTTTGCAAGAGAGCTTCTCTTTTTTTTTTTTTTTTTGGCCCTCTTTCAGATGATGGGGGTGAGAGGAACAATCGAAATATTGAAAGGAAGAGGCAAACCCGGTCTCCGACGAAGAGTCCAGAAACAAAGTTTTGCTTGAGTTTCCCATTTTGGGCTTTCCATCTCCACATATCCCTCATCCCTCCACATGTCCCTTGACCAACTGAGCCACTGAGCCGACATCCATGCAAATGAGGCATTCGTTTTGGGCTTTATATTGTTGAAATAATCCAAGTCTCCAACAATGATCTGTAGCTGGTTTGGAATGTTTGAGCAATTGGTTTTACATAACAGGATTGTTAAAGATGTGATAATGTAACTGAATCATGGAAAGTTTGTCTGCTTCCTTTTATTAGTTGTAGCCGATACTTGTGATTGACTTTTTGTTGCATCTAAGTATAGCACGCTCTTTATTTATTTTTTTTTTTTTTGTGTTCCTTCCGACTCTTCTAAACTAACCTCAGATTTTTTTTTTTTTTTTTTTGCACCTACTTGATAAAAACTCACATTTTGTCAAGTCTGAATAATTTCGGTCCAGTCTAACAGGTATCACGTAAGGATTTCTTCTATATGAATTACTTGGAGATTTTGCACGTGCAAGTATTTCAGATGACTACAAAAATTGAATTCCCGACCTATTGGGGTAGAGAATCTGCCTTTTTGCTTGAGCATACCAAGAATATATCTGTCTGGAAAATGTGATCAATAGGCAATCATCTCAATTAGACACAGGTCCCTTTCTTTTCTATCCACAAAATTGTGATAATAAAAAGGGAGAACTCAGAGCTTGTTTACCTTGGCAGGTTCTGTGATGATATCTTGGTCCGTTGGAATTTGGATTTTTTTTATAAATCGAAACTCATAAACATCGCACTGGGGACCATTCCACCAGCTCCTGGCAGAGGAAGAGTCGAGAAGCATGGAGGTGTCTAGCATTTGTTGATCCACCTCCATCCCTTTTGTTGCCGTCCACTTGGCATACATCCAATTAAGTGGAGCCCACCAGCAAGGGGTATAGAGAAATTAGCGAGCGGGGCACTTTCTTCACTTTTATAACAGGAGTATAGATTTACCATCTCTTGTAATGTCATAATGACCGGTCAAAATTCCAATATGATGGCTTATCAAGTGATGCCATGTCAACAAAACGTGTGATGGAGTAGGAAACCCCTCAGCACAAATCTTGTAACCAATCAACAATCGAATCGCAATCGAAAGTCTTCGGAGACCATGCGCATTGACGACTGTAATCTCAGCGCACTGTTTCTTCTGTTTCTATTCTTCCAGTCTCTTTCTTCCTACTTCCTGAGAGAGAGAGAGAGAGAGAGAGAGTTTACCTCTTGAGGAGAGAGTTTTCTTCTTATTTTCAAGAAGTTGCAACTTGGTATACCGACGGGAGGACAGAAACAGAGATGGGAAATTTCTGGATACCGCAATTTGACTCGTCCAGCAGTAGCAGTCCCTGCTCGACGAGACCTTCAAGCCCAGGTAATGAAAAAAGGGAAGGGAGGACAGAAAGAGAGATGGAAAATTTCTGGATAGCGCAATTTGACTCGTCCAGCTCGACCAGACCTTCAAGCCCAGGTAATGAAATAAGGGAAGAAGAAGGAACAAAAAAAATCAGATTTTTTGATGAACCCAGATGGGCTTTTCTTCCTCTTGCTCTAAAACTCTGGTTAGTTTTTCATGTGGGTTGTGTTTTTTTGCCTTTTCAGTTCCTAGTTTGAGTAATTCAAGATATCTACTGTATTCTCTCTCTTTCTCCTGGTTCTGGAAAGAATTCATCTTTTTTTTTTTTTTTTTTTTATGTTTCATCTTCTGGGTCCTTCTATTTCCGTGATATAGAAACAGAACCTGGCATGGGTTGCTTTCTCTAAATCTCCTTTCTCCTTTTGTGTACATTTGTGATTTTTTCAAATACAATATTTTTCTCTGTGACTGTTTTTTCATGTGCTGCTCTGTTTTCTTCTCTCATTTTGATTCACAAACCTCTCCAGTTTTGCATAATCTCACATGGGTTTCTTCAAGTTCTCTGTTATTTTTCTTTTCTTTTAAATTTGCAGAGATTTCAAAGAACAGCAGCAATGAAGGGACGCATTCGGGAACTACGAGTGCATTTACGAGCAGCATTAATGAGGTGTCCCCAAAGATTTTCAGTTTTGCAGAGTTGAAGAAAGCGACCAGGAAGTTCAGTCCCGATACACTTCTTGGGGAGGGAGGTTTTGGGCAGGTTTTCAAGGGTTGGATTGATGAGAAGACATTAGCACAACCCAAGGCCGGAAGTGGGACGGCTATTGCTGTCAAGAAATTGAGTCCAGAGGGCTTGCAGGGAAGGGAAGAGTGGCAGGTATGTCCATTCAATCCAATATTTGTTTGGAAAATTTTGAGGAAAGAAAGTAAAAGCAGAGATTTATGCATAGGGCCCATTTGGTTTCATAGAATTGAATTCTTAGGAATTCAAAGAAATCTACTTGCGAAAGTAGTTAAAATTAAAGAAATAAAGGTGAAATTCTGGCTATGGAATTATCTCTCCTTTTAGGAAAATGATGGAAAGCGAATACTCACCCATCACCCTATTAGATTAAATGGTCCCATTTACAACCCTATTTTATATTCTTCACCCCTCATCTCTTTACTAATCCTTTGTTAAACTCATTTTGTAATCATGCAAGAAAATGGGCCTTTACTGAGAATTTTCATTTTATTTCCTGAAATAAAACTATGATTGAGGATGAAATTAAGATGTCTGCCATAGTTACTATTTAGATCATCTCTCTCTCTCTCTCTCTCTCTCTCTCTCTCTCTCTCTCTCTCTCTCTCTCTCTCTTCATGCTTCTGCTTAAATACAGTTTATTTTATTTTATTTGCTTTTGTAATTTCATGATTTTAATTCTGCTGGTATGTGCTTTTATTTTACTTAGCTATGTTCCTTTTTGCAGTCAGAGGTGAATATCTTGGGGAGCGTTTCTCATCCAAACCTTGTGAGATTTTTTGGACACTGTGAGGAGGACGAAGAACTACTACTTGTATACGAATTCATGCCAAGAGGGAGTTTGGAAAACCACCTTTTCAGAAGTAAGTAGTAAACAATATTAATATTGTAATTGTAATTAACTGTAGTGGTTGGATGAGCTATGATACTGATGATGGTGAAAAATTGTCACTGTAGTTATTGTCAAAAGAAATCATGATTCAAGATTAAGATAACTAATACTTATAGTGATTATCTTAAGTGACAATTTAAGGATGTATTCCCATAGTTACCATTTAGCTCGTTGCTGTTAAAAAACACCTTTGTTTTTCACATTATATTCATGCATGCTTCTCCATGAATACTTTTTTTAAAATAAACATTAGTAATTAGTTTACTTTTTAATTTCATTATTTTAATTCTGCTTCTATGTGTATTTGTTGTCGATGTAACTATGTTCCTTTTCGCAGTCAGTGGTGCATTTCCTGGGGGGAGTTTCTCATCCAAACTTCGTGAAACTTTTGGGATACTGCTGGGAAGACAAAGAACTGCTACCTGTATTATGCCAAGAAGGGATTTGGAAAGCCACCTTTTCAGAAGTAAGCAGTAAACCATATCATTATTGTAATAAACTGTAGTGGATACTGATGATGGCGAAAAATTGGCACATTTTTTAAAAAAGAAATCATGATTCAGGATTAATATAATAAGTGATCATCATAAGTTTCAGAAACTAATATCGTGCCTAAACACAATGATAATAATAATAATAATAATAATAATAAATCATCTACCTGATGCCATGGTGCTAATTTTGGTGGATGGCTTTGATCTTGTTTGAGTGACTGGATGGGCTGAGATCTCAACTTTCTTGTCCTTATTCTCTACACCTCTTAATACATGCTGGGAGGGGCTGGAATAACTTTTTGATTTTTAAATCTATTAGGGTTTCAAATCCATGAAGAATATACTGTTTCAATCAGTGAAAATTTCTCCCAGTTTAAGTTTTATCATTCAATAGGAACTTAGGGAGTAGCTCTTATCTTAATAGTTCAAGTTGGAAACTGTTAGAATTTGTATTGGCTAATTCTTATAGTTTGAGCAAAACTTGTGTTCTTAGTCCAAATTGAGCTGTATTTTCTGTTTCTTTTAGATAAGGACTGTGAAGGAACCCAGATGTTGTGAAAGACTACTTCTGGATACTTGTGATAAGTCTTGAAGACTTCTTCTCATTCTTGAAGATCTCTAAAGAAGTCCTCCTGGAATTTTCTGCGCTCATTCTGCGTACTTTTCCGGAATATGGTCTCGCTATAGCGAGCCACAGTTCTGGCGCAGACAGAACCTGCGCACTCTATAGCGAGTTCTCCTCGCTATAGCGAGCTGTCCAGTCCTTGTCCCTTCAGGACTCTTTCTAAGCTGACGTTCTCTATCTCTTTTAAAGAATTCTACTTTCCTACAAACAAGTCTTGTGCACGAAACTAAAGCTATTTAAAGAGCCCTTGCAACCACTACAAAAAATAGAGAGAGCTATTAATTTTCTCAAGCATTATTCTTTGATTCTAGAGAGTTTTGGTGGGCCAATTCTTGCAAGGGAGATTGTGCTGAAGTTCTTATTCTTCTTCTTCTCCTCTCAAGCACCTTGAAGGGGTATTCAAGGTGGGTTTCAAGCAAGCACGTGGAAGGTGAACGGCGGGTTGTCGACGAGTACTCCACAGTCCTTTAGGTTGAGTTTCAACTGGGTCAGGTCCTGTGAGTTATTTGTAATCTTCATTTTTATAGTGCATTGCTTTCTGTGGCTTTTGCCACTCGTGGTTTTTTCCCGAGCAGGGTTTTCCACGTAAAAGTTCTGTGCCTCTTCTCTTTGTGTGGTGATTGTTTATTTGAGATTTTTTTTAGTTTAAAATTGCATACAATAATCTGAGATAGGACCTTAGCCTGTGTTAAGGCTTAAATAGAAGGTTGTTTTCAAATCTTCATAAACAACTCAAGAGCACTACGATGTGACTCTGTAGTGTGTCATGCCTCATATTATCCTTTATGTGTTTTTTTCATGTTTAAGAGATCACATGAATTTCCAACAGTAGTTGCAATCATAATATCAGTTTTGTAATCATTATTTTACTTCCTCATCAGATGATGGGTTAAAAAGTATTCAACCCTACCATATAGATTCATATTCATATGTTCCTCAAAATTACAACTGTAACCTACTGACCTATGCATGTCAATGCAAATACCCATGCCATTGGAACAGTCAATTTTCTTTTCAATGTGAACTCAAGTTTTATTTAGGAGTGAAGGAAGCTGCCTTGCCTCAATTCTCTAATCTTGATAGTTCTGATCAAACAACATACCTATACAATGCATATTTTACATGCATGTGATCAGTTTCTCGCTGCGAAACACTGTAAAATGCTGTGCCAACCTTGCACAGGTACAGTCCAGACAAGTCTGAGCTGTATTTTTTTCCCTTGCATCCGTTATTCATATTTCTAAAATGGTGCATTTTATGTAGGAAGTTCAGCCTTTCAACCACTTTCATGGAGCATACGGCTCAAGATAGCAATAGGTGCAGCTCGGGGCCTTGCATTCTTACACACTTCAGAAAGGCCAATCATATATCGAGATGTTAAAACATCTAATATATTGCTTGATTTGGTAAACTCTTCCAGCCTGATTATCCTGCCATAGAGTTTTTTTTTTCTTTCTTTCTCGGGGGCGTGGGGGTGGGAGGTTTGAAGAACTCTTTGTATGTTTGAATTCTTAGTTTTATTTTTTTAATCTTCTGCAGAATTATAATGCAAAACTCTCTGATTTTGGATTAGCGATGAGCGGCCCATATGAAAGTTCATATGTCTCCACATGTGTCATGGGTACCCATGGTTATGCAGCTCCTGAATATTTGGCTGCAGGTAATATCAGTTCTTCTGTAGCAACCTTCATTGCTACAACTTCCTATTGTTTCAGTGCTGTTTTAATGGTTTGCATCGTAGTGGACTTTCTTTAATTAAAACTAATCTCAAACTGCTCTCTAGTTTTTATGCATGGATGGATGTTGTTGGTAGTTTATCTGTATCCAAAAATATTCTGTAGGACTGGGAATTCGGTTTCTCAAAACATAATGTTGACCATGGCGTTTTTGACTGCTGTGGCATTTGGTATTTTCGTTTGGTGACGGGGCCTGTTTGGCTTGTTCACCAGCTCATTTTTCTCTGAACCAGTAGTTCATTATACCCTTGAAAAATTTTCATTCCCATTATGAACTGTCTGGGTGTGTTCGGATACTGCGGAAGCTAGTAGTGAAACATTTGTAAAATTTGATATGGTTTGCAATACAAATCAAACCTATGGATCTAGATTTATGCATTAAACAATATATGATCTCAAATAATATAAAAGCGTACCTTGCGCCATGATCTTGATGATGAGCAGATCTCTTCTCTCAAATAGGGTTTTCTCCTATCTCTCTTATCACCCACTCCAATATCTCATTAGGTTGAGAGAGGACTGGAAAACCATATATATATATATATATATAGATATGCCCTAAAGAGATTTCTTCCCATTAAAGAAATCTAATAAAGGTGAGTTTCCTTAATTCCCTCAAATCAGCCAACAAGAATTCTATTTGATTGAGCTTACTAAAATTGAATCCAAGATAAACTTAATAAAACAAAAAACTAATAAGGGAAAAGTAACTTAAATTAGTGGGCTTAAACCGTGGGTCCCAACAGTGTTGCACATGTGGTCATGAGGACCACTCACGTCTAACAACATTGTGATATTTCTTTTTCAAAGTCATCTTAATATTTGAATTAGGTTTTGTAACTGCTCTGTCTGGAAATGTAGCAGAAACTCGCATCAATGACAAAGGATGGCCATTTAGCCATGCAGAGGTGTTTGTGAACATCTATTGGAACTTGGAAGGCCCTGCTGATATAGTTTCAGCCACAGACATTGTAGACTGTTGTTTGCAGGACAAATTGTTAAAACTAACTGTTATGAACTCCATTAGAAGGAAATTTTGACTAAGATAAAAATGAGATTGATGAGAAAAAGTGACGATCTCAACTATTAACATGATGTGTTAGAACAAGAAGTTTTTTGGTGACTTCCAAGTTCCAACCCTTCTTATCACTTGCTTTAGCTTGGATTCAAACTGGTTAAACAGTTATTCAAATAAAAAGTTAAAAGATCTAATAACAATCGTTACTTCTTTCATTTTGTTCATAAAACTCTGCTTGAAAATCATAATAGCTATGAGAGGGTCATCGATTGCCTGCAACAGGGAAAAATAATACAATTTATTTATTGCTTGAAAAATATCTCAAATGGTTGAAGTTTCTTTGATCTGAATAATGACTAGTGTGCCTGCATCTAACATCAACCAGGCCATCTGTACGTGAAGAGCGATGTATATGGTTTTGGGGTTGTGTTGCTCGAGATGCTTTCAGGCCTACGGGCACTTGACAAAAACCGTCCAAGTGGAAAACAGAATTTGGTAGAGTGGGCACAACCATATCTATCTGATGAGAGGAAGCTATTATCTCGGGTGATGGACAAGCGGCTTGAAGGCCAGTACCCATCCGAAGGTGCAGTTCAGGCTGCTCAGCTCATTCTCAAGTGTCTCGTGTCTCAACCAAGAAAGCGTCCATCCATGACGGAGGTGGTGGAAACATTAGAGCAGATTCAGGCCATAAAGCAAATGCCCGAAGAGACCAATCCTGTGCATCTCGCTGACCACAATTACTTTGATCACCATGCGCAAAACCGTTCCCCACTTCATCCCAAGGTTGGTAATGTTGGAACTGGAAAAAATGACCATTGCAAGGATGGATGTCTCTGGTGAAAGCAATCACCAAAATTGAGGTAATCTATTCCAACATGAACAGTTATGACGATAGTGCTATGTGCATGTCCAATTGTTTGTGCTTACTGGACAGCTTGTGTAATATCATTGTTATTGTTATTTTGCTTTCGTTAATTGTGAATTGTGGATGTGATGAATTGTATCAATTAACAATTGGATCATTGTATAAAATGATTATTTTTGATGTCTCAGGGAAGCTTGGTTGTTTCCAGCTCAATTTGAGTTTAAATACTATTTGCGATTTGTATTTATTTGAAGTTTCTAACAGCTAACACAACTTCTTTTGAGATGCAAGTGCAAATAACCTCTAGACAATCTTCATATCATCAATAAGATGAAACATGTTCAATATTTTTGCGATTTTCAATTGCTGCTGCCTCTTTTCAAAGAGAGGTTGGACCCTCTAGTATTGCAAGGTAGCCCACACCAAGTGCTAAAGTGAAATGTTAGGATTGTTCAGGAGGCAAAATGTGCTTTGCCATTGAATAAAATTAGCAAACCGCATCTCACCCCATTCCTGATCAAGATGTCAGGATTTGGTTACGAAGCAAAGTACATGTGCCTCTCCAAATCCGTTTATGACACCTAAAGTTCTTCCAAATTTCTTGTTTCAAAACATTCAAAAGGTTTGTCTTTGTGGCCCATCTGTTTCTCCTCTGGCCTGTATCATAAGTGGCATTATAGGCAACACAGACTAGAAGTAGTGTCCCATTATTCTGAGCTGTGGCTGCCGATTGCCTTATCACCTAAGAAATCAACCTTAACACCTTACTGATTTACTGTGTTCTCTTCACGGACAAATTTTCCTAGGATAAGATCCATGAGACACTGAGAAGTTCATCAGGTCTTTGCTTTTATTTAGTCAAAATGAATTTGGGAATTTGGGATGGAGTTGGATAGGATTGAGCCGGTCCTCTTGATAGTTATGGATATTTTGATACTGGTTCTAAATTGTAATTGAGGCAAGAGGGGCTTAGGATTTCTGGACATAAAAGAGGTAAAAGTAGGAAAAGAAGTAGGAAAAAGGGATTTGGGACCGTAAAAAGGTAAACATGGTCCCTCTATTTAGTGGTTGATGGAAGATTTTCGTGATAACTTCTAGTGGGGACAACTTATGATTTATCCTGAACTGTTCTTACACGTAAGACCCTCCTCAGTGGACCCTGGGCTTGCACCCGCCGAATGAACTGGACCATTGGATCCACGAACCTTTTGTTTTTTTTATAAATAGAAAGTCATTTAACTTTTGGGCCGCAAATCAAGGGATTAACCTGAAATTTTATATATGGGTCTTACTTATTGGGATCTTTCCACCCCTGATTTCCATCATCAATGGGGTCTAATGTACCTATCCCTCAAATTTTACACCAATATGTGGATTGAATTGATAACAAAATCGTGGGTTCTAAAACTATTAAAATAGAGGGCCAAGATCAAAGGGTTATGATAATTTGATGGGCTTAAAATTTAGGGAAAATTAGACAAAAGTCCATTAAAGTCTTGTAAGGCCTCCCGTCCAACAACCTTTTCTCCTACAGCTGGACATATCACGGCGAGAAACCCCTGCATATGCCACTTGCAAGAGCATTTGGTTGTGTTTCAAAAGACATCCAAGTTCTCAACTGAAAGCCTGTTGATGGAGAAGGAAGCCGAGTGACAAGACAATCCACTTCTTTATGCGGGCCTTCTGCATCTTCTCATGCGACCCCTATCATAGAATTTATCCTTTTCAATATGAAAATTAGATAGTCTTCTCAAGTTTTTGATCTGTTATGCAAATTCAACAATGAAGGTTCCATTAACCTACCCCTACCCCAAAAAAATATATATTATAAAGGATTGCTCCCCAATGTATTATAAAGGATTGCTCATAATAAACGATAAAAGGCCTATACAAAGAAAAGTATTCAAAGAAAAGCCTATTCTCTATGAAGAGTTTGACTCAATATAGTTTGAGTCCAACTTCAAATTGATTTGAATTGTTTATAATATATTATTTGAGTGTTTTATAGTATATAAGGGATTTTATTAGAAAAATCTCGAAATATAGTCATTTATTCCGAAAAGTCCTCGTAAATTTTATAACACTAATGAGGTCCTTTCGCCGAATTTTTATATATATATTTTTTTACTTTTTGTGAGTGACAAAAGCTCGCCTCATCACACCAATTTACCACCTCTCGTAAAAATTCACTCAATTTGAGTAGGATCCACCAAGAATCCTTACATGATATAAAAGTGAATAATAAATTCATAACACTTTTCAATAGAACTCTCAAGTTGAAAAATTGACGAGGGTGATTTTGGAAAAATAAAATAATATTTGCTTGAATAGCGAGCTGCCAAGAAAGATTCGGAGAAAGGCGCTTCCAACGAGATGAATTGGCATATGTACATTGGAGAGTGCCCGAGGACAACATCCACAGAGATACCAACACCCATCTCTTTCTTCCTACTTCCTATGTACGTGAGAGGGAGAAAGGCGCTTCCAACGAGATGAATTGGCATATGTACATTGGAGAGTACCGAGGACAACATTCATCATAGCCCACATTGCATTAAATGAAGGTTCAATCAGCTCATGCTGCATTAAATGCTAGTCATGTTGGGCCTGATCTCGCCCTGATTTGTTGGCGGCTGGGGTCCCATCGGATCCTTTCTTGGACCCTGCCCTGATATGGCTGTAGCCTCCAGGTATGACTTTGCCAGAGATTGGGTAGAAGTGGACGGCTCGGATGCCATGTACGTCCCATCAGCGCGTGCCCAAACCCTGCCACGTGTCTGGATGCCAGGCGTGGCTGTCCAAGCCCACCTTGAGCAGAACTCATCATCTCGGCTGTGGCCGAGATGAGTACCCCTTTCCTGGTACGGGGCTTGACCGAGATGGGGTGGTCTCGGTATGGTCTCGGCAAACATCTCAACTTCCCGTGTCGGGACCCTTTCAGCCGAAACGGAACTTTGGCAGAGATCACCGTCATTCTTTGGCTAACTGGCGCATTAAGGGATCCCCCACACAACTCTATAGACGGAAGGTCTTCGGAGACGCGCGCAGTGTCTTCTGTATCTTCCCTTCTCTTTCTTCCAACTTCCTATGTGAGAGAGATTTCTTCTTTATTTTCAGGAAGTTGCAGCTTGGTATACCGAAGGGAGGACAGAGAGAGATGGGAAATTTCTGGATAGCGCAATTTGACTCGTCCAGCAGTAGCAGTCCCAGCTCGACCAGACCATCAAGCCCAGGTAATGAAAAAAAGGGAAGAAGAAGGAACAAAAAAATCAGGTTTCTTGATGAACCCAGATGAGCTTTTCTTCCTCTTCCTCTAAAACTCTAGTTAGTTTTTCATATGGGTTGTTTTCTTGCCTTTTCAGTTCCTAGTTTGAGTAATTCAAGATATCTATTGTATTCTCTCTCTCTCTTGCTCCTGGTTATGGAAAGAATTCATCTTTTTTTCTGTCTCTTCTTCTGGGTCCTTCTATCTTCATTGTATAGAAACAAAACGTGACAATGACATGGGTTGCTTTCTCAAAATCCCTTTCTCCTTTTGCGTACATGTGATTTCTTTCAAATACAATCTGTGTGGGGTCGTTCCGTGCTCACGGATTTAGGTGGGGTCACCCTCCAGTCTCGGTTACCATTGGTCTCGGCACCGCCCAAGGTCGGCCGCAACACCGTATCGGAAAGAATCATAGGGCGAGTCTCGGTGGCTACGTCACGAGTCCCGACCTCGGTCTCAGCCTCTGCCCGATCTCGGCCCCTGTCACTCAGCCATTAATGCAGCCATAAATGCGCTGCCGTGACGGGAACGGCGAACTGATAGGCAGAGTGGGCGCGGGACCTAGATAAGGGGCACGCCTTATCTCAGGGTCATGTCTATAGGCGTGGAATGATGGTCCGATGAGACATTCCCTTTTCACCTACCCCCACTCAGGAGATGAGAGTACACTCTGATAGGACTCTCGTCCCCTCAAGGGGTCAATCCAATAATGGCTATCACATCTATATATAGCATGAAGGAAAATCATGTAAGGTACGCAACCCGTCTCCCTCCCAGACTTCTTCTTCTCCATTCTCTTTCAGTTCCTACACTGATTTGAGCGTCGGAGGGCCTTCGGCTGCCTATAGCCAAGGGCTCTGACTTGCTGTTTCTCTCTTTCAGGTCATCGGAGGCTCGATCCTTTCCCCTCGTCTTCCCAAGGATCTCCAAACCAAGAGCTTAATCCTCTAATAATCAAGTCCGTAATTTTTAGGCACTTACAGTTGGCGCCGTCTGTGGGAACAGGATCCGTGCCAAAGCCTCTACAAAAGCAATGCCTCCAAAGACCAGATACGGTGGCGGAGGACCATCGAAGCCCCAAAAAGCATCGTCCTTCCCGCTATAGGAGCAACCTGCATTTCCACCATTCTTGCAGTCGCAACCACCCCAGCCGGTTGTTCCGGAACCACCCCCTGGCCTTCGTTCTGCTCTTCTTCCCCCTCCGGGACCGACCGGGGTTCCTCCCATCAGGCAGGAGCCATCAGGGACCCCGCGTTAGAGGAGGTCAGGGAGAAAGTCGAGTGTCGCATACGTGGAGGGCATCGTCCAATCGGCCTCTTCGTCTCGGCCCATAACCACGCGCCTCCGCCAAGATAGCCGTCGTGAGACTCCTCACCACACTGGTGAGCGGCCACACGGGGGTTCGCAACAGAACGCCTCCACGACGGATCTTCGACGACAAGACAAGACCCCCGTCAGGGCGAGGTCTCGTTAGTCCCACCAGCGCGTCCACGACGACGGCCAGTCCTTTCATCAAACCCATGGAGCCAGAAATGACAACCCCCTGCTCAAAGAGCTCGATGCCTAGCACCAGGCCCTCCAAGATAAAGACGAGGTGATTCGTCGCCTCGAGGAACGAATCGAAATGAATGAGAGGAAGTCTCGTGGTCCACATCCCTGGCGACAGCAGGCCCACCTGGGCAACCGAGACCTGAGGCAGGTCCTCAACAGCAGATGGAGATATCGCTGTGAGGAGGAAGGCTCGATCAGCAGTCATCTGCCTAGTGGCCTCGAGGGATCACGGCGCGAGCCAGAATCACCGAGACCAGATGACCAGGCGGACCTCAAGGAGTTGCTAGACCATTACGTCAAACAGGAGGTCCAGGCCCGCTTGGCCGAGATCGGGTTTGCCCGAGACCAAACCGATGAACGTGAAGAAGACGACCAGGGCATGTCCCCCTTCTCGCAGGAGATTAAAGATTTCTCTCTCCCCGAGAGATTCAACGTCCTGAGGTTCGTCCTCTATGACGGGGCCTCGGACCCAGAAGCACACCTACGACATTTCACTCAGCGGATGTCGGTCTGAGGGGACGTCGGCCTCCTGAACTGCAGGGTCTTCTCGTCAAGTCTGGGCGACCTCCCACTCCAATGGTTATGTGCGCTGCCCCTGGATCGGTCTCAAGCTGGCGACAGCTCCGGAGCTCCTTTATTGGAAAGTTCCAAGCACACCGCGTCATTCCGAAGACGGGAGGCAACCTGATGGCCATCCGGATGAAAGACAGCGAGAGTATCACCGCTTTCGCCAGGAGATTCTGGACGGTATATAGCCAGATCACCGACGCCAACGATGAAATCGCCATCATGTGTTTCCGACAAGGCTTACGCCCAGGGAACGAACTTCGTAGGGACCTGGTCCGAAACCCCGTCACCACGATGAAGGCGCTAATGGCGAGGGTAAACCAGTACATCGAGCAGGAAGAAGATGAAGCACATGGCAAAGAACGGTTCGGGCCCCCACAGAAGGACCAGGCCTCCAAAAAAGAAGGGATGTTCACCGGACCAAGGTCGGATAAGAGGAGGCCCGCCCGTTCCTTCTCAATCTCCTCGAACGGCAGCAAGAGACCGAAGTTCCAGTCCCCCGAGCCTGCCGGCGACCCTTACAGAGCCATCAGCGTTGTCTTCAAGGAGCCAATTTACAGAATCCTGAACAAGATCAAGGCGGAACCTTACTTCCAATTGCCACAGCCGATGCAGAGTGACCCATCCACCCGAGAACGAAGCAAGAATTGCTCCTATCACAAGCAGCATGGGCACATGACCGAGGACTGCTTTGCACTAAAATCCCACCTGGAGAGGCTCGTCAAGGATGGGCACCTCCGGGAATACATCAAGGAGGGAGAAAGGGTCAACCGAGCTCAGCAGCGCGCTCCACCCAGCGATGACCAGGACAGTGACGAACCCGCAGGTATCATCAACGTCATCCACCTAGCTCCCGCCCCGGGTAAGGAAAGTGCCCAAGCTCTGTCAGAGGCCAGGAGGACCGGCCATGGCAAGCAGGTGATGTCGGCAGAGTTGGAAGGCGCTCCAAAGAGGGCTAGGAGGGAAAAGCCCAAGATCTGGTTCTCGGACGAAGACCTGAGAGGGGTCCTGCTCCCCCACAATGACGCTCTCATCCTCACCTTGCGGCTCAACAACTATACTACGAAGCGTGTCCTTGTAGATCCGGGAAGCTCGTCCGAGATCATCTACTACAGCTGTTTCAAGCAGCTCGGATTAATCGAGACCGACCTACAGGAAGCTCGCGTCCCTCTGGTAGGATTCAGCGCCAAGCCAGTGTACCCCAAAGGAAGAATTACGCTGGCAGTGCGGATAGGAGGAACCATGAAGATGGCCGACTTCATGGTAGTGGATGCGCCGTCTCCCTACAATGTGATAATGGGGTGAAGTTGGCTACATGCCATGGAGGCAGTGCCCTCCACCCTTCATCAAAAACTCAAATTCCCGCTAGAGAAGCCAGGTGGGGGGGATCGAGATAGTGACCGTGTGGGGGAATCAGCAGATGGCCAGAGAGTGCCTCGTAGCCGTAACACCTGGAGAGGTGGAGCCGGAACAAGTGCATATGGCCGAACTCGAGGCTGAGATCGAGGATGTCGGGCGGGCAGCGAGGCAGAAAAGTATAGAAGAACTCACCGAGGTTAGAATCAGTCCCGAGGACCCCGAGCGCTACTTCCTGCTGGGTAGCCAGCTCCCCGACGCGGAGAAGACCGAACTGCTAGACTTCCTACTCTTGAATAAGGATGTCTTCGCCTGGACTCCATATGAGATGCCTGGGGTCGACCCCGAGGTCATGTGTCACAAGCTTAACGTGGATCCCGGTCATAAGCCCGTCATGTAGAAAGCTCGCAGAACAGGGGTCCTGCAAACAAAAGCAGTGGTCGAAGAGGTGGAGAAGCTCCTCGAGGCTGGGGCAATCCGTGAAGTACACTGTCCCAAGTGGCTAGCCAACACGGTGGTAGTGAAAAAGAAGAGTGGCAAATGGAGGGTCTGCGTGGACTTCACCGACCTCAACAAAGCATGCCCCAAGGACAGTTTCCCCCTGCCCAAAATTGACCAGATGATCGACGCCACCTCGGGGCATGACAGAATGAGCTTCCTGGACGCCTACTGAGGATACCACCAGATCCCACTGTACAGGCCCGATGAGGAGAAAACTGCTTTCATAACGCCTCAAGGCATCTACTGTTATAAGGTGATGCCCTTTGGGTTGAAAAACGCCGGTGCAACATATCAGAGGCTGGTCACGAAGATGTTTCAGAGCCAGCTCGGGAAGACGATGGAAGTCTACATTGATGACATGGTGGTCAAATCTAAAAAGTCCCAGGACCATCTGACAGACCTGCGCTAGACATTCGCCGTCCTCAGAAAGTTCCAGCTCAAACTGAATGCTTCCAAGTGCTCATTTGGTGTCGGGTCTGGCAAGTTCTTGGGAAGCCTGGTGACCAGAAGAGGAATTGAGGCCAATCCAGACCAGATCACAGCTATACAGGCTGTCCAGAGCCCCACCTCGGCCAAACAAGTCCAGCGACTCACAAGGATGGCAGCTGCGCTCAACCGTTTCATCAGTCGAGCATCGGACAAATGTCGTCCCTTCTTTCAGCTCCTAAAGAAGAGTTCCAAGTTCCAATGGACCCCTGAATGTGATTCGGCACTGGAGACACTCAAGGAGTACCTCTCTTCACCACCGTTATTATCCACCCCGGCACAAGGGGATCTTCTCTATCTTTACCTCGCAGTCTCGGATCATGCAGTGAGCTCGGTGTTAGTCCGAGAGGACGACAAGCAACAACGCCCCATCTATTACACCAGCAAAACCATGCTCGATGCCGAGACCAGGTACCTACCGCTCGAAAAACTGGCGTTAGCGCTCATCAGCGCCTCTCGCAAGCTCTCCCATTACTTCCAGACATATACAGTGGTGGTCGTCACAGAGTTCCCACTCAAATCCCTTTTCAGAAAGGCGGACTTTTCTGGCCGAATCTCCAAATGGGCCGTCGAACTGGGGCAGTTCGATATTCAATATCAGCCCAGAACAGCAATCAAAGCACAGGTCCTAGCAGACTTCATCGTCGAATTCACCTCTCCTAGTTCGGCACCGACCTCGCTCGATACCGAACTGGGGGACTCCAAGGGCAGTGACAGAGCTGAAACCGAGGCCGCGGAAGACCAGTCTTGGATAAAATTCCTCGAATCAGCTTGGAAGGTCTTCGTCGATGGGTCGTCGACTTCCAGGAGAGCTGGCGCCGGCGTAGTCCTCCAATCCCCAGAAGGACTAGTCATAGAACAGGCACTAACCCTCGACTTCAAGGCATCAAACAATGAAACGGAGTACGAGACACTGATTGCGGATCTCGGTAGCGCAAGGATACTGGGGGCACGCCGGCTTGTGGTCTTCAGCGACTCCCAGTTGGTGATGAACCAGCTGAGCGGAGATTTTCAAGCCCGAGACGAGAGGATGGCGGCCTACCTAGCCCACACCAGACAGCTCCTCTCCCAGTTCGAAAAAGCTGAAGTCAGGCAGATCGGCAGGGAATCCACTTGCCACGCAGACGCCCTAGCCAACTTGGCATCGGCCGTAGAAGCAGGGAAAAGAAGAACGGTCGATGTGGGGACATTAACCAAACCGAGCATAGAGCTCCTTCCAGCTCGGCAAATCTTGTGTACTGATCTCGGCCCGAGCTGGATGGACCCGATCATAACATTCCTAAAAGAAGATAAGCTCCCCGAAGACAGGAATGAAGCTGACAAGATCAGGATGAAAGCGTCTCACTTTTGGCTATCCCCAGATGAAAAACTCTATAGAAAATCCTACTCAGGACCATATCTTCAATGCGTTCACCCAAGCAAGGTGGAAGACTTCCTCTTTGAAATTCACGAAGGAATCTGTGGAAGCCACATCGGAGGAAGATCACTGGCTTACAGAGCCATTAGCCAGGGCTATTGGTGGCCCTACATGCAGAAAGATGCCCAGCTCTACACCAGAAAGTGTGAAAAATGCCAGAAGTTCTCCCATTCCCTGCATCAGCCAGCTCGGGACCTGAGTCCCCTCTCCAGTCCGTGGCCCTTCGCTCAGTGGGGGCTGGACATCGTGGGTCCTCTTCACTGCACTCCAGGGAACAAAAGGTGGTTGATGGTAGGCACTGATTACTTTACAAAATGGATAGAGGCAGAGGCCTTGTCCTCCATCACCGAGCACGACACGAAGAATTTTGTGTGGAAAAACATCGTCACAAGGTTTGGGATCCTAAGAGCTCTGGTCTCGGATAACGAGACCCAGTTCGATTCAAAACTCTTCAGAAACTTCTGTCAGGAACACGGTATCAGGAACCTTTATGTAACTCCTGCCTACCCACAGAGCAACGGGCAAGCAGAGATCTCAAACAAGGTGGTGCTGGACGGACTCAAAAAGAGGCTTGATAAAGCCAAGGGTAGATGGATAGAAGAATTGCCGAGTGTCCTTTGGGCATACAGGACCACCCCGAGGCGATCCACTTCAGCAACCCCTTTTTCATTGGCCTATGGGATGGAAGCTGTAATCCCTCTAGAGGTCGGTCTCCCGACCTTGAGAACAAACCTCTTCGATCAAGGGCAGAACGAGATAAACCCCTCCAGAGAGCTCAACCGAGCCGAGGAACGAAGGGAAGCGACATCGGTGCGCCTGGTCGCTTATCAACAGCAGTTGTCCCAAGGGTACAATCAAAGGGTTAAAGAAAGAAGATTCTCAGTTGGAGAATTGGTCTTAAAAAGAGCGCTTCCAGCAGATAAAGATCCAAACGAAGGCAAACTCGCACCAAACTGGCTCGGCCCTTTCAAGGTAGTCTCGGTCTCAGGAAGGTCGGCCTATAGGCTTGAGGGGATGGATGGCAAAGAGTTGCCACGACCATGGAATGCTACACACCTCAAAAAGTTTTTCTTCTAGTTGTATTCGAAATGATGAATCAATAACAAAGGATCTTTTGGGATAAAAACCTGCCTTATATCTTTCAAGCTATGTCCAAGGCTCCGGCCCTCGCGCCAGCCTCTCTGAGTTCGGTCACAGGGCCAACTCTCCAAGGCTCCGGCCCTCGCGCCAACCTCTCTGAGTTCGGTCACAGGGCCAACTCCCCAAGGCTCCGGCCCTCGCGCCAGCCTCTGTGAGTTCGGTCACAGGGCCAACTCCCCAAGGCTCCGGCCCTCGCGCCAGCCTCTCTGAGTTCGGTCACAGGGCCAACTCCCCAAGGCTCCAGCCCTCGCGCCAGCCTCTCTGAGTTCGGTCACAGGGCCAACTCCCCAAGGCTCCGGCCCTCGCGCCAGCCTCCTTAAAGCCGGTCACAGGGCCGAGATCCTGCTCCTTGAAGCAATTTCTGACGACCGGCCATCACTCCTGGATGCGGACAGGGCCAACTACCTAGGAGGCATGGAGCTCGGCCTAACCTCGAGTCACCAAAAGTGGTCACCAGAGATAAAGATACGACCTCGACTCTCCAGCGAATGGGCCGCATCTCGGGGTATGAGCCCAAATTAATTGCAAATTCCTTCCTAAGGTATTTCTCCCGGAAGCATGTCATCAAAACCTAGCCATTGGTCTAGGGGCATCATGTGGACTCACCAAAGGGGGCTCGTCATCTTAAGGCAGAAAAGTGGGTTAAAATCTGAATGCTTTACCGACCTCAAGGACTTGCTAGTTTTGGCACCAGAACATCCACATCACGTAGCAGAAAGGAATGAGAAAATAGCTGGAGAATTCGAAAAGAAGATTCGTTTTTCATTAATAGAAGAATGGATACAGAGCTTTTGAACATAAAGAGAAAAGAGGAAAATACACTAAGGATTCTGTTTAGGCTCTGGAGGGGCAGAAGAGGCTGGGGCATCAGGGGCCTCTGATGGAGGAGCAGTTGGCAGAGCCTGGGCTGCTTTAGCGTCGACGGGGATCGGGGCAGGAGAAGGCGTGTCTGGGACTTCGGAGGGGGCCTCAGGGGGGTTGGAGCCAGGCTCTGACTCCGAACTCGGTACCGCAGGCTGGAACTGAGGAAGATCCGCGAATATGGGGTCGTCTTCCGAAACCCCATACTTACGGAGGGCCTCCTTGCATCCCATCTCAAACAGCACCGGGCTCAGATCCAAAATTTGAGCCGTGTACTCCTCCGACGCCCAGTCCACCCCATCTTGGTAAGCTTTGGCTGCTTGATCTCGCAGGGTGGACTCGATGATGTGAATATTAAAATAACAGCAAGCGTACGGATCGTTCGCAAAACGGGTCGAACTCAGGGAGGCCAATGCTTTAGATTACTTTCTTTTAATTAAGGCAAAAGTGAACAAAAATTGATGAAAGGTGATCTAAACCTAATCAAACACAACCAAACAGCAACTAAAATTAATTAAAACAACTAAACGCAACTACGGACCTAAAGTGACTATTTACGCAAAATTACGAAAATACCCCTAACAATTAAATTGCTGAAAAATAAATTTAATGAGATCTAATGACGAAGAAAACTCTCAAGAATGGATTCACCAATGAAGTTAAGGGCTGATTTTAGGAAAACCAAATTTTAGATACGTAGATCTAGATGGACCTTTGGTCAATGGATTATTCAAACCATATACGAGACAAAGCCCATGAATAGTTTCTCATCTTTCTCCTTGTATTTTAACACCAAAAATTCATGGGTAGCAAGGTATCATTATGGATAAAAAATCATAAAGCATATAATCCTCCTAAAGTAGTTTGAGGCATGTCATGCAATATGTAGATTTCATTCATGATAATCCCTCCACATACACAATGCAATTAAATTCAACTATGGTTTCCTTTAATCATCCCTTAATTCAATGGCTTCACCATCCTCAAGAGAGGAGAATTTAGCTAGCCATCACAAGAGAAGACATAAAATAAATAAATAAAAACATGGAAAAGAAAATAAAATAAAAGGAGAAAAGTTAGATATACCTGATGTTGAAGAAGGTGATTTTGTTTTCTACCATTAGTCTGTGAGCGCGCCTATGCTAGCTTGAGACTTGGTCTTCAATGGAGTATTTAGAAATTACAAGGCTTTAAAACTAACTAAATTAATTAATTACAAACCTTGAATTGAAGTTACAAACCCATAAAAAAGCATAAAAGAAAGCAATAAATTAAAACTATGGAATAACATTGAAGCTTGCTTGAAGAAGAACTTTATTGCTTGAATGGAGAAGACACCATTAATGGAGAAGTGGAGAACATCCAAAGGAGAAGAAAAAAAAACTTGTAAAAGGACAAATATTTGAGAGAGAATGAGCGTGAGTCCTAGAGAGAGAGAGACGTCCTCCTCTTTATGAGTTTCTAAGAGAGAAAAAAAAAGGAAAAAACCGTGAGATTTCTTGCTTGGCAACCACACCCACACCTTTCCAACTTTTTCTTCCTTTCTTTTGACTTTCCAAAGAAAGAAAAAAAATATCTTCAACTTCTTCTTTCCCTTTTACTTGCACGTTGGAGAGAGACCAAGAAAGATAAAAAAAAATCCTTCTATGTATTTCTTTCCTTGGCTTCTTTGACCACTTGTGATGAGGTGTGCTAGAGACAAATTAGCTCCTTCCCTTATCTCTTCTCTTTCCAATAGGTGTGTTAGATTAGAACAAATCCCAAAGAACAAGGAAGATGACGTGTGGCCTCCTTGTGGTTGGAAAACATGTGGGCCCTCCATCCTTGGTGAGTGGAGAAAATCAAGGAAAATAATTTCTTTTTTTTTTCTTTTGCTTGGTGAGACGTTTCTCTCTATATTTTTTCCTTCTTTTGCTTCAATAAAAATGTGGGCCTTGTGCTTATGTGGTCCCCTTCTTGAACAAAATGACACCTCTTCTTGTTGCAAGTGTAGGATTGCATTTCAGTCATTGATCACAAATGTATTCTTTGGTGCTTAAATAAACCCTTGAAAAGATTGTGGACTGGCCCGTTTTGTGCTGGATCTCAATTCTGGCCCATTATTCTTTCATGGCCCAAAACGATAATTGCTTGTATGACTGCTTCTAGGAATGTGTACTTGAAATTTGTCATGTCAATTAAGCCTGAATTTCAGCTCTGAACACAGCCACGAAAAAAAAATATTGGGCAGCTTCACGTGTAAATTTGAAGATACAGCTCTTGATAACCCAAAATATCATAAAATATCCAAAAGAACCTAAAACCTGAAAAAGACAGAAGAATACCCAAGTAGCTCTGTAAAATGTGAGTAAAATGCATGCTTATGGCCCTAAGATTTCACACATAAATGTGCTCATCACTCGACATCGGCCCTCTCTTTCCTGGAGGCCTCGAGCTCGACCTCCTTCCTGGCCAGTTCATTCTGCTTCTGGGCAAGCTCAACCTCCCTCTCGGCGAGCTCGGCCCCCTTCTCGGCGAGCTCGGCCCCCTTCTCGGCAAGCTCGGCCTCCAGTTGGCTCGCCCTTTTGTCTTTGTCATCAACGGCGCCCCTCAGATTTTTATTCTCGCCCCGCAACTTGATGATCTCGGTTTTTGCCGCCTGTTGCTCCGTTGCGTACTGGGCGAGCTTCCCCTCCGCTTTCTTTATTTCAACCGCGCTGACCTCCAGCGCGCCCCCCATCTTCTTTTTCTCCTTCTCCAGCTCGGCGATGTGGGCAGTTCTTTCCGCCAACCTCTCAATTAGCACTTGAGTCCTTTGTACGTTCTGCAAAAGGATAAAAATAGTAAGGGAATCAATTCAGGCAACCGAGAGGCAGAAATTCGAAAGCAGAGGGATGAAAGCTACCTCAAGCAACGCTCTCATCGACTGATGGAGCAGGGCCATCGACCCATTCTTCTTGTACGTCTCCATGTCTAGGGGGAGGGCACATCCCCGAGCAAGGGCCACGACCGACTCCCAACTGGCCCCCAGCCGCTCCCCCATGGTCATGGGCTCGTTAGGGTTGAGGTCGAAGTTGGGCCTCCAGGGTGTCGGCACGGAAGGTTGGGCCTGCGGCTCCGCTCCCTGGAGCCTCCCCTCCACGCCCGCCAGGCGGGGCCTCTTCTCGGGAGGGTGACCCCCACCCTCCTTTCCGGCCTCCGCGGCTCGAGGCGGGGTCTCCCTTTGCGGCGGAGGCGGCAGAGCCTCCTTCTTGGCCTCGACAACCCGTGGCCTGCTGTCCTTAAGAGGACGAGGTTCCTTGGGCTGCCGGACGTCCTTGGAGGGTTCCACCGACCTCCCCTTAGCTTTGACGGAGGTGGCCCCAGCCGCTCCCGACGCTGCTCCCAATGAGCCTTAGGAGGCGCTAACTGCGGAGCCCGAGGCGGCGCCTGACCCACTGGGGGCACGCTTGGAGGCGGGGGGGAGCTCGGCCCCCGAAGATCGTAGCCCCCAGACTCTTCAAGGGAGGGCGCTGTCCGTCCATCTCCTCTTCTTCTTAACCTCGGGAGTGAGGGGGGCTGTCGGTGATAATAATCGGGTCTTGGGGCTCCGTGGCTTGGCCACTGGTCTCGGCAAGCGCGAGTATGATCTCCCCTACCGGCACAAGGGGGACCTCGGCAGTCTCACTGGTATAAGACCGGTACCGCGGCTTGTACCCAAGAAGAGAGAAGGCAGCTCGGTCGTGGTGACCGTGGTAACTGCTGATCTTCTCCAACCACGCGTCGTTCCTCTTCCACTTGTTGATGTTGGCCTCCCTCCTCCTTTTCTGAATACCTGCGTAAGAAAATAGCAAGGGCGTCAGCTCGGCATAAGCAACGAGCAAAAACAGCACGAAGGACATGTATTTACTAGGAGGGGTCCCAGGTTTCCATGGGACCCGGATTCTCCTCTCCACTTCGGTCTCGGTACCCTTGAACTCCCAGTTCCCCGATACCACGATCCGTTCATACCCGGCGTATTTGTTCGAATCCTCTAGGGCATTCACCAAGGGCCGACGCTTGGCCTTCACCCGGAGATAGTAAAGATCCTCACCCCCTGCAGCTTTACAGATGTCATAGACATCTTCTATGTCATGTACCCCGAGATCGATGTCGAGGATCTAGTTTAGCTCCGCCACGCCCATTATAATCTTGAAACCATTTGGCATCAACTGGAAGGGGCAGATGTGCCACGCATTAAGGCAGGACCGGAGGAGCTGATGGATGGGGAACCTGACCCCGCCTTCACACACCGACAGCAGGGGGAAAGGCATCCAGTCATTGTTCCGGGAAAGGCCACCAGGAAGGTCCCCGAGGTCGTCAGGTTTAACCAAGACGTCGGCCGGGATCTTAAACGACGACCTAAAGGCCTCCAAGGCTGCAGGACCCTCTAACCAGTGGCTATAAATCCCCATTTCTTGGAAGGATAAGAGGCAGGTGACTAGGAATGAAAACTGGAAAAACCCTAAAGGACCTAAACCTTCTGAAAGCGAAGAGAAGAAAGGAGGCACAAAGAAATAGCAGAGAGAGAAGATGAAACTCACAGAAAGGATGCTGAAGATTACTGAGGACGAAGAAGCAGAAGGCTAGAAAGAAAAGTTCCCGAGACCGGTTGGTTCGTTTTTCAGCAAAGTCTGTGGCAGAACTTCGTCTTCAACAGAGCTCTCCTTCTCAGACAAACAGCCAGGGTAAAAGAGAAAGGGAAGGGGCGCTTCCATTTTTATAGAGGGACGCCCCTCTTCATTATCCTGCCATGCGTCGTTTCGATCCCGGCGACCGACCAGATAGGAGACTCCACGTGGCGGCAACGGTTCGCCTCCCACCACGCCTGTGGTACGACATTTATCACCTCGGGCATACGGAGCGGCGTCCCACGTGCTTGACAGGGCGAAGCAATTATGGTGCCCTATTTATTGCCTAGGGCAGACGAAGGGGCGTAATGATGAGAATCTCATAAAAGCAAGATACGAAAAGACGGCCCCATCACTTCCGAATCTTATCTCCCGACCTCGGACTAGGCCCAAGGGGTCGAGAGATAGGGGCAATTGTGTGGGGTCGTTCCGTGCTCACGGATTTAGGTGGGGTCACCCTCTAGTCTCGGTTACCATTGGTCTCGGCACAGCCCAAGGTCGGCCGCAACACCGTCTCGGAAAGAATCATAGGGCGAGTCTCGGTGGCTACGTCACGAGTCCCGACCTCGGTCTCAGCCTCTGCCCGATCTCGGCCCCTGTCACTCAGCCATTAATGCAGCCATAAATGCGCTGCCGTGACGGGAACGGCGAACTGACAGGCAGAGTGGGTGCCGGACCTAGATAAGGGGCACGCCTTATCTCAGGGTCATGTCTATAGGCGTGGAATGATGGTCCGATAGGACATTCCCTTTTCACCTACCCCCACTCGGGAGATGAGAGTACACTCTGATAGGACTCCCTTCCCCTCAAGGGGTCAATCCAATGATGACTATCACATCTATATATAGTATGAAGGAAAATCATGTAAGGTACGCAACCCGTCTCCCTCCCAGACTTCTTCTTCTCCATTCTCTTTCAGTTCCTACACTGATTTGAGCGTCGGAGGGCCTTCGACTGCCTATAGCCAGGGGTTCTGACTTGCTGTTTCTCTCTTTCAGGTCATCAGAGGCTCGATCCTTTCCCCTCGTCTTCCCAAGGATCTCCAAACCAAGAGCTTAATCCTCTAATAATCAAGTCCGTAATTTTTAGGCACTTACACAATCTTTTCTCTGTAACTCTGTTTTTTCCTGTGCTGCTCTGTTTTCTTCTCCCATTTTGATTTACATGTCTCCATTTTTGCATAATCTCACATGGGTTTCTATCAAATCCTCTTTTCAGGGATTGCACAGAACACCAGCAATGAAGGGACGCATTCGGAAACTGGGAGTGCGTTTTCAAGCCGTTTGGATGAGGTGTCCCCATACGGTCAGATCCTTCCCATTACTCCCACTTTAAGGATTTTCAGTTTTGCAGAATTGAAGGCAGTGACCAGTAAGTTCAGTCCCGGTAGGGTTCCTGGGGAGGTAGGTTTTGGGAGGGTTTTCAAGGGTTGGATTGATGAGAAGACATTTGCACCAACCAAGGCCGGAAGCGGGATTGCTATTGCTGTCAAGAAATTGAATTCAGACGACTTCCAGGGAAGGAAAGAGTGGCAGGTATTTTCCATTCAATCCAATATTTATTTGGCAAAGTTTGAGGCGGAAAAAGATGAAATATATATATATATTTTCTAAACATTGGTTGAAGCTTTCTCCAACCTTTTCAACTTCAAAAGCATTTCAGTGTCTTGACCTTGATATACCCATTAACAAGAGCTGTCGAAGAAATGATGTTTTGAGATGGCATTTGATTGAAGACCTGGTGAGTGTACTCTATCTGACCATTCACAACAAATCCAGTGATCAAAGCATTCCATGTGGCGAGACTTGGGTTGTTTATGGCATCAAAAACCTGAGTCAAACAATTAAACACCTTGCATTTTGCATAAATAGTGATCAGTGAAGTGCCCACAAACACATTAGCTGAGTAAATCCAGTGATCAAGGCATTGTTAGTTTATGGTCTTAATACCAAAAGTATATGATGTAATAAATTGATTATTTTCTTTATTTATCAATACAATTTATGTGTTTCCTTTCATGAGATGAATGGTGTTTTATATACTTGCACATAACTAATACAATTGACATAATGGTTCATGAGATGAACCGGAGTCCACAAGTATGCTAGATGTAATACATGTGTATGGATGAGATCCACATACAGGAGATATGTATTACAAATTTTATACTTAAATATCTTCACAACCAGTGATGAGATTGGACACCTCATCTGACAAGGTTGCAGCATTTTGATCACTATGAGATAGTGTGATTTATCTCGATCATCAGAATGTAATATTCTAGATCATGATGCTGGTACATTGGATGTATTGAAGGACCATGAGAAGCACCTTATATACATTGTCTTTATTTTAAGGTTTGCTCTCATAATTCCCTAGCAATAGGCTCATAATCCTGAGATATTAATGAACTCAAGTTTCTGTCTATTCATTTGCTTTGAGTCACCAATGAGTAAGGTCAATTGTAGGTCAACACCTCGGTGATTTGGGTACTTGATAGTAGAGCTGTGGGAACATTCAATAGTCAAGATGGAATCTATCTTTAATATCCCCTTGTGCCAATTAATGGATTTATCATTGGTAAGTGCGCACCCATTCCGATTAAGAGTTAATTGGATCGGTACCATATGATCATTATAATTAATTGGGGCTCAAGGATAATAAGATATGGATCTAATTTGGTGGACATGTCCATTTGATCCATGGATATAGATGGAGGGGCCTACTTGTGGTAATGTGGAAGTGTAGGGTCTTCATTGTAATTTATTCCTAAGACTGGAGTGCAATTGCATTTATTTAGTGGAGTTATTTGCAATTAATTGTGGGCCCGGATTGCACATGAGATGTGGGGTCGCGTGTCCCAGTTGGAGCCAGCTTTCTAAGGAATCCCTAGTGGTCCCCACGCTAGCCCAATTTATTAGAAAGATACTAATTCTACTTGAACTCTAAAAGGAAGGTTACTATTTCTATTTGAAGTGAGACTTCTAATAGTGGTAATGGTAAGCTACTAATTAATAATGGAAGTAGGACTTCTATTTTAATTAGAAAGGAGAAAGCTAATAGTTGTTATGGAAGTGAGACTTCTATGGCAATTAGTAAGGGAGATGTTTACTAATTTGTAATGGGAGTTAAACTTCTATTTAAAATAGGAAAAGAGGAGTTATGGAGGGCTATAAATAGAGGAATAAACCTCTTAAATTCGTGCATAATTAATAGAGCAATTTTCAGCCCCTTGTGCAAGAGTTGTACAAGTCATCTTCTTCTCAAAGTTCCCTTCCCTTTCACCTTTGGTTCCATAGAGTTACTAGTAGGGTTTTCTCTTGAGGATTCCACCATCTTCTTGAGAAAAATGATCTAATACGGGACATAGCGTTGGAAGATCAAAAGGAGTTGAAGATTCTGATTTGGATTGTGAAGTTGTTCATCACCAAAGTAAAGTAATCAAATCCTCCATTAGAGCACAACAAAGCTCCAAAGGTATATCTACATCCTTGTATGTTGTGTATTTCGTGGAAGCATGTTTATGTTCTGTTTTCTATCTTCTAGATAGTAGTTGTTGCTGTACATGGCTATGAGATTGAGGGAATTGCATCCTGGATTGAGTTTGTTGCATTCTAGACAATTGATCCCTGCATTAAGTGGGTCAAAAGTTTTTGAAGCCTGTCTGGAAAGCCCACCTGTATTCCAACAGGCATTCCATGTGGCAAGACTCGGGTTGTTTATGGCATCAAAAACCTGAGTCAAACAATCAGTTGAAATACACGACCCTCATAGGGAGTTTCTGAAGGACCCTAAAGGAGAAATAGTAGTCAATATAATGTTGAGTTTAATGGAAACAAGATAACTCAATACTCAAGCAAGAAGAAGAAGCATACCTTGATAAGAGCAGTCCATTTAAATATGTTAGAATCATCACACCCTAGCTGAATGTCTGGATCCACAGCTTTCTCCCGTTGCACTTCTTTGTACTCCTTGAAAAGCCTTGCCCTCGATGCCTATATGCAAATCATATCAACGAAAAGCATAATTAAACTATTATGCAATGTAACTGCAAATGATATGCCTCACAAGATGTGAAAAGCCTCACCCTCGATGCCTATACGCAAGCCAAATTAATAAACAACATAACTAAGCTATTATATAATACAACTGCAATGGATATGCTCACAAGATGTGAGCTGCAATTAGTCAGTGGTGATCAAAAGGTAGTCAAACCTCAAGCTTGGAATTTGAGACCCAAATGGACATTGATGATACAAGACAAATTTTGAGTCTTCTGAGACAGAAGAGTGTAAATAGGATTGGAAGAGATGGTAACTGAGATCATGAGAGAGCAGAAAAGAAGCATTCTAGGCAAATCAGGGCCTGGCAAACTTGAAAAGACCTTTTCACCAACATTGCCCGAAGGAAAGATGTATCCGACTGCTACTGGAAAGCGTAAATTTATTTTGAGCTTCTGATACAGAGAAAATATTATGTCATAAACAGCTATTTCGGGTGGTTTGTAAGATTTCTCGTTTTGTACCACAAAACGGAGCCTGTAATATTGTCATGGATTTTTTTCATTCTTTTTAGAATTTCCATTGGCAGTTTGGCAAGCAGTTAGGATGATAGACTAAACCGAGGATTGAGGGTCTACACTCGAGATCATTGTGGTGTTCAAATTGTTTTAGCGGAGATTCTTTCTAGTTTGGGTTCACTAAATTTTCAATTGGTTTTTTGCTCCAAAGTGAAGAAGAGAAAACCCCAATTTTAATTCTTCAATTCTCTCTTCTAGCATGATTTCTTGTATGTACTAGAAAGCAGTGGCAAAGATCATCATCCTCCATAAATTCATTGATCAAAACTAAATATTCCATAAACACAGAAGAACAAATCGCATATTAATAAAATAAGAGAAAAAAAAGCAATCAAAATTACGGCTTGCTTTTAAGAATCCAATCCCCATCTATGAGTCTGAGATTTAAGAATCATTGGCAACACCAACAGAGAGATAAGAAAAATAAGAAGAATGGTACCGGCAACGGGGACTCGCCTGTGTGCTCGGAGATGCGGTAGTCTTGTTTTGGTTTCGTGGTCGGTTTTGCAGAATAGTAGGAAAGGGAAAAGGGGTTTAACAAAAATCGGATTTTTAGAGCCAGGGCAAAAGCAGCGGAGATCGAGCGCAGGGAGAGATGAGTTGTGACTTCAGAGAGCAATAGAGAGAGATCGAGAGTTCGCCGAGCTTCCATCTGCCGTCTGCCGCAGCGAGAGAGAGAGAGGGGGAAACGAGGAGGGAAAATGAGAAGCTCGATTAGATCTCTGCCGAGTTGCCGTCTGTCGTCTTGATTAGGTCTCTGTGCAGAGACAATGAAAGGGGGGAAAGGAAGAGGAAAAATGAGCTGAGACGTGTGATGCCCGGGAGAGAGAGACGTGAGAGAGAGAGAGAGAGAGAGAGAGAGAGAGAGAGAGAGAGAGAGAGAGAGAGAGAGAGAGACAGAGAGAGAGAGATGGGAGAGGGAGAGCTCTGGCAGGTTTGGAAATGGAGAAAGGGGGGAAATGAAATGTGAAAACTGAAGAGGGCTTGTGAAATGAGAACTGCCATCCATCCACACGTGCCTATCGCACGATGCAGCTGATTTTAACTTCAACTGCTGCTCAAGAGAGTTGCTCTCTCTCTCTCTCTCTCTCTATATATATATATATAGGGCTAGAGGTCAAAAATAGGTCGGCCCAGTCCTACACCGAAAAAACCGTGCTTGGGCCGTTCCGGCCCATTGACTAGGACCGACCCATTCTTCAAGTTATAAATGAACATCAATGTTTTTGCATTTATTTTAATAGTTTAATTTTATTTCAAGTTAAAAAAACCCAAAGTCTATAAAATCCTTTTCAATTTATATAAAAAAATTAGAAGAGGCATGTGGGCCGGCCCGAGGGCAGCACGACCCAGTTTTCACCTCTATATAGGGCCTATTTGGTTTCTTGGAATTAGAATTCCTAAGAACTTTAAGAAATGCATTATTAAAATTGGTTAAAATTGAATAAACAGAGTTGAAGTTGCATAAATGACCATGAAATTATATCCCCTTTTATGGAAAATGATGGAAGGTGATTACTCACTCATCACCCTATTATATTGAGGACTCTACTTTACATCCTTCACCTCTCTCCTCTTTATTAATCTTTCGTTGAACCCATTTTGTAATGCCAGCAAATTATCCTTTACTGTAATTTCTCATTTTATTTCGAGAAATAAAACTATGATGTAAGATGTCTCCCATAGTTACTATTTAGATCGTTTCTGCTAAAACACCTTTCTTTCTCTAATTCTGTCCATACTTCTGCATAAATGCTTGACTATGTTCCTTTTTGCAGTCAGAGGTGAATATCTTGGGTAGCCTTTCTCATCCAAACATTGTGAGACTTTTGGGACACTGTGAGGAAGACAAAGAACTACTACTTGTATACGAATTCATGCCAAGAGGGAGTTTGGGAACCCACCTTTTCAGTAGTAAGCAGCAAACAATATTAATATTGTGATTGTAATTAACTGAACTTGGTTTGTGATGCTGGTGATGGTGAAAAATTGGCACCACAGTTATTGTCAAAAGAAATTATGATTCAAGATTAAGATAACTAATTCATTTAGTGATCATCATAAGTTGCAGAAATAGATATTGTGCCTAAACTTCATGATAATAATCAGAAAAATAAATCATCTACCTGATGCCACAGTGCTAAATCCAGTGGACAGCAGTGATCTTGTTTGAGTGACTGGATGGGCTTAGATCTCAACTTCCTTGATTTTGTATCCATCAAGAAAATCCTGTTTCAACTGGTGAAAACTTATCCCAATGTAAGTTTTATCATTCAATAGGAAATTAGAGAGTAGCTCTTGTCTTAATGATTTCAATTGTTGGAAACACCTCAAGAGTACTACCATGTGGCTGTGTTGTGTCCCAACTCCAGTGAAAGGCTGTGATCTCAGCTTTCTCGTCCTTATTCTCTAAACCTCTGTATACATGCTGATGGATGAACCTTTATAGTGCTAGGGAGGGCAGCATGATTTTTTATTTTTTTTATTTTGAAATCCAGTAGGGTTTAATATCCATCATGAAAATAGTTTTTCAATCGGTGAAAACTTATCCCAATACTAGTTTTATCATTCAATATGAAATTAGGGAGCTGCTCTTATCTTAATGGTTTAAGTTGGAAACAACTCGAGAGCACTACTGTGTGGCTATGTTGTGTGTGCTAACTTCTATATGTGTTTCTGTCACAATCATGATGCCATTTTTGCAGTTGGTATTTTACTTCCTTATCAGATGACGGGTTAAAAAGCCTTAAACCCTACCGTATAGATTCATATACATATGTTCCGAAAAATTATGCCTATAAGCGACTTATGCTTGCCAATGCCATTAGAATAGTCAATTTTCTTATCATAGTGAACTCAACATCTATTTTGGAGCGAAGAAAGTGGCCTGAATTCTCTAATCTTGTTGATAGTTCTGATCCTACAGTGTACCCATACAATGCATATTTTACTTTCTTTCATTGCAAGTTACTATTTGGTTACCTGCATACGATCAATTTATCGTTGTGAGACGCTGTAAAATGCTGTGTCAACCTTGCACAGGTACGAATTACGACTATGAATCTGATCCAAACCCCGTCCCAGGTGCAGAGCATGCCTCCCGACCGCCATCACGCTCTCCGTCCCCCCTGCAAACCTAAACCCTCGGTGGCCGACCACAAGCTCTCCCCTCCAAGACACCAAGGCCCTCACCTATTCCCACCCCCCTACCTCTCTCTCCAACCAAGCTCAAATCCCTATCCAGCTATAGAGTCGGCTTCGGCTTCCCCTTCGCAAACCAGAGCACACCTCACAGATTTGCCTCTCAGTGGGAACAATACCCAACTACTTCAATACCACCAAAACCAGAGCACCTTCTTGCAAGGAACCCCCCCAGATTTAGTTCCCAGGCCCTTTCCTCATCCAATCTTTGCTCCGGAGAAAGATTTAGCATCCGCCCCAAATATCCAACGCCTTCAACCTAATCCTGCCACGGAGGATCTTTCTCTAGATAACCCCTCCCCTCAGATCCCCACTATCCTTGTCCAACCCTCCTGTCGGATGTGAATTTTGATCCCCCAGGGGAGGGGAATCGCCATTCATCTATATGTGCTATTTAAATTTTTACATCGAAAATGAGGATTCCGACTACCCTCAAAATCGACGGATCACGATTGCCAGCTACGGTAACGGCCGTAACACCGTTCTTTGACAAAAGCCAAAGAAAAAATGGGAGAAAATAAAAGGGTGGGTTCTTCTCTCGTCTAATGTGCTGCCCGCAACACACGACGGTTTTCCTGTCACATAATTTGGGTCTCCTTGGGTCTCTTTAATATTAGGTCGATTCAGGGTTATGAGTAAAAGTCCAAATAAGGTTAATCCTCACATATCATAATCATTTTGTATCCAAGTAAAATGAAATAATTAAAATAAAGAAAAATAAAAAGGGGGGAGGTGCCAAATATTTAAGAAGAGGATCGGCCCCGTTCCCGGGTACCCCCTTCTAATCCCTTGGCAAAATAAGGTTTAAAGGCTGACTTTTTCAAACCAAATTGATGATGCAAATGAGACTTTGACTTGTGATTTCTGTGTTTTTCATGTGCGATACACGAGTGATAAAGTGAAAAGCCGATGGGCTATAATTGACTGAAGGTGGCCGATGGGCCGGTGTTTGTTTGAGGGGGCCGATGGGCCAGTATTTGTTTGAGGGTGGCCGATGGGCCAAAATAAAAAATATGCAAAGTGTGTGAAATCACTCATCTCATCTAGTTATTCTCATTTATTCAATTTTAGAAGTCAGTTCTTTGTTCCCTTTTATCATTAAGTTCAATTAAATATTTGGCACCTGAGGTGGAAGAAGAAATAAAGGAAAAAAATCTTTTTAGGTTTATTTTGTTGATTTTATAGTTTTTATGGATTTTTGATATTGGGCTAGAAGGGCCTAACTAAGGGATTTTTACTTGGATTTACGTGATTAATGCTTTATTACTGATCATCGGATTAGCCCTAACCTAAGGTCCTAGACCGCCCACATCAGCTCTCCCGGTCCCTTAACGGAACAAGAAAAGTGATGGGACGAAGCCTAATGCTCTAATCTTTCTAATGGAGGAATCTAATATAATCCTAGGGTGCAAGTAGCCTAAGCTTGATAACCCTGCCTAAAGAATTTGGTTAAGTAAGGTTTTAGTCGATTCGGTTTGTTTTAAGCTATGAGTTGATTAAGAATGATTTAGGGATGTTTTAAGGTTCTGCTTAAGTTGTTTAAGGCTCGTGGATTTCAAGTTTTAATTCGAGAAGTGAAATGATGTTGAAATCGACGGACAGGATTGGCGGAGGACTTGGGCGCCCAGGGGGTGGCGCCCAAGTGGCTGTTTCTCGGTGGTTTGGCTTGTGGTGGTGCTATCGTTGTTATCTTCGGAATCCCGGGGATTCTTACTTGTTGAATTCTAATGTTCCAAATTGTTTTAGTTCTCTGGTGTTCGAATGTCAAAATTAGTCGGGTCTGGATTTGGGAACAAAACCAAGAATTCGCGTTTTAATGCAAACAAAAGGATAGGCGCCAAGGGGGTGGCGCCCAAGTGATGGCTTGTGATTTTCAGGTATTCCAGATGGGACTAAGTTCTCTGTTTTTTGGAATCTAGGGATTATGTTGGGTTCTGGTTTTAGTTAATTTAAGTTATAAGGTGTTTAGTTATTTGCTAGGTTGGGGTGAAAATGTAGGATAGGCGCCACAGGGGTGGTGCCTAGGTGGTCGTTTGTTGGTTCGTAAGGGTTTTGGGTGCTAAGTCCGAATCGATTAAAGTCTCAAGTATTTTAAGTTAAAAGTGCTTTAATATGTGGATTGGGATTGGTCTGAATGTTAATTAATTAGGCTGAGTTGTTGGTCGGGGTTTTTATGAAAACAGGTAGGCTGGGCGGCCAGGGTGTGGCGCCCAGGTGGAAATGGGAGATAGGCGCCCAGGGGGTGGCGCCCAAGTGGACTTGTTCAGTGGTTCGGGTCGGTGTCGTATTTTTGAGTTGAATTTAAGTCCGACTTGGTTAAGGTTTCAAGTCTGTTGATACTGTTATGGTTTGATGTATTTTAAAATAAAAGTGTTTTGTTGTGTTGTTAGGATTAAACTAGGTTCTAATTAATTAGGTCTCTTTGTGATTCGGGAGGCTAGGCGCCCAGAGGGTGGTGCCTAGGCGGATAGTTTTTTAAGTTTTGAGTTGGTTCAATGATCTTTAAGTTAATTTGAAGTCGGACTTCTGACTTCAATTATTTTAAATTTAATGGAATTCTGAAGTGTTGATTATGATTGAATTCGGGTTTAGTTTCAAGTGGGGTTTCCTAGTGATTGGGTAGGATAGGCGCCCAGAGGGTGGCGCCCAGGTGTCTCGGAAGGATGGGCGCCCAGGGGGTGGCGCCCAAGTGGACTGTTTTTATGGTTCGAATCGGTTTTATGTTTTTGATTTGAATTCAAGATCAAATTGATTGAGGTTTCAAATCTTTTTAAATTGACAGTGCTTTAATGTATTGATTCGGGTCTAATTAGTTAAGTTTTAATTTCAATTGATGGTCTCGAGGGGAATGGGGTAGGATAGGCGCCACAGGGGTGGTGCCTAAGTGGATTGATAGGCTGGGCGCCCAGGGGGTGGCGCCCAGGTGTCTAGTTCTTGGTTTTGTGCTGGTCTTGTACTTTTAAGTTGATTCGAGTTCGAATTGATTCGGGTTTCAGGTTTCTCAAGTCTAAAAGTGTTTTAGTATGTTAATTAGGATTAAGTTTGGGTTGTGATTAATTAGAAGTTTTAATTAAGGGTTCCTTAGTGATGGGATAGGATGGGCGCCAAGAGGGTGGTGCCCAGGTGTCTTGGAAGGATGGGCGCCCAGGGGGTGGCGCCCAAGTGGACTGTTTTAAGTTTTGTTGGTTTTGCGTTTTCGAGTTAATTAGAGGTTGAGTTGATTCGGGTTTTAGTTATTTCAGGTTTAAAATGTTTTACTGTGTTGATTCGGATTAGTTTGAGGTTTTAATTAATTGGCTCAAGCTTTAACCGGGGTGTCTTAGAGAATGAAGAGGTTGGGCGCCCAGGGGGTGGCGCCCAAGTGGCTGTGGAAGGATGGGCGCCCAGGTGACTGTGTTTTGGGTTTTAAGTGTTTTATGTTCTTAGTTGCTTTTAATCCGAATTAATTAGGCCTTTAAAGGGATTAAAGGTGTTCTTAATGATTTGATGGGTTTTAAAGTAATTAATTATGATGTTCTAATTAATCTTAGGGTTTATCCTACTTAGGCGCTAAATTCGATAACTTAGACTATCTAACTATTATTTTTGGGTTTTCTGGATATCTTTTTAATTCGTTTTTGGTTTCCTCTCTAATTTACTAAAGAGTAAGGAAAGAGAAGAAGTGATTTTATGTTTTATAATGTTTTTGGGTTTTTTGTATGACTCTATGATTCAAATGATATGATGTGAAGTGTGACAAAGATGGTAATTCGGAGTTCAGAACGCATCAAACAGCCAAACATATCATTATGAAACCGTTTCTAAGTAAACTAAATGCGGAAGATCAGAAGTTATGCACTAAGGTGGGAAAAATCCACTTGGGCGCCCAAAGGGTGGCGCCTATCCTGCTCAGTCAGGGTTTTCAATGGATCACAACGAATGCGCAAAAACCCTAGTATTTTCAACACAATTTCCGATATTCAGCGACTGATGTGAATTCCTAATGCGAACTACTAATGATGCAGCTAATAGATCTACGAGAAATCGATGTAACGGGCGAAGATTTAGAACCCGAACCCTGTCTCAGAAGGGTAGGCGCCCAGGGGGTGGCGCCCAGCCTGTCCGGGAGAGGGCAGGCGCCCAGGGGGTGGCGCCCCGCCTTTCTGCCAAGGGCTTTTGCGATCTCTTTGATATAAATGATAATAATGATACTGTTAATGCGAGATCTAACCTAGTTATGCAATTAGAATTACGAAATTAATGCAGATCTACTATATTATGATGAACCTAAACATGTTTCTAGTATGATGAGATGCTAATATCAGTTTTAACACAAGCTAATGCAGATCTATGATGCTCAAATGATCCTAAACATATTTCTAAGCATTTATGTCAATGGAATGCAGTAAAAGAAAGGGAAGATCTAGGAATACCGGTATATGACGCGTTTCTCAAGTTCCTAGAACGAAGCTTTCGCGAAGTCCCATAGCCCCAGTTGAAGAAATGGAAGCCTTCTTCTCTAACTCTTCTTCTTCTTCTCTAGATCTGAAACTCTTTCTCTAATGGTGGCTACCTCTTCTTCTCCTTCCCTATTCTCTATTTTCTCTCTTTTTCTTTAGGGTAGCTCCCTTTGCTAATGGGGGTTAAGAGGGATTATATAGAGGCTTTGGGATGAGTTTAGGAGGGCTAGGGCTTCATTAATTCGTGCTTCTAGAAGGCCTCACGCATCCCAAGGCGGCTTAAGTTGTTTTAGGGTGAATTAGGGTTTGAAAGAGGGTGGGCGCCCATGGGGTGGCGCCCACATGGTCTGCGCAGCCTGGGCGCCCACAGGGTGGCGCCTAGGTGGAACTTAGGGCTGGGCGCCACATGGGTGGCGCCTAAGTGGAGTCGGTTCATCTTCGGTGCATGGCCCCTATGTTTGCGTGGTCCCGGGCTACTTTCAAGCCATTCTAGTGGAGTTTGGAAAGTGGGCACCCACCTTGAGGTGCCTAGGTGACCCTGGGCAGTATGGGCGCCCAGCATGGGGCGCCTATGTGGAATTCAGTAGCCTGGGCGTCACATGGGTGGCGCCTAAGTGACTTTGACATCCTCCTGGGGCAAACTTCGGAAGCCCATAACTTTTGACCCGCTTATCGGATTTGGACGCTCCATATATCGTCGGAAAGCTCTCGGAATGTAGAATCTTGTGGTGTATAGCTCCTAATATTCAGAGGTCAGGGAAAGTAAGGGATACTCGGATCAATGATCCCAACCTCCTAATTCATGTTAATCATATCGTACTTAGGCAAACTATATGTAGTTTCTTTAGGAACAACCTGGTTGTGTTCTATATAGTTTGGAAAGGGTTTGGAATAGTGTTGTAGCCCATGCCTGGTATGAGTAGTGGGTTGAACTCGAGATCTCAACGCGATTCCGCCTTTTCTCTCACGAATCTCTATAGATCGTCGAACTAAGTCTAAAATTATCAATAAGCATCTTCATCGTCATTAATTAATCTAAATTATGCCAGTAACCATTCAATTTTGGGTGAAATGGGGGCATCATTATATATGATAAGTGTTTAAGGCTATCATAGGGGGCCAAAATGAGGTGTCTACACCTCCTCCATCCATCCTAATCCCCCAGACATCCTTAACCCTTCTCCAACCAGCAATCCATCCCAGCAACGTGAACACCTCTCATGGGGTACAGATCAGCTTCTCCTCCTCAAAAATCACCTGACCTCATTAAAACCCATCCCCAAAGGCAACCCTACTCCTCTCCCAACTCCCTCCCCTAAAACCTACGCCAGTTGCCTTACCCACCCTGTTTTTTCCCCTCCTCCAACTATTCCTCCCCCGGCTCTGCTTGATGGCAAACTCACCATTAGAATCCCTCAGCAAATGATCATTTCCAGCAAACAATCCTTTTCTCATTCTGCCATCGGGAAATTCGTTGGGAGAAGACCTTCTCTGGAAGCCCTAGAAAAATGGGTGTCATCCAGCTGGCGCTTATCAAGACCTTGTCTGATCTCACTCACTGAGAAAGGTAACTTCCTCTTCAGGTTCTACTCCAAGGAAGACCAAGATGTTATGGTCGGCCATAGTCCCCTCTTCATGGAGAGTAAGAAAATGATCCTCTGCCAGTGGACTCCAGGTCAAGACGAATCGTCCTGGCCATCGGAAGCCCCAGTTTGGATTAGGCTCCGAGGGTTACCCTATCACTGCTGGAGCAGTGATATCCTTTTGTCTATTGCTGCTTCAATCGGAAAGCCTCTGCGTCTAGACGAAATTACTGCCAAGCAAAGGATGTTCTCCTTCGCCAGAGTCCAGGTGCTTCTGAATGTGGCAATCTCTCCTCCGTCTACAATCTCAGTGGTCTTGGAAGGTGAGGGCTCTGTCCAGGTAGAAGTTTAGTATGAATCCATCCCTTGCTCAGAATGCTTGTCGACCGGCCATCGACCATCTTATTGTCCTTTTAAAAAGAGTCCAGGAATACTGAAGACTCCAGCTCAAGACGCAGTGTTGATAGCCCCTATCTCTCCGAAGGATAAGGATCCTGAGACAACAGAAGACTTTCAGGTTTCCTCTGTCCCAGGTATATGCCTCCCTACCAGCTTGGTGTCTGCAGAGTCTACTCAAGATCCTGTGAACAACCAACCTCAGCTAGGCTCCAGGAATCCTCCAGCCCCCCAGGTACCTATAGCTCAATCAGTTCTCTCCCAGCCCCTCCCAATCACTAACCCCTCTTCCAAGCCTTTCTCCATCCCCCTACTTCTTCAACTTCAACCTTGTCATCAGAGACAAGTCTGGCCCCTGAGAATCCAATTCAAAAGCCTCCCCACCTTAATGATAACACAGGTCCCCTAGCAGTAGACAATCCTCTCTCAGCTCCTCCATCGGATAAGGCCTTTGGGATCCTGGAAAAAATCCCTGCTCCCACCTTGCACTGTTCTAATGGTTTTTCAATCTTGGATAATTGCACCCTTGCAGACCATATCCTCTCAACTGCCAACCTCACAAGAAAGTTAGCAGCTCATCCAAAGCAGAAGAGGATCACACCTAAACCAATCTCAATCGCCACCCAAAAGCCTTCCTCTTCCTCTTCTCCCTTCACACACCATAATACCGTACCAAATAATGTAATCTCTCAAGTGGTTGACCTCTCCCCCTTTATGGTTAATGCTACTAGGAAATCCAAACGCAAAGGTCCTTCCTCCGCTGGCCATTCCTCCAAACCAGTTTCGTAATGGTTAAAATCATCTACTGGAATTGTAGGGGCATTAATAACACCCCCACAAAAAATATGGTTAATCACCTTATAGCAGCTCACTCCCCTGATATTCTATTCCTATCAGAACCTAAAACCACTCTGGACTCCTTTTCTATTGGAGGCTTTCCCTTTGGATTTTCCCCTTCATTCTCCAACATAGAAAACTCCCTGTGGTGCCTTTGCAATCAAAGTTCCAACCTAACCTTCACCCTTTTGGATAAATCCTCCCAGCATATCTCAATCTCCTTCTCAGCATCTCCCTCATCTCCTTCTAGCTTTATTACCGGAGTTTACGGCTCAACAGATTACAGGCAGAGGAGGAGTCTCTGGGAGTATCTCAGTCATAATCCTTTCTCCTCCAATCCTTGGAGTGTGATTGGCGATTTTAATGCTATTCTTATGGCAAATGAGAAATTCAGCACTCGCCCTCCTTCTCCCCTCTCGTTGAAGGAGTTCCATGACATGACCATTGCAGCAGGGCTGAAAGATTTGGGGTTCAGAGGCAACAGTTTTACTTGGGCAAATAATAGGCAGGGTCAGGCTTATGTGTCAGCCAGGCTAGACAGAGCTCTTTCCAACTCCTGCTGGCTTGACTCCTTTGCTGATCCAGTGGTGAATCATCTCCCTAGGATTGCTTCAGATCACAGTCCCATTATCCTTGCCCACAGGCAAAGTATTTCCTCAATCAATAGGCCTTTCAGATTTGAGGAAAAATGGATCTCTCATGATTCTTTCTCCAAGGTTGTGGAGGACAGCTGGGCAGCTCCTTGCTATGGCTCCCCTCAGTTTATCTTGGCTTCCAAACTCAAGGCTCTCAAGCAGAACCTTAAATTATGGAGTAAAGAAGTTTTTGGCAACTTTAAGATTCGAATAGCAGAGGCAGAGGCCCTTGTCCTGGCTAAGGAAGCAGCTTTTGAAGATCATCCAAGTGACCACCTTCTCAGAGACCTGAATCAAGCTAAAGCTTCCCTTCATAATTGGCTGAATGTGGAGTCTTCCCACTGGAAGCAGAGGGCGAAGATTAAGTGGCTTCAAGACGGTGATAGGAACACTAAATTTTTTCACCTCTCTGCTAAGGCCAAAGGCATTCGCAACCGCATTGACAAGGTCAAAGTTGATGGAATTCAGTTTGAAGAAACTCAGCAAATAAAAGATCAAGCATCTATTTACTTCTCAAACCTTTTCCAAGCCGAATCGACTACCCCTGAGGAAGGACTGTTTCAAATGGCTGGTCCATCTGTCTCAGAGGCTCAAAATCAGTTTCTTGTAGCAGTTCCCTCTCCTGAAGAAATTAAGAAGGCAGTTTTCCACCTAAAGAGAAGCAGTTCCCCAGGGCCAGACGGCTTCTCTGGAGCCTTTTTCACCAAATGCTGGCACATTGTCAGTAAAGAAGTGATAGCTGCAGTCACCCACTTCTTCTCTTCTGGCCGTCTGTTAAGAGAAACCAATACCTTCTTTTTATCTCTAATTCCAAAGAATTCATCGCCAGAAACCTTCAATGACTTCAGGCCAATTAGCCTTTTGAACTTCTCCTACAAAATCTCTTCCAAGATTCTGGCCTCGAGGCTGTCCAACATCCTCCCTTCCCTTATATCCGAAAATCAAACGACATTTGTCAAAGGAAGATCAATCCACCATAATGTAGCCTTAGCCCATGACCTCATCCAAAAGCTTAACTCAAAGGTCAGGGGAGGAACTGTTTGCTTGAAACTGGATATTTCTAAGGCGTTTGACAAACTTCAATGGAGTTTTCTTTTCAGAGCCCTTAAGTTCTTTAACTTCTCCACCGCTTGGATGAATCTGATTCGAGAAATGATTTGCACAAGTAGAGGATCGGTCTTAGTCAACAATAGTCCCAGTGGCTTCTTCCCCTCTTCCTGTGGTCTTCGCCAAGGAGATCCTTTGTCCCCCTATTTGTTCATCTTAGCAGAGGAGATCCTCAGCCTCCATATAGAGCTTCTCAGATCCTCGGGTAAAATAGTGCCAATATCTCCTGTCCCCTCCACCCCTTGTCACCTGCTTTACGCTGATGACATCTTGCTTTTTCTAAAAGCTCACAAGGCAGGGTTGAGGCACATCTATGAGCTGCTTCTAAGGTATCAACACTCTTCAGGCCAGAGGTTCAACCTTCAGAAGAGCAACCTTTACCTTGGAAAATGTTCAGCTGGAAGAGCTCAAATGATCTCAGGGATTCTTCCAATCACAAGGGCCTCTCTCCCCACAGCCTACCTAGGAGTCCCTCTCTTTTTTGGTACCTCCAAGCACTACCATTTCAACAAGATTCTGGATTCTATCAGAGCTAGGCTTGAAGGGTGGAAAGCTAAATGCCTCTCCTTTGCAAGTAGGCTGATTCTGATCAAACATGTGCTCTCCTCCATCCCCCTCCATACCTCCCTTGTAATCCCAATCCCTTCCAGAACTTGCCTGCAAATCGAGAAGCTAATGAGGAATTTTCTGTGGTCTCCTAGCTCTGAAAAGAAGAGAAGCCACTTGGTCAAATGGGATCAAGTCTGTGTGCCCAAAGTAGAGGGAGGTTTGGGCCTGCGTAGGGTGAAGGAGTTTAATGAGGCTTGTTTAATGAAGTTGGGGTGGTCTGCAGCAACTTCGGGCTCTCTCTGGGCTACTTGGTTTAGAGGCAGATACTTTAGGCGCTCTCCAATTTGGTTCTCAGGTAATCCTAAGGCAGGGTCTTGTATCTGGAAAAAGATTAGATCTTGGGCTTCCGCCCTTCAACAAGGTAGCCGCTGGACTCTGGGGAATGGGACCTTCATCCAGTTATGGCTAGATAATTGGATAGACCATGACCCCATTGCCATTAAATTTCCCCTCTTCCAATTCTCTGAAAATGACAGGGTGGCTGATTTGATCCAAGATAACTCCTGGTTCATCCCATCTACCATCCCGGCAGAGGTTCAAAGCTTCCTCCTTCATCACACAAATCAAATTGCCCCCCCTAGCCCTTCCACCTCAGACAAACTTTCCTGGAAAGACTCTTCCTCAGGGGACCTTTCCCTCAAACAAGCTTGGGAATCTCTAAGGTCCAGAAAAGTAGCAGTTCAGTGGCATGGGTTTGTCTGGAATAAGCACATTAACCCAAGACTTTCATGTTTCAGCTGGCGCCTTCTCCTAAGGAAAACTCCAACAGACTCATGGGCAATGCTCAAAGGGATATCCATGGCTTCAAGATGCTACTCTTGCCTCTGCAACAGGGAATCAGATCAGCATATCTTCTTCTCTTGCCCCATAGCCCAGCAACTGTGGTCTTGGATTCTTAGTCTACTGGATACTTCAACCTCTCTTCCTCTTCTGCCTTCTTCTATCTGGGCAACTTTAATCAAGGATGTTGATGCTAATGGAAGGATTTCAGCAGCAACTATCTTCTTCCAATCCATCTACTCCCTATGGTTCTTGAGAAATGAAGCCAAGCACCGCAGGAAAATTCCTTCCCTTCAGTCAGCTCAGAAGGTCTTCATCAACTTCTGCAGTGGTATGTTCTGCTCCTCTCCAAATAAGGCTCCTCCCTCTCATCCTATATTAAGGGCCTTAGGGTGGAAAACTTCTCCCTACTCTCAAGGCTGAGTAGAGCCTAGATCCTTGGCTAGTGCTTGCCCTTTTCAGTGAATTCAGCTTGAGTGAGGTTCTGTCTCAGCCCAATGTAGTGTGCAGTGGAGCTGGGAAGAGAGGCAGGTAGAGAGGTAGGTTTTTGGCTGCTTCCTTGGAGAGCTTGGAGTCAGTTCAGGAGCTCAGCTTGCTGTGTGCTGAGCCGAGGCAGCGCTTCAGGGGAGTTCTGTATTGCAGGGGTGCCTCATCCGGCCAGAGTGTGCAGTGGTTTGACTGCCATTTCATACTTCCTGTCTTGTTCTTTGTCTCTTAGCTTATCTTTCTTGGGTGCTGTCTCCTTTTTGCTGCAGCTGGTTTCTTTTGTTCTGGTTGCCTTGTGGAGCAGAGTTGTCTTGTAGTTAGCTCTCTTCCTGAATAGGACCCAGCAGGTTTTTAGCCCCTCCTATTTAAGAGGTGGCCTTTGTTTTGCTTGCCTCCCTAGGCTGTATTCTTTCTTCTCCTTCCCTTTGGGGCTTTGCCCTTCTTCTCTTTTTTCAATACAAATTTACCAATTAGCAAAAAAAACCTTGCACAGGTACATTCCAGATAAGTCTGGGCTGCATCTTTTTTTTTTTTTTTTTTTTCTTTCCTTCTTTTTTGGCTTTTTCAGAGAATCACATCCATTTTTCATGTTTCTAAAATGATGCACCTTATGTAGGAGGTTCAGCCTTTCAAGCACTTCCATGGAGCATTCGGATCCAGATAGCATTAGGTGTAGCTCGGGGCCTTGCATTCTTACATTGTTCTGAAAGGAAAATCATACATCGTAATCTTACACCATATAATGTATTGATTGATTCGGTAAACTCTTCCATCCTGATTTCTTCTGTTATAGAGACAAATGTGTTTATTTATTTATTTATTTTTACGGGGGGTGGGGGTTGGGAATTTGTTCTATGGTTGAATATCTTAGTTTGATTTTTTTTTTCTCTCTTTTTTAATCTTCTGCAGAACTATAATGCAAAAAATTCTGATTTTGGGTTAGCGAGGAATGGTCCGAAGGGTGAAAATTCGCATGTCTCCACAGATGTCATGGGCAGCTATGGTTATGTAGCTCCTGAATATGTGGCTACAGGTACGATCAGTTCTTTGGTACAAACCTTCAAGGCTACAAGTTCTTGTGATTTCTGTGTTGATTTTTAATTGTTCACGCTGTAGTGGACTTTTTTTAATTTTAAACTAATCTTAATCTTTTTTCTAGTTTTATGCATTGGTGGGTATTGTTTGTGGTTTCTCTTCATCCAAAATTATTCTGTATGCCTGGTTCACTAGTGAGTGAGAAGCAATGTTTTTAATACCAACCAGCAGGTTTTGCTTTGTACATCAAACAACTGAATCAGCAGGACTGGGAATTTGGGGCCAGTTTGGCAACCTGCTGATCGGATGTTCTGAAGTTTTCACGGAAAGAGAATTAGAAAACGCGTTTGGTTGATATTTATTGTCGTTTCAAACAATTCCTGGTATAGAAATCTCAAAATGATCTTACTTTGTATTTAAAAAAAAGAAAAAAAAAAAAAAAAAAAAAAAAACTCACTGGCTACATTTATGACTTTATCCCGTAAGCCGCGCAACTCTACACCCTCTCTGCAAAGTCTCTCTCTCTTTCCCCATATTCAGCCATCCTCCAACATCTTCAAATGTTATTAAAATGCCCTCTTACAGTAATAACAGTAAGGAAGAAATGCCCTCTGATTGTATGGTAATTTTTCAGACTTCATATTTTCAATTTCCCAACTTGATTTAGGAATTCTCTATAGCAAACATTTACAATGTCAATTAAATTTTTGATATGCAAGTTCATAGAATTTTATTAAAATTTGTTTTTTTTACTTGAAAGTATTGCTTTTTTGGCTTCAAAAATATATGTAATAGATTTCACTTTCCCTGGCTTTCATTTCAGCATGTAACAATGCAATTCTTCGTACAATTTCAAAAATTGAATTGAGGTGTTACTCATTCCTTTCGGCATGTAACAATGCAATTCGTTTCAGCTTGTGTACTGGACTTTCGTGATTTGGTCTTTCATGATTTAATATTTAGTTATGAAACCATATTTTGAATACAATATGGATTTTGATAGGAAATATTATAATGCTGTACAGTCAATGCAACTCCTAAGTTGATCATTCCATACTCAAGAACATGTTCAAAATCACAAAAAGGTGGGTCACATGTTTAGAGTCACAAAAACTGGGCCCACATTGTAAATCCGATGAAAGTGGGGCCCATGTTCTAATTTCTAAAGGTGGGTAGCACATTGTAGTTTTTAAAAGGCATGTCCCATGTATAACAATAATAGATTTAAGTTAAGGAACAAAATTATTATAATGTTACCAAACAAGTTTTCCAAAGCATATTCTCAGCAGAATTGGCACAACCCAGTCTCGGCACAGAATCGGAACAGCATAGGAACAATGCCAAATGAGGCCTTGGTTTCTCGAAATTTTTGGCTGTGACATTTGGTATTTTCATTTGGTGATTAGGGCTTGTTTGGCTTGTTCACCAGTTCAGTTTTCTCTGAACTGGTCATTCATTATACCCTAGAAAATTTTGCATTCCCTGTATGAACTGTTGCACGTTCATATATTGCAGAAGTAGTGTAACACCATGATATTTCCTGCTCAAAGTCATCTTAGTATTTGAATTAGGTTTTGTAAGTGGTCTTTGTCTAGAAATGTTGCTAGAAAGAGAAACCCACTTCAATCACAATGGATGGCCATAGAGCCTTGTAGAGGTATTTGTGAACAGGTGAGCTGAATTGGAAGGTCTTGCTGATATAGTTTCAGTCACATACATTGTTGACTATTTTTGGAGGACACATTGTTAAAACTCACTGTTATAAACTCCTAATGAGGAAATTTTCACTAGAATGAAAATGTGATGATGAGATAAGCAACATCTCAACCATTGACATGATGCGTTAGAACAAGAACTTTTATGGTGACTTCCAAGGTCCAACCCTTCTTATCACTTGCTTCAGCTAGGATTCAAACTGGTTTAACAGTTATTCAAATAAAAAGTTAAAAGAGCTAATAACGATCATTACTTCTTTCATTTGGTCATAAAACTCTGCTTGAAAATGGTAATAGCTATATATGAGAGGGTCATAGATTGCCTGCAACAGGGAAACCATAATATAATTTCTTTCTTTCTTTCTTGAAAAATATCTCAAATGGTTGAAATTTCTTTCATCTGAACAATGACAAGTGTGCCTCCATCAACATCAACCAGTCCATCTGCACGAGAAGAGCGACATATATTCTTTTGGGGTTGTGTTGCTCGTGACGCTTTCAGGCCATGAAGCACTTGACCCCAACCGTCCAAGTGGGCAACACGATTTGGTAGAGTGGACAAAACCATATCTATCTGATGAGAGTGAGGTATTGTCGCGGGTGATGGACTGGAGGCTTGAAGGCCATTACCCATCTGAAGGTGCAGTTCAGGCTGCTCGGCTCATCCTCCAGTGTCTCAGCCCTGTCCCAAGAAAGCGTCCATCCATGACAGAAGTGGTGGAAGCATTGGAGCAGATTCAGGCCATAAAGCATAAAGCATATGCCCCTAGAACCAAAGACTGAGACTCTGCGTCCCGCCGACCACAATCACTCTGATCACCATGCACGAATCTGTTCCCCACTTCATCCAAAGGCTGGTAATGTTGGAACTGGAAAAAAAAAAATATGGAAGGATGTCTCTGGTGAAAGCAATCTTCAAAATTGAGGTAATCTATTCCAACATGAACAGTTGTAATGGCATCGCTATATACGTGCCTGTCCAATTGTTTGTGCTTATTGGACTTATTGGACAACTTGTGCACTATCAATCTTATGGTTATTTTTTCTTTTTAATTATAAATTGTGGATCTGATGATTTGTATCGGTGAACAAATTTAGCATGGAGTAAAATGATTGTTTGTAATGTCTTATGGAAGCTTGAAATTGATTTTAAATACTATTTTGCAATTTGTATTTTATTTTAAATTCGAAACAGCGAACACAATCTTCTTTTGAAATACAAGTGCAAATAACCTCTAGACAATCTTCATATCATCTATAAGATGAAACACGTTCAATGTTTTTGCTATTTACAATCACTTCTTCTTTCCAAGGAAGGCCTGGACCCTCTGTTATTGCAAGATTGCCCATACCAAGTGCCAAAGTGAGCTGTCTGGCCAATTGTTCAAGAGGCAAAATGTGCTTTGCCACTAGACTGCGACTCACCAGAAGTACAAAGAATTATTAAGTAGTACAAGATTTCAAAATCCACCTTTTTAACTTTTTATCATTTCGTGACATGAAATAAATTTTATGACATTTTTGGATAAAAAGAAGAGACAATTTTTGTATTTTATTGGAGTGAGAGATTGAGTTTTTGAGTTTTTTTTTCTTTTTTAAAAAGAAAGTACAAGTTTACACTATCCGAAAGGACTGGACCATTGGACTCATGGGTCACGAATCAAGAGATTTCAGGCATGAGATTAACTTGGAAACTAATATTTGGGCCCCATTCATTAGGATCTTTCCATCCCCCTGATCCCATCATCTTCAGTGGGACCTTGGGTGGGCCTCATCCAGCTTGGCAAGATGGGAACCACCACATTCTCAAAATTTCCACCAATCTGAATAAAATTGACCGCTGGATCAAATTGAGAAAAAAATAGATTTTAAAACTGTTAAAATTCAGGGCCACATAGCAACGAGTTGTGATAATTTAATGATCCTAATATTTTATAGGCCGGTAGGGTCCATCGAGAATGTCCAATCCCCTAGCTTTCCTTTGTTGGTGGGGCTCCTTGGTGGGGACCGACAATATATATAAATATGGGGAATTCATCAAAATGCCCATTTTTCCGCCCTTTTTTTTTTTTAATCATAGGGCCATCTTGAGTTAATCCAGTCTCTTCATCAAGCCCTACCAAATAATCAATAGTCCAAATAAGTATTGAAATAGCATTAGAAGAATCGTTTTCAAAATAGCTAGCGCCTCCGCCTCATTGATATACAAACACCAACATGCCTATGAGAACATAAAAAAGGACCTCATTGTGAAGAACTGAGATTAGAAAACTCTTCTCGCCAAAGCCCGCTCTGCAACCCCAATGGTAATGGTAAAATTTAACTCTGCTGTCACTACAAAAAAAATGTCTTAATGAGTCACTTTTAAAGTGTCTTAAAAAGTGGTTTGTGTCGCTTTTCTGGTTAGTATGCAAGCGTCTTATCTGCCGGCGTCACTAAAAGTTCGCAAAAGCGTCTCAAGAAATGCATTTGTTGTGTCAGTTTCTGTTACCAAAGTGACACAAAAAAATAGTTATTTGTGTCACTTTAAACCCAAAAGTGACACTGAAATAACTTAGAAGCGTCACAAGAAAGATAACTTCAGTCATCAGTTGTAACAATTTCCATTGAAGCGAGATACAATCAACATCTGTAGCAATGATCAATATGTTGTTTTCGGAACAAAAGTGACACAAGTAGTCATCAGTTGTGACACTTTCCATAGAAGCGAGATACCATCCATTTTTTTTTTTTAAATAAAAATGCAATATATACATTACTAATAACATGCTGCAGTATGGATACACTTTCAAATCACTAAACCTGCCTTACAAAAGATGCAAAAAGATATAGATAGCAACATTCAATAAGAACCATTTCATTAATTGAAAATTAATCACCATTCACATTAAGGAACGTACTTGCTCGTCCACGCACTAAATCAAACAAACTATTCAAAACATATCCAATTTGAATCCATCATCCAAACTATTTACATTAACCTTCGAATTCGTAACCAAAGCGTCACGACATAACCTCAACCACGGTTTCTTCAGCGGGCCTCTCCAACTTTACTCCCACATCTTCAGAGTAAGCTCCATGAACCTGCATAGCCCCCAACAATAATTATATATTTCAAGCAAATAATGATGATTACTGTATTTTGTATACAACACCAGTTTTGTAAATACATAAATAATTCAGTTTCTCTTTGTTCTTTTTTCAAGTAGTAGCACAACTTATAATAGAATTGACAGGATGATATATCATGAACCTTTGTGCTTTTCCATACATGAATAATGACTACTAACTATGCTTGCACAACATAAAACAGTTCGTAGAACTAGCTAATCAAAACAAGTTAATCATGCCATCAATAGAACAGATAACTGCAATAAACCCATTCATCATTAAAAGTTGAAAAAAAAAAAATTTGACCTTATGTAGGAAAATACTCAGGCAAGCATATTAATACCCAACATTAGACTTCTTTTCTTTCACAAGGCAAGGTGATTTGCTACCCATACACAAAATCCACTAGTTAACATGCTATCATCTTAAAAAAAAAACCTTCATCAACATCACAAAACCACGACCAACTTTGCAAGTATGTCAAAAAGACAAACCATGTGAACTACTTGAAACAATAACTTTTCCAAATTGATATAATCAAGAACACACTCAAATGATATCATAAGAATGTATTGAAATGATAAAGCATATACACATATATATTCATGACTGATTCAATAGTTTACATTATTAAAATACATAGTGTTTATTTTAATTTGTTTTGTTAGCAAACCATCATAGAATCAGGCCAGGACAAGGCCACAGAATTACCACTCCTACATAACATTACCACATTTGCAGGAGTGCATTTATGGATAAATGGACCGAATGCATTCCTATTCTAGGGGTTCAAGAAAATAGTCACTTTTCAAATGCAACCTAACCAATGTGAAGTCTCCCTATAAATACAGAAGACAGTGGCAAGGAAAACAATAAATATTGAAATCAAGTCAGGACAAAGGAAGAACAAGCCCAATTTTGGTACATCTAAAAGAAGAAACCTAACCCATTTGAAAAGATGTTTAATGCAAAAGCAGATTTGTGCAGCAAATAGCAACTAAAATGACTTCAGACAAACGGCTTGTTTGAACAATTGGGTCAGTCTGGAAGTTAGTCAGGAACTGCACTATGCTGACATTATTCATTTCAGTTCTTGTACCCCTGATTTTTCTCCAAATCAAGATTAACAAAATTAAGTGTGGACACTAAACACATCCTACTTTGATTTTGCCAGAAATGCAATATCCAAATAGAAATTATCGAGCATTCACCCAATTTAAATCAGCACTGCAGTAAAATGTAATCAGTTAGAAAAAGTACAATCTCACACTCAAAATTCAAATAAACATCCTCACAAAAGCTGAATAGGATGGTCTTTCTAAATTTTAACAACAGATTCCACCCATGGATAACAAATAAATAAAGATCTGGGGCAGTCATAAAAACTCAGTTTACACAAGACCTAATTCAACATCAACTCCATCCAATCCAAAAACCAACAGAACCCCACAAATCCATAGAAGGAAAGATCAAGTCAGATAGAGATAGGGAGAGAGAAAGAGAGGAAATAATCAATTGCAAGAGAAGACCTGTTGGGCCAATCCCAACCAACATTTCACCACTTGGATTGGTGATTAGGTGGGCCCTCTCGAAGTGTGCACCTGTATATAAGTTTCTTCACATAACTACACTTTAAAATAAAAAACCCATTTAAAGTCACACCACTCCAATGTTCGTGTAGGTCATCTTATTAATGGCAGCGGAAACTAGACACAAAAAATTAACACCAATTTCATCTAACATCGATTATCATCTTTCAATTCTCCCTATAGTCCATAATCCATACAACCTATGAACTTGAATCTAATAATCTTAAGACAATTCATGAACTTAAAAAAACAGGATCAAAGTTCATATACTCATTAACCAGTTAAATTTCACAACAGAAGTCAAACATATCACAAACACAAACAAACTAAAAAAAATATGTCCACTCTGTCTTACCACTCTGCGAATGTGAGGTTCCAGAATAGGCACCAACCACGTCTACATCAGCTGCAGAGCAATGACTTCTCTCCCAACGCTGCAACCAACACATAACCAAAAAAATCAACAGCAACAACAACCCTAAATAACTGACTGTTTGGAAGAGCAGGGGCAGTGATCTTGTTTCATAAGTGGGGAAGTGAGGGGGAAGATTCTCGTGCAAAATCTTGTTTCACACGTGGGGAACGATACTGATTACATACAAGTACACATCTTAATGTGAGCTTTACAGTTAGAAACAACACCATCTTCCTTGAAGTTTTGAATTTTCCAACAGATATCTAAATACACAATAAAGATAATCGGCAAAAATATTTTATGGGGCTGTTTCTCTTGGTCTACAACCCCTAACTACAACTAGGTTCTGGAATAATAATAACAGATAATAGCTACAGAGAAGGTGATCACTGTAACTATTTGCTCTTAAATTCAGTACCCATAAAATAGTTTCTTGATACCTGCAAGTGGATCTTCACATGTCCTTCATGTTCCCAGTACTCCAAAACTGATTTGGGTGTCGCTCCTAAGATAACAAACTTTCTGAATCTGTCCCAAAGCATAAATACCTTGACACAAGGAAGGATGTGTTGAATTGCAAGTTGTGAATTCAAGATCCGGCAAAACTTTGTCACTTTCCCTGCAACTGCTATTCGTACTCTGCTCAACTAAAAACCCTTGCACTCTTTCAAGCTGGGAAGTGAGGAATTGAATGCCAACAATGAAGTGACAACAACAACGAATGTCATTTTCATACACTAGATCATACACATTAAAAAAAAAAAAAAAAAAACACACTAAAAAACCAGTTATATTGGATGACATACCCTGTCTTTGGAGCTCTTGAACCCATTTTTTGGCTCGTACGAAAGAATCCTGAAGGCAAAAAAACATGGTGTTGCCAATCAATGTGATTCTTTTAAATTATGAACAACAAGAATAATGAATTGAACATAGAAAGAGGTGGCATGTAAAAGGGATAATGAAATGCCATTTTGATTAGGAATGAAGGCAGAAGCATTGTCATTTTGGGACGTTTTATCTTCTGTTAAAGATCTCTTGTCAGTGGTCAACCTCAGGATTGCTAAATGGGCGTTTGTTAAGGAGTAGTTTGCTAATTCCTCGATGAATGATATTTGGTTTAATTGGATTGCTTGTATAGTGTGTGGAGGAAACAAGGAGAAAACGGCAATTCCTTGGTCGCCACCTCCACGTGCAATGTTGAAATTTAATGTGGGCAAGGTGGCTAAAAGAAAGCTTGGGCCAGCAAGTATTGGAAGGGTTCTTTGGTTTAATGAGGGGGGGCAGATTGTGCATGTTTTCCAAAAGTGTGGGTGTCAAGGATTCTAATAAAGATGAGGTGTTGGCGATTTTGGAGGCGGTGATGATTTTCTATAGGTCATTTCAGGGGAGGTTAATAGTAGAATTGGAGAGCAACTCTCAATGCAATTTCGTGGGTTAAGCTTGACAGTCCAGGCCATTGGAAACTCAAGTTCTGCTTTAACAAAATTAAGTTTTTATCTTCAAAACTTCAGGTCATTTTTCGACCTGTGCACAGGTCAGCCATTGCTTTGGTGGACATCCTAGCAAAACAAGGGGTTGATAGATCTACTCCTTGGGTCTTTGTAATTCTTAAGCCAAATGGCTGATTGTTTGTAGGGTATAAGCCTCTTATACCCTTATTTTAATCTTGGTGGTTCGTTGTATTTGGTTTGAACTTTTCAATAAAACTTTCTCATGCTATAACAACTTAAATGTCAAAGGAACTTGCAATTCTAATGAGTACTAACTGAAAGAAAATTAAAATATATGAACATGATTGTGAATATAAACTAAATTTAAGGCCCTTTCAGCAAGTAGTTGCAAGTACTTTAAACAGATATCTTACCATGCTTGTAATGTCGTAGACTACAACAGCTGCGGCTGCCCCACGATAATACATAGGGGCTAGACTATGGTAACGCTCTTGTCCAGCGGTGTCCCATATATCGAATTTCACAGTTGCCTCATTTAATGATAAAATTTGCGAGAAGAAAGCCGCTCCTATTGTTGATTCCTGAAACATATATAGACTAATTGTCAAGCATCCTATGCCATTAACAATATGCAAGCAAACCACAAAAACAAAGACAGGAAAGGAGGACAAGAAAGAGGACCTGGTGGTCAAAAAATTGGCCTTTGACAAACCTCAGTACTAAACTTGTTTTCCCAGTTCCCATATTCCCAAGGACTACCTACAGAGAGCACAGAGCCATGTGAATTATGATATCAGAAGATGCATGTTCTGATACATAGATTCATCCTCAGCAAGTCAAAAGAAACATATATGTTGTTTGTGTTTGAGAGAGAAATCCATCTCTATTTTCTGCAGGGTATGTGATGTTAATACTGCTGAAGAAATCAGTTGTCTCCAAAATGTTTCTATTATGACTTAACCAGACTTAATCCCACATCTGCAAACTCCAGAGATAAATCCCCAGTTGCTCAAGAAGCTGCTCTTCACTGTTATAACCTGTCTGCAGTGCAGCGATAATCTCTGCTTTCTCTTGTCCAGTTTGCCCAATTTTCTCCTGCAGCTCAGCCTTGATCTGCTGGGACTCAGCTGCTGCTTCTTCTAAAAGATCAGCTTCTACCAGCAATAACTGCTGCTCGCTTGCCAGCCTACGCAATTCTTCAGTGACTGTGTTGAAGTCTTGGAAAACCTCAGCCCGCTCAGCAACCAGCTCACCTTTAGCCTGGGCCATGATCCGAAGTTCTCCTTCAATGGTATTAAGCCTTGCTTGTCGACAAGCATCTTCAGAATAAATAGAGCTCAGCTGCTTTTTGAATTGGTCAATCGCTTCTTCCTTCTTGGCCAAACAAGATAGTGCTTGGAAATCATCAATCAGTTGGATGAGATCATCTATCTGTGACACAAAAAACAGAGCAGTCTACCCCAAAGCTGGTAACCCAGCGAATTACTTCTACTAGTTGATTGCGCTGGAGACTGAGAGGGAGAGAGAGAGCAGAGAGAGACCGAGAGAGCGAGAGAGAGAGAGAGAGCAGAGAGACGCAGAGGGAGACTGAGAGGGAGAGAGAGAGCAGAGAGAGACCGAGAGAGCGAGAGACAGAGCAGAGAGAGACCTAGATGGATGTGTAGAATTACAAGGGAACATGGATAGAATTAAGAGAAACCTATAAGAGTAGAACCACCATAAGAGAAAATCATGAGATGAAAAAGAAATAGTTAACACAGACATAGAAATAGATTTCAAACAGCATTATATATAAATAATTGGAGCTTTCCAAGTTCAAGACAATAACAATTTTAAAAATAAACATAATAAAAAAATAAATTTGAGGTCCCTCACAAGAACATGCACTGGTTACCAATTCTCTTCATACACTTTTTTTAAAAATATGAAAAAAAAATATATGCCTGCATCTATGAATATCATCATCAATATCCTAACTTCCTCCAATCAATCAGGAGTTAGCTTAAAAAAAAAAATTTTGGGTCTACATTGGGTCTACAGTGAATGTAAACTATTAAAACAAAGTGAAGAGAAAGGGAAACATCTACATAAATCAAATTCCATGTTTCATTTCTTTGTTTTGCTAGGTAGTTTGAGATTCATCTTCCCATAAATCAAATGCCCCCCCCATCAGGCTCTAAGTACTGAAGGTATGATCTTTTGAACAACACCTCATCATAGGTGCCTGTTGAAAAAAGTTTTGCCCCAGCACGTGAGCACAAATACACTTTTTCTTTGGAAGGGGCCAAGGAACACCTACAAGATAGAGTCCAGAGGATCAAACCAGCACCTCAAGAATCATTTCACATGGAATTGAGTAAAGGGAAATGAGCCCAAGAATGCAAACCCAAAACTAAGAGCCCTTCCAATCTTTACTCTGCTTGCAAATAACGCTGATCTTACTCATACGAGCAAGGTAAAGATGAACTTGCCCTGTAGCCTTTAGGTAGCATGAGTCACCCAAGATTAATGATAACGTCCCTAAGAAATTAAAAAGGCAAAACAGATTCAACACATACCTTTCGTTCCTCACCTTTCAAACCCCAAGGGGTGGTCCAAACATTCATCTTAAAGCTCAACAAATAGAAATAATAGATTTTTTCTATTTCAAGAAGCATTCTCTGTGTTTAAAGGGAAACCCATGATGTTACACATAAAAAGGGAGCCCAATCATTCTTCGGAAATGACTGCTCTTACAGGAAGAACCACCATCTCTTACCATCAAAAAGAGGAAAATTTTTCCTGCCCATTTCAAGCTAGAGAAACATGGGCACTAAAGTAATCTCCACTAATTTAGAACTACATAACCAAGTGAAGAAATAACTTCCATCTTTTTTCTACCAGAGAACGAAACCAACTTCATTTTTTGTCTTGTTGCTTTTAGAAGATCTTGAAGAGCAGGCCTCCATGCCTGGCAAAGAAAGGTGCAAACATGAGGGATTCCACAGCCATGAGCTTGATGAGAATGGTAAGTGACGGCCCAAAGGTGTCCCAAGTCTTGCAATTGCAGTACAAAAAAGACAATCCAAGAAACCCCCTAATTTCCCAAACTCTCAAGTTGACTTCATATGGTTCTTTTTCTTTGATTTGCATACGTTTGATCTTTTGAGAGATGGTTGAGCAGCTCCCTGTTCATTTTTTATTTACATGATTTTCTACCCAGAATCATGAGTTTTAACATGGTTTTTTTTTTTTTTTTTTCCTTTTAAGTTTCAAAAGGCACGTTTGAAATCTCTTTGATGGGTTGAACTTTTGAAGATGCTTTCTCTAGTTACTTAAGTTGATTCACCTCATTTACATAAAAAAATGGACTATAGTATAGAATGGGATCGATAGAGCAGAAAGGAAGAAAAGAAAAAAAGTTAGGGTTCCGTCCCTTTTTTTAACAACAGTGGAATCCATGGTTGTATCAATACACACAGTAGATTGGATGTTCTATATACAAAGAAAAACAAGAAGAAAAAAAATGAGAAGAACTGTACAGATGCTTACCATTCTCTGTGTCGTCTTCTCCCCTTCCAAAATGTGCTTTTTGTTCCCACTCAATACGAATAGGCTTTCGTCCGGTGCAGAGCTCCGGTGGCGGCTCCGGCGCAAGGAGGGAGGGAGAGAGAACCCCTGGCGGGAGGGTGAGAGGGAGAGGGAGAGGGAGAGGGAGAGGGAGGGAGGGCGGGGCGAGAGAGAGAAATAGAGCAGCGAGAGAGAGGGAGAGGGAGACAGAGGGAGAGAGAGAGAGAGAGAGAGAGAGAGAGAGAGATCCGAGGGCGGGTCTGGTGTAGGGCACAGTGCAGAGAGAAAGAGAGGGAGAGGGAAAGGGAGGGAGAGAGAGAGATCCAGGGGCGGGTCTGGTGCAGGCGAGCTCCGGCGGGATGGGGAAACTGGGAAAGGGGAAAGGAAAAGGGGAGGAAAGAAATGGGGGGAAGCAGAGGGCGGGAGGGAGAAAGGGAAAAGGAAAAGGAAAAGGGGAGGAAAGAAATGGGTGGAAGCAGGGCGCGGGAGGGAAAAGGGTAAAAGATGTGCACCTGTCGATCGCCTGAAGTTTTGCAGAGATGATGTGCACCTGTCGATCGCCTCAGACACTCCTCAAGGGGATCCCTTCGATCGTTGGGGTATTTGGGCGTCTAAGGGAATGAGATATGGAGGGAAGGAAAGGATGGGATATACGATGGAGGAAACCAAATTATCACTTGCCCAATTTCATGTGTCGCTTTTCTTTCTTATTTCATGAAAGAAAATAACAATCAAACTTCTTGTGTCACTTTTGGTTAGTGGAGAAAAACCATAGATTTGTTTTATGTGTCGCGTTATAGAAAAGTGACCCAACAAACCACCTCTTCATTCACTCCTCCTCTAAAGTGACACATCAGACCATACTGTGTCACTTTATTGTAAAAGCGACACAAAAGCTCATTTCAAAAGCGAGACTAAAAGTCCTTTTTTTTGTAGTGTGTAGAAGAAGAGGCATATTCGAGAATTCTGTCATTTCTTTCCCTTTAGATGGTCCATAAGATACTTGATGGGAAGCATCTTCTAGTGAGTATGATAGTATAGCCGTACCTAGAGAAACAATCTCCCCTCCAAGACTCTTACCACCTTCATAAGTTTGGTTCCTAAGGCTTATGCTTTATGGCCTGAATCTTCTCCAATGTTCTCACCACTTCTGACATGGATGGTCTGCTTCTTTGTTCAGTCTCGAGACACTTGAGAGTGAGCTTAGCAGCCAGAACTGCACCTTTGGATGGATACTGCCCTTCAATCTGCTCGTCCATCACATGTGATAGTAGCTTCCTCCGATTGGATAGATATGGTTTTGCCCACTTTACCAAATTGTAGTTCTCAGTTGGACGATTTGGGTCAAGTACCCGTAGGCCTGAAAGCATCTGGAGCCACACAACTCCAAAACTGTATAGGTCGCTCTTTGCAGTCAGATGGCCTGGTTTATGGTTTATGGTTTATGTTGATAGAGGCACATTTTCCATAGTTAGAGATCCAGGAATTTTCAACCATTTGAGACATTTTTTTTCAAGAAAGAAAGAAATTATATTATTTTTAACCCTGTTGGGGGTTTGTAGCTACTGCTATTTTTCAAGCATATTTTTATGACAAAAAAGAAAGAAGTAAGGATGATTATTAACTCTCTACCTTTTTATTTGTACAATTCTTGGACCAGTTTGAAACCTAGCTAAAGCAAGTGATGACAACATTCATAATTGGAAGTAAACAAAAAGACCTCTACAAGGCTTTATAAGCAGACATTCTTTGTACTTGAAGAAGTGAGTTTCACGTTACATTCCCAGATACCAGTTGCAAAACCTAATTCAAATATTAAGATGACTTTGAAAAAGAAATATCAAAGAATGCAACCCATGGCTCATACGAGGAAACATCTTTCAGGGGAAAAAGTTAATATGATGAACTACAGGTTCACTTTGTGGATGTGTATTTTGGGCCCTAGGTATACCGTTGGCCATAAACCTAACTTTAAGATATTTTGTAACTTTATTTGAACTTATGATACTGCTGCTGCTCCACTAAGATTGTATGAGTTGATGTTTTCATGATTTGTTTATGGTATATTGATCATCATTTATAACCTCATTGCTGATTTCTATCCATCTGGAATTAGGGCCACAATTGTAATTAGAAGGAATATTTTTAATTGGCCTCGCCCTTGGAACCAGGTTGGGATCCGACCTAATCATAGATATGGGGCGACATCCAACACCATCCACCCATTCATAAAGCTAGAGAGCAATTTGAGATTAGCTAAAATAAAGAAAGTCCACTATGCAACCTACTAAAAAATAACACAGAAATCATAAAAAAGTTGTAGCAATGAATCTTACCTGTAGCCACATATTCAGGAGCTGCATAACCATATGTGCCCTTAGGACCTGTGGAGACATGTGAAGCACCATGTTGTGGGCCATCCCTTGCTAATCCAAAATCACAAATTTTCACATTATAGTTCTGCAGAATAAAAAAGAAAGAAAGAAAGAAAGAATTAAGAAATCAACCATGCAAAGTTTTCTTTCTCCCTTTCTCTGTAGCAGAAGAAATCAGAACGGAAGAGTTTACCGAATCAAGCAATATATTAGATGCTTTAAAATCACGATATATGGTATTAACTGAGTGTAAGAATTCAAGGGCCCGAGCTACACCAATTGCTATATTGAGCCGCATGCTCCATGAAATTAAGTGGTTGAAAGGCTGGACCCCCTACAGAAAATGCATCAATCTAGAAACATGAACAACGGTTGCAATTCTATTGGAAGGGGGAAAAAAAAGCTACAAAAATTATCAGCTCAGACTTGCTAACTACAATTAATTACAGATAATTATAACAACAAGATTGTTCACAACTTACTTCTGAAAAGGTGCCTTTCCAAACTCCCTCTTGACATGACTTCATATACTAAAAGTAGTTCTTCGTTTTGACAACAGTATCCCAAAAGTTTCACAATGTTTGGATGAGAAAGCCTTCCCAAGTAATTCACCTCTGACTGCAAATGTAAAATAAATACACATACCAGCAGAATTAAAATCACGAAATAACAAAAAATAAGTAAATTTGAAAAATCTCTTATTACTCATGACATCTTATTATTTCCAACAACAAAACTGTTGGAAACTAGAAGAATTTTACAATATTTTTGTCGGACTTCATGAAGCTTTTTTTCCCCATATTTTCATAGTTTTTAAATGTGTCAAACAATCTATCATTTTTTATTCAACAAACAAGCCGTCCAGATCTTATTCATGGGTGGCATGCACAGGCGCCCCGTGCGCCCCAGGCGGGCGAGCAGCAGCAGCAGCAGGCAGCACGGGCGCCCCGTGCGCAGCAGGCGGGCGAGCAGGCACGGCGGGCAGCGCAGGCGCCCCGGGCGTGGACACCCCCAGCGCGGATTGGCTTGCTCCTCGTGCAGGGGCAGCGATGGTGGGTGACGTAGCTGGTGCGGTCGCGCGGTCTGCCCCTTCTTTCTTTCCATTGCCCTGTTCTTCCTGGCACTCCATGGTGGCTGCTCCTTCTTCCATGATGGCTTTCTTTGAAAAACAAGGAGATGCAAGTGGCTGCCCTCTCCCCTTTTTGACAAAAAAAAAATATATATGAAAGGCTCTCTCAAGAAGAAGGTGCAAGAATCCCAAATAAAAAGCAAAGTGGGCAAAGGCCCCCTCTATTTATAAACTCTTGCTCTAGGGTTTTCAAAGGAAGAAGAACACCAAGAGAACAAAGGAGAAGAGCCCTGAGCCACGAGAACACTTCTGTGAAATTCAAAAGAAGAATGACCAACTCCAAAGGAAGATGAGGAAGGCCAGGTCGACCCGCCTGATGAAGGCAGAAAATTGGGTCCGGATTTTTTGGTCCGGGGGCGCTGCCCCCGAGCCCCTAGCCGGGGGGGCCAGCCCCCGAACCCCCGCTGGGGGCGCTGCCCCCTGGGCCCCCGCGAGCTGACCGGTCAGCTCGACCACCGCCGGGGGACACCCCTGGACCCCCTCTGCAAAGAGCATATATTCAAAGGGAAATTCAAAGAGGGAAAGAACCGCCGAAAGGACTCTGCTGTGAAACTCGAACGACGGATACGGACAGTTTCTGGAAAAGCTACAAATTGCTTGGCATGAAGGAGCCTGAATATTCAAAATGTCTCCCTTTCAAAGTCTTCTTTGGTGTGAGACATTGAGGGGCAAATGATGGGCCAGGCCGAAGTGACTCGGTCCGCAAGGATGGGTTGGGCCCAAGTGGATGGGTCTACGATGGCGGGTCAGGTCAGAGTGACCCAAGTCCGTGATGAGCCCGGGTCATCACCCACCCATTAAGAGCCGGGTCCGGATCCAACGAATGACGGAGTCAATGCGTCGTTCCTTTAAACGGCTTTCACCAAGTCCCGCGGAAGAAATCTTACCTGCTCGTCTGTTGATGAGGGTTCGGAAGACTCCACTAGAATGGAGCGTACGTCGCTGAGGAATCGTCTTCATCCGTTAGGGGAAGAGTATAAAAGGAGAGTCCTACCAAAGAAGGAGATCTGATCAACCATTTTCACTATCATTGTACTTATCTATTTTGTAATCCCTTCTCCGAAGTAGTAAAGTAACCAATTGAAGTGAATGTAGGTCACACTGACCGAACCACTATAAACCTTCTCTCTCTTCATTAATTTTGACATTAATTGCATATCACTTGACCAGTGGTGCCCGAAAACCACTTTTTGACATCATCAATAAGTGTGTCTCCATCAACATCAACCAGGCCATCTGTACGAGAAGAGCGACGTATATTCTTTTGGGGTTGTGTTGCTCGAGATGCTTTTAGGCATGCCAGCACTTTACGCCAATAACTGTCTAAGTGGGCAACAGAATTTGGTAAATTGGGCAACCAAATTGGGCAACAAAACATCTATCTTATCGGAGGAAGGCATCGCAGAAGATGGATCGGCAGCTTGAAGGCCAGTACTCGTCCCAAGGTACAGTTCAGGCGGCTCAACTCATTCGCCAGTGTCTCTGCCCTTACCCAAGAATCCGTCCATCCATGACAAAAGTGGTGGCAGCATTGGAACGGATTAAGGCCATAAAGCCTTTGGAACGGAGGATTCGGGCCATAAAACCTTTGGAACGGAGGATTCAGGCCATAAAGCATATGCCCCTAGAACTAAAGAGTGAGACTCTGCGTCCCGCCGACCACAATCACTCTGTTCCCCACTTCATCCAAAGGCTGGTAATGTTGGAACTGGAAAAAAAAAAAATGGAAGGATGTCTCTGGTGAAAGCAATCTTCAAAATTAAGGTAATCTATTCCAACATGAACAGCTCTGAAGGGATGATAGTGCTATATATGTGCGTGTCCAACTGTTTGTGCTTATTGGACAACTTATGTAATATCATTGTTATTGTTATTTTTTTCTCGTTAATTATGAAATTGTGGATCTGGTGATTTGTATCTGTGTGGGACATTTTTGTAAATACCGAGATAATCCCTGATTTCAGTAAGAGTATTAACTAGGTTTGACTTAGTCTCAGCTTCATGAGCTCAGTAACGGTACTAGCTTAAGCTAGTTTCAGTAAAAGTACCAGCTAAGTTTGTCTTGGCCTCAGTCTAACGCAACTCGGCAATAGTGCCAGTTATTCGCACATCGGCAACAGTGTCAGGATGTGCCTATGTCTGACCTCGATATTAGTATTAGGTGTCAGACAGTCATAATTATACGGCGGCATTGCAGAACGAACTAACAAGTAGGATGGGCACTAGGTATAGATAAGGGGTTGACCTTATCTGACGGTCACATCTGCAGCCATACAAGAGATCGAGATATGGTCTAATGGGACAGCACCTCCACCTACCTCCACTAAGGATACGAGGTATGGTTTGATGGGACAGTACCTCCACCTACCTTCACTAAAGGGGCATGCTGTCATACACGTCCATACTCCAAACTCTCTCTTCTTCTCCACTCACTCATCTTTTGTTTAGTGATTACACTAACTTAGGCATCGGAGTGCCTTCGCGTGACTGCAGCTAGCCAGGGCCTCTGACCTTTGTTTTCTTTCCTTCCCTTTCAGGTCTCAAGCATTCGGTCTTTCCCAATGAAGCTTAACAGCAATATTAAGAGTTTTATACTCGTCTAACCAAGTCCGTAATATTTAGACACTTACAGTATCAATGAACAATTTTACCATGGAGTAAAATAAGCACACATTTCCTTCAGAGCCTTTGTGTTTCATATAATTGAATATCTAGGATTGTATATTTATACGCGGCTAAAAATGAAGAAACAAAGGTGAATATCCGGAAATACACGCAAATAACCTCCTCGCTATGGAAATTGAAGGGAAGATGAGAAATGGATACCCAACCCTTATGTTGGAAAGCCCATGCCCATTTGTATCTCCCCCTCATAACTTTCTCCTCTCACCTCCTTAGTAATCCTAGATGGAGTTCATTTCATCATGAATTAATTTCTATGTATTTTTCATCTTCCTTTTGTTGCAAGCTTTGAGTTATTAATTAATAAAATTAACAGCAAGATAAGTTTGTGGAAGGCAGGAGCATCCTTGTTATATTAGTGGCTTCAGCAATCCCCATCTATAACATGGTACTCCTTAAACTTTCAAAAGAAACTATTAGTGAAATTTACAATTAATGAGGAGATTCTTGTGGGGGTGATTAGAAAAAAAAAAATTTAAGGACCCATAACTTGACAAATCGAGTTAGGTATGCCCCTTACCCTACCCTCAAGGAATCAGTGGACCCCGGGTTTGCATTCACTAAGGACTGGACCATTGGGCTCATATATAGGCTATGAATCAAAGGGTTAAAGACATGAGATTAACTTTGAATTTAATATTTGGGCCCTATTCATTAGGATCTTTCTATTTCCTTGGTCCCATCATCATCAGTGGCACCCTGGGTGGGCCTTATCCAGCTTGGTAAGGTTGGAACCACCATGATCTTTCAAATTTTACACCAATCTAAATAAAATTGACCACCGAATTAAATTGAGAAAAAATGGATTTTAAAACTGTTAAAATTCAGAAGCACAGAGCAATTAGTTAGGATAAATTTGATGACCCTAATATTTTATAGGCAGGTAGAATCCATCGAGAATGTCCAATCCCCTAGCTTCCCTTTATTGGTGGGGCTCTTAGGTGGGCCCCAACACTTGATATGTACATACGAATTCTCCAAAATACCCCACTTTATAATCACCCATTTTCCATCCTTTTTTCGTTGTCATTGGTTCTAACAATACCCCCATGAATAGTCATAAGTCCAAATTTAACGCTCATCTAAATTTTCCTTACCATTGGATTGAAATAGTAATAAATTACTGCCTCTAAAGTCTAAACCATTAAATTGTAGGGCTTACGATCTATGATCTTATAGAGTCAAAATTTTACATATAGATAGGTTTAATATAAATCTTTCCATCTTATAGACTTCCATAATCAAAGAAATTATGCCCTTGTAGTCTTTGATCGACGATATTAAGTTGAGTCATTCCTCAAAAAAATGGCGGGACGACCCCTACCTAGTAATTATAATGGCTTTCTTGGTGTAAGGGGTGATTTTTCCTGTCATCTACACTGCAAAAATTCCTCCACTCACTGCAATTTCTTTAAAAAAAAATTAAAATAAAAAAATCCCTAAACTACCCCTCCCCTCCCCTCCCCTCCCCTCTCCATTTTTATTGAATATAAATAATCGATTCACAAACTAAAGTCTTCGGAGGCTACGCGCATTGACGACTGTAATCTCAGCTGACTGTTTCTTCTGCATCTTCCCATCTCTTTCTTCCTACTCCCTATGTGAGTGAGAAAGATTGCTTCTTTCAAGAAAGTGGTATTTATCAACCTCTGCAACTTGATAACTCTATAGACGGAAGGAGAGAGAGAGAGAGAGAGAGAGAGAGAGAGAGAGAGAGAGAGAGAGAGAGAGAGAGAGAGAGAGAGATGGGAAATTTCTGGATACCGCACTTTGACTCGTCTAGCAGCAGTCCCAGCTCGACCAGACCTTCAAGCCCAGGTAAAGATACAAAAAGGAAGAAGAATGAAAAAAAAAAAAAAATTCAAATTTTTTGATGGACCAAGTGAGCTTTTCTTCCTCTTCTTCTAAAATTGCAGTTAGTTTTTCATATGGGTTGTTTTCTAGCCTTTTCAGTTCCTAGTTTGAGTAATTCAAGATATCTCTTTCTGTTTGTTCCGGAAATAATTCATCTTTTGTTTCTGTTTCTTCTTCTGGGTCCCTTCTATTTCCGTGATATAGAAACAGAACCAGACATGGGTTGCTTTCTCAAAATCCCTCTCTCCTTTTGCTTACATGTGATTGCTTTCAAATAGAATCTTTTCTCTGTGACTCTGTTTTTTCATGTGCTGCTTTCTTTGTTTTCTTCTCCCATTTTGATTCACACACCTCTCCATGTTTGCATAATCTGACATGGGCTTCCTTCAAATCCTCTGTTCCTCTTCTCTTCTCTTAAATTTGCAGGGACTACAAAGAGCACCAGCAATGAAGGGACGTATTCTGGAACTGGGAGTGCATTGTCGAGCCGTTTGGATGAGGTTTCCCCAATCGGACAAATCCTTCGCATTACTCCCACTTTAAAGATTTTCAGTTTTGCAGAGTTGAAGAAGGCCACCAGGAATTTCCGACCTGATACGGTTGTTGGGGAAGGAAGTTTTGGGATGGTTTTCAAGGCTTGGATTGATGAGAAGACATTTGCACCAACCAAGGCCGGACGTGGGATGGCTATTGCTGTCAAGAAAATGAATGCAGAAAGCTTGCAGGGAAGGGAAGAGTGGGAGGTATTTTCCATTCAATCCAATATTTGAGGGAGAAAAGAAAAAATGAAAAACAAAGATACATGTCTAGGGGCTAGCCGGCTAGGGGTGAAAAATAGGTCAGCCCGCTTGGGCCATTCCGGCCCATTGACTAGGGCCTATCCATTCTTCAAGTTTATTTTAACAGTTTAAGTTAAAGAGCCCAAAGTCCATAAAGTCCAGTTCAATTTATATAAAAAAATTAAAAGAGGCATGTGGGCCCAGTGTTCACCTCTGCATATGGCCTATTTGGTTTCTTAGAATTAGAATTCCTAAGAACTTTTAGAAATGCATTCTTAAAAGTGGTTAAAATTAAAGAAATAGAGTTGAAGTTACATAAATGACCATGAAATTATATCCCCTTTTATGGAAAATCTTGGAAGGTGATTGCTCACCCATCACCCTAGTTAGATTAATTGATCCCATTTATAACTTTACTTTATATCCTTCACCCCTCATCTCTTTACTAATCTTTTGTTGAATCCATTTTGTAATGCCCGCAAATTATCCTTTACCGAGATTTTTTATTTTATTTCCAGAAATAAAACTATGACGTAAGATGCCTCCCATAGTTACTATATAGATCGTTTCTGCTAAAAACACCTTTCTTTCTCTCATTCTGTCCATGCTTCTGCATAGATACAGTTTATTTTATTTTACTTATTTTGTAATTTCATGATTTTAATTTGGCTGGTGTGTGTTTTTATTTGACTTAACTATGTTCCTTTTTGCAGTCAGAGGTGAATATCTTGGGGAGCCTTTCTCATCCAAACATTGTGAGACTTTTGGGACACTGTGAGGAAGACAAAGAACTACTACTTGTATACGAATTCATGCCAAGAGGGAGTTTGGAAAACCACCTTTTCAGAAGTAAGTAGTAAACAATATTAATATTGTAATTGTAATTAACTGTAGTTGGTTGGATGAGCTGTGATGCTGGTGATGGTAAAAAATTAGCACCGTAGTTATTGTCAAAAGAAATTATGATTCAAGATTAAGATAACTAATACATTTAGTGATCATCATAAGTTGCAGAAATTGATATTGTGCCTAAACACCATGATAATAATCAGAAAAATAAATCATCTACCTGATGCCACAGTGCTAAAGCCAGTGGATAGCTGTGAACTTGTTTGAGTGACCGGATGCACTTAGATCTCAACTTTCTTGATTTTGTATCCATCAAGAAAATCCTGTTTCAATTGGTGAAAACTTATCCCAATGTAAGTTATATCATTCAATAGGAAATTAGAGAGTAGCTCTTGTCTTAATGGTTTAAATTGTTGGAAACTCCTATGTGTTTTTCTCATGTATGAGAGGAACACTTTAATTTCTAACAGCTGTCACATTAATGTTATAATTTTCATATTCGTTATTTTACTTCCTCATCAGATTACGTTTTAAAAAGTCTTAAACCCTACAATATAGATACACATACATGTTCTGAAAAATTATGGCTCTAACCTACTTATGCATGTCAATGCAAATAGTAGCCATGCCATTGGAAAAGTCAATTTTCTTATCATAGTGAAAACTTCTATTTTGGAGCGAAGAAAGCGGCCTCAATTCTCCAATCTTGTTGATGGTTCTGATCCAACAATGTATCTATACAATGCATATTTTATGTCACACCCCATCCTGAGTTAATCAAGATTAATGCATATTAAGTATGATTAATCAAGTTAGATGTGATTAGTGATTAAAATGGGTCAAATTAGTTTTATTTGAATGAATTGAACTTAGTGAAATGAAATTAGAAGGATTTGATTTGATTGAGTTGGTTGTAGTCTCATTTTAATGGAATTAAGGATTTTTTCGTAAACACGGATTTATGCGTATTTCGTTGGATACGGTGAAACATGTTGTCAACATGTGTATCTCGACGAGTACAACAATTTTCATAATATACCCATGTTCATTTGATTTGAAATGAGTTAAATGAGCTTTGATTTGACTTAAACTGAAATTAAGTATTATGAGTTAAAGTGCAAAATTCAATTTATAAGGTTTCAAATGAAACCCAAACTCAGTCATTCGGTGGTTTTCATTCCAGCAAGAGTGAAAGAGAGAACCCTAGGTTCAGTTCATCTTCTTTCTTCGTTTCTTCACTATCAAATGCTTGGAGAAAGGATTTTGCAAGTGATTTTGGAAAAGAATTTGTGAATTTCATCTTCTCCGTCATCTGCTTCAAGTTTCTTTGGAGATTAAGTTAAGGGAAAAGTTGTGATTCTTCTTTGTTAAGCTACAAGTAAGTACTTGTAGTGATTTCAGGTTTAATAAGGTTGTTTAGATCCTTTCCATCATGTATAGCTTATAAGGATTCATTTTGGAATTGTTTGTGTTAGGGTTTGAATTGGAAGAGTTTTCTTCTCTAATTGAGCCTTAAGAAAGGGGCTTTTGGTGTTAAACTCAAATTAAGGGAAGTACAAACAGTGGTTTGTGTTTATATGCTAATACGCATGGTGTTTCTTGAGTTTTGTTGTAAGTTTGGTTTCAGCCCTATTCTTAGAATCTGATTTGATTTATGGATTGATTAAATGGTATTAGAATGGACTATATGATGAAATAGAAGTGTTGTTTGTCATGTGAAATGGAATTTGAGTAGGGAACAGGAGGTTCCAATGTTTATTTGCAGGTTATGAATTGTTTTGGATGAAAGGAGAAAGTTGTTCGCTTGAGCGAACCACATTCTGTATAGCATCCGCTCGAGCGAATGAATATCTGCTCGAGTGAACTTGCCTGTGTTTGTCAACGCTTGAGAGAGCAATATTGGTCGCTTGAGCGACCAAAGACATCCGCTCGAGTGAACCTGAAGCTAATGCTTAAGGTATTTTCAACCCAATTAAAGGGTGATTTAGTCTAAGATATTCCGAGATTTGTGGCATATAATTGAACTTATGTTCAATTAGCCAAGTGATGAGGTTCGGTTGACCAAATGGTCAATTGAATATATCTTTAGTATGAACCAAGATTTTTAGGAAATAATATTCCTAAATTTGAAATTAAGATGGATAAAGTGTTAACCGAAGGTTGACCTAATTTGAATAATGAGGTTTTCAATAAAGTATTAGCTTCTAAAGCTAACCGATAAGTCATTGAATATTTAGCCGAAACTAATAAAGTTATAGGATTAATTTCTAAGTTTTAGGGAAAAGAGCCTATTGATTATATAAAGGCTATTAATATTGCTTTACCTTCATGGGTGTTAATTAAGGGCACTTTAATGTACAAAAATTCACATAAATTGTTATGTCCATTGAAAATAACACGTATATTAATCAACTGAGGATTACACCTAAATGATTGGTATTACTTAATTGAATTTGTACATCAGATTGTATCCGAAAAAGATCATAACTTGAATTGAGTCCGTTAATTGTAATTGAACAGAATTAAATGTTGAACTGTATTGTTTCTTGAACTGTATTGTTGAGTCTGACACTACATAGTGATTTCTTTCAGCTCATTAGAGTTGTTTCTGCTGCAACAGATAATTTTGGAGTGTTCCGGAACTTCATGGTGATGTCAGTAGTCTCTGCCCCGGGCCAGGGCATTGATAAATCCCACAATATATGATTCATTGCGTATAGAAGATGTGATTCCTTCCTTTTTAGAAAGATGCGATTTGAAATGAAATGCTATTTTAGTTTGCCAAATTTAAATAAAGACTCTCATTGATTTTAAATTGTAATTGTATTGGTCTAACATTGGATTAGACAGATTAAATGTGTGATTAACATGTTTAATCATGCATCTGTTTACACATTGCTGAATTGTCAAGTTCATAGTGTTATTGATGACATTATAGGCACAACTGCCCTATGCCGGTCCTTCAGAGGCTATAGCGCCAACAGAGACGACCGATCTGGTTCCTCCAAGAGGACTATTGATTGGAAATGAATTACTATCATATGATTATGATATTGAAACAAGAATGAACAAGAAAACTTTGAAAATGGAATTTGTTTTGGAAACGTTTCACACATTTCATTCCTTGCATTGTATTTAAATGTGCAAGTGAATGTTGTTTATTTTGTAAATGAATTTTTATTTTATATATGAGCAATGTATATTTGTTTATATTCCGCATAATGTATTATTGACATCCCTTGTGAATTTTATGTGATTGAAGTTCATGGGAGTAAGTATGCGAATTTTACTTTCTTGCTTTTGGAAGTTACAGTTATGTTACCTGCATATGATCTATTTATCGTTGTGAAACACTATAAAATGCTATGTAAACCTTGCACGGGTTCATTCCAGACAAGTCTGAGCTGCATATTTTTTTTAATGCTTTCTTTCTATTTTTATATATATTTTATAGAATCGCCTCCATTATTCATGTTTCTAAAATGATGCACTTTATGTAGGAGATTCAGCCTTTCAATCACTTTCATGGAGCATACGGCTCAAGATAGCAATAGGTGCAGCTCGGGGCGTTGCATTCTTACACTGTTCAGAAAGGAAAATCATATATCGTAGTGTTAAACCATCTGATATCTTGCTTGATTTGGTAAACTCTTCCATCCTGATTTCTTGGTATAGAGAAATGTGTGTTTTTTTTTCCTCTCAATTGGGGTTGGGGGAGGGGTGGTTTGTTGTATGGTTGACATCTTAGTTTGCTTTTTCCCCCTCTTTTCTAATCTCTGCAGAACTATAATGCAAAAATTTCTGATTTTGGGTTAGCGAGGAATGGTCCGCAGGGTGAAGATTCACATGTGGAGGAGACACGTGTCATGGGCACCTATGGCTATGCAGATCCTGAATATTTGGCTACAGGTAAGATCAGTTCTTTGGTAGCAACCTTCAAGGCAACAAGTTCTTGTGATTTCTGTTTTCACTTTTAATTTTTCAATCCATAGTGGACTTTCTTTATTTTAATCTAATCTTAAATTGCTCTCTAGTTTTATGCCTGGGTGGATGGTTTTGGTAGTTTATCTTTATCTAAAATTATTATGTATGCGCAATTCACTGGCAATAAGCAGTGTTTTCAGCACCGACCAGACCAGCAGGTTTTGCTCGGTACATCAAGCAATTGAACCAGCAGATCTGGGAATTTGGTCTCTCATAATGAAATTTCGATCATGGTACATAGAGTTGTGTGTCGTTAGATATTTTCATTTGGTAAACGGGCCCTGTTTGGCATGTTCACCAGTTTTCACTTTTCAGTTGCAAGTGAACCCGTGGTTCATCACATCACCTTCTTCCCTTGAAATTTTTTTCCTTGTATGAACTGTTTGGATGCGTTGCATATTTTGTGTCAGTAGCGAAACATTGTGCTATTTCTTTTTCAAAATCATCTTAAAATTTAAATTAGGGTTTTCAACTGGTCTCTGGCCGCGGGACTGTAGCTTGAAACTCTCTTCAATCATGAAGGATGGCTTATAGAGCCCTGTAGAGGTCCTTTTCGTTCACTTCCAAGTTTCAACCTTGTTATCACTTGCTTGAGCTAGGTTTCAAACTGGTCCAACAGTTGTACAAACATGAAGTTAAAGAGCTAATAATCATCGCTAGTTCTTTCTTTTTGGCAATAAAACCATACTTGAAAAATCACAGTGACTATTTGAAAATCACAGTGACTATGAAAGGACTCTTAGATTGCCTGCCACAGGGGAAGAATAATATATATATTTCTTGCTTGAAAAATATCTCAAATGGTTGAAATTTCCTTGATCTCTACAATGACAATTGTGCCTCTATCAACATAAACCAGGAAATCTGTATGTGAAGAGCGACGTATACGGTTTTGGAGTTGTGTTGCTCGAGATGCTTTCAGGCATGCGGGTACATGACTCCAAATGTCCAGGTGGGCAACACAATTTGGTAGACTGGGCAAAACCATATCTATCTGATCCATGGAAGGTATTATCACGTGTAATGGACCAGCGGCTTGAAAGCCAGTATCCGTCCGAAGGTGCAGTCCAGGCTGCTCAGCTCATCCTCAAGTGTCTCGAGTCTGACCCAAGAAGGCGACCATCCATGTCAGAAGTGGTGGAAACATTGGAGCAGATTCAGGCCATAAAGCATAAGCCCCAAGAACCCAAGAACAATCCTCGGCGTCCCACTAACCACAATCATGCACACAATCGCTCCCCGCTTCATCCACAAGCTGGTAATGTTGGAAAAGGAAAAAATGCCCTTCAGTGATCTCCAAAATCAAGGTGACCAACAAGGATGTATCTGGTGAAAGCAATCTTCAAAATCGAGGTAATTTACTCCATAATGAAAGGGTCCTAATGACAAGAGTGCTATGTGCATGTCCAATTGTTTGCCCTTATTGGGCAATATCCATTTTTTGTTGTGCAATATCATTGTTACTGTTTTTTTTTTTTTTAGTTAATTATGAAATTTGGGTGCCGTGATGATTTGTATCTAGGAACAATTGGATCATGGAGTAAAACGATTGTTTTCAATGCCTGATGGATGCTTGGTTGTTTTCCACCTCAAATTGAGTTGAAATTGTACTTGCATTTGTATTTTGTTTTAAATTCCAAACAGCTACCGCAACCATCTTTAGAGCTTTCTCTCTATACGATCCTTGAATAGCATGAACTATTTTATCAATGGTCACCATTATTCTGAGCTTTGGTCGCCATCGCTTTCTCTGCCGCTATCCTAATGGGTTCTGGCAAGAGCATCTGGTTTCTTTTGAAATCAACCTTTACCCCCATACTGTTTTGACTATGTTCGCATACAAAAAGGACTCATTTGTGAGCACATGAGAATCTACAATCAGTTCCATTGAAAAAGAGAATATAAAAAAGTAAGAATGGCAAGTTCCCAATTAAGAAAAGGGTCTTCATATAGGGCTGTTATCCGTGGAAGTTTCAACACGTTTTCTACTTGGAAAATGCATGATTATTTCTAGGAATCAAGATCCAATTATTCGATTTCATACTTTTGAAAAATTTCCATCCGGGCAATGGTTGGTTTTGGGTCTAGGATCCTTCTATTGGGTCTCTTGAGCCCGTCCTTATGTGAAGGCTCATGTTGGGTTTTAAATAAGCTCACATTTCCTTAGGAGCCTTTGTATTCCATGTAATTGAATATCTAGGATTGTATATTTATAAGCGGCTATAAATGAAGAACCAAAGGTGAATTTCTAAAAATACTGGCAAATAGCATCCTCCTCTCCATGGAAATTGAATGGAAAATGAGAAATGAATACTCAGCCATCACCCTAGTAATTTAATATGTTAGAAAGTCGAAGCCCATTTGTATCTCCACCTCATATCCTTCTCCTCTTACCTCCTTAGTAATCCTTGATGGAGCTCATTTCATCATGAATTAATTTCAATGCATTTTTCATTTATTTTTTGTTGTGAGCTTTGAGATCTTAATTAATAAAATTAAGAGCAAGATAAATTTGTGGCAGGCAGGAGAATTGGTGGCTTCAGGTACTCCTTGAACTTTCAAAAGAAACTAGTCAAATTGACAATTATTGTGGAGATTCTTGTGGGTGGTGATTGGAACGAAAAATCATGGATCCATAACTGGACAAATTGAGTTATGTAAACCCATGGCTTGAGAAAGGCCTGGGAATTGGCCCGGCCCGGCCCGACCTCAGAGTTGGGCTTACCCCACCCTCAAGGAACCGGCAAACCCTAGGTTTGCACTCACGAAGAGGACCAGACCATTGGACTCATGGGCCACGAATCCAAGGATTAGAGGCATAAGATTAACTTGGAATTTAATATCTGGGCCCTACTCATTAGGATCTTTCCATCATCAGTGGGACCCTGAGTGGACCTCATCCAGCTTGGGAAGATTGGAACCACCCTGATCTTTCAAATTTTATACCAATCTAAATAAAATTGACCTTGAACTTGTGGGGTTTCGGGTGAGCATGGAGACGCGGGAGCCGTCCGAGGCGGGTCGGGTGAGAGTGATGTTGATCATTGATGGCGTGGGAGCCACTGGTGATGAACATGTGGCTGCCTAGCTTAGAACACTGGGCAGTCAGTAAGAAGAGACTATTAATATTGAATAGTAATCGAATCACAACGGGACAATTACCATACGGAAAGTCTTAAAGCTGACAATATTCCCAGAACAATCGGAAAGTATATATTTACCATAGAGCTGTTCGATCCGTAGGATATCGCAATCAGAAGAGGGAAGACTCAAACAATCTGTTTTTTTTTTTTTTTTTTTACTGTAGGACTATCAAACCACCATCCAAACCATTAGGTAGCTGTATAAGTGTAAGAACTAACATCCCACCAAATTTGAACCGTTCATGAACGGTTCAAATTTATTGCAATGTTTGTGTGGGGCAATTCTTAATGTGCAAGTTATGCTAAGGCCAGCAATAACGCTAGCTCTTATGCTTCATTTCGGTTATGCGCGTTTCAGCACGAACGCTAGTGCGCTTGTCGAGACCCGCACTATCACCACGATCTGGGCCACATGCCTCGTCGATTTACGCATCTTGGCTACGGCCGAGACGACAGACTGCTAACCGAGACAGGCTCTGACAGCCCCGTTTCACCTAAGGACACGTGGCAGGATGCAGGCATGCGCTGATGGGATAGATACACCATCCTAGCCGTCCACCCTCATCAAATCTCTGACAAAGCCACATCCAGTGGCTGCAGCCATATCAGGACAGGGCCCAAGAAAAGATCCAATGGGACCTTAGCCGCCAACAGGTCAAGGCGAGATCAGGGCCAATGTGACTAGCATTTAATGCAGTATGGGTTAATCGGACCCTCATTTAATACAATGTGGGCTATGATGGATTCTCATTAATTACTCTATGGGCTAATGAGACCCTAGCAGTCAAATCACTAGGCCCACTAACAGGCATCTAGGACTTTTCTCTTATAAGAGGATATACCACCCAAAAACTAGGTACGCAGACTTGCATGTAATTTCCTAGTTGTTACTCTGCCTCTCTTCTTCTCGGACCTTAGTCTCTGCACTAACTTAGCCATTGGAGAGCTCTACGCTGCCCACGGCCAGGGTCCTTTGACTGCTCTTTCTTCCCTTTCAGGTCCCTGAAGCGGATAGCTCTCCAGTCACTTGAATAAGTCATCTAAGGCTCCCCCTAATATTGTGAGTTACATTTTCTACACCTACAATGTTATTTCTTATACTCATACGATTATCATCTCAATTGTCCCAATCATAAACGAAAAGTCTTGGGAGACTTGCACGTTGACGATTATCATCTCAATTCTGAACACCTTCCATACGCTAATTGTCCCAATCACAAACGAAAAGTCTTGGGAGACTAGGCGCATTGACGATTGTCATCTCAATTCTCAACACGATGGTTTCTATATTTTCCCTTCTCTTTCTTCCTATTTCCTCTGTGTGTGAGTGAGAGCGAGAGATTTCTTCTTTATTTTCAAGAAAGTGCTCTGTATCAACCTCTGCAACTTGATAATAGACAGAAGGAAGGAAGGAAGGAGAGAAAGAGAGATGGGAAATTTCTGGATAGCGCACTTTGACTCATCTAGCAGTAGTCCCTGTTCGACCAGACCTTCAAGCCTAGGTAATGTAAAGAAGGAACAGAAAAAAATCAAATATTTTGATGGACCCAGATGATCTTTTCTTCCTCTTCTTCTAAAATTCTAGTTAGTTTTTCATATGGGTTGTTTTATATGCCTTTTCAGTTCCTAGTTTGAGTAATTCAAGATAGCTCTTTCTGTGTGTTCCGGAAAGAATTCATCTTTTTTGTGTTTATTCTTCTGGGTCCTTGTATTTCCATGATATAGAAAAAAAACCTGACATGGGTTGTGTAAGGTCAGATTTTGATGACCTGGTCTTTATTTGGAAGAACTCTGAGATTTTCTCTCTTTTGCCCCCTGTCGAAGACTCTAATCACTGAGCCAGCACTGAACCTAGACCTGCTAGGAGAAAGAAACTCAGGGGGTGAAACCCGATCGGAAGAGTCTAACCGAAATCTCTCCGATGCTAAAGTCAGTAAACGGAATTGGTAGGTAATTCTAGTCAGATCCCAAAGTTCTCCCTTTTTTCCTTTTTATACCTTTCCTTCCTTCGTTTTCTCCTCCACCTCCCCTGTTCCTCGCTCATCTCGTCCAAGGGGTGTACACGTCCGCGATCGTGCTTCCAAGCGCTGGGTGCTCCCCCCATCTCCCTTTGCACGATTTCCTTATCTTTCTCCAGTCTCTACCTGCCTCTCCATCCATGATCTTCCCCTGCTTTCGCTGGCTTCCACCTGTCTCTCCTTTCCTGAAGTCTCGGACCAGCAGGACGCCACTATTCATCCAAAACCGATCCGACCTGGCTCAGGGTTCAAGGGCTGGATATGCGGGGTGGATCTGGCTCGTGGACTGTGGTGGCCCTTTCTTGGGCCGGATCCGGGCCCAGAGCCCTCACAATTGCCCCCCAAGCCTGCCCCTTTTTCTCGCAGCTTCCCGAGGAAAAAGGGAGGCTTGAGACGTCCTTCAATCCACGTGGCGTTCCCCCTGTCGTCCTCCCGTCCATCAATCCGCCTGGCGCTTCTTCTCATCTTTATCCCCCCCATCCTTTTCGGGATTTCAAACCCTTTCCGAGGCAGCTCGCTTTCTTGCTACCCTTCTTCTTCTTCCTCTTTAAGCCCCTTGTAGCGACTCTCCTCTCCATTCCTTTCCTTCCGTCCTCGCTCCCTTTACTGTAAGTCTTCTTTTCCTGCTGCTTTAGTTTTTATTTTCCTTTTCTTCGAATGGGGAATTTAAAAGGCCTCCTTAACAGTCCGGAGGGGATTGCTGAATTCCGGAAGACCTATAGGATCCCCTCGGACGTTCAGATCCGAGCGCCTCTCCCTGGGGAATCCCTTGATAGCGGTTCCCGAGACGCCATGCCTTTTCCCACCATATCCATCGTGGAAGGGGGGTGTGTTTCCCCCTAGACCCTCTCCTTGTCCAATTTTTGTCCATTACAAACCTTTTCCCCAACCAGTGTTCCCCAAACCTGTTTCGTGTTGTGATGGGGGTGGCCGCGCTGAACAAACTGCTCGGTACCCATCTTGGGGTGTTTTACATCCTTTCTTGCTACTCTCTCATTCCCCTTATTAACTAGAAGTCCGTCTTCTATTTGAAGTCTCGGGATCAAAACAAGCTTCTTGTCCATTATCTCCCGGACTCGAACAAGCCAAGCAAGGGAGACTTTATCATTGTAGGCGGCAGCTAGGAAACGCCGACCTCATGGGGCGGGGTTAGCCGAGAAGTCCCCTTAGTCCCAAGCTTTCCAGGTCGACCCCCTACTACATCGTGCTTTTCCCTTCCTGCCTACCGCCTCTTTTCTCACACACAGTGTTTCGTTTTGTCTTTACCTGCAAGTCCCTCAATCAACCAAATTCCTCAGACTCTTCTTCGGCCCTACGATTTGAAAAAAGTTTTGGAATACCGAGGTCCCCCCGAACTGCGGGGCTGGGGTCGAGCCGCTCACATCTTGCTTGGATACGAAATGTCATACGACAGTTTCTTAGCCGTCCCGCCTTGGCATACCCCTAGGGAAATCCCCAGGGAACCCCACCAGCGCTCTCTCAGGAGGAAAGTTCCTGCAGTGAAAGCATCAAGGGCTTCCAGTCGTGGCAAGGCGGCTAGCACCCAATCTTCTGGTTCTCAGAGGTCTTCTGGCCCATCACCCTCCGCCGAACAGAGTCCATCTAATAGGAAGTGGAGTCTTAGGGGGTCGGCCCCATCTAGCGCCTCTTCTTCTCCTTGCCACAAGCGAGCTCCTGTTTTAGAAGTTTTTGACGGCTCATCTTCTTTGGATCCAGACAGGTTATCTGTCCCTATGGCCAGACGTAAGGTGAAGGATCTTCTCGGCAGCCTCGGGGACCTCCCCCGTCTCGAAGTGGAAAAAGCGTCTTCACTGGTTTCCTCCTCTTCTCCGGGCAGGAGGTCTACTGTTGATCCTCCCACTGAACTTGGGCCGAGGAAGTCAAAGGGTAAGCTCTCAGTGAGGTTGGCTGACGACCCCGATCTTTTTTCTGCCTGGCTAGAGGATTCCTTACCTCCTCTTCCTCATCAACTGAGCTCCGCATCCGAACACAAGGGGTTGACGGGCGTACCCTCCCATTCTCTCCCGAGTGAAGGACTTTCGAATTCTCCGTCAGCGGCGCTCCAGCTAGGCAAATCTGTCCTCTTGCCCTCGGATATGGGATTACATGGGGCTCTCTCTTACCAGGATTTAGTTTCCTCCGGTGTTCAGCATTGTCTCCTGGTAAGTCTGTTTCTGATGTTTCATTTCCCCTTGGATATGTTGCGTCCCAGACTCCTAGTTCTTGTTCCAAATTCTTACCCTCGTTGTTCCTTAGGGGCTTCAAAAGTGGTTCGTCCTTTCGGATCGCCTGGAGAAGAGCCTGAAGCGAATAGAAAGCCTAGAGATAGAGCTGGTGGCTACTAAAGCTGCTCGGAGCCTAGCAGAGTCTTTTGCCTCCAATTCTTCTAAGGCTCTGAGCTTGACGGAGGCTAAAGCTACTGCAGCCACCAGTCGCCTGGTCGCCAACGAGATGGAGCTGGACTCCCTTCGTGGTAAGCTTGTTGAGACGCAGGAAGCCCTGGAGAAGGCGAAGGATGTTGCCTTTGATGAGGTCGAGGCGATGTATCTTGATCAAGTGGAGCAGATGAAAGCCATTGTATTTAAGCGGGGATACGATGTGAGTCTGAATGATGCCGGGGTCCCCAAGGATTCCTCCCTCTGGGCCAAGCACTTGGTCCGAACTGCGTCCGCCCCTGATCAATCGCAGACCGCTGAGGTCGCTGTACCTTCTTCTCTTTTCTTTCTTTCTTTTGAAACTGTCTTTGCACCTCGAAAGTTTGATTTTAGCTTATTTCCACCTTTCTCCTTTCTTTTTGTATTTCACATGGTTCATGCCGACCGCCACTGTCGGCCTCTTGCCGAACTTCCCCTAGCCCGGCGCTTGCGTCGTCACGCCAAGCGCCGGTCAAGGAAAGGTCAGTGCAGCATACCTATTTTGGGGCTTTCCCAGTTAGAATTTTGTTTTCCTTCGGCACGAAGTGGTGGGCTTGCTACTGCCCTTAATTTACAGGCTCTGGCCTTATTTAGGCGCGGTGGTCCCGGTAGGGTCTGGTCCCTACTGCGGGTTCCTGCTCTATTTTATTATTCATTCCATTGGCACTAAGTTTCAAAGCACTCTTTTTTGCATGGCAAACAGTCTACGAATTGATTCTCACACATTGCTACAAACTACCCTGCACAAACCAAATTCATCAATGCATAAGGAAACAACTACATTTTAAGAAGAATGCTCAGAAATAAAACTTTTTCAAATTTGCCGCATTCCAAGGTCTTTGCAGTACTTTTCCGTCAAACATCTCCAAGCGATATGCCCCCGTTGTTCCAGCAGAAGTTACCATATAGGGTCCCTCCCAGCTTGGTCCCAATTTGCCATGATCCAGATTCCTGGTGCCTGGGAGCATCCTCCTTAGGACCAAGTCTCCAGGTTGAAATGCTCTTGCTTTAACCTTCTTCCGAAAGCTTCGCGTCAACTGTTGCTGGTAGGCTGCCAGCCTGATCAGTGCTTGCTCCCTCCTCTCTTAGACCATATCGAGCTGCTCGACAATCTTTCCTTTGTTCCTCTCATGGTCATATTCCTCAGTCCGAGAGGTCGGCAAACCAACCTAAAGGGGAATCACTGCTTCCATCCCATAGGCCAAGGAAAATGGGGTCTCCCCGGTAGACCTCCTCGGAGTTGTTCGGTAGGCCCACAGGACGCTCGGCAATTCATTCGTCCATGCTCCTTTAGCATCATCCAACCTTTTCTTCAATCCATCGAACAGAGTTTTGTTGGAACTTTCAGCTTGGCCATTGCATTGCGGGTAAGCCGGGGTCGAAAAGTAGTGGCAAATGCCGAATCTTTCACACAGGCCCCTGAAGACTTTCCCTTCGAATTGTTTTCCATTATCTGTTACCAGTGCCTGTGGTATTCCGAACCTGGTAATGATATTTTTCCATACAATTTTTTCTACATCGCTTTCTCTAATATGAACCAAGGGCTCTGCCTCTACCCACTTAGTGAAGTAGTCTGTCGCCACTATGAGGAACCTGAGGTTTCCTGCAGCTTTTGGCATAGGTCCCACTATGTCAATTCCCCATTTGTCGAACGGCCAGGGGCTCGTTATCATATTGAGTTGTTCGGCTGGTTGGTGGATATTCCTGCCGAACCGCTGGCACCTATCACATTTTTGGTTGAACTGCAAGGAGTCTTTTTGCGTGAATGGCCACCAGTATCCTTGCGACATAGCTCGGTGGGCTAAACACCGCCTCCAACGTGGCCCCCACAACATCCTTCATGTATCTCCCATAGCAGCTTTGCAATGTCGGCAGGGTGGACACACAACAAATATGGTCCTGAGAAAGATCGGCGGTAGAGCTTCTTGGTTGGCGATAGCCAAAATCTTGCTGCTTTCCTCCTTATTTTCAGTCTCTCACCGGGCTCCTCCGGGAGGGTACCGTTTTCCAAGTATGCAATTATCGGAGTCATCCAACTTGGACTGTCGTTCTCCGGGTCAATGCACATGACCCGTTCTGCCACAATATTTGGTTCTGGCTGGAAATCCATGGTTATCTCCCTCCTCAGCTCGGATCGTATTGCAGTGGCCAAGCAGGCGAGGCTGTCAGCATGTGTATTTTGCTCTCGTCCTATCTGCTTCACTTCGACATCTCCTATCTCCCTGATCAGGTACTTGGCTGTGGAGACATAGGCAGCCATCCCATCGTCCCGAGCAGCATACTCCCCATTCAGCTGGTAGGCAACCAGTTGCGCATCGCAAAGTACCAACAATCGTTCTACTCCAAGCTCTTTGGTCATCTGCAGTCTGGACAACAACGCCTCATACTCCGCCTCGTTGTTTGATGCGTTGAATCCCAGTGTTACTGCCCGCTCCACTATTGCCCCTTTCGGCATTTTGAGTACTATAACCACACCAGATCCTCTGGAATTGGATGCCCTATCTACATATAACTGCCACTGCCAGTCATCCCTTGTCCCTAGAGAGCCCTGACCAGGCAACTCTTTGTGAGTAAACTCAGCTATAAAGTATGCAACTACCTGCCCCTTTACTGCATTCCGGAGAACTATCTTAATATCATGCTTGTTGATCTCTATCGCCCATTTCAGAAGTCTTCCGGAAAGGTCGGCTTTCTGAAGGACCAACCGGAGTGGGTGCTCAGTTAGGACCTTAATGGTGTGCGCTTGGAAATAAGTTTTCGAGCTGCACATACCAAGGCTAACGTGAGCTTTTCTAATGATAGGTGCCTCGTTTCCGCGTCCAGCTGAGTCTTGCTTACAAAATAGATCGGCCGGTGGTATTTCCCTTGCTCTCTCATCAAGGCCGCGCTAACCGCGTGCTAAGACACTGCCAGGTACAACACGAGCTCTTCTCCGAGGTCCGTGATTGAAAGGATAATAGGGGAACTCAAGTACTGCTTCAGTTGCGCGAGTGCTTTGTCACAACCTTCATCCCATATCTTTTCTGCCTTCTTCTTTAAGGCAAGAAATAGTGGTCGGCATTTGTCTGAGCTCTTTGCTATGAAGCGATTCAGGGCAGCAAGCATTCCTGTCAACCTTTGCACCTCCTTCCTCGAGTTTGGGCGCTCTATCCTCTGGACGGCCGCAATCTGCTCGGGATTCACTTCAATCCCCCTTCGGGTCACAATGTACCCAAGGAACTTCCCCGAACTGACTCCAAACGAGCACTTCGTGGCATTAAGCTTCAGGTTGTATCTGCGAAGGATTCCGAACACCTCCTTCAAATATTCTTCATGAGTTTCCATTTTCTTGCTTTTTACGACCATATCATCAATATATACCTCCACTGTGATTCCGATCAAGTCCTGAAATATTCTGGTGACCAGCCTTTGGTACGTTGCCCCCGCGTTCTTAAGTCCTAAGGGCATGCGTTTGTAACAGAAGGTCCCCTTTGGGGGTTATGAAGGCTGTCTTTCCCTGGTTGGCATTCGCCATTGCGATCTGATCATATCCCCGATAGGCATCTAGGAAACTCATCCACTCATGCCCAGCCGTGGAGTCCACCAGTTGATCGATTTTCGGAAGTGAAAAACTATCTTTAGGGCACACCTTGTTCAGGTCGGTGAAGTCCACACACACCCTCCATTTGTTGTCTTTTTTGGGCACCACGACGGTGTTGGATAACCACTTAGGGTATTGTACCTCCCGGATGGCATCGACCTCCAGTAATTTATCCACTTCCTTGTTCACGGCTGCTTGGTGGTTGGAGGCCAATTTCCTTTCCTTTTGTACAACTAGTTTGGCTCTCGGATCTACCCCCAACTTATGGCTAATGACTTCTGGATCGACTCCCGGCATCTCGTGTGGGGCCCAAGCGAAGACGTCGACATTCTGGTTGAGCAGGTGAACCAGGCTACTCTGCTTGTCCCTGGTCATTGCTCTCCCAACCATCTAATATTGCTCGGAGGATGGCACACCTCCTCTTCGGACTGTGAATTTCTCCAGCTCTTCCACTGCTGCGTCAGTCTGGTCGGCTCCTTCCATCCCGATCTGACCGGCCTCTCTATGCTGGTCTGGTTGGCTCCTTCCTTACTGGCCTGGTCGGCTCCTTCCATGCCGATCTGGCCGGGCCTCTTTATGTTGGTCTGGTTGGCTCCTTCCTTGCCGATTTGGTCGGGCCATTCTTTGCTGTTCTGGTCGGCTCCTTCCTTGTCGATCTCCAACCGACCAGCCTATAGTTACTATTTCTGGTCTGCCCATCTGCCCGGGCAGTTACCTTCAGCTCCACTTTTAACCATCTTCCCCTTAATTGCAGCTATCAAACAGCTTCTGGAGGTCACTTGGTCTCCTTTGATCTCCATTGTACCCCTCAAGGTCGGGAAACGGATTCGTTGATGAAGAGTTGAGGGGACCGCCTTCATCTGATGGATCCATGTCCGTCCCATGATAGCGTTGTAGGGAGAAGGTACTTCGACTACGAGGAACTCCACGTCTAGATGAATAGGCCCCGCCCCGACCTGCACCGTGATGACTCCCTTTGGATGCATAGCTTATCCGCTAAATCCGAACAGCGGTATCGAGGTCGGCCTTAAGTCCGATTCTTTCAGCCCAAGCTTGTGAAACAGCTCGGCGTATATAATCTCCGACGAACTTCCAGGGTCAACCAGAATCCTTCGAACTTCGTACTCCTGTATACGCAGGGTCAACACCAATGCGTCGTTATGTGGCTCGGCCGTGTCCCGCAAATCTTCGTTCGTGAATGAGATTTCCCCATCTCTCCGCCCTTCCCGGCAGACCAGGCTCGATTCAGAAGTTCTTTGATACACTTCGGTAAGGTGTGCAACCACCTTTCGCTGCTGTCGAATAGATCTAGCCGTCACCTCGGGAGGGTTGGACGCTCCATGCACCACATCTATCACCCACATCGGTTTTTCTTTCTGCTGGTCGCTCCTCGATTCTTTCCTAGCCAAGCTGTCTTGGGCGCCTTTTTGCTGTGCACTTTCCACATACTCCTTCAGTTGCCCTTCCTTGACCAGATCCTCTAGGTGCTGTTTGAGTATCCTGCAGTCTTTTGTCAAATGTCCATGTTCTCAATGGTAGGAGCACCACAGGTTTTGATTTCGCCGTCCCGGGTCACTGACCATTTTTTAGGGCCTTCTAAAGAACGGCTTGTCTCGGATCTGGGTCAAGATCCAATAGATTGGCTCTTTGAAGACGATATACACCCCCTCATAAGCCGACCTCGATGGCTCGGGTCTGGACGTCTTTCGCTCGTTTCTCTCCCCGAAATCTTTCCTTCGCTTCCGCTTGCCTTCTTCCCCCGCTGAGCGATCCCACCTCGGCTCTCCGACGCCCATGTCTTCTTCCAGCTTTATGAATTCTTCAATGCGTCCCATCACCTCGCCCTGGGTAACAGGGGAGCCCTTTGTCAAGGATTGGCGGAGCTGGCTTTCCTTAGGGAGTCCGAGCTTGAATGTCGCTACCGCAACATGTTCGTTATCCCCCTTTACTTCATTGTAGAGTCGCCAATATCGGGTGCTATACTCCTTGAAGCTCTCCGAGCCGTGCTTCTTGAGTGACAACAATGCCCCCACATCCTTTGGCTGCTTGGAGTTCGTCACGAATGTCATGATAAAAGCCCCGGCTAGCTCTCGAAAGCTACACACCGACCTTGGCTCCAAACGAGAGAACCACTTCAAGGCCAAATCTCCGAGGCTTGACGGGAACACCTTGCACATCAAGGAATCGTATCCTACCCACAACGCCATGGAATGTTGAAAATGCTGTACATGGTCAGTTGGGTCCGTGGTCCCGTTGTATACCCTCAGCTTGGGGATTGTAAACCGCGGCATCCGCCTTTTCTATTTCTTCCGAGAATGGAGACTCAAAGTTCTGGGAATTCTTCAGGTACTTCCCCCTGGTCGTCCCTTCTAGTTGGAAATTCCGATCGACCAGGGCCTTCTCTATCAGGGCTTTGACATCCTTCTCGGCAAGGCCTCTCTAGGGGACCTTCCTTCGTGGGGACGCACCTCCCCTCGCGCCTAGTGTTTGGGGTTTAGCTCCCTCCTCCCGCCGTGGTCGGAAACTTGAAGTTTGACTTCCTTTGTCGCTCGTCTCCATTTCGACATGGGAGTTCTGATGTCCCGATCTAGAGGGCTACCTCCTCGGCTGCCAAGCAGCCGTTCGTTCTGGGCGCCCCCTGCCTTGTCCTCCTTGGGTTGCCTCTAGGGTTGGGGAGCGCTTTCTTCCCATTTTCACCTTTTCTAGCTCCTGCAGTAGGCAATCGATCTTTTCTTGCTGCTGTCTGGCCCCCTTGGCCATATCTCGTATGGCTTCTCTGCAGGCCTGCTCAAGCCTATCATACGCCTTGCGTGGAGGATTCAATGGTTTGTTCTACAGCCTTTGGTGCGTCTCCTCATGGGGCTTCTTTATCGAAGGAGAAGCCCCCGTCCGAGTTGGGCCCGCGTGGTGGATCTCTGATCGGATCCGTCCTTTCCCCTCACCAGATGGAGTGGTCCTTCCACTTCCCGTGCACAGGACGTATTCAAAGTCCATCTCGTTGGAAAAAGGGACCAAGGGATCCTTGCCCAGCTCCTCGCGCCGCCGCTGGGGCTGCGCGTCTTCCCCTCGAGGCTGTGACTGCTTTGGTCGGGAAGGTGATCCCGAATCCCGTTCCGGCTCCGACATTGGCTCGGTAAAGTGTGCGTGTGTTTTCTTCTTCGTTCCCACAGACGTCGCCAATTGTAAGGTCAGATTTTGATGACCTGGTCTTTGCTTGGAAGAACTCTGAGATGCTCTCTTCTGCCCCTTGTCGAAGACTCTGATCACTGAGCCAGCACTGAACCTGGACCTGCTAGGAGAAAGAAACTCAGGGGGTGAAACCCGATCGAAAGAGTCCGACCGAAATCTCTCCGATGCTAAAGTCAGTAAATGGAATTGGTAGGTAATTCTACTTAGATCCCAGAGTTCTCCCTTTTTTCCTTTTTATACCTTTCCTTCCTCCGTTTTCTCCTCCACCTCCCTTGTTCCTCGCTCATCTCGTCCCAGGGGCGTACACGTCGGCGATCGTGCTTCCAGGCGCAGGGTGCTCCCCCCATCTCCCTCTGCATGATTTCCTTCTCTTTCTCCAGTCTCTACCTGCCTCTCCATCCACGATCTTCCCCTACTTTCGCTGGCTTCCACCTGTCTCTCCCTTCCTGAAGTCTCGGACCAGCAGGACGCCACTATTCATCCAAAACCGATCCGACCTGGCTCAGGGTTCAAGGGCTGAATATGCGGGGCGGATCTGGCTCGTGGACTGTGGTGGCCCTTTCTTGGGCCGGATCCGGGCCCAGAGCCCTCACAGGTTGCTTTCTCAAAATCCCTTTCTACTTTTGCTTACATGTGATTGCTTTCAAATACAATCTTTTCTCTATGACTCTGTTTTTTCATGTGCTGCTCTGTTTTCTTCTCCCATTCTGATTCACAGACCTCTCCATGTTTGCATAAACTCACATGGGCTTCCTTCAAATCCTATGTTCCTCTTCTCTTCTCTTAAATTTGCTGGGATTACAAAGAGCACCAGCAATGAAGGGACGCATTCGGGAACTGAGAGTGCGTTTTTGAGCCGTTTGGATGAGATTTCCCCAAATGGATAGATCCTTCCCATTATTCCCACTTTAAAGATTTTCAGTTTTGCAGAGTTGAAGAAGGCGACCAGGAAGTTCAGTCTAGCTAGGATTCAAACTGGTTTAACAGTTATTCAAATAAAAAGTTAAAAGAGCTAATAACGATCATTACTTCATTCATTTTGGTCATAAAACTCTGCTTGAAACTGGTAGTAGCTATATATGAGAGGGTCATAGATTGCCTGCAACTGGGAAAAAAAATAATATAATTGATTTCTTTCTTGAAAATTATCTCAAATGGTTGAAATTTCTTTGATCTGAACAATGACAATTGTGCCTCTATCAAAATAAACCAGGACATCTGTATGTGAAGAGCGACGTATATGGTTTTGGAGTTGTGTTGCTCGAGATGCTTTCAGGCTTGCGGGCACTTGACTCCAAACGTCCAAGTAGGCAACACAATTTGGTAGAGTGGGCAAAACCATATCTATCTGATCCAAGGAAGGTATTATCACATGTGATGGACAAGCGGCTTGAAGGCCAGTATCCGACCAAAGGTGCAGTTCAGGCTGCTCAGCTCATCCTCAAGTGTCTCGCGTCTGAACCAAGAAGGCGACCATCCATGTCAGAAGTGGTGGAAACATTGGAGCAGATTGAGGCCAGAGGGCATAAGCCCCAAGAATCAAAGAACATTCCTCGGCATCCCACTGACCACAAGTAATTAAGATTCACTTGGGAGATGCAAGATTATTTCAAGAAATCAAGATCCAATTATTTGATTTCATACTTTTGAAAAATCTCCAACAGGGCAATGGTTGGTTTTGCGTCTAGGATCCTTCTGTTGGGTCTCTTGGGCCCATCCTTATGTGAAGGCTCATGTTGCGTTGTAAATAAGCTCACATTTATTTTGGATCCTGTTTGTTTCATGTAATTGAATATCTAGGATTGTATATTTATAAGCAGCTAAGAATGAAGAACCAAAGGTGAATTTATAAAAATACAGGCAAATAACCTCCTCTTCATGGATATTGAATGGAAGATGGGAAATGAATACCCAGCCATCGGCCATCACCTTAGTAATTCAATACGTTGGAAAGTCGTTGCCCATTTGTATCTCCACCTCATATCCTTCTCTCACCTCCTTAATAATCCTTGATGGATCTCATTTCATCATGAATTAATTTCTATGTATTTTTCATTTATTTTTTGTTGCGAGCTTTGAGATCTTAATTAATAAAATTAAGAGCAAGATAAATTTGTGGTAGGTAGGAACACCCTTGTTAAATTAGTGGCTTCAGCGATCCCCATCTATAACATGGTACTTCTAATTAAACTTTCAAAAGAAACTATTAGTCAAATTGACAATTAATGAGGAGATTCGTATGGGGGATGATTAGAACAAAAAAAAAAAATCAAGAACCCATAACTTGACAAATCGAGTTATGTAGGCCCATAGCTGGGGATGGCCTAGGAATTCGACCCGGCCTCGTAGCTATCCTTATCCTACCCTCGACGAATAGTTGGACCCCGGGTTTGCACTCACTAAGGACTGGACCATTGGGCTCATGGGCTAAGAATCAACGGGCCAGTTAGAGGCATGAGATTAACTGTGAATTTAATATTTGGGCCCTATTCATTTGGATCTTTCTATCCCCATGGTCCCATCATCAATGAGACCCAGGCTGGGCCTCATCCAGCTTGCCAAGATGGGAACCACCATGATCTTTCAAGTTTTACAGCAATCTGAATAAAATTGACCGTTGGATTAAATTGAGAAAAAAAAGAATTTTAAAACTGTTAAAATTCAGAGCCACAGATAAATGAGTTATTATAAATTTTATGAGCAGGTAGAATCCATTGAGAATGTTCAATTCCCTAGCTTCCCTTTATTAGTGGGGCTCCTAGGTGGGCCCCAACACTTGATATGTACATAAGAATTCTCCAAAACACCCCATTTTAAAAACATCTCTTTTTCAATCTTTTTTTTTGTCACGGGCCCTATCATAGTCTTTTCACACACAATACCCCATAAATAGTCACAAGGCCAAACTCATCTAACTTTTCCTCCATATTAGACTGAAATCCTCTAAACCATCAAATTTTATGACTATGGATATATGATCTTATGGTGTCAAAATTATACATATAGATAATAGATGGTCTCATATAAATCTTTCATATCTAATAGACTTGCATGATCAAACAAATTACGCCCTCGCAGTGTCTAACAGTAAAGACTTCGCTTTTACGGAAAAAAAGAAGTATAGACTTGTTTTGTTTGATTAACGATATTGAGTGGACGAAGGAGATATCATTCATTAAACTATGTTTGCCATTAATATTGTGAAAAATCAGCCTTAACACAGGCAGAGGCCCCAATAATACGATCTCAGATGAATATCAATTAAATGTGATTAAACTAGTGATTAATCATAGATCCAATTAAAAGTAAGCCATCCACACAAAGAGAAGGACACAAGATTTATATGTGGAAAACTCAACTATGGAAAAAACCACGGGCCTAATCGTCTAGGCCAACAGACAACCAAGCACTATAAATTGAAAGTTACAAGAAAACTCACAACCCTTTTCCAGTTGCAACTCAACCTAAGGACTGTTTTGATCTTGCCGGCTGCTCGCCATGCACCTTCACCGCGCTTGAACCAACCACCTTGAATGCCTCTTCAAGATGAATCCACTTTAGAAAAGTAGTAGAAAAACCTCTAAAGACTTGAACTTCAGTGCAGCAACTTGACGCTTTGGAGAAGAAAATAATCTCTCAATAGATCTCTAGATTTTTGGATGGGAGAGTTGTATTCTAGAGTTGAGAGAGGAAGGTCATATATAGGCTTTAATTTGTGCCTCCATACTTGTAAGGCAAGTAGGACTAAAAAAAGTAATTTGAACCAAATTAGAAGGCAGTATCCTGTTCAAACTGGACTTTCTGCACACTGACCGCTCGAGTGAATGGCTTACTGCCACTCGTCTATCCCTTCTGCTGTTGCACGGACTGTGTTTTCTTGACTTTTGTTTATGACAAAACTCTCTATGAATTCACATAGTCCACATGAGTTCACAAAAAGAAACTCCATACAAGTCCTGTAGCTGATGTCATCATATAAAAGTACAAGTGCCCATGTCTATTGGATTTAAGTGCCCATGGTGCTTATGTGATGACACATGCAAGTCCTCCTCCTTTCTTATTAACTATTTATCATCCCTTGTGATGTCATCATGAAAAATCAAAATTCCCATATGACGGCTTGTCAGGTGATGACATGGCAACAAAACGTGTGATGGAATAGGAAACTCCACAACACAAATCTTGTAACCATCTTCCTTGAGCAGTCCCACTAAAATTACAATCATAAATAAATCCTAGGTTTTGTCCAATACCCAATGAATTTGCCAATACTAATTATAATAGGATTATAATCCTTACAATCTCCCCCTTTGGCAATTCATGGACAAAACACCTAAATACAAGAAAAATTCTACCCAGAATAAATAAAATAAATTTCAAGAAACATTTCTCCAATTTAGCCCTGCAATTCCTGTTCACGAAAGTTTGACAAAAGATTAAGTGTGAAATCTTGAAAATTAAAATTAATTCTGACAATAAAATGATAAAATAAAATTAACAAAACACTAATCAGCACGTGAAATCACATGAGCTATCTCAGTTTCTCCCCCTTTTTGTTCATAATTGACAAAGATTATTCTCCCCCTAAATCAGATAATCTATATCCGCAATAAAAAATGCACAAATGCAAAACTCAATCAGGCCAACAATAAAAAACTTTCAATGATCAAACACTATAATCTGCAAGTCATGAGGCAACACGATTTTGGGGAATTTATCATGTGTGTAAATTGTGAGTAAGCTAATCTCAAATGAAAAACACAAAGAAATCGCAGATCAACCACAAGTCAACAATCATCAGATGCGGGGGGATTTGAACACCTTTCAAAAACAATCGATCCGATTAGTAATGAGGTGCGAAGCTCCCCCTTAATGTGACCCACATTTTTCTTTTTCTTTTTCTTTTTATTCTTTTTTTTTCTGTTTAGCCCAACTCAAGATTTTCTTATGAACTTCTTGGCATAAATTATTGCACAAGTTCGAGTGCTCATTTTTGCAGAAATTTCTAAACCCTTTAGGATACAGTTCCATTGCGTCGGTCTACAGAAATCTCTACGCACTTTTGGGTCGTATATAAGATATAGACATTAAGAAGAGAGCATAGGGAAGTGGGAAAATCAAAATCGATGCTCCGAATAGGTACAAAACCACTAAGACCGTAAACCATGTCAATCCTAGTGTCTCATTGACCCTAAGTGAGTGTCCAAGTGAGGCATCGTGTACTTGTGGACATGATCAAAATCCTTAAATCGTAAAAAAAAATCAGTTCGAAAACCCAACAAATCAAAGTGTATCACATGCCAGATAATCTCAAAATTAGCTCGAAAAAGTATGCATGTGCAATCCAAAATGTAGTTGGAGGATTAGGTTCGTAGGCAAATGCCTAGGGGCTTGTGCAGAGGGGGATCAACCTCGACATTCTCAATTGATTTAGTCAGTGCAGTGTGGACCGCATTAATGCTCAGGTCAGTCTTACGAATCCAAACAGCCTTAGTCTTGACCTGTTGAGGAGAAGAAGGTTTCATCCTCATTTGATTTCTAATATGATTTCTTCTTTTATTGTAGTGTGGTCTAATGTGCCCTTTAATTCCACAAAAATGACATGTGGGGGTGAGTTTAGGCTTATGCACATTCTTAGCATTCACAAATTTCAAGGGTGGAGCCTCATGAATTAAGGGTGTCATGGAATACATAGTAGGCCCTTGAACAAATACAGATTTACCTTTATCGTTTGATGACGAAGCTCCATGAGTGTAGCCAATTCCAGATTTAGACTTGTCAGTCTTTTGGCTTCCAAGGATCTCATCAAGTTTCTTAGTCGACCCAGTATTCATCCTCTTGATTGATGCTGTAGCAGAATCCAGTTCGATGAGAGCCATCTTCAACTTTCCTCTTAAATCTTCCTTTTCAGCATTACAGTCACTCAATTCTTTCTTTAAATTGTTCATCTCAGATTTTACTTTCAACTCTTGTTGCTTCAATAATTCACTCTCCTTACCTGCAACAACCAGATTATTAGACAAGATTATATGCTGATCTTCTAACTGGCTTACCTTAGCTTGTGATTCTGCTAGTTGTGCAATAAGAGAAGAATTTTGAAATTCCATTTCTTTCATCATTAACGCTCCTTTCTTATTGATCTTTGACATACGTATAGAATCTTGCAGCAATTTCTTATATGTAGTTTCCCAGTCATTGTCATCATCAGAAAGATTATCAGAATCTGAATTATCATCTGACTTAGACTCCCTGTCAGATGAACCCTGCATAGAAGAGACAGTAGACAAAGCCATGAAAGCAACACAATTTTGAAAATCATTGTCAAGAGATTTAGGCTCACTCTTTTCTTCATCTGTATCCTCATCTCACGACACAGTAAGAACCTTACCTTTGCCCTTTTCCTTTCTGTTGGCACACTTAACAGCAGTGTGACCATAACCTTGACATTCAAAGCATTGGATAGGCTTGGTGGATCCTTTAGATGGGTTCTTTTCTAGCACAGATTTGGTCTTGTAGGGTGCCTTGTTGTTACCATCCTTCTTCGCATTTTTGTTTTTCAACATCTTTTTGAATTTTTTGATGAAATTTCTTTCAAACTCAGCGTCCTCTAAGTCACATTCTGATTTAGAACTACTGTCCACAGATTTCGAAGACTTGAGTGCAAATTCCTTACCATTCTTGATGAGACAGTGGTTAGCTTCGTATGTTTGCAAATTACCAACTAGTTCTTCAACAGATATTGAGTTCAGATCCTGGTGCTCCTCAATGACAACTACTTTTGGACGAAACCTTTCAGAGAGAGACCTTAAAATCTTTTTGACAACCTCAAATTGAGGAGCCGGTTCTCCCAAGGTATGGCATGAATTGACAATTTTGGACAGTTTTGTATTAAAATCATCAAAATTAGTTTCAGAATCTTTCATGCGTAGCGTTTCGAAAGCAGTTGTCAGATTCTGGAGTTTTGTTTGCTTAACAATTTCTGTTCCTTCGTGAACAGTTTGAAGCAAATCCCATGCAGCCTTTGCAATTGAACAAGCAGAAACCCTATGAAACTTAGTGGGAGTGACTCCATTGTAAATAGCATGAATGACCTTATTATTGCAATTTGATTTGGCCTTTTCATCAGCGGTCCATTGTGCTTTGGGTTTCGGTCTTGTTTGTCCATCAACGACCATTGTGGGTTCTGTATATCCATCAACCACAATATCCCAGACCTGGTCATCGATGGCCTTTAGGAAAGCTATCATTCTTACTTTCCAATATGAATAATTGGATCCATCCAGAAGGGGGGCGTGTTGGTAGAAGTTCCTTCTCTATTGATGTCCATGAGAGATCAATATATTGATCACACAATAATTAGTGTAACCCGCTCTAATACCAATTGAAAAACCAGCCTTAACACAGGCAGAGGTCCCAACAATACGATCTCAGATGAATATCAATTAAATGTGATTAAACTAGTGATTAATCCTAGATCCAATTAAAAGTAAGCAATCCACACAAACACATGATTTATACGTGGAAAACTCAACTAGGGAAAAAACCACGGGCCTTATCGTCTAGGTTAACAGACAACCACACACTATGAATTGAAAGTTACAAGAAAACTCACAACCCTTTCCCAGTTGCAACTCAACCTAAGGGCTGTTTTGATCTTGCCGACTACTCGCCGTGCTTGAACCAACCACCTTGAATGCCTCTTCAAGATGAATCAACTTCAAAAAAGTAGTAGAAAAACCTCCAAAGACTTGAACTTCAGCGCAGCAACTTGACGTTTTGGAGAAGAAAATAATCTCTCAATAGATCTCTAGATTTTTGGATGGAAGAGTTGTATTCTAGAGTTGAGAGAGGAAGGTCATATATTGGCTTTAATTCGTGCCTCCATACTTGTAGGGCTAGTAGGACTCAAAAAAGTAATTTGAACCAAATTAGAAGGCAATATCCTGTTCAAACCGGACTTTCTGCACACTGACCGCTCGAGCGAATTAAACGTGCGCTCGAGCGGATGGCTTACTGCCACTCGTCTATCCCTTCTGCTGTTGTACGGACTGTGTTTTCTTGACTTTTGTTTATGAAAAAACTCTCCATGAATTCACATAGTCCACATGAGCTCACAAAAAGAAACTCCATACAAGTCCTGTAGCTGATGTCATCATATAAAAGTACAAGTGCCCATGTTCGTTGGATTTAAGTGCCCATGGTGCTTATGTGATGACACATGCAAGTCCTCAAGCAATATGGGTTAATTGATAAGATGCTAATAAGCTTTTGAATGATGACTGAGTTCATTTTTGACGACCTTTGCATCCGGTTCTCCAATTCATTGTCCGTATCATAAAAATAGAGTTGCAAGTAAAAAGGATGTCCATCTGTGGGTACCAAGTCGTCGATATAGTGGTATACTTGACCTTGTACCTTGAATGTATATATACCTTTATCTCTTTTGCAAAACTCTTTATCATATTTGACTCCAAAAGATGTAAATGCAAAAGTATTGTTGTATGTACGGACATGCTTTCTGAATTCAACACATTCTTTAGAGTTAGACTTGAATAACATGTGGAGTTCTTGAGGGGCATCATTTGAAATCAATGATATTTGTCCACCAGAGCAACAGAATCCTACAGGTTCGTGATAAAATCGCTTTGCGTGACAGTGTTGGCATCTTGGAGAAGAAGGTAAAATAGATGGCTCTTGGTGTATATTTTAAAGGAACACGTTCATGGATGTAGAGCTCTAACAAATTTGTCCTATGATGACCATATCAAATATCAACTATTGTTTAACTATGAGAGAAGGCAAAATGGAGGGAGTACCAACATCAAATTATAAAGAGGACCGATAAATCACTGAAATGACCAATCACCTCTAGAATCTTGATTTTGTCTCTTTGATGAAGCGGAACGACGAACTAGCTTTGATGTTGATCCTATTAGAATATTTTCTATAATGTTAGTAGATATCTTTGTTTAATGTATTCAATGATTAAAATTGTTATTCTGACCAACTGCATAAGTACTATAGAATTCAATTTGCTCCTTTCCCTTGTTTGAGATTCTTGATGGAATGTCTTCAACTTCATTCGCTATAACGACAGTGAGTATAGTAAAAACAAAGGAAAATGTTTGGGTCATTCATCAAAGATTTTAGTAATTGAGATATTTATTGTGAATAAAAAAAATAGTGATTATTTAGTAAATACCTTTCTCTTTTGTAAGGATAGAAGTTGTGCATATTGTCTTTCTATTTAGCACATTCAATAGTTTTCGCTTTCTGGATGCATGTCTTTCGTCTCTTTGCAGTGATTCTTTCGATTTGGATCTTACTCTCTCTATAAAAGCAACAACATTTATTATCAAAGAATATATTTGTAATAAAAAAATCTGGATAGAAAAGATTGAATTAGGAAGGGAGGAAAAACAAAAGTGTACAAAATACAAGTGGATGGGATAGGTGGAAGGAGTTGTTGACTGATGGGTGAGTTTCAGGCTTGCAAACAAGTTTTAGTGTGTTGAGACTAAGATAGGGAGTGGGTTAGAAACAATTATGGATGTTGCATGGGAGGAAAAGGCTTCAATTTTCAATGAAATACAGCAAATGATATAAAAAAGGAACAACAGGGTATGACCTATGATGTACTGGAATGAGCTGAAAGGAAATGTTCCACCTCAAGCTGAAAGAAAGGAAAATTAAGTGGCACTAGAAAACAAGAATTATATAAATTGTTGAAGGACCTCCAATCTGTAGCTACTCTCACAAAAACTTATATTGGCATGAACCAAAAATAGGTAAAGGATTTGAAATTAAAATCAAACTTCTTATGTGGCAACGGCATCTTTCTTCCACACACTAAGAATGAAGATAAAATAGACTAAATCATGAAATTGATCATCAAATTAATTAGGAAAGAAAAACACTTTCCTAACAATATGAAAGCTCAGCTTTTCTCTGCTGAAGGCAAACTGGTATGAAGTTACGTCCAATAAATCAATCCAAATTTCTTTCTCATTCCATGTCTTATATAAAGAATTCTTAGTGTGGAGTTTTTATTTTTTTTTATTTATTTATTTATTTATATATATTTTTTTTTTGGGGGGGGGGGGGGGGGGGGGGTGGTGGTATAGTTGGGGAAGATGTATACAATTGCAAACAGATATAAGAAGATAAATAAGTGTTCCATTTAAGACAAAATTCTCAACTCTCATCCAAATCATAATTCATAAACCCATCGCATGTCACGAAAAGAAGAAGATGAAGAAGAAGAAATCGAGAATCATAAAGTCTTGAGTTGATTCTCGGAAGGACTTTCAGAGATCCAATCAACAGATTCATTCAAAGCGTGGATGCATGGAACATGAAAAATGAAAAAAGTGAAATGTGAGAAGAATCAATCAATCAGTTTTCACCTGACCTGACTTGAGAGCGAGATTGCAAATTTATTCTATAGTCCAGACCCATTTATTTATAATCTATCTACTGCCATTACCACTGTTACCAATTTTAGCGTTAATAGTTTAAAGAAAACTATGACTCTAACAATTGGGTAGCGAAAAAGGAATCTAAGCTTTCTTTCGATATTTTGTGGTTTTGGAATTTGTTGGAGAATAAAGTGGCTTTTAAGTGTGCATTTGTCTATAGGTTGATTTGCCTTTCCCTCTTTCTTCCCCTTTGCTAAGACCAAGAACCTTTTGTATGAGAGAAGAAATGATGCTGTGGTGATGTTCACTTGCTAGGGATACTGTAGGGAGAAGGATTTTACAGAAATTTTTTCCCGGAAATGTCTGATAAAGTAGATTGCAATTTGCCTTGATAAAAGTAGATTTAAAATTTAATTCCTTAGTGTTTTTCCACATTATATCCTTCACCAGTCACTTTTTAAGACATTCTTTGTTGGAGTGAACCCAATTTATGATGAATTCTCATATATTCAATTTCATGTAAACAAACAGGCCCTGACAAGTTTTCAAAATGTAGAACTCGTGCCTCTATTGAGACCAGCAAATCAATGTGGGGCAGATTTTCTGCTCCATTATAACCAAGAGACGCTCAACAAACTCCCACAACATCTTTTAACCCCTCCTGGTTCAACATTAAGAAGAGTTTCTTAATGCAAGCTATAAAATATATTCAGTATTCAAATCTCAATGTACAAGTGCCTAGAAGATCTTCTACTTCACTTCTTACATATAATATTGTTCTATATTCATCGATCTACTCCAGGAATTCTCATTCTTTTATAACAGTAACTAAAAATTTAAAAAAAAAAAAAAAGATTGTTCTATCTGCGTGGACTGTAGACTAAACTACAAGCACTACTTGTTTGTTTTACCATCCCTTAATCCAAGCTCATTTCAAATACTGATTGGAGTAAAACTTAAGATATCGATCTAGGCCTAGCCCAATTACTAAAACACAACATTCAAACTAGCTCAAACAAAATTTATTCTCGATAATTTGGACTCCCTAAATACTAAAATGCAAGATTCAAACCATGCTTAAATTGTGCTAGGCCTGTCCATCAGCTGTACGAAGTCAACCTAAATTTTATTTTCGGAAATTTGAGCACAACCTAATTACTAAAATATAAGGTTCAAACCAGGCTGAAAGTATGCTAGACCTGCCCTACAGAATCCATATTTTTTTCTTCAAATTGCTTGAACTTTTATAACAAAGTTGAAAGACACTATTATAGTAGAATTCTTGAGTGTGATGCATTCCAATTTGAAATTGATTAGTCAGAAGAAGCCAAAACAAAGTCAAAAGATTTTAGTTAGAAGACTTATCAAGCCAAGTTTATATTATGCTTTTTTTTTGGTTGGATTCAGGTTGTTTGGTTGGGTGATTTAATGTTGCTTGCTTTTTTATCTTAAATTTTTAAATGCCCTGCAGGCTGTCAATTTTAGGGAATTGGAGACGGCTTATTTAAGGCAATATTGCAACTATTTTAAACTTGTAAGTACTGCTATTAAATAGTTTTTTCTTTTACATGTTCCAATCATTGTGTTGAATGAATACTTTTTAATTTCTTATGATTTGCCCACTGAGCTCATTATTGAATTGTAGAATGTTTTATCTTTCATGGCGCTATTTATATAGATACAATTTCCAATTTTTTCCATTTACTTATGCCCTATGACTTTATAATCGTAAATATCTTGATTACACTTAGCTCAATTTTAGTCATTGCTTGTTTAGTCTCTTAACGCATTTACTGCATTTCCAACCTTTTTTTGGCTTATTTATTTAGGAGAGTTTTTCCTTTTTTTTTTTTTTTCTTTTACTGGATTCAGCTTGTCTGGCTGGGTTAGTTAATCTTGTTTGTTTGGAATCAACTTGGTTATGTCGATTTCTACTTGCTTAGTTATTGTATAATTACTTATATAAAATTAAACTTTGTAAAATGAAGTTCATGGTAATTTCCTTGTATTTTAAATATTTGCTCATATCTAATTGGATAATTCATTGGGCATTGATATTTGATAATAATAACATATGAGCCTAGGCTTGGTTTGCAGCAACTAACTAGCAAAAAGCCATCACCCCATCTTGAATCTTCCCGCCTAGCTCCCTGGAACTAGGGCTCCTCCAAGCCCCTGGTTCCCCGGCGCCGGGGCAATGCCTCCGGAGACCCCTCCCTCCCCCCTTACTCCTCCATTCCAACCTACTCTCCTCCCTCTCCCCCATTCAATCCATCCTCCACCTCCAACCCATCCCCTCGGCCAGCTACCCCAATCCAATAGTGTCAGCGACAAGCCTTCTTGTCCTCTCCCTTCTCATCCTCCCCCTCCCCTTAACCAGTCTTCCCCTCTTCAGGCTATTTCAGGATCTCTAACTCCCCTGCCCCCTTTGCCTTTCTTTGCCCCCAGTCATCCCGTCCTCTTCCCCCCTCTTCCCAGCCAGCTCGCAGGCCAGCCTCCTCCTCGCCCCAGTTTCCCAGCCGGCCCTTCCCATCTTCCCAGTCAGCTCTCTCACCAGTCCCCGAACACCAGTTTAACTACTATCCCATCTTTTGCTAACCTATTTGCAACCCCGACCCCCCTCCCAGCTTCTCAGCTTTCCAGCTTCTTCCATGCCCCCTCTTACCCCCCAACTACTTGGCTTAATGGTCAACCTTCCCTAACAATCCCTCAGTCTATGCCGTCCTCCAGCAAAGAATCCTTCTCCTTTGCAGTCATTGGGAAATTTGCAGGGAAGAGGCCCTCTCTGGAATGGGTTGAAGAGAAAGCCAAGTTTTGGTCCCTGTCCAGACCTTGTCTGGTCTCCCTCACATCCAAAGGAAACTTCATCTTCCGATTCAACTCCCCTATTGACAAAGCCCACATCCTTGGTCAGTCCCCTCTAACCATTGACAGGAAAAAAATCTTCTTCCTATCTTGGACACCTGGACAAGATGAATCTAACTGGCCCTCGTTTGCTCCTGTATGGGTGAGATTTTCAGGCCTTCCCTACCACTGCTGGAGCCAACACATCATCTTCTCCTTAGCCAACTCCTTAGGTCAGCCTATCAAGCTAGATGACATAACTTCTTCCCAACGAATTCTCACCTTTGCTAGGGTCCTGATTAAACTAGACCTCTCCAAGCCTAAACCCCAGTCCATTCTTGTGGACCTGGAAGGAGAAGGAAATCTGGTAGTTGCAGTATCCTATGAACACTGCCCTCCCTATCTTCAAGCCAACCTTCACCACCAACCTAGCTCCTTGGATACCCTGTCAGGTAAATCTCCTATAGACACTGGCCTAGCTTCTCTAACTGCCAAGACTTCCAATCCAAACCCCCAGGCCTCTCTAGTCAATCCCATTACCCAAGTGGTTTCTCTGCCCTCTCTAACCAACAACTCTGTTCCTCTGCCTTCTCTTACCAACAACTCTGTTCCCATTACCCAGGTGGTTTCTCTGCCTTCCATAACCAACAACTCTGCTCCCAATCCTTCTTCAACTCTTCTCCCTAAGGCCCCTCTCACCACTTTCCCTTCCCCCCCTGTAGCACCTATCAGCTCCCCTGGTAAGCTTCACAACCAGGCCAAGAAGGCCACTCTAGCCTCCTCCAAATCCCCCCTAAGCTCATCCTCCCTCTCTGACCTCCCCTATGACGTTGTCTCTATTATCCTAGAGAAATCTACCTCTCCAACTATAGATACTTCTAATCATTTTGACATTCTTGAAAATTACTCCTTTCTGGATCCAGTTTCCAATCCTAATATTTATGGCCGAAACCTCCAAAGGTTCTCTGAGGATAACACCCTCTCAGAGCCTCCCCCAGGTTTCGAAAAACCTCCCCTCCACCCTCTTCCATCCCCCAACTCACCTTTGTCTGCTCATGCCTCTTCTTTGCCTGTCCCAGTCTCCCTCTCTTTGCCAGGCCCTGTCTCCCTCCCTCTGCCAGCCATAGCTCCTAACCCAGATCCTTCGGTTGCAGTAGTCTCTCCTCCTCTAGAAACCTCTGTTTCTCCCCCTCTGTCAACTACTACAGTTCCCTCTCAGGCTTCTCCTCCTCTCCCAGCAGAACCCCCCAATACTAGCTCCTCAAAGTCCTCACATTCCTCTCCTTCTATCCCTATCAGACATCTTACCAAGTCTAAAGGGAAGGCCAACATCTCTAACTCTGGCTTGGGTCCGATCACCAGGAGGTCTAAAAGTAAGCGCACCTCCCCAACCCTTTCCCCATGCTGAAGATCCTCTACTGGAACTGTAGGGGAATTGCCAACCCCCCTACTATTAGAGCCCTGGCCAATCTGGTTCGAAACCACCTCCCTGACTTAATTTTCATCTCAGAACCAATGACCATCTTCTCCTCCTCTCAATCCCTTGGCCTTTCTACCTATGGATTTGATACCTTCCACTCCAACCCAGCCTCTCCAGTCTCCCCAAAACTCTGGTGTTTCTCCAAATCTTCACACCATCTCAAAGCTTCAGTCATCAATGCATCCCCTCAACACCTCACAATCTCTCTGGATAACCCAATCTTTGGTTTCTCCTCCCTCATCACAGGAGTCTATGCCTCCACCAACCCATCCATTAGGAAAGATCTCTGGAAAGTCCTAATAGATACCTCCCCAACCACCCACCCCTGGTGTGTCCTAGGGGACTTTAATGCCACCTTGGCTCATCATGAAAGATTCAGCATTCGCCAGACCACTCCCTCCTTTATTCAAGACTTCCAAACCATGGTGATGCTAGCTGGCCTTTCTGATATTCCCTTCCAAGGCAGCAAATTCACCTGGTCCAACAATAGGCAAGGCTTATCCTATGTTGCTGCTAGACTAGACAGAGTTCTTGTAAACTCTCAGTGGCTGGCATCTTTCAACGACCCCACTGTCCACCACCTTCCTAGATTGTCCTCAGACCACAGCCCCATCCTGTTGAACCATTCTGCTAACCACCCTGCCCCCAAAGCCCCATTCAAATTTGAAAATAAATGGCTCCTTCATCCCTCCTTCCTAGAGGTAGTTGAAACTAGCTGGAGGTCTCCCATAGAGGGGAACCCTCAATACATCCTGGCCAAGAAACTCAAGATCCTCAAGCTTAACCTTAGATCATGGTGCAAGGCCACCTTTGGTCATCTTCACAACAACATCAAAGCAGCTGAAGCTTCTGTCCTGGATTGCCAACAGCAGTATGATGCCTCCCCCTCAGATAGCCTTAGGACAACTCTTTTGTCAGCTAAGTTCAGTCTTCATGATGCCCTCAAAGCTCAGGAGGTCCATTGGCAGCAGAGGTCCAGGATCTCTTGGCTAAAGGAGGGAGACCAGAACACCCGTTTCTTCCATCAATCAGCCAAAGCCAGAGGATCATTCAACAGCATTAAACAGATCTCAGTTGATGGCCAATTCACAGATGACCCTCTGATTATCCAAGACCAAGCTGTGGAATTTTTCTCTAACCTTTTCAAGCCTCATGACAGCCAGCCTAACCACATTCTCTTCCAAACCACAAGCCCCAAAGTTTCAGACTCTGAAAACTCAGCCCTCATCTCTATCCCTTCTGATACAGAGATTACAAATGCAGTTTTTTCTCTCAAGAAGAATAGCTCCCCAGGCCCAGATGGATTCAATGGTGTCTTCTACACCTCAGCTTGGCCAATCATCGTCCAATCTGTCATCACAACAGTTAAGCATTTTTTCCAAACCAGGAAACTCCTAAGAGCCTCTAATGCTTTCTTCCTTGCTCTCATTCCTAAGTCCAATTCTCCTAAAACCTTTGCAGACTTCAGGCCTATAAGCTTGCTGAACTTCTCCTACAAAATTGTTTCCAAAATCCTTTCCTCTAGACTCACCTCTCTCCTCCCAAAGTTGGTCTCCTCTTACCAGGCAGCCTTCATTGCAGGAAGATCCATACATCACCACTCTGCCCTGGCTTTTGAGCTCTTTCAAAAGCTCAACTCCAAGCTCAGTAAAGGCTCAATTTGTCTCAAGTTAGACATCTCCAAAGCTTTCGACAAGCTCAATTGGACTTTTCTTTTCTCAGCCCTCAGGTTCTTTAACTTCTCTGAAGATTGGATTTCCATCATCAAAGAGTGTGTTTGTTCTTCTAAATGTTCTATCTTGATTAACAGATCCCCACATGGATTTTTCAGCTCCTCTTGTGACCTAAGACAAGGTGATCCCCTCTCCCCTTACTTGTTCATTTTAGCTGAGGAAATTCTAAGCCTTCAACTTCACAACCTCCACTCCCAAGGCTACATCCACCCCCTCTCCACTGTCCCCCACACTCCCTGCCACCTTCTCTATGCAGATGACATAATCATTTTCATGAAAGGAGCTACTTCTAGAGTGCTTGCCCTGCAGGACCTTTTGGATCTTTATCAATCAGCCTCTGGTCAGCATATAAACCTCCTCAAAAGCCAATTATTCTTGGGTAAATGTGGCACTAGAAGGAAAGCTAGAATAAGTCCCATTCTTGGCCTGCAAGCCAGCTAAGCCCAGCTCAAGTACCTGGGATTTCCAATGGCTTTCGGAGCTCCTAAACGCACTCATTTCCTCCCTCTGCTGGACTCCATCAATGGCAGATTGACTGCTTGGAAAGCTAAATTCCTCTCATTTGCTGGTCGTCTTATCCTAATCAAGCATGTCCTATCCAGCATTCCTATGCACCTAGCTTCCATCCTTCCCCTTCCAGCTTCCATTTGCAAAGGCATTGAGCGTCTGATGCGTCACTTTCTATGGTCAGGCAATTCCCCCTCCTCAAGAATATACCATGTCAGCTGGTCTCAAGTAACTCTCCCTAAGCAAGACGGAGGGCTAGGCATTAGAAAGATCTCAGAAGTAAATGAAGCTTCTCTCATCAAGTTGGGCTGGCAAGCATCCACAACGAGCTCAATCTGGTCTTCCTGGTTCAAGAGTAGGTACTTCAAGAGCACCACCATCTGGAATCCGGCTAATACCATCTATGGGTCATGTATCTGGAAGCGTATTCGACGTCTCTCTCACTTCATCCAACAGGGAAGTGCTTGGACGTTTGGCAATGGAGAGAGCATCAATACCTGGCACGACACTTGGCATGGGGACAAACCCCTCTCGGCAATCTTCCCCACTCTGAACTTCCCTCTTGACCAGCGGCTTGCCTCTTTCTTCCACTCAGACGCTTGGCACTTCCCTCTCAGCTTACCAGCTCCAATTCGGAACCTGCTATCTGCTGCTACTTCTCTTCTCTCTCCCAGTCCCTCGGTTAGTAATCAGCTCCACTGGAAGGAGGCTTCTGATGGAAATCTGTCTCAACAAAAGGCTTGGGACGCTCTTAGAGTGAAATGCAATGTTCTTCTTTGGCCTCCGGTGATTTGGAATGGCATCTCCCAGCCAAAAGTCTCCTGCTTCGGATGGCGCTTGATGCTTAAACGCACCCCTACTGAAGATCGTCTGCAGCACCTGGGCTTCTCCCTAGCTTCGAGATGCAACCTCTGCTTCAAGGAATCAGAATCTGTCAACCATCTTTTCTTCTCCTGCAACATAGCCCAATCAGTATGGCATTGGTTGCTTCAATCCTTAAAGGCTCCACATCCTCCCTACTATACTGCTTCCTCTATCTGGACCTCTATCACCAGAGGAAATGACAAATATGGCAAGATTATTATGGCCTCCACTTTTCTTTCAGCTCTGAATTCTCTCTGGAAGTCCAGGAACTTAGCCACCTTTGAAGGCCATAGTACCCCCCTTCATCTAATCTTAGCTCAGCTGCAGGAAGATCTCTGCTACTCTCTAAGGAAGATTTCCAAGCCTTTTGTTAGTCTTCAGCTCAACTCCCTTCTAGATTTTTTGAATTTAGAGGCTCACTCAGCCTCTTAGGCCTCTGCTGTTGCACTGGCTTTTTTTGTAATTGATCTCTTTCTTCTTTCTTTTGTTCTTTCCTCCTTTTGGAGGCCCTGTGTATTTATTTCTCCTTTTCCCTTTTTCAATACAATTACCCTTATACAAAAAAAAAACATATGAGCCTAGGCTCAAGCTTCATTATAGGCCGTGTCGTTGATTCCCTTAATTACATTAATGCCCAATAATGGATCAATGAAAACATACCATTTGCCTTAATGTAGAGAACAAATTGGGAGGAGGTGCTAATACTATGGAATTTTGATTCAAAACAGACACTGTTTACAAGTCTGCCTATAAGTAGTATGTTAAACTTATGACCATTTTCCCTTACTTGTTTGCCTTTTCCCCCCTTTTTGTTTATATTTAGTTACTATATATGTTACAATTTAAAATTTTATTTTATAATACAATATAGCACATAATATTGATATTCTTTGAAAAAATCATGCTTATTCTGACATAGTTTAATCTAATTCATTATTTTCTAAAGTCATTCTGATTTTCTCCTATACTTTTCTTGCATGAGACAATGAGCTACTGCTTTTCAACCTTTCACTTTCTTTACCATTACTCGCAACACATACAATCTATACCCTTATACTAAAAGGCAACATGAAAAGAATTTATTGTCATTGCAATCATCACATTTCTTAGATATTGTAATTATAAATAAATGTGATTAATCAAGCATCTTCTACTGGCGAATATTTAGACTTTTTTTTATTCATATATATATACTCACATATGTATGCTATTTTGTGAATAGGTATAACTAACTAGGCATGTGGTAATTAACTGTTATAAATTGTTATTCTCTCTTCTTCATTATTCTCTAGCTTCATATTGCATCTAGAATTTCTAATTTGTACTTTGAAGAATGTTTAATATTTATTCTTTCTCTTCATGCTTATAAGATATGGACATGCTGTTATCACCAAAAGATTCCTTTGTTATTAACCCCTTTTTAATAGATATAAAAATGGGCCAAAAGAAAGATAGAAGAGAATATTTCAAAAGCTATTATAAAAATTTGAGTGATGAAAAGAAGGAAGAACTCCGGAAAAAGAAAAAAGAGGCATACATAAGGAAGAAATTAGCAAACGTTCTTGATGCAGAGGTCTCATCATCAACCAAGATTACTTTTGGAGGTATAATTATAACAAAATGAAAAGAAATTTTGCTAATTTTTAGGACTTGATCAAAATAAATAGTATGCTAACATTATTTGGCAAACTTGATGTAGGATCTATGTCGAGTCACAACCCAACTAAAGATGCAAAAAAAAAAAAAACAAAAAAAACAAAAAACAAAAAAAAACAAAAACAAAACAAAAAAGAAAAAGTAGAGAAACACAACTTCAAAAATCTCATGCTAGATTGAGTAAAGAGAAGAAAGAAAGACTGCGACAAAAAAAAGGTAACTTTTAAGTGACTAATAGTTACTAAAAATTGTTTACCATGCAAATCTAAATTTCATCATTTTTCAAAAATTATTACAAATATATTCTTTGATAATAAATGTTGTTGCTTTTATAGTGAGAGTAAGATCCAAATCGAAAGAATCAATGCAAAGAGACGAAAGACATGCATCCAGAAAGCGAAAACTATTGAATGTGCTAAATAGAAAGACAATATGCACAACTTCTATCCTTACCAAGAGAAAGGTATTTACTAATTAATCACTATTTTTTTTATTCACAATAAATATCTCAATTACTAAAATTCTGATGAATGACCCAAACATTTTCCTTTGTTTTTACTATACTCACTGTCGTTATAGTGAATGAAGTTGAAGACATTCCATCAAGAATTTCAAACAAGGGAAAGGAGCAAATTGAATTCTATAGTACTTATGAAGTTGGTAAGAATAACAATTTTAATCACTGAATACATTAAACAAAGATATCTACTAACATTATAGAAAATATTCTAATAGGATCAACATCAAAGCCAGTTCGTCGTTCCGCTTCATCAAAGAGACAAAACCAAGATTCTAGAGGTGATTGGTCATTTCAGTGATTTATCGGTCCTCTTTATAATTTGATGTTGGTACTCCTTCCATTTTACCTTCTCTCATTGTTAAACAACAATTGATATTTGATATCTTTATAATAGGACAAATTTGTTATAGCTCTACATCCATGAACGTGTTCCTTCAAAATATACGCCAAGAGCCATCTATTTTTCCATCTTCTCCAAGATGCCAACACTGTCACGCAAAGCGATTTTATCACGAACCTGTAGGATTCTGTTGCTCTGGTGGACAAATATCATTGATTTCAAATGACGCCCCTCAAGAACTCCACATGTTATTCAAGTCTAACTCTAAAGAATGTGTTGAATTTAGAAAATATGTCCGTACATACAACAATACTTTTGCATTTACATCTTTTGGTGTCAAATATGATAAAAAGCTTTGCAAAAGAGATAAAGGTATATATACATTCAAGGTACAAGGTCAAGTATACCACTATATCGACGACTTGGTACCCACAGATGGACATCCTTCTTACTTGCAACTCTATTTTTATGATATGGACAATGAATTGGAGAACCGGATGCAAAGGTCGTCAAAAATGAATTTAGTCATCATTTAAAAGCTTATTAGCATCTTATCAATTAACCCATATTGCTCATTTTTTCGAACCATTCAAGATGCACCTGGTTTGGAAAGCCTTCAAATTGTAATCAAGAGCAATGTCGGGTTAGATCAAAGAGTGTATAATGCTCCATCAGAATCACAAGTCGCAACAATATGGATAGAGAATGATGACTTTGGTGCACCTACCGAACGGGATATAATTGTCCAAAGTCATTCAGGCCATAGTCACAGAGTGCAATACTATTTTGGATGTTATGATCCATTGCAATAGCCATTACTATTTCCCTATGGTGATACTGGATGACATCAAGGCATACAAAGACTGAATCAAAGAAATCCGACAATGTATTGTCAGGGGCAAACATCTGTTGATCCTTCTCAAATCCCTTCAATAGATAAGCTTCTTGAAAAAGAAAAAAAAGGTATTAATCATATATTACTTATTCAAATTATAAAATGAGTATTAAAAATATATTATTAATATGTTTTAATTTTTTTCGCTGTAATGCAAAAGAAAGTTAACAAGAGAAAGGTGGTCTCATGTTGTGAGTATTATTGCTATAAATTGCAAATACGGCAAAATACAACTTCATTATTATTACACTCAGGCCGTTTGTTACAGCAGTATGTTGTTGATATGTATATCAAGTTAGAAAGCTCTCGATTAGACTACTTTCGTTATCGACAAGATGACATCTGAGCTGATTTATATCAGGGCCTTGTTGATAGCATTGCAGGTGGAGAGACTCGTGCTTCCAAAGTAGGACATAGAATTGTCCTACCAGCATCATTTATAGGAGGGCCAAGAGACATGAGACGCCGTTATATAGATGCAATGGCATTGGTCCAACATTTTGGAAAGCCTGATATATTTTTGACAATGATATGCAATCCTTCTTGGTTTGAGATTAAGGAAGAGTTACAATCATATAAAGAAGCACAAAATAGACCAGATTTGATTGCACGAGTCTTGTTGGGCCTAGGTCCAGCCCAATAAGGGCTTATTATTTTGGAGTTTATGTGTTACTAAAAGGGCAATATGGTCTTTCTAGACCTACAGCACATCTCCCTTTTTGAAGCCCTATTTTGGTCGAAAGCAATAGAACAGAAGTAAGAGAGACTGTGCAGAAATTCGTCCAAAGGAGGCTCCCTGCAGCAGTTTTTTTCAAACCGACGATCGGAGGTCGATCCGTGGTCCGATTGGGCTGAATTTTTGTCAGCAGGTTCGTGACTCATTGTTCTACATTCTGAACGGTTAACTTGTGATTTGGAGCTCTCTACATCAGGTTTCTGTGTCCATTTCAGAGGACGTTTTTGGGTGAGATCTTCACCATTTCTCTCTTGTTGTTCTTTGTTATTTCCTTTATCTTCACTTATATTTTGTGGATTCCATTGTTGTTGGAATTGGGGAGGTTTTGTACCTTGTTGGTGTTAGGTTTGTACCTAAGTATTATAGTGAAGGTTTGGGTGGACTCCGAGAAAGGTCCCGTGGTTTTTATCCTTCTCTTTGAGGGAGTTTTCCACGTAAAAAACTGTCTTGGGTTGATTGTGGTTGATTGGTGATACTTTATTAGTGGTTTGCATTTTCTTCCATTCTTGTGTTCTATTGTTCCTCACAGGTTTGACTCAAGGGGGAAAGTTGTTCGTTGTTTCCAAGCATTTCCCAACATAGTGGTATCAGAGCAAAGTTCGCCTTTAAGGTGTTGGATAAAATTCTTGTGTGAACAATGGAACAAAGTTTGAACATAATGGTTAGTTTAAATGGAAGGAATTATCATGTTTGGAAGGGTAAGATGGAAGACCTTTTGTATGTGAAGCGTTGGCATCTACCGGTGTTTGGTGATGAGAAGCCCGCCAACATGTCCGATGCCGATTGGGCTCTTGAGCACAAAGTGGTGTGTGGGTTCATTCGACAATTTGTGGATGATAATGTTTTGAATCACATTAGTAAAGAATCACATGCTAGGACTCTATGGAACAAGCTTGTGTCGTTGTATGCAAGGAAAACCGGCAATAACAAAATGTATCTGATAAAACAATTTATGAGCTTGAAGTATAAAGATGGTCAATCTATGTCTGATCATTTGAATGAGTTTCAAGGAGTGATAGATCAACTTTCAGCCATGAATGTTAAATTTGAAGATGAGTTACAAGGACTTTGGTTGCTTGGTACTTTACCGGATTCTTGGGAGACATTTCGTATGTCATTAAGTAACTCTGCTCCTGATGGTATTGTCACCATGGAATTTGCTAAGAGTGGTGTTTTGAATGAGGAGATGAGAAGAAAATCTCAAGGTTCTTCACCCCATTCTGAAGCTTTAATTACCGAGAGTAGGGGGAGAAGTCAAAGTAGAGGCCCGAAAGGTAAAAACAAGAACCGAAGCAAGTCAAGGTCATGGCAAAAGAATGTTGAGTGCCACCATTGTGGTAAAATGGGTCATATTAAGAAAAAATGCTTCAAGCTGAAAAGAGAGAAGAAAAATGGTAGTGACAACAATGAAAAGAAGGATCATAATCAAAATGACCGGGTTGCCGCTGTCACTGAAGAACTTGTCATTGTTTGTTATGACAATAATGTGAATTTTGCTTGTAATGAGACAAGTTGGGTTATTGATAGTGGAGCTTCCCTTCATATCACCTCAAAGAAGGAGTTCTTTACTTCCTACACGCCGGGAAACTTTGGCACTTTGAAGATGGGCAATGATGGCTTGGCCGAAGTTGTAGGTGTAGGAGATGTGTGTTTGGAAGTTAGTAATGGAACAAGGCTTGTTCTCAAAGATGTCAGACATGTACCGGATATTCGTCTGAATTTGATTTCGACTGGGAAGCTCGATGATGAAGGGTTTTGCAATACCTTTAATAATGGGCAGTGGAAACTCACCAAAGGCTCATTAGTTGTGGCTAGAGGAAAGAAGGAATCTTCTTTGTATTTGATGCATGCCAAGTTTTTCAAGGGTATTTGTAATGCCGTGGAAGATGAGAATGCAGCTGAGTTATGGCACAAGCGACTTAGTCACATGAGTGAGAAAGGTATGGGCATATTAGCTAAGAAGAATTTACTCTCCGGAGTGAAGAGTGCAAAGCTTGAGAAGTGTGTGCATTGTTTGGCAGGAAAACAGAGAAGAGTTTCATTCAAAAGTCGCCCTCCTTCTAAAAAATCAGATTTATTGGAATTGGTACATTCAGATGTTTGCGGTCCAATAAAACCTCTAACACTTGGTGGTGCAGCTTATTTTGTGACCTTCATTGATGACCATTCAAGAAAACTTTGGGTTTATGTCTTGAAGACGAAGGACCAAGTGTTAGACGTATTCAAGCAGTTTCAAGCTTCAGTAGAGAGACAGACAAGAAAGAAGTTGAAATGCATCCGATCAGATAACGGTGGTGAGTACATTGGACCATTTGATGAGTACTGCAGACAACAGGGTATTCGACATCAAAAGACACCTCCTAAAACACCTCAGTTGAATGGTGTGGCAGAAAGAATGAACAGAACATTGGTTGAGAGAGTAAGGTGCCTGATTTCAGATGCCAAATTGCCAAAATCTTTTTGGGGTGAGGCTTTGAATACAGTGGCACATGTTATTAATTTATCTCCCATTGTTGCTTTGGATGGTGATGTGCCGGACAGAGTTTGGTTTGGCAAGGATATCTCCTATGACCATTTGAGAGTATTTGGTTGCAAAGCTTTTGTTCATGTTCCAAAGGATGACAGGTCCAAGTTGGATGCCAAGACACGAGAATGCATCTTTCTTGGCTATGGTTCTGATGAGTTAGGCTACAGACTTTATGATCCAATTGTAAAGAAAATTGTGAGAAGTCGAGATGTAGTATTTGTTGAAAATCAGACCATAATGGATATTGAGAAGGCAGAGAAGACAATTTCCCAAAATTTTGATATACAGATTGAGATTGACTCGGTCCCATCCACCGAGTTGCAGAGACAGTTGCATGGTCAGATTGATGATGGTACTCAGTATGATGTTCATGATCAGATTCAGGATCAAACTCAGAATGACCAGCAGGGTATAGATGATAGTGATGCTCAGGATGGTGATGCTGTTGATGTTCAGTAACATGCACCTACCGTTCCACCAGCTGCCACTTTAAGAAGGTCTATCAGAGACCGCTATCCATCCACTAGATACTCTCCTAATGAGTATGTGCTACTGACTGATGCAGGTGAGCTTGAAAGGTTTGAAGAAGTAATGGAGGATGTGAACAAGAATCAATGGGTTGATGCAATGGAAGATGAGCTAAAGTCATTGCATGACAATCACACCTTTGAGTTAGTGACATTGCCTAAGGGTAAGAGAGCTTTGAAGAATCGATGGGTTTATAGATTGAAGCATGATGAGAATACTTCACTTCCTCGATACAAAGCTAGATTGGTTGTTAAGGGTTTCAGTCAGAAAAAGGGAATTGACTATGATGAGATCTTCTCACCCGTTGTGAAAATGTCTTCAATCCGAGTAGTTTTAGGATTGGCAGCTAGTCTTGATCTTGAGGTTGAGCAAATGGATGTGAAGACTGCTTTCCTTCATGGTGATTTGGAGGAAGATATATACATGGAGCAGCCAGAGGGTTTCAAAGTGGAAGGTAAAGAGAACTATGTTTGTAAGCTAAAGAAAAGCCTATATGGTTTAAAGCAAGCACCGAGACAATGGTATAGAAAGTTTGAGTCTTTTATGGGGGAGCAAGCCTATAAGAAGACCACTTACGATCATTGTGTTTTTATGAAGAAGTTCTTTGAAGATGACTTTATCATTTTACTGCTTTATGTGGATGACATGCTTATAATTGGTCAGAATGCTTCGAGGATTGAAAAGTTGAAGCAAGATTTGAGCAAGTCATTTTCAATGAAAGACTTGGGGCCAGCTAAGCAAATCCTTGGTATGAAGATCAGCCATGACAGAAAGGCCAAGAGGTTATGGTTGTCTCAAGAGAAGTACATAGAGAAAGTGCTTCAAAGGTTCAATATGGATAAAGCTAAAGTGGTGAGCACCCCTCTTGCTACACACTTTAAGCTTAGCAAGAAACAACGCCCATCAAGTAAGAAAGAGAAGGAAGACATGAAAAGAGTTCCTTATGCATCAGCCGTGGGTAGTTTGATGTATGCAATGGTTTGCACAAGGCCAGACATAACTCATGCTGTTGGAGTAGTTAGTCGGTTTACTTCAAATCCAGGTAGAGAGCATTGGGATGCAGTGAAGTGGATCTTAAGATATCTCCGAGGCACTTCTAGTGTGAAACTTTCATTTGGAAGTGAGAAGCCAATTGTTGTCGGGTATACTGATTCAGATATGGCAGGGGATGTTGATACAAGAAAATCTACTTCAGGTTATATGATTAATTTTGCAGGAGGAGCTGTGGCTTGGCAATCAAGATTGCAGAAATGTGTTGCCTTATCTACAACAGAGGCTGAATTCATTGCAGCAACCGAAGCATGCAAGGAGTTGCTTTGGATGAAAGGATTTACGAAGGAACTTGGTCTCACTCAAGAAAAGTATGTGTTATTTTGTAATAGCGAAAGTGCTATACACCTTGCGAAGAACTCCACTTTTCATGCAAGATCGAAACACATCGATGTGAGGTATCATTGGATACGAGACACATTAGAGGCGAAAGAGTTGGAGCTCGATAAAATACACACTGAAGAAAATGGTTCAGATATGATGACAAAGGCACTTCCGAGAGAGAAGTTTGAGTTTTGTCGGCATCAGGCTGGCATGGATTCCACTTGAGGAGTTAGTGTTGAAATCTCCCTCATTGGGCTGGAGGGGGAGATTTGTTGGGCCTAGGTCCAGCCCAATAAGGGCTTATTATTTTGGAGTTTATGTGTTACTAAAAGGGCAATATGGTCTTTCTAGACCTACAGCACATCTCCCTTTTTGAAGCCCTATTTTGGTCGAAAGCAATAGAACAGAAGTAAGAGAGACTGTGCAGAAATTCGTCCAAAGGAGGCTCCCTGCAGCAGTTTTTTTCAAACCGACGATCGGAGGTCGATCCGTGGTCCGATTGGGCTGAATTTTTGTCAGCAGGTTCGTGACTCATTGTTCTACATTCTGAACGGTTAACTTGTGATTTGGAGCTCTCTACATCAGGTTTCTGTATCCATTTCAGAGGACGTTTTTGGGTGAGATCTTCACCATTTCTCTCTTGTTGTTCTTTGTTATTTCCTTTATCTTCACTTATATTTTGTGGATTCCATTGTTGTTGGAATTGGGGAGGTTTTGTACCTTGTTGGTGTTAGGTTTGTACCTAAGTATTATAGTGAAGGTTTGGGTGGACTCCGAGAAAGGTCCCGTGGTTTTTATCCTTCTCTTTGAGGGAGTTTTCCACGTAAAAAACTGTCTTGGGTTGATTGTGGTTGATTGGTGATACTTTATTAGTGGTTTGCATTTTCTTCCATTCTTGTGTTCTATTGTTCCTCACAGGTTCACTCAAGGGGGAAAGTTGTTCGTTGTTTCCAAGCATTTCCCAACAAGTCTTTAGGGCAAAATTAGAAGAACTAAAAGATGACTTATTCAAGAAGCAAATATTTGGACCTGTTGCTGCTTATGTATATGTTATTGAATTTCAAAAGAGAGGACTTCCACATGCTCATTTCTTGCTTATTTTGAACCCGGGCTATAAAATCATCATGCCAGATGGATATGACACATTTATTTGCGCTGAATTGCCTAAGAAAGATACAAATCCACACTTACATGCAGCAGTTGTGAAGCATATGATGCATGGTCCTTGTGGTATTTTAAACCCAAAAAATGTATGCATGAAAAAAGATAGACACTGCAAAAACCATTATCCTAAAGAATTTTGTTCTTCAAGTACCCAAGGAAAAACTCCTATCCAATTTATAGACGGCGTGACACCAATGAAGAAGTCAAAGTACGGGATGCATATTTAGACAATCGATGGGTTATACCATATAATCCATACTTGCTTGCAAAGTTTGATTGTCATATGAATGTTGAGATTTGCTCGACAATTAAAGCGGTCAAATATCTATATAAGTATATCTACAAGGGCCATGACTGTATTGCTTTCCACATTGTTGGTGAGGAAAATTACTCTGATGTTGATGAAATAGAACAATTCCAAACAACAAGATGGATTTCACCCCCAGACGCCTGGAGAATTTATAAGTTCTTATTAAATGAAACTTATCCATCTGTTAACAACTTACAATTGCATCTGGAGGACAAACAATCTGTAGCATTTAATAAACAAGATAGTCTTCTTCATGTAATCTCCAACGATCGCACGTCAAGGACGATGTTGACTAAGTATTTTCAAATGAATAAAATTAATGCAGAGGCACGAAAATACCTTTACAAAGAATTTCCTGAACACTTTGTATGGCATGATGACCAAAGATACTGAACTAAAAGAAAGAAAGGACACACTATAGGAAGAACTGCAAATCCAATTGAAGGAGAAAGATACTATCTGCGCTTATTGTTGAATCATGCTAAAGGCCCAACATCATTTCAAGATTTACAATATCTTAATGGAATTCAAACATCATCATTTCGTGAGGCTGCATTGCTACAGGGCTTACTTGAATCAGACAATAGTTTTGAAGAATGCTTGCAAGACGCATCTCACTATCAAATGCCACAAAGCTTGCATCGGCTGTTTGCTACTCTTTTGGTCTATTGCAGTCCTAGCAATCCTAAAATGTTGTGGGAAGATTTTGAAGATGCAATGTGTGAAGATTACAAATGTGCTATATTCTCACGTAGTACAGGGCAGGTTAAAGCACTAGCAAGCAAGAATTTTGTTATTCAGTCAATGGGAAAAAACATTACTGATTATGGTTTTACTGACATAAATGTTGAAATTGATGTTCAAAAAGCATATTCAAGAGAAGTGGAAGAAGAACTGAATATTCAGGTCTCTGAGCAAGATTTACTCGCAGCACATACACTAAATAAAGAATAAAAGCATGCATATAACACTATATTACAAAGGATATCCACTAACCAAAATGGTGTCTTTTTCATTGACGGTTCTGGTGGTACTGGAAAAACATACTTGTATCGTGCTCTTTTGAGTAAATTGATATCAGAAGGCTTTATTGGTCTTGCAACTGCAACTTCTGGAGTAGTTGCATCTATATTGTTAGGAATTTTGTAGATTGCAATTTGATGGATGCATTATCATTCAAGCATCATTTGATTTACACACTTGCATTGTTTTAAATAAACTTGAAATCTTGTTTTATTCATGCATTGCTTTTAAGATTTGTAAAAGTATTGATTTATGCATGATTTGCTTTTAAAACTTGGATGCATTTGATTTTGAAAAGAGTTTTAGAAATCAAGCTAGCCTTTGGTTTTAAAGTTTTGAATCATTTTAGGCTTTGTGTTGTTACATGTTTTTAAACCCCTTAGAATGATTTAAAACATGTATTCAAGCTTGGTTTAGTGGCCCAAATAAATTCCACAAAGAAAACCTTCATCTTGCAAAAATTGGAATTTTTGGGTTCCCGGCAGTGTCGCCGGTCGACCGGCGCAGAGGTCCCGGTCGACCGGGAACACTGCAGCAGAAATTTGCCTGGCGCCCCAACGGTCAGAAATCTGACCGTTGTGTGTTCCCGGTCGACCGAGGCCTGTGTGCCGGTCGACCGAGGACTAGCCGTTGGCAACTTTTTGCTATAAATATGAGTTCTTTCCCTTGCCAAATGTTGGGAATTTTAAGCCCCTCCTTGAGAGGTATTGAGGCATATCAAAAGGGAAAAGAACCAAGGGATGAAGGGGAAGATTAGGAAAGCTAAAGCTTGGATTAATGAAGTTAAACCACCAAGTAGGCTCTTCCTTCCTTAATGATATGTTTTCATGCTTTTGTTTTATTTTTGGTAAATCATTTCTAACATGTTAAACTATGTTTGTGTTGTGTCCTTAACATGTGTTATGTTTTGAGTTGATTTATTGTTTTGGATACAACACCATATGATTCAATCCAAGTAGTACTTAACTTTGGTAAATCTAAGTAGATCATGTTAATGGAAAAATCTTTGAAATCATATGTAACATGATCCATATACTTGGTTGAATCTTTGGTTGTTGTTTTCCATCATAAGAACATCTCTTTCAAAACTAACTTATGTTTTGGATTCAACTTCTTTACAAATCATATGTTTTCATGTTTTGTTTTATCATTGGTAAATCTTAGTAACATGTTAACCTATGATGTGTTGTATCCTTAGCATGTGTTATATTTTGAATAGATCTATTGTTTTGGATACATCACCATTGATTCATCAAAGTAGTACTTTATCTTTGGTAAATCTAAGTAGATCATGTTAATGAAATATGTAACATGATTCATATACTTTGTTGAATCATTGGTTGTTGTTTTTCCATCATAAGAAAATCTCTCTCAAATGTATCTTATGTTTTGGATCCAACATCATTACAAATCATATGTGTATTATTGTTTTAAAGTTTCACAACTTGCCTTACTTTGATTGGTAAATCATTTTCAAGTTGTCCTTATAATTACATATGATTTGTCCCCTCTTTTCAATCAAATCTAATTTTATGTTTTATGAGCTACATGGTGATTTGATTGACATCCCTATGCATCACATGTTTAGAGCTAATCCATTTCATACAACTTGTGTAACTTTGATATCATTAACAAGTTGTTACTTTTAACATGTGATTGCATTACATCCTCAATCATAAATGTTTTATGAGCTAGAACTTTCAAAAGCCTTAGGCTTACATTTATGAGCTTTCATTTTAAAAATGATTGAGGACATCACACACACACCTCATGTACTTTCATCTTTGCATTCATAGTGTGTGTGTGTAGTTGTTATTCAATTCCATATCCGCCTATTTTAGAGGCAAATGTAATGAGTTAAAATGAATCTCCATCTAGTGTATTAAAGACACAACTTAGTGAGATAACCAACCATGTGGTTGAAGAGGTTATTGCTTAGCCTATAAAAGCATAGTGTATAGGTTGATGTTAAGCCTTGGAAAAACATCATTGTAAAGGTTATTGCTTACCTTGGAAAGCATATTGTAAAGGTTATTGCTTAGCCTATTGAAAAGCATAAATAGTGGAAATCCGGTGGGGTGTTGGATCACAAGCCGGTAGTGGATGTAGGCATTGAGGCCGAACCACTATAAATACTTGTGTGATGGTGATTGCTTTGTGGTGATTCTTTTGTTAGCTTCCGCATCTTGTATGATAAATCATCACATGTGACTAGTTTGTTTTAAAGAAGTTAAAATTGATTAAAATTGGTCATACTTGGAGCTCACCCTATTCACCCCCCCTCTAGGGTTCGGATCCCCATGGACTTACATATATTGCCCACCGGTAGAACAACACATTCTCGCTTCAAGATACCACTTAACATTGAAGAAATTAAAACTTGTAATGTAAGCAAACAAGGAAGTGTTGCTCAATTGATTCAAACAGCAAAGCTCATTATATGGGATGAGGCATCAATGGCAAAGCGAGAAGCAATTGAAGCATTCAATCAGATGTTACAAGATATAACAAATTCTCCATTGCCATTTGGAGGTAAAGTTGTTGTATTTGGAGGAGACTTTCGACAAGTCCTTCCCGTTGTCCCAAGAACAAATAGACATGAGGCAATCAAAGCAAGTTTAGTTACATCAAAATTGTGGCCAACATTAGAGAAAATCAAATTGACAGAGAATATGAGAGCAAAATTTGATCCATTATTTAGTGAGTTTCTGCTGCGAGTTGGAAATGGAACAGAAGAAACTGTGTAGAATGATAAAATAAGAATTCTAAATTGCGTGCTTCTTCCTCACAAAGATGACATAACATCAAGGGCTGATTTGATAAAGGCCACATTTCCAAATCTAGAAAAAGATCGAAGCAGACAATTCAGATTTTATGGCAGCCCGTGCAATATTAACTCCAAAAAATGAATTTGTTGATGAGCTCAATGATTTGCTGATAAATCTTTTTCCAGGTGACCCTATCAAATATTACAGCTTCGATTCTGCAATAGATGACATAAAGCAAATTCAGCATGAAGAATTTTTTAACAGCTTAACACCAAACGGACTGCTTCCTCATGAGTTGATACTAAAAGTCAATTCTCCAATAATATTGCTTCGAAATATTGATCCGCCTACAGGATTATGCAATGGGACACGGTTAGTATGTCGGAGATTTTCAACAAATCTTATTGATGCAGAAATAATTGTTCGTCACTATCGTGGAAAAAGAGTTTTCTTGCCAAGAATTCCACTTCAGCCAGCTGAACATGATAAGTATCCATTCATGTTCAGAAGGAAACAATTTTCAATTCGTTAAAGTTTTGCAATGACGATCAACAAAGCACTAGCGCAAACATTGGAACATGTAGGGATATATCTTCCACAACCAGTCTTTTCACATGGTCAATTATATGTTGCCCTATCCAGAGCAAAAACAGCAGCTACTGTAAAAGTTCTTCTTAAACGGGACATAGATGACACACCAGAAAATGCATGTACTTCAAATGTTGTATACCAAGAAGTACTAACACTTGCCAATTGTCTTTAACAGCTAATATTGTTGCAGGTAATTTTAAATAGCAGCAATTTTGATCAGTATAGATGCTTTATTTCCTAATATACACAAATCCCTTATTTTCACACATGCAAAAAGTCTTAATTCATGCTTTATTTCCTAATAGACAACAATCCCTTATTTTCACACATGCAAAAAGTCTTAATTCTCTAACCATGTTTAATTACTATTTCAATTGTTCTCTCTACAGGTTGAAGAAAATGCCTAGAGATTGTAAGAAGATTCTAGATATAACAAACCACACAACCAATTGGCTGGCAAAAATAAAAGTCAATGAGAAAAGCAATGCTCGTTGGTCTCGAGATAGGGGTAAAAGATATCAAAATTTAATATTTAGTGACTCTGAGGTAAACAAGCCATCATATGTATATCTTCTATTCCTCCATGATTTTATATATATCATCTATTTCTTCTGTAAACCATATTAGTATATAAAATATATATATTGCTAAAAGATTGACCAATTTTATCTTACAATTTTTTTCTAAAATCTTAATCATTTAAAAGTAGATAAATTTCAAATATATGCAGGGAAAGAGAGTATGGGCTACAATGTTTGATAACGATATTGATTTCTTTGAAGACACATTTACTGTATTGAAGAGTTACTATATATCAAATGTGTCTGTCCGCCTAGCTCGTCCAGAATATAAATTTGGAGATACAAAATTTCAGTGGTTTATAAATAATCAATCTCATGTTGAAGAGGTCATAGAGGAAGAAGGAGAAGACATTAAAGGAAATACTTACAACTTCATTCCATTATCCGACATCAGTAATTCTAATTCAGAAATAGAAATAGGTAAACAAATTTTACACTCAAATATTATTTTTCCTCCTCTTCATCCACGCAATAAAAAAATGTATCTCAACTTTAGCCATTAAAATCCCATTATTTATTATAAAAATATTTAACATATGTTTACTTTAGATCATACAATATTGCAGACATAATTGCAGTAGTTTTGGAGATCTTACCCCCAAAGATAGTGAAATTAGAGACACTAACACTTCAACAGTTAGTGCTAGCAGATTCCAAGTATATCATCTACCTTCTCACCAACTTTCTCTACTATATCCTAATAATTTCTTCTATTAATATTTTCATCCTACAATACTCAATTTAACGAAGATCATTCTATCTACATGGAACAACACCATGTCAACAGAGATTGAAGCTCTATCAGAAGCACTCAATACAAAACCCATTATTATTGTCACACAGACAAAGTTATCAATTTATAATGGTATGTAAATAAAAAATGTATTATTACGATTTCTGTAAATAAATATTTTAACATGCTTATATATCATTTTCTCTCAGGAGTAGCAGCGTTAAATACAAGAGCTTCTTCACCAATTATCATAGACCCGCAAATACCAGAAGCTACTTTATTACGCACATGGTACTTATAAAACATGTCATCATAATAATATAAACTAAGAATTTAATTATTTATTGCAATGATTTGTTCTTTGCTAGGTGTTCAAATCATGAGGATGATCTTAATCAATTACGAAAAAATAAGCATCATGCTAGCACTGCAAGTACATCAAAAACAACAACCGTAGATATTCATGACGTTCTAACTTCAGAAAAATTGGTACTTAATTTACTAGCTTAAGATCCTTTTAAATCAATATTATTTGTTTATCCACATCTCTTATTTGTAACCATCATTTAATAACATAAATCCTTATTTTCAGGATGCTGTTTTTTTAATAAAAGCATCAATTTTGATAAATGATCTACAACAAAAGTTTTGGTACATGGGCTGCAGTAATTGTAAGAAGAAAACAGTAGCAAAGCATAATGATGCAATTTCATGTTCATGTCCTAATAAGGACGCTACTGCACAGCCATGGTATGACAATTTACAATTATATAAAACTATCTTTCATTAATTGTTATTAGTAATTACTATCTTCAATTCTCAGGTTTAGAGTTGTAGCAAATCTATCTGACTCTACAGGAACCATCTCAGCCACACTGTTTGGAAATGAAATGAAGAAATTGACATCATGCACACCAATTCAAATGATGAATCTTTTTGAAGAGGTATAATTACTATCAAATTCACATTCATATAAGTGCCTGCATATCTTACAAGTAGAAAATAAACTTACACTTTCTTTTAATTTTAGGGTCGCGTCAATGATATTGAAGACGTTGTCAACAAATTCAATGGGCAAGAACATATTTTCCAGTTGAAAGCCTATCAGTATGGCTCGGCGGTTAACTTCACAGTTCTATCAATTGATGACATTCATACAGATAGCCAAATATAGATAATTTGTCAAAAACTATGTTCTGTAAAAATTCACCTTTGTTAAAATTTTCACTACATGAATTTTGCATACTATGTAAAAAGTCAAAGTAATGTAAGTAAGAACTTCATTGTCTAATATGCTAACTCTTGTAAATAAGAAGTCCACTTTCTTTTCTTATAAGTTTGTTAACTAATAAAAAATCTTTTACGAATTGTTTATTGAATTAGCAATCTTTGTAACGTGACTCATGTTCCATACTTCTTCCTATATTCATATACCCTTCTACAAACAACCTGCCTATGAACAGAATCATGTAGCAGCTTACTGTCAACCTTGAAGAATGCCCCATATGCTTTCCGGTCAGTAATTTGCATATCTCTGTTTGATAATTTAGTTTGATGTTTCTACATCTTCTTGAATTATGTTCATCAACTTTCTTTTTTTTTATTTGTTTATAAATAGTTTGATTCTGGTTGACTGCAGATTAGTTTTCACTTGTGTTTTGAGCTGATTTTGATCGATGTTACGTTGGCTCAGCTGGTTAAGGGACAAATGGAGGAGGGATGCGGGACATGGAGAGGCGGAAAGCCCAAAACGAATGCCTCATTTGCATGGATGTCGGCTCAGTGGCTCAGTTGGTCAAGGGACATGTGGAGGGATGAGGGACATGTGGAGATGGAAAGCCCAAAATGGAAAACTCACGCAAAACTTCGTTTCTGACTCCATCATTGGAAAAAAATAATAATAATGAGTTTGTCATATTAGCTTCTTGAGAATATTAATCTCTTCAAACTTTTCCGTTAATTAGATCTAAGAAAATCATAGCGTACAAAATGCTCAAAATCTTACAATCTCTGAATTCTTGGGCTCCAACAAACTATTTTTAAAGAGGTGAAGAATAATGAACAAAAGCTAGAATTAGAAACGGGACCCCGGTACATTAAAATTTTATTTATGAGATTAATAGGTTATATTCCTTTAATGTCTCCCGTTAAAATCATTTTCTATTAAAATAGAGATTATTTGTTTGTCATTTTATATAATTTCCCTTATTTTTTTCAATTTAACAACTTTATAAATGAATTTATTATTAAAAAAAAACTCAATTCAATGAAAACAAATTGCTCTTACATAAAAGGTGATCCATAAAAGCTTTCTCCCCTGTATTCCCTTTCTTTTTTCTGTTTCCCACTTAGATCCACCACATCAAGTAGGTATGGACTAGCCCATGTGGACTGTATAGTTATGACCCCTATCAGTTAGGCATGATCATTCCCACGGGCACCGCACCCAAGCCCGTCCCAATGTACTAACATCTTGCATTGAATATGTTGGGTCAGCCCGAGCCTTTAGACTATGGCCTGCACACTTTAACTATCGGGCCTTTTTGGTCCAGGTCTAGTTCATGGAACTAAAACACAGAGATGTCGAGCCCAGTACTGTGAACCAATACCGGACCCTGAGCACCCATACTCACAACTCACAAGTCATTATCATCTTATCTACACACTATTGAGCCATCCTTGGGCCTTTATCCAATTCCTTACTGAATGCAAGGATTGTGAGCATCATTTTATAAAAACATGTCTTTAGTGTGAGCAGGGGTATAGGGGTAAGAATGACAATGCCTAAAATATAGGGAATTGAGAACTCATGCCATTGGAGAGTCCTTGCAAATAAAGATGGGGAACTTCCTAAAGTTGAGCGTGCTTTTGTTCATCTTTGACTTTGAGTGTGATCATAAGCTAGAGCACTCTATTCTCAATAGGCTGCCCAACAGTGAGCCTTGACATGGATTTGAGACTTTTGAGCATTTGTTTTCTTCCCTATATTCAGTTGACATTCCTACATCAAGTCAACAATGTTGAGCGTTTGAAACCCAACTGTGGTGTAATAAAATAGAACACGTGATTTACCTACAAGTCACATCACCATCTAAGTAAGTCATATGTGCTACATGGTTATTCAAGCGATATGTGGCAACAAATGGGAATGATGTAGCTACCAACAACCTTTTGTTGCTCATCAGCAATAGAGCTTTTGTTGTCCATCAGCTGTCACTGCTTGAGATGAGTGCATCAAATTGTCTAGGTAAAACCAGATCAGTCCCGCCTATTATCTATTGTTAAGATAATGAAGGCAAGGTATTCATTCTCATTAAACAGAGATAGGCATCACACCCCAACCAACAACTGAAAGATGATAGTCCATCTCTCTCAAGCCTCACCCATCTCCATTTCTATCACTCATCTTCATCTCCAGATCTCGTTTTGGTGAAAACATGTTACTCATCTCTTCTCTTCATTTTACCCAAATCCCTCTCTTTTTTTTTATTAGATTCTTCATCAGCCTATCACCAGATCCCAGCAACTCAGAGATTTTTCAAATTCTTCATCTTAGGTATGAGATTTTATTTCTTAGTTTTCCTCCTTTGGATTATTTGTTTGAAGGCCCAATTACATTCTGAGATTCTTTGTAATTAGATGTTTGTCTTGGATTGTTAAGATTGGAGATTTTGAATTTTTTTATTGGGTCTTTTATGTGTATATGTAATCTTGTTCATGAGCTTTTTGGAAAAAGCCATGTGTTTTTCTCTTTATGATTATCGAGATTAATGGGGATCTTTTTATTTTTTTTACTTTCTACACTTCAGTTTCATTTGTTATTTATATTACTTGATGAAGAGTCTCAGATTAAGACACGGCATTAAAAATATTTTAATGAAAATGTATGAGAAATTTCGCACCTTGCGATGCTGTTTGTTTTTTGGAGAAATTGTGGTCAGGGAGTATCTGCATTTTATTTTCAGACAATTAGGGGAAAGGAGTTGAAGAAATTTCATTTAATTAATTTTTTTATCAGGTGCATTTTTTTTTTTTTTTTTTTAGTTTTAATGCAATATTTCAATTGGGAGATATGCCAGTGCTTGTGAGATTTAATTCTGTTTCTGCTGGATTTCAGTAATGGCTTGAGAAAGTCACATTAGAAGAATTTTGTTTCTGGAGATTTTATGCTTAACTCTGGATATAATGTTTCTGACGAAGGTTTAAAATATTAGTTTTTATAAAAGTTTATTTCACAAGTAATGAAAAGATGGAGGAGCCTCAGTCAGCATCTTGAGAATCCCAGAGGTATCTTTTACTCAGGTGAAGTATTTTTATTTTGAATCTTGTAGCCATGTTACATATACTATTTTAAAATGAGTAATCCATCACACGTCGACATGGATTTGTGTCTAATTCCTCATCTCACATCTGCATTCTTCAAATATGTTGAAAAATTGTTTCATAGTTGAACATATATTGCATTCTTTTTAGTTAAAAATTGAGTTTTTATCTAAAATTAGATCCAAGTATTTTAACAAATCTTACAATTCGGTGCTTCTTTGGGGCTAACTTTTAGACTAATCTTAAGGAAGACATAGCTGGAGAGTTGATCTCTATTCAGATTGGTTAGTGGTTTTGCCCTAATCATATGTGATAAAAAAAAAAAATTTATGTCCAGATCTATTAACATGCAAATGCAAGTTATAGAGAATGAAATGACAAAAAATAAAATCTTACACGAACTTAGGAAAGTAGAGGAATAAAATGAACCAAACACTATTTATACTTATGAAAGAACCAGTGAGCTATTCAACTTCATAAGAAGAGAATTTTAGATTTTCTAGGCTAAAAAACTCCTCTAAATTAGAGTGAGATGAGTTCTAAAATAATTTGTAATCAAACAATTCTCATATATCAAAAAAAGACCCACAGATTCCAAGTTTCCAAATCATCATAACTATTAGAAATTTTGGTTTTTTCTAAATATCTGACGAGCTGGTGTTGATATAAGATATTTTGTGTACTTATACAAACATGGCAAATGTGTACATTCATTTACACGTAAGGGCCTCATATTGTTGCTTTCAATGGAGCTTAATTTCCACTTCTTCAAAATAATATAATTGAGTGAGATTATTGATTGACAGTGATCATGCTCTTTTTTGTTACTTTTCTTTTACAATTCGCAGTATTATCTTGTTTCCTATAGCGAAAACTATCTATACCACCGAGTGGTTTTATACATTTTGTGGATGGTTTTGTTCTCTCTGATCTACACTCAAGTTGGGATTAATATCTTCGGTAAGTTCCATCTTCATCTCTTCATTTAAAAAATCAGTCATTCATTTCATGTCCAAATATCAATTCTCCATTCTTCTCTATCATCTTTCAGTTGTTGGTTGGGGTGTGATGCCTACCTCTGTTTAATTGGAATGAATACCTTGCCTTCATCATCTTAACAATAGATAATAGGCGGGACTAATCTGGTTTTACCTAGACAATTTGATGCACTCATCTCAAGTAGTGACAGCTGATGGACGACAAAAGCTCTATTGCTGATGAGCAACAAAAGGTTGTTGGTAGCTACATCATTCCCATTTGTTGCCACATATCGCTTAAATAACCATGTAGCACATATGACTTAGATGGTGATGTGAGTTGTAGGTAAATCACCTGTTCTATTTTATTACACCACAGTTGGGTTTCAAATGCTCAACATTGTTGACTTGATGTAGGAATGTCAACTGAATATAGGGAAGAAAACAAATGCTCAAAAGTCTCAAATCCATGTCAAGGCTCACTCACTGTTGGGCAGCCTATTGAGAATAGAGTGCTCTGGCTTATGATCACACTCAAAGTCAAGATGAACAAAAGCACGCTCAACTTTAGGAAGTTCCCCATCTTTATTTGCAAGGACTCTCCAGCGGCATGAGTTCTCAATTCCCTATATTTTAGGCATTGTCATTCTTACCCCTACACCCCTGCTCACACTAAATACATGTTTTTCTAAAATGATGCTCACAATCCTTGCATTCAGTAAGGAATTGGATAACCATCTGGGTGTTTTGCATACAGAGAACATCTTCGCTTTTGGGTGGTTCATATCACCAATGTAAGTTTTCCGACAGCTTTTATTGCCATTGCAAAAGGATAAGAATCAATTATCTTTTACAGTATGGTTTATATTTTCCATTGTACATTCGGACCAACAATTTTCAGGGTTGCCCTACATATATGCCTAATCATATTTATCATATATGTCAAGAAGGTGGCAAAAGGTAGACTTCCTCCATTTAATCTTCCTGTTACCTTTTCTTCTAACTCTTTGGGTTTTTTTATTTTCTTGGTTTTGTTACTCATTTTCTGCAAATATTGTTGGCAAGTGAAGATGGTTGGATTATTGGTTGCGATAAGTCTTTGTTGGATCTTTGAATTTTGCTACTCTCATATCCATGTTTGGTACCCTGATATTTATCATAGTATGTTCATTGAAAACTATTTATTATCCTGTTACACAGGTTGAACCCACTGATTCCCAAATGTTACCATACTTACTGTTGTGGAATTTATGCCATTTTAGCTTTCACTATCTACATTCTTGATAAGCATCTCATTCTTTGCTTATGGAGTGCTCAAGCATGACCTTTTCATTTAAGTAAGTGTATCACATAGCCATCAAATTATTTTCCTTCGAGGTTTTACTATAATCTAATTCTCTCTTTTTCTCATTAAATAATGTCATATATTTACTCATACAATTTTTTTTACTTAGTTCTGTTTACCATGAATTTGAAATTGTTGTACATAAATTTCAGGTCCCAAATGAGGTCGGTCCATAAATTTCAGATCCCAAATGAGGTTGAAACTTTTTGGGAATTGTATAGAACTTGCATTATATGCCTACTATTGCAGCAAAGGATCAATAGAAGCCTCCAGTAAAGACTCAAGAACCATTGATGCCATTTTATTGTAGCCGAATCTTTCAACAACACAATAAACGGTGCAGTTAAGTTATTTTTTTTCACTCTTTCACTGTTACATACTTGTGAGATGCCATGTGGTGTTGTTGGAAACAATATCTTTCCAAGTGATGTGATTATCACCTTTTGCCCTTTGGGGGTGTGTTATTCAAACCTGTCAAATACTGGAAATTCATATTTTTTTCCTCTCTCTCCGTTTAAAAGGTGTTTGAGCGAGATATGCTTTTTTCCTACCCAGGTGATTGGTTTTGCAGATAGTTGTTCGAGGGCATTTTCATAATCCCAAAGATAAGTCTAACTTCGACAAAAATACCAATTAAGTTTGTCCCGGTCTCGGTCCTTTCCATCTTAGCACAACCTCAGGTTCGGCATTCGGTTCTCGATAGTCTCGATAAGAAGAGTTGATAGGTCCCATCTCGGCTCCGGTGCTGGCATACCCGTCTCGGCCTCGGTGTCTCCAGTCGACAGAGATAAGCGCCAAACGTCAATCATAATAAATGCCTTGCGAGCTGTCAGATGGGGCACGCGCCTGATAAGAAGTTGACCTTATAATATGGTCACGTTGCAGCCATACAAGGTATGGACTGATGGGACAAGACTTTCACCTACCCCCACTAAGGATGTAGGGTATGGCCCGATGGGATATTTCCTTTTTACCTACCCCCATTAGGGAAACTCCTGATGAATCCCAACACCTATATATATGCACACGAGGTAAGTGGAAAAAAGTATATCTACATTCACTTTCTTTCTTCCTCATCGTCCGCCTTTTGGCCTAATGACTGAACTAATTTAGGCATCGGAGAGCTTTGTGCTGACAGCAGTCAGGGTCTTTGATCCTTTGCTTCTCTTCTTTTCAAGTCAGCAACCAGCCGAATCTTCCCAAAGCAGTTTTACACTATCTAAGTAAGTCTGCGAGACTTTTTACACTTACAATAGTATACATTTATTCTATTTTTTTTTTCCTTGTATTCATGAAACTGGTTGCTTCCATGGTACAACTGCAATCTTGTACTTATTATAAATCGAAAGCAGATGACTGCTAACTTGCCACTAGGAGAATTTGCTCATCCTTTTGTTGTAGAAATAGGCCCTAATTCTTCTTCTCCTTCTTTTTCCTAATAATTTCATTATTGTTGCAAATGTTATGGTCATTAGCAAATGATGCAGAGAGGGATTTGGGTAAAATGAAGAGAAGAGACGAGTAACATGTTTTCACCAAAACGAGATCCGGAGATGAAGATGAGTGATAGAATTGGAGATGGGTGAGGCTTGAGAGAGATGGAGAGGTTCTTTTTTTTTTGCCCTCTTTCAGAGGATGGGGGTGAGAGGAACAATCGAAATATTGAAAGGAAGAGGCAAACCTGGTTTCCGACGAAGAGTCCAGAAACGAAGTTTTGCTTGAGTTTTCCATTTTGGGCTTTCCATCTCCACATGTCCCTCATCCCTCCACATGTCCCTTGACCAACTGAGCCACTGAGCCGACATCCATGCAGATGAGGCATTCGTTTTGGGCTTTATATTGTTGAAATAATCCAAGTCTCCAACAATGATCTGTAGCTGGTTTGGAATGTTTGAGCAATTGGTTTTCATGACAGGATTGTTAAAGATGTGATAATGTAACTGAATCATGGAAAGTTTGTCTGCTTCCTTTGATTAGTTGTAGCCGATACTTGTGATTGACTTTTTGTCATAATGAAAAGTCAAAATTCCAATATGATGGCTTGTAAAAGTGATGACATGGCAACAAAACGTGTGATGGAATAGGAAACCCCTCATTACAAAGAGGGTGTCCCCTGGATCGTATGGTCCTCATGCAGGATGGGGCAATTCGGTCCAAGTAGACTTTTACCGGCACAAATCTTGTAACCAATCAACAATCGAATCACAATCGAAAGTCTTCGGAGACTACGTGCAGTGACGACTGTAATCTCAGCGCACTGTTTCTTCTGTATCTATTCTTCCAGTCTCTTTCTTCCTACTTCCTGTGAGAGAGAGAGAGAGAGAGAGAGAGAGAGAGAGAGAGTTTACCTCTTGATGAGAAGTTTTCTTCTTATTTTCAAGAAGTTGCAACTTGGTATACCGAAGGGAGGACAGAAAGAGAGATGGGAAATTTCTGGATACCGCAATTTGACTCGTCCAGCAGTAGCAGTCCCTGCTCGACCAGACCTTCAAGCCCAGGTAATGAAAAAAGGGAAGAAGAAGGAACAAAAAAAATCAGATTTTGTGATGGACCCAGATGGGCTTTTCTTCCTCTTCCTCTAAAAATCTGGTTAGTTTTTCATGTGGGTTGTGTTTTTTTGCCTTTTCAGTTCCTAGCTTGAGTAATTCAAGATATCTACTGTATTCTCTCTCTTTCTCCTGGTTCTGGAAAGAATTCATCTTTTTTTTTTTTTTTTTTTTTTTTTTATGTTTCTTCTTCTGGGTCCTTCTATTTCCGTGATATAGAAACAGAACCTGGCATGGGTTGCTTTCTCTAAAGCTCCTTTCTCCTTTTGTGTACATTTGTGATTTTTTCAAATACAATATTTTTCTCTGTGACTGTTTTTTCATGTGCTGCTCTGTTTTCTTCTCTCATTTTGATTCACAAACCTCTCCAGTTTTGCATAATCTCACATGGGTTTCTTCAAGTTCTCTGTTATTTTTCTTTTCTTTTAAATTTGCAGAGATTTCAAAGAACAGCAGCAATGAAGGGACGCATTCGGGAACTACGAGTGCATTTACGAGCAGCATTACTGAGGTGTCCCCAAAGATTTTCAGTCTTGCAGAGTTGAAGAAAGCGACCAGGAAGTTCAGTCCCGATGCACTTCTTGGGGAGGGAGGTTTTGGGCAGATTTTCAAGGGTTGGATTGATGAGAAGACATTAGCACAAACCAAGGCCGGAAGTGGGACGGCTATTGCTGTCAAGAAATTGAGTCCAGAGGGCTTGCAGGGAAGGGAAGAGTGGCAGGTATGTCCATTCAATCCAATATTTGTTTGGAAAATTTTGAGGAAAGAAAGTAAAAGCAGAGATTTATGAATAGGGCCCATTTGGTTTAATGGAATTGAATTCTTAGGAATTCAAAGAAATCTACTTGGGAAAGTAGTTAAAATTAAAGAAATAAAGGTGAAATTCTGGCTATGGAATTATCTCTCCTTTTAGGAAAATGATGGAAAGTGAATACTCACCCATCACCCTGTTAGATTAAATGGTCTCATTTACAACTCTATTTTATATTCTTCACCCCCTCACCTCTTTACTAATCCTTTGTTGAACCCATTTTGTAATCATGCAAGAAAATGGGCCTTTACTGAGAATTTTCATTTTATTTCCTGAAATAAAACTATGATTGAGGATGAAATTAAGATGTCTGCCATAGTTACTATTTAGATCATCTCTCTCTCTCTCTCTCTCTCTCTCTCTCTCTCTCTCTCTCTCTCTCTCTCCATGCTTCTGCTTAAATACAATTTATTTTATTTTATTTGCTTTTGTAATTTCATGATTTTAATTCTGCTGGTATGTGCTTTTATTTTACTTATCTATGTTCGTTTTTGCAGTCAGAGGTGAATATCTTAGGGAGCGTTTCTCATCCAAATCTTGTGAGATTTTTGGGACACTGTGAGGAGGACGAAGAACTACTACTTGTATACGAATTCATGCCAAAAGGGAGTTTGGAAAACCACCTTTTCAGAAGTAAATAGTAAACAATATTAATATTGTAATTGTAATTAACTGTAGTGGTTGGATGAGCTATGATACTGAGGATGGTGAAAAATTGTCACTGTAGTTATTGTCAAAAGAAATCATGATTCAAGATTAAGATAACTAATACTTATAGTGATTATCTTAAGTGACAATTTAAGGATGTATTCCCATAGTTACCATTTAGCTCGTTGCTGTTAAAAAACACCTTTGTTTTTCACATTATATTCATGCATGCTTCTCCATGAATACTTTTTTTAAAATAAACATTAGTAATTAGTTTACTTTTTAATTTCATTATTTTAATTCTGCTTCTATGTGTATTTGTTGTCGATGTAACTATGTTCCTTTTCGCAGTCAGTGGTGCATTTCCTGGGGGGAGTTTCTCATCCAAACTTTGTAAAACTTTTGGGATACTGCTGGGAAGACAAAGAATTGCTACCTGTATTATGCCAAGAAGGGATTTGGAAAGCCACCTTTTCAGAAGTAAGCAGTAAACCATATCATTATTGTAATAAACTGTAGTGGATACTGATGATGGCGAAAAATTGGCACATTTTTTTAAAAAGAAATCCTGATTCAGGATTAATATAATAAGTGATCATCATAAGTTTCAGAAACTAATATCGTGCCTAAACACCATGATAATAATAATAATAAATCATATACCTGATGCCATGGTGCTAATTTTGGTGGATGGCTTTGATCTTGTTTGAGTGACTGGATGGGCTGAGATCTCAACTTTCTTGTCCTCATTCTCTACACCTCTTAATACATGCTGGGAGGGGCTGGAATAACTTTTTTATTTTTAAATCTATTAGGGTTTCAAATCCATGAAGAAAATACTGTTTCAATCAGTGAAAATATCTCCCAGTTTAAGTTTTATCATTCAATAGGAACTTAGGGAGTAGCTCTTATCTTAATAGTTCAAGTTGGAAACTATTAGAATTTGTATTGGCTAATTCTTATCGTTTGAGCAAAACTTGTGTTCTTAGTCCAAATTGAGCTGTATTTTTTGTTTCTTTTAGATAAGGACTATGAAGGAACCCAGATGCTGTGAAAGACTACTTCTGGATACTTGTGATAAGTCTTGAAGACTTCTTCTCATTCTTGAAGATCTCTAAAGAAGTCCTCCCGGAATTTTCTGCACTCATTCTGCGTACTTTTCCAAAATATGGTCTCGCTATAGCGAGCCAGTTCTAGCGTAGACAGAACTTGCGCACGCTATAGCGAGCTCTCCTCACTATAGCGAGCTGTCCAGTCCTTGTCCCTTCAGGACTCTTTCTAAGCTGACGTTCTCTATCTCTTTTAAAGAATTCTACTTTCCTACAAACAAGTCTTGTGCACGAAACTAAAGCTATTTAAAGACCCCTTGCAACCACTGCAAAAAATAGAGAGAGCTATTAATTTTCTCAAGCATTATTCTTTGATTCTAGAGAGAGTTTTGGTGGGCCAATTCTTGCAAGGGAGATTGTGCTGAAGTTCTTATTCTTCTTCTTCTCCTCTCAAGCACCTTGAAGGGGTATTCAAAGTGGGTTTCGAGCAAGCACGTGGAAGGTGAACAGCGGGTTGTCGACGAGTACTCCACAGTCCTTTAGGTTGAGTTTCAACTGGGTCAGGTCCTGTGAGTTATTTGTAATCTTCATTTTTATAGTGCATTGCTTTCTATGGCTTTTGTCACTCGTGGTTTTTTCCCAAGCAGGGTTTTCCACGTAAAAGTTCCGTGCCTCTTCTCTTTGTGTGGTGATTGTTTATTTGAGCTTTTTTTGGTTTAAAATTGCATACAATAATCTGAGATAGGACCTTAGCTTGTGTTAAGGCTTAAATAGAAGGTTGTTTTCAAATCTTCATAAACAACTCAAGAGCACTACCATGTGACTCTGTAGTGTGTCATGACTCATATTTTCCTTTGTGTTTTTTTCATGTTTAAGAGATCACATGAATTTTCAACAGTTGTCGCAATCATAATATAAGTTTTGTAATCATTATTTTACTTCCTCATCAGATGATGGGTTAAAAAGTATTCAACCCTACCGTATAGATTCATATTCATATGTTCCTCAAAATTACAACTGTAACCTACTGACCTATGCATGTCATTGCAAATACCCATGCCATTGGAACAGTCAATTTTCTTTTCAATGTGAACTCAAGTTTTATTTAGGAGTGAAGGAAGCTGCCTTGCCTCAATTCTCTAATCTTGATAGTTCTGATCAAACAACGTACCTATTCAATGCATATTTTACCTGCATGTGATCAGTTTCTCACTGCGAAACACTGTAAAATGCTGTGCCAACCTTGCACAGGTACAGTCCAGACAAGTCTGAGCTGTGTTTTTTTCCCTTGCATTCATTATTCATATTTCTAAAATGGTGCATTTTATGTAGGAAGTTCAGCCTTTCAACCACTTTCATGGAGCATACGGCTGAAGATAGCAATAGGTGCAGCTCGGGGCCTTGCATTCTTACACACTTCAGAAAGGCCAATCATATATCGAGATGTTAAAACATCTAATATATTGCTTGATTTGGTAAACTCTTCCAGCCTGATTATTCTGCCATAGAGTTTTTTTTTTCTTTCATGGGGGCGTGGGGGTGGGAGGTTTGAAGAACTCTTTGTGTGTTTGAATTCTTAGTTTTATTTTTTTAGTCTTCTGCAGAATTATAATGCAAAACTCTGTGATTTTGGATTAGCGATGAGCAGCCCATATGAAAGTTCATATGTCTCCACATGTGTCATGGGTACCCATGGTTATGCAGCTCCTGAATATTTGGCTGCAGGTAATATCAGTTCTTCTGTAGCAACCTTCATTGCTACAACTTCCTATTATTTCAGTGCTGTTTTAATGGTTTGCATCGTAGTGGACTTTCTTTAATTTAAACTAATCTCAAACTGCTCTCTAGTTTTTATGCATGGATGGATGTTGTTGGTAGTTTATCTGTTTCCAAAAATATTCTGTAGGACTGGGAATTCGGTTTCTCAAAACATACTGTTAAACAGAATGTTGATCATGGCGTTTTTGACTGCTGTGGCATTTGGTATTTTCGTTTGGTGACTGGGCCTGTTTGGCTTGTTCACCAGCTCATTTTTCTCTGAACCAGTAGTTCATTATACCCTTGAAAATTTTTCATTCCCATTATGAACTGTCTGGGTGCGTTCGGATACTGCAGAAGCTAGTAGTGAAACATTTGTAAAATTTGATATGGTTTGCAATACAAATCAAACCTTTGGATCTAGATTTATGCATTAAACAATATATGATATCAAATAATATAAAAGCGTACCTTGCGCCATGATCTTGATGATGAGCAGATCTCTTCTCTCAAATAGGGTTTCTCCTATCTCTCTTATCACTCACTCCAATATGCGTGAAGTTGATGGTTACTTTTCATATCTCGTTAGGTTGAGAGAGAGGACTGGAAAACCATATATATATAGATAAGCCCTAAAGAGATTTCTTCCTATTAAAGAAATCTAATAAAGGTGAGTTTCCTTAATTCCCTCAAATCAGCCAACAAGAGTCTTATTTGATTGAGCTTACTAAAATTGAATCCAAGATAAACTTAATAAAACCAAAAACTAATAAGGGTAAAGTAACTTAAATTAGTGGGCTTAAACCGTGGGTCCCAATAGTGTTGCACATGTGGTCATGAGGACCACTCACATCTAACAACATTGTGATATTTCTTTTTCAAAATCATCTTAATATTTGAATTAGGTTTTGTAACTGCTCTGTCTGGAAATGTAGCAGAAACTCGCATCAATGACAAAGGATGGCCATTTAGCAATGCAGAGGTATTTGTGAACATCTATTGGAACTTGGAAGGCCCTGCTGATATAGTTTCAGCCAGAGACATTGTAGACTGTTGTTTGCAGGACAAATTGTTAAAACTAACTGTTATGAACTCCATTAGAAGGAAATTTTGACTATGATAAAAATGAGATTGATGAGAAAAAGCGACGATCTCAACTATTAACATGATGTGTTAGAACAAGAAGTTTTTTGGTGACTTCCAAGTTCCAACCCTTCTTAGCTTGGATTCAAACTGGTTGAACAGTTATTCAAATAAAAAGTTAAAGATCTAATAACAATCGTTACTTCTTTCATTTTGTTCATAAAACTCTGCTTGAAAATCATAATAGCTATGAGAGGGTCATCGATTGCCTGAAACAGGGAAAAATAATACAATTTATTTATTGCTTGAAAAATATCTCAAATGGTTGAAGTTTCTTTGATCTGAATAATGACTAGTGTGCCTGCATCTAACATCAACCAGGCCATCTGTACGTGAAGAGCGATGTATATGGTTTTGGGGTTGTGTTGCTCGAGATGCTTTCAGGCCTACCGGCACTTGACAAAAACCGTCCAAGGGGAAAACAGAATTTGGTAGAGTGGGCACAACCATATCTATCTGATGAGAGGAAGCTATTATCACGGGTGATGGACAAGCGGCTTGAAGGCCAGTACCCATCCGAAGGTGCAGTTCAGGCTGCTCAGCTCATTCTCAAGTGTCTCGTGTCTCAACCAAGAAAGCGTCCATCCATGACAGAGGTGGTGGAAACATTAGAGCAGATTCAGGCCATAAAGCAAATGCCCGAAGAGGCCAATCCCATGCATCTCGCTGACCACAATTACTTTGACCACCATGCGCAAAACCGTTCCCCACTTCATCCCAAGGTTGGTAATGTTGGAACTGGAAAAAATGACCATTGCAAGGATGGATGTCTCTTGTGAAAGCAATCACCAAAATTGAGGTAATCTATTCCAACATGAACAGTTATGACGACAGTGCTATGTGCATGTCCAATTGTTTGTGCTTACTGGACAGCTTGTGTAATATCATTGTTATTGTTATTTTACTTTCGTTAATTGTGAATTGTGGATGTGATGAATTGTATCAATTAACAATTGGATCATTGTATAAAATGATTATTTCTAATGTCTCAGGGAAGCTTGGTTTTTTCGACCTCAAATTGAGTTTAAATACTATTTGCGATTTGTATTTATTTGAAGTTTCTAACAGCTAACACAAGCTTCATTTGAGATGCAAGTGCAAATAACCTCTAGACAATCTTCATATCATCAATAAGATGAAACATGTTCAATATTTTTGTGATTTACATTTTCTGCTGCCTCTTTTCAGAGAGAGGTTGGACCCTCTAGTATTGCAAGGTAGCTCACACCAAGTGCCAAAGTGAAATGTCTGGCCATAGAGCTTTAGGATTGTTCAGGAGGCAAAATGTGCTTTGCCATTGAATAAAATTAGTAAACCACTTCTCACCCCATTCCTGATCAAGATGTCATGTGTGCCTCTCCAAATCCGTTTATGACACCTAAAGTTCTTCCAAATTTCTTGTTTCAAAACATTCAAAAGGTTTGTCTTTGTGGCGGCCCATCTGTTTCTCCTCTGCCCTGTATCATCAGTGGCATTATAGGCAACACAAACTGGAAGTACTGTCCCATTATTCTGAACAGTGGCTGTCGATCGCCTTATCATCTAAGAAATCGACCTTAACACCATACTGTTTTACTGCGTTCTCTTCACTGAAAAATTTTCCTAGGATAAGATCCATGTGACACTGAGAAGTTCATCAGGTTTTTGCTTTTATTTAGTCAAAATGGATTTGGGAATTTGGGATAGAATGGATAGGATTGAGCCGGTCCTATTGATAGTTTGATAACCGCTGTAAATTGTAATTAGAGTCAAGGGGTTGGATAGGATCGAGCTGGTCCTCTTGAGAGTTTTGGATATTTTGATACTGGTTCTAAATTGTAATTGAGGCAAGAGGGGCTTAGGATTTCTGGACATAAAAGAGGTAAAAGTAGGAAAAGAAGTAGGAAAAAGGGATTTGGGACCGTAAAAAGGTAAACATGGTCCCTCTATTTAGTGGTTGATGGAGGATTTTCGTGATAACTTCTAGGGGGGACACCTTATGATTTATCCTTAACTGTTCTTAAGACCCTCCTCAGTGGACCCTGGGCTTGCACCCACCGAATGAACTGGACCATTGGATCCACGAACCTTTTGTTTTTTTAAAAATAGAAAGTCATTTAACTTTTGGGCTGCAAATCATGGGATTATAAGCATGAGATTAACCGGAAATTTTATATATGGGTCTTACTTATTGGGATCTTTCCACCCCTGATTTCCATCATCAATGGGGTCTAATGTATCTATCCCTCAAATTTTACACCAATATGTGGATTGAACTGATAACAAAATGGTGGGTTCTAAAACTATTAAAATAGAGGGCCAAGATCAAAGGGTTATGATAATTTGATGGGCTTAAAATTTAGGGAAAATTAGACAAAAGTCCATTACAGTCTTGTAGGGCCTCCCGTCCAACAACCTTTTCTCCTACAACTGGACATATTATGGCGATAAACCCCTGCTTATTATCCTGCTTATGCCACTTGCAAGAGCATTTGGTTGTGTTTCAAAAGACATCTAAGTTCTAGACTGAGCCTGTTGATGGAGAAGGAAGCCGAGTGACAAGACAATCCACTTCTTTATGCGGGCTTTCTACATCTTCTCATGCGACCCCTATCATAGAATTTATCCTTTTCAATATGAAAATTAGATAGTCTTCTCAAGTTTTTGATCTGTTCTGCAAATTCAACAATGAAGGTTCCATTAACCTACCCCCACCCCAAAAAAAATATATATTATAAAGGATTGCTCCCCAATGTATTATAAAGGATTGCTCATAGTAAATGATAAAAGGCCTACACAAAGAAAAGTATACAAAGAAAAGCCTATTCTCTATGAAGAGTTTGACTCAATATAGTTTGAGTCCAACATCAAATTGATTTAATTGTTTATAATATATTATTTGAGTGTTTTATAGTATATAGGGGATTTTATTAGAAAAATTTCGAAATATAGTCATTTATTTCGAAAGGTCCTCATAAATTTTGTAGCACTAATGAGGTCTTTTCGCCAAATTTATATATATATATATATATATATATATACTTTTACTTTCTGTGAGTGACAATAGCTCGCCTCATCACACCAATTTACCACCTCTCGTAAAAATTCACTCAATTTGAGTAGGATCCACCAAGAATCCTTACCTGATATAAAAGTGAATAATAAATTCATAACACTTTTCAATAGAACTCTCAAGTTGAAAAATTGATGAGGGTGATTTTGGAAAAATAAAAATAAAAATAGTTGCTTGAATAGCGAGCTGCCAAGAAAGATTCGGAGAAAGGCGCTTCCAACGAGATGAATTGGCATATGTACATTGGAGAGTACCCGAGGATGTATCATACTATTAGACAAGCACAAGCCCGTGCTTTCATCTACAGAGATACTGTTTGGCATCTCTACTTTTTTATTTATAGATCTATCTAAAATAGAGCCATTAAAAAAAGAGCCATAAAAAAAAGAGGCTAGGATAAAAAAAAACGCATTTGGTAATGTATGAATCTATTTTAAATACCTTGCCTCTATATTTTAAGATTCAAAAGCTCTATTTCTCATCTGCCCACTTTTGGAGCATTTGGATTTTAGAGGATTTGCCTCTAAATGTCTAAAGCGGACAGAGTCTAAAATCTTGTACCAAACGCTTTAATTGTTCAAACCTCTGTCCGATTTAGACATTTAGAGAAATAGATGCATGAAATAGAGATGCCAAACGTGGGCTTATACACCCATCTCTTTCTTCCTACTTCCTATGTATGTGAGAGAGAGAAAGATTGACTCTTTCAAGAAAGTGGTCTATATCAACCTCTGCACCTTGAAAACTCTATAGACGGAAGGTCTTCGGAGACACGCGCGCACTGTGTCTTCTGTATCTTCCCGTCTCTTTCTTCCAACTTCCTATGTGAGAGAGATTTCTTCTTTATTTTCAGGAAGTTGCAACTTGGTATACCGAAGGGAGGAGAGAGAAAGATGGGAAATTTCTGGATAGCGCAATTTGACTCGTCCAGCAGTAGCAGTCCCAGCTCGACCAGACCATCAAGCCCAGGTAATGAAAAAAAGGGAAGAAGGAACAAAAAAATCAGATTTCTTGATGAACCCAGATGATATTTTCTTCCTCTTCCTCTAACCCTCCGTTTGGGAAGGGGAAAAATGGGGGGAGGGAAAAAAACGGGGGAATTTTTTTTTTCTGTGTTTGGAAAGGGGGAGGGAAAATGGGGGGATGGGGTAGGAGAAAAAGGTGAAAAAAATTCTCCCAAAGGAGGGGAAAATGGACAAAATTATTAAATTACCCTTTATACTTTAAAAGATAATTTTAAAAATTTTACAAAAATAAAGATAAAACGGTAATTTTCTCTCTATTGCTCAAATTTCCCGTCCCCTCCCTTCTCCCCTTTCCAGACGGAGGGTAAAACTCTAGTTAGTTTTTCATAATCATATGGGTTGTTTTCTTGCCTTTTCAGTTCCTTGTTTGAGTAATTCAAGATATCTGTTGTATTCTCTCCCTCTTGCTCCTGGTTATGGAAAGAATTCATCTTTTTTTCTGTCTCTTCTTCTGGGTCCTTCTATCTTCATTGTATAGAAACAGAACCTGACAATGACATGGGTTGCTTTCTCAAAATCCCTTTCTCCTTTTGCGTACATGTGATTTCTTTCAAATACAATCTTTTCTCTGTAACTCTGTTTTTTCCTGTGCTGCTCTGTTTTCTTCTCCCATTTTGATTTACATGTCTCTTCATTTTTGCATAGTCTCACATGGGTTTCCTTCAAATCCTCTTTTCAGGGATTGCACAGAACACCAGCAATGAAGGGACGCATTCGGAAACTGGGAGTGCGTTTTCAAGCCGTTTAGATGAGGTGTCCCCATACGGTCAGATCCTTCCCATTACTCCCACTTTAAGGATTTTCAGTTTTGCAGAATTGAAGGCAGCGACCAGTAAGTTCAGTCCCGGTAGGGTTCCTGGGGAGGTAGGTTTTGGGAGGGTTTTCAAGGGTTGGATTGATGAGAAGACATTTGCACCAACCAAGGCCGGAAGTGGGATGGCTATTGCTGTCAAGAAATTGAATTCAGACGACTACCTGGGAAGGAAAGAGTGGCAGGTATTTTCCATTCAATCCAATATTTATTTGGCAAAGTTTGAGGCAGAAAAAAAGAAAAAGAAAAAAAGAAAAAACAAAGATATATGTATAGGGCTTGAGGTGAAAAATAGGTCTGCCCAGTCCTGCACCGAAAAAACCATGCTTGGGCCATTCCAGCCCATTGACTAGGACCGACCCATTCTTCATGTTATAAATGAACATCAATGTTTTTGCATTTATTTTAATAGTTTAATTTTATTTCAAGTTAAAAAAACCCAAAGTCTATAAAGTCCTTTTCAATTTATATAAAAAAATTAGAAGAGGCATGTGGGCCGGCCCGAGGGCAGCACGACCCAGTTTTCACCTCTATATAGGGCCTATTTGGTTTCTTGGAATTAGAATTCCTAAGAACTTTAAGAAATGCATTATTAAAATTGGTTAAAATTGAAGAAACGGAGTTGAAGTTGCATAAATGACCATGAAATTAGATCCCCTTTTATGGAAAATGATGGAAGGTGATTACTCACCCATCACCCTAGGATGTTAAATTGTCCCATTGAGGACTCTACTTTACATCCTTCACCCCTCACCTCTTTACTAATCTTTTATTGAACCCATTTTTGTAATGCCAGCAAATTATCCTCAACTGAAACTTCTCATTTTATTTCGAGAAATAAAACTGTGATGTAAGATGTCTCCCATAGTTACTATTTAGATTGTTTCCACCAAAAACACCTTTCTTTCTCTCATTCTGTCCATGCTTCTGCATAAATACTTGACTATGTTCTTTTTTGCAGTCAGAGGTGAATATCTTGGGTAGCCTTTCTCATCCAAACATTGTGAGACTTTTGGGACACTGTGAGGAAGACAAAGAACTACTACTTGTATACGAATTCATGCCAAGAGGGAGTTTGGGAAACTACCTTTTCAGTAGTAAGCAGCAAACAATATTAATATTGTAATTGTAATTAACTGTACTTGGTTGGACGAGCTGTGATGCTGGTGATGGTGAAAAATTGGCACCACAGTTATTGTCAAAAGAAATTATGATTCAAGATTAAGATAACTAATACATTTAGTGATCATCATAAGTTGCAGAAATAGATATTGTGCCTAAACTTCATGATAATAATCAGAAAAATAAATCATCTACCTGATGCCACAGTGCTAAACCCAGTGGACAGCAGTGATCTAATTTGAGTGACCGGATGGGCTTAGATCTTGACTTCTTGATTTTGTATCCATCAAGAAAATCCTGTTTCAACTGGTGAAAACTTATCCCAATGTAAGTTTTATCATTCAATAGGAAATTAGAGAGTAGCTCTTGTCTTAATGATTTAAATTGTTGGAAACACCTCAAGAGTACTACCATGCGGCTGTGTTGTGTGTCCCAACTCCAGTGAAAGGCTGTGATCTCAACTTTCTCGTCCTTATTCTCTAAACCTTTGTATACATGCTGATGGATGAACCTTTATAGTGCTAGGGAGGGCAGCATAATTTTTTATTTTATTTTTATTTTGAAATCCAGTAGGGTTTAATATCCATCATGACAATAGTTTTTCAATCGGTGAAAACTTATCCCAATACAAGTTTTATCATTCAATAGGAAATTAGGGAGCTGCTCTTATCTTAATGGTTTAAGTTGGAAACAACTCGAGAGCACTAGTGTGTGGCTATGTTGTGTGTGCTAACTCCTATATGTGTTTTTGTCATGTTTGAGAGACCACTTGAATTTCCAACAGTTGTCACAATCATGCTACCATTTTTGCAGTCGGTATTTTACTTCCTCTTCAGATGACGGGTTAAAAAGCCTTAAACCCTACCATATAGATTCATATACATATGTTCCGAAAAATTATGCCTATAAGCGACTTATGCATGCCAATGCCATTAGAACAGTCAATTTTCTTATCATAGTGAACTCAACATCTATTTTGGAGGGAAGAAAGCGGCCTGAATTCTCTAATCTTGTTGATAGTTCTGATCCTACAGTGTACCCATACAATGCATATTTTACTTTCTTTCATTGCAAGTTACTATTTGGTTACCTGCATACGATCAATTTATCATTGGGAGACACTGTAAAATGCTGTGTCAACCTTTGCACAGGTACATTCCAGATAAGTCTGGGCTGCATCTTTTTTTTTTTTAATTTCTTTCCTTCTTTTTTGGCTTTTTTCATAGAATCGCATCCATTTTTCACGTTTCTAAAATGATGCACCTTATGTAGGAGGTTCAGCCTTTCAAGCACTTCCATGGAGCATTCGGATCAAGATAGCATTAGGTGTAGCTCAGGGCCTTGCATTCTTACATTGTTCTGAAAGGAAAATCATACATCGTAATCTTACACCATATAATGTATTGATTGATTCGGTAAACTCTTCCATCCTGATTTCTTCTGCTATAGAGACAAATGTGTTTATTTATTTATTTATTTTTAATGGGGGTGGGGGTTGGGAATTTGTTCTATGGTTGAATATCTTAGTTTGATTTTTTTTTTCTCTTTTTTAATCTTCTGCAGAACTATAATGCAAAAATTTCTGATTTTGGGTTAGCGAGGAATGGTCCGAAGGGTGAAAATTCGCATGTCTCCACAGATATCATGGGCAGCTATGGTTATGTAGCTCCTGAATATGTGGCTACAGGTACGATCAGTTCTTTGGTACAAACCTTCAAGGCTACAAGTTCTTGTGATTTCTGTGTTGATTTTTAATTGTTCACGCTGTAGTGGACTTTTTTTTTATTTTAAACTAATCTTAATCTTTTTTCTAGTTTTATGCATTGGTGGGTGTTGTTTGTGGTTTCTCTTCATCCAAAATTATTCTGTATGCCTAGTTCACTAGTGAGTGAGAAGCAATGTTTTTAATACCAACCAGCAGGTTTTGCTTTGTACATCAAACAACTGAATCAGCAGGACTGGGAATTTGGGGCCAATTTGGCAACCCGCTGTTTGGATGTTCTGAAGTTTTCTCGGAAAGAGAATTAGAAAATGCGTTTGGTTGATATTTATTGTCGTTTCAAACAATTCCTAGTATAGAAATCTCAAAATGATCTTACTTTGTATTAAAAAAATAAAATAATAAATAAATAATAAATAAAAAAACCAACTCACTGGCTACATTTATGACTTTATCCCGTAAGCCACGCAACTCTACACCCTCTCTGCAAAGTCTCTCTCTCTTTCCCCATATTCAGCCATCATCCTACCTCTTCAAATGTTATTAAAATGCCCTCTTACAGTAATAACAGTAAGTAAGAAATGCCCTCTGATTGTATGGTAATTTTTCAGACTTCATATTTTCAATTTCCCAACTTGATTTAGGAATTCTCTATAGCAAACATTTACAATGTCAATTAAATTTTTGATATGCAAGTTCATAGAATTTTATTAAAATTTGTTTTTTTCCCTTGAAAGTATTGCTTTTTTGGCTTCAAAAATATATGTAATAGATTTCACTTTCCCTGGCTTTCATTTCAGCATGTAACAATGCAATTCTTCGTACAATTTCAAAAATTGAATTGAGGTGTTACTCATTCCTTTCGGCATGTAACAATGCAATTCGTTTCAGCTTGTGTACTGGACTTTCGTGATTTGGTCTTTCATGATTTAATATTTAGTTATGAAACCATATTTTGAATACAATATGGATTTTGATAGGAAATATTATAATGCTGTACAGTCAATGCAACTCCTAAGTTGATCATTTCATACTCAAGAACATGTTCAAAATCACAAAAAGGTGGGTCACATGTTTATAGTCACAAAAACTGGGCCCACATTGTAAATCCGATGAAAGTGGGGCCCATGTTCTAATTTCTAAAGGTGGGTAGCACATTGTAGTTTTTAAAAGGCATGTCCCATGTATAACAATAATAGATTTAAGTTAAGGAACAAAATTATTATAATGTTACCAAACAAGTTTTGCACAACATATTCTCAGCAGAATTGGCACAACCCAGTCTCGGCACAGAATCGGAACAGCATAGGAACAATGCCAAATGAGGCCTTGGTTTCTCGAAATTTTTGGCTGTGGCATTTGGTATTTTCATTTGGTGATTAGGGCTTGTTTGGCTTGTTCACCAGTTCAGTTTTCTCTGAACTGGTCATTCATTATACCCTAGAAAATTTTGCATTCCCTGTATGAACTGTTGCGCATTCATATATTGCAGAAGTAGTGTAACACCATGATATTTCCTGCTCAAAGTCATCTTAGTATTTGAATTAGGTTTTGTAAGTGGTCTTTGTCTAGAAATGTAGCTAGAAAGAGAAACCCACTTCAATCACAATGGATGGCCATAGAGCCTTGTAGAGGTATTTGTGAACAGGTGAGCTGAATTGGAAGGTCTTGCTGATATAGTTTCAGTCACATACATTGTTGACTATTTTTGGAGGACACATTGTTAAAACTCACTGTTATGAACTCCTAATGAGGAAATTTTCACTAGAATGAAAATGTGATGATGAGATAAGCAACATCTCAACTATTGACATGATGCGTTAGAACAAGAACTTTTTTGGTGACTTCCAAGGTCCAACCCTTCTTATCACTTGCTTCAGCTAGGATTCAAACTGGTTTAACAGTTATTCAAATAAAAAGTTAAAAGAGCTAATAACGATCATTACTTCATTCATTTTGGTCATAAAACTCTGCTTGAAAATGGTAATAGCTATATATGAGAGGGTCATAGATTGCCTGCAACAGGGAAACCATAATATAATTTCTTTCTTTCTTTCTTAAAAAATATCTCAAATGGTTGAAATTTCTTTCATCTGAACAATGACAAGTGTGCCTCCATCAACATCAACCAGGCCATCTGCACGAGAAGAGCGACGTATATTCTTTTGGGGTTGTGTTGCTCGTGATGCTTTCAGGCCATAAAGCACTTGACCCCAACCGTCCAAGTGGGCAACACGATTTGGTAGAGTGGACAAAACCATATCTATCTGCTGAGAGTGAGGTATTGTCGCGGGTGATGGACCGGAGGCTTGAAGGCCATTACCCATCTGAAGGTGCAGTTCAGGCTGCTTGGCTCATCCTCCAGTGTCTCAGCCCTGTCCCAAGAAAGCGTCCATCCATGACAGAAGTGGTGGAAGCATTGGAGCAGATTCAGGCCATAAAGCATAAAGCATATGCCCCTAGAACCAAAGACTGAGACTCTGCGTCCCACCGACCACAATCACTCTGATCACCATGCACGAATCTGTTCCCCACTTCATCCAAAGGCTGGTAATGTTGGAACTGGAAAAAAAATTATGGAAGGATGTCTCTGGTGAAAGCAATCTTCAAAATTGAGGTAATCTATTCCAACATGAACAGTTCTAATGGCATTGCTATATACGTGCCTGTCCAATTGTTTGTGCTTATTGGACTTATTGGACAACTTGTGCACTATCGTTCTTATGGTTATTTTTTCTTTTTAATTATAAATTGTGGATCTGATGATTTGTATCAGTGAACAAATTTAGCATGGAGTAAAATGATTGTTTGTAATGTCTTATGGAAGCTTGAAATTGATTTTAAATACTATTTTGCAATTTGTATTTTATTTTAAATTCGAAACAGCGAACACGATCTTCTTTTGAAATACAAGTGCAAATAACCTCTAGACAATCTTCATATCATCTATAAGATGAAACACGTTCAATGTTTTTGCTATTTACAATCACTTCTTCTTTCCAAAGAAGGCCTGGACCCTCTGTTATTGCAAGATTGCCCACACCAAGTGCTAAAGTGAGCTGTCTGGCCAATTGTTCAAGAGGCAAAATGTGCTTTGCCACTAGACTGCGACTCACCAGAAGTACAAAGAATTATTAAATAGTACAAGATTTCAAAATCCACATTTTTGACTTTTTATCATTTCGTGATATGAAATAAATTTTATGACATTTTTGGATAAAAAGAAGAGACAATTTTTGTATTTTAGTGGAGTGAGAGATGGACTTTTTGAACTTTTTTTTTTTTTAAAGAAAGTGCGAGTTTACAATATCCGAAAGGACTGGACCATTGGACTCATGGGTCACGAATCAAGAGAGTTCAGGCATGAGATTAACTTGGAATCTAATATTTGGGCCCCATTCATTAGGATCTTTCCATCCCCTTGATACCATCATCTTCGGTGGGATCTTGGGTGGGACCTTGGGTGGGCCTCACCCAGCTTGGCAAGATAGGAACCACCACATTCTTTCAAAATTTCCACCAATCTGAATAAAATTGACCGCTGGATCGAATTGAGAGAAAAAAAGATTTTAAAACTGTTAAAATTCAGGGCCACATAGCAACGAGTTGTGATAATTTAATGATCCTAATATTTTATAGGCCGGTAGGGTCCATCGAGAATGTCCTATCCCCTAGCTTTCCTTTATTGGTGGGGCTCCTTGGTGGGGCCCGACACTTAATATATATAAATATGGGGAATTCATCAAAATGCTCATTTTTCTGCCCTTTTTTTTTATTCATAGGGTCATCTTGAGTCGATCTAGTCTCTTCATCAAGCCCTACCAAATAATCAATAGTCCAAATAAGTATTGAAATAGCATTAGAAGAATCGTTTTCAAAATAGCTAGCGCCTCCGCCTCATTAAAATACAAACACCAACATGCGTGGAGAATATAAAAAAGGACCTCATTGTGAAGAACTGAGATTAGAAAACTCTTCTCACCAAAGCCCGCTCTGCAACCCCAATGGTAATGGTAAAATTTAACTCTTCTGTAGAAGAAGAGGCATATTCGAGAATTCTGTCATTTCTTTCCCTTTAGATGGTCCATAAGATACTTGATGGGAAGCATCTTCTAGTGAGTATGATAGTACATCCGTACCTAGAGAAACAATCTCCCCTCCAAGACTCTTACCACCTTCATAAGTTTGGTTCCTAAGGCTTATGCTTTATGGCCTGAATCTTCTCCAATGTTCTCACCACTTCTGACATGGATGGTCTGCTTCTTTTTTCAGTCTCGAGACACTTGAGAGTGAGCTTAGCAGCCAGAGCTGCACCTTTGGATGGATACTGCCCTTCAATCTGCTCGTCCATCACATGTGATAGTAGCTTCCTCCGATTGGATAGATATGGTTTTGCCCACTTTACCAAATTGTAGTTCTCAGTTGGACGATTTGGGTCAAGGACCCGTAGGCCTGAAAGCATCTCGAGCCACACAACTCCAAAACTGTACGTCGCTCTTTGCAGTCAGATGGCCTGGTTTATGGTTTATGGTTTATGTTGATAGAGGCACATTTTCCATAGTTAGAGATCCAGGAATTTTCAACCATTTGAGATTTTTTTTTTCAAGAAAGAAAGAAATTATATTATTTTTAACCCTGTTGGGGGTTTGTAGCTACTGCTATTTTTCAAGCATATTTTTATGACAAAAAAGAAAGAAGTAAGGATGATTATTAGCTCTCTACCTTTTTATTTGTACAATTCTTGGACCAGTTTGAAACCCAGCTAAAGCAAGTGATGACAACATTCATAATTGGAAGTAAACAAAAAGACCTCTACAAGGCTTTATAAGCAGACATTCTTTGTACTTGAAGAAGTGAGTTTCACGTTACATTCCCAGATACCAGTTGCAAAACCTAATTCAAATATTAAGATGACTTTGAAAAAGAAATATCAAAGAATGCAACCCATGGCTCATACGAGGAAAAATCTTTCAGGGGAAAAAGTTAATATGATGAACTACAGGTTCACTTTGTGGATGTGTATTTTGGGCCCTAGGTATACCGTTGGCCATAAACCTAACTTTAAGATATTTTGTAACTTTATTTGAACTTAATGATACTGCTACTGCTCCACTATTATATGTTGTGTTCCACTATTATATGTTGTGTTTACCTTACCATCTATATATATATAGATAGATAGGGTGCGTTTGGTCATAGCAACTTCCTAAGGATTGGTACAGCGATTAGCCAAACGCAAATACAAGACAACAACAAGCTACAGCGACAGCGACAACTTTAACTTTTAGAGCCTCAAATCGCTGATTTTCCATAATCTCGGCCCCCCCAGCTTCAGCAGCAGCAACAGCTTCTACATAACCTCAATCGCTATCAGTAGTTGCTGTGACCAAACGCAACCATAGATTGTATGAGTTGATGTTTCCATGATTTGTTTATGGTATATTGATCATCATTTATAACCTCATTGCTGATTTCTATCCATCTGGAATTAGGGCCACAATTGTAATTAGAAGGAATATTTTTAATTGGCCTCACCCTTGGAACCAGGTTGGGATCCGACCTAATCATAGATATGGGGCGACATCCAACACCATCCACCCATTCATAAAGCTAGAGAGCAATTTGAGATTAGCTAAAATAAAGAAGGTCCACTATGCAACCTACTAAAAAATAACACAGAAATCATAAAAAAGTTGTAGCAATGAATCTTACCTGTAGCCACATATTCAGGAGCTGCATAACCATATGTGCCCTTAGGACCTGTGGAGACATATGAAGCACCATTTTGTGGGCCATCCCTTGCTAATCCAAAATCACAAATTTTCACATTATAGTTCTGCAGAATAAAAAAGAAAGAATTAAGAAATCAACCATGCAAAGTTTTCTTTCTCCCTTTCTCTGTAGCAGAAGAAATCAGAACGGAAGAGTTTACCGAATCAAGCAATATATTAGATGCTTTAAAATCACGATATATGGTATTAACTGAGTGTAAGAATTCAAGGGCCCGAGCTACACCAATTGCTATATTGAGCCGCATGCTCCATGAAAGTGGTTGAAAGGCTGGACCCCGTACAGAAAATGCATCAATCTAGAAACATGAACAATGGTTGCAATTCTATTGGAAGGGAAAAAAAAAAGCTACAAAAATTATCAGCTCAGACTTGCTAACTACAATTAATTACAGATAATTATAACAACAAGATTGTTCACAACTTACTTCTGAAAAGGTGCGTTTCCAAACTCCCTCTTGACATGACTTCATATACTAAAAGTAGTTCTTCGTTTTGACAACAGTATCCCAAAAGTTTCACAATGTTTGGATGAGAAAGCCTTCCCAAGTAATTCACCTCTGACTGCAAATGTAAAATAAATACACATACCAGCAGAATTAAAATCACGAAATAACAAAAATGGTTTCCTAAGCTCGTTATTGAGCCAAGTTGAATTGACATTGAACTCACACTGAATTGATAAATGAATACTAAATATGGTACTGAATAATGAATAGTTACTAAAGGTAACAATGAGTAAATGATTAATCCTACTGCAGCAGATGGATTTGAGGGCGTTCCGGAGCTTCGTGGTGATATTAGTTGTCCCTGGCCCGGACACTAGTAAGTCCCACATATTCCGATCATATCTATGGGTATTGATTGATGCATTCCATTTGGAAGATGAATCCTTCCTTTAAGGGAAGATGGTAAATGAAACGAAATGAAGTGAAATGAAATGAAACGAAACGAAATGAAATGAATGAAAGCTATGATAGTGAATGTCTATTGATTAACTCTTATGTTTACCTATTGTCATTGTAGGAATTATCTAGATTGTCTAGAATGGTAATTGTTACCAAATTGATTTAATGATTCGGTGTGTATATATATATATATATATATATATATATATTCACATGTGCTATTACAAGATTTGTTTATACATTGTTCAACCGTCGTGTTCATTAGTGTTATTGATGGCATTACAAGCCCGCGGATTACCCCTACCGGTGCAACAGCGCCCCCGGCGCCAGCGAAGGAGACCGCTCCGGTTCCTCCAGGAGGACTAATCGAATGGAATGGACGAAATGCCATTTGAAATGGGCATCCGAGTGCGAGAAAGAACTCTAATGTTTTCAGAAACGTTTGGAACCATTATTTTGTACATTCATTTATGGAATATAATTACTACTTATTGTATGGTGTTGTATATGCACCGATTGATAAAATTTGATAGAAGTGATACATGTATAAGGACCTTATTTTGTATACATGTAAATCGTAAATTGATATTTGTCAAGTTTAAATATTTCCGTAAAATTGTGTAATTGACAGGTTTATTGAGATTGATATCCCTTGTGGATTCCGTTTTAACTTCGGTTAATTCGGGGTTTACGGGAGTAAGTATGGCTCACGACTCGGGGTTACCGTAATTCGGACCCGGGTCGTGACAATATATATCCATAAAGGGATGAAATTCATCTTAAATGGTTCCGATAGTTCAGATTATCTCCTTGTAGTCAGTTGGAAGGAGTTTCGAGATGTTATACATTTCCCCAACTAATAGCTGGGCAGCAGATTCCAAATTTCCAACACTTTCTCTTTATGTTCCATTATAGAGTAAATAAATGTTTATAGTATTCATGTTGTTTAGACTTCCTGTAGAATGCAAAAAGAATAACAGACAAAACAAAACAAAACCGAATAGACAAGACATTTCCTTCACGCATGCACACTGTTGTATTCAAAAATAAAAATAAAAAAATCTAAGCTTGTGTTGCCATTTTGATGAAATTCAGTTAAAACTAATATCATGACTCATATTTAATTTGATGATTTACTTTGTTACTTCTCAATGTTATATTCATAGAAGCGAATCCCACTGGAGAAGAGGCGATTTAATCCTAACCATTGCCGTCGTTAATGATATTTTAAGAATATATCCTCCTAAGTATATTATGTTAAAGTAAAGTGGTTTCGTGGAATTTGACATGAATGCAATAGCGTTTGGTTGTGTTTCAAAAGACGTCACTTTTTGTTCTCAACTGAAAGCGCGTTGATGGAGAACAGAAGGGAGCGACTGACAAGACAAATTAAAGCTTCTTTATGCCGGCGTTCTGCATCTTCTCATGCAACCCCAATCATAGAATTTGTCCTTTTCAATATGAAACTTAGATAGTCTTCTCAAGTTTTTGATCTGTTCTGCAAATTCAACAATGAAGGTTCCAGAACATATTTTAAAAATAGAAGGTTTACACGTTTGGACCCAACCCCATGATTAAAAAAATAGAAGGTTGACATGTTTGGAGATTATTGGATGATGCCCCCTGCGCGCAGGTAAGATCAGTTCTTCGGTAGGAACCTTCATTGCTACAAGTTCTTTGTTTTATATAGTTATGGTTTGAATCGTAAATCGTAGTGGACTTTATTTTTAAACTAATAGCATTGTGAATGGGTGGATGGTGTTGGCAGTCTCTCTTTATCCAAAATTTTTTCTGTATGCCCATCTTACGTCAAGCAATTGAACCAGCAGGTCAGGGAATTTGCGTGCTGTGGCATGCATTTGGCATCTCGTACTGTGACTTGGGCCTGTTTGGCTCGTTCACCAGTTTAGTTGGAAGTGAACCTGTGGTTCATCATTTAACCTTTCCCCACCTTGAATACTTTTCCCTTATGTGAACTGTTTGGATGCATGAATGCATATTGTGTTAGTAGTAAAACATTATGTTATCTCTTTGTTTACCCTATTATACTATACTAAAGCCGTGGGTTTTCAATCTAATTAATTTTAAGCATGATCTCAAAATTTTGATAGTTAGTTATAACTACTCCATAACTTACTCATGTTCTCCTTTCACTTCTAACATAAATTACTCTAAGTCTTCCTTCCATTTCTCTCTCTTAACAGCTTCTTTTCCATCCGTACTCTTTCTTTGCATATTCCCATTTCGTTTTCACCTTTCTTCTCTCTTAGATTAAAAAAAGAGGTACCGCCATAATCTTCTCTTCTTTTGTACTTTATTTAAAATTTTACGTTCACTCTATACCAAATCACTAGCACAGCAATCCGTGCTTAGCATGAGAATGTTCACCAATAATTAAGTATATTTACTTATTTATTATGAAAAACTCATATTATACAAAGTCAATCATCAAATACTTATGTCAATGATTTTGTGTGGGGCAATTCTCAATGTGCAAGTTACGCCAAGGCCAGCGATAACGCTAGCTCTTGTGCTCCATTTCGGCTACGCGCATCTCGGCTCGAACATCAATGCACTTGCCGAGACCAGCACAGATCGCCACGGTCTCCGCCACATGCACCGCCAAACAAGTGGTGGATCTCAGCTACAGCCAAGATGACGAGCTGCTATCCGAGACAGGCACTGACAGCAGCGTCTCACATAAGGACACATGGCAGGATGGAGGCACGCGCTGATGGAACAAATACACCATCTCAGCCGTCCATCCTCATCAAATCCCTGACAAAGCCACATCCAGTGGCTACAGCCATATCAGGACAGGGCCCAAGAAAGGATCCGATGGGACCTCAGCCGCCAACAGATCAAGGCGAGATCATGCCCAATGTGACTAGCATTTAATGCAGTAGGGGCTGATCGGACCCTCATTTAATGCAATATGGGCTATGATGGATCCTCATTAATTACTCTATGGGCTATTGAGACCCTAACAGTCAAATCATTAGGCCCACTAAAAAGCATCTGGGATTTTTCTCATATAAGGTGACTTGCCACAAAAAAATAAGGTACGCATACATGCATGCAATTTCCTAGTCGTTACTCTGCCTCTCTTCTTCTCCGACTTTTGTTCATGCACTAACTTAGGCATCGGAGAGCCCTGCGCTGCCCACAGCTAGGGTCCTTTGACCGTTCTTTCTTCCCTTTCAGGTCCCTGAGGCAGATAACTCTCCAGTCATTTGATTAAGTCCTCAAAGGCTCCCCCTAATCTTGTGAGTTAATATTTTCTGCACTTACAGATTTATTGGAAGTGGAGAGTGGTTACATATTAGAAGTGAGGAGTTCTGTCTCCCAATAAAAATCATAAGTCATCGTCAAAATCTTCTCAAAAACCCTTTAGCTTAATATAATATAATTGTTGGTAAATGTTTGAAGATGATTTATGTGATCTGAGTTTCTTTTTAATTGATTTATATATATATATATATATATTTAATTGGCTAACTAGCTAGTCTTAATGATAAGATGACTTGTCTTCATTGTAATCACTTTCGTCTCAACAAATTTACTGTTACTGATATATATAAAAAAAACTCCGTTTCCATAGTCATCTTAATATTTGAATCAGGTTTTGCAACTGGTCTCTGGGAATGTAGCTTGAAACTCAATTCAACTACAAAGGATGGCTTATGGCCGGAGCCTTGAGGTCTTTTCGTTTACTTCCAAATTCCAAGCTTGTCATCACTTTCGCTTTAGCTATGTTGTTTCAAGCTGGTCCAACAGTCGTACAAATAAAAGGGTTGAGAGCTAACATGAATCCCCATTACATCTTCTCTTAAATCATAAAACATCGTAAAACCATGTGCATGTGAAACCAGTCTAAGCTCAACCATATTTTAATAAAGCGTTTGTCCTAATCTAACATGCCATATATAACACAATAATATATAATAAAAAAAGGTATTCTAATTACCTATGGAATTCACATTTTATTTGAAAAGGACTTAAGAAATAAATTCTTTTTCCTACAAACACTTCAAGTTTGGTAACCAGAAATGTATTTGCTTCAAACACAAATTTAGAGCCAGTTCTAACTTCGGGCACATGAAGTGCTTCGGACGAAGTCAAAGACTTGCTGGATAAGAGGTGTAAAATTACTTTTCTTGGAACAATTACTTTCGTCGTAAATGAGTTTTTCATGTAGAGTTCATGTCTATCTCCAACATGCTTGTAGGAGACGAAAGCGCTACGGTTAGTACAGACGTGTCGGGTGTATCAATCAGTGTCGACCCACCAATCTCTACAGTTTACTAATTAATTAAATTTAATAAAAATAATTCATTTAAGTCTGTGCATTTGGTGGTTCCGTGGTCCGTGCATAGCACGGGATTTTACTAGTAAGTATCAATTCAGTTGGCAGAGGGATCGCTTTTTCATTAAATAGTTCAGCAGCTAGATATTTTCGAGGGCAAGTTATGCTTTTTGGGTCTGGGTTTACCACAGGCTATTCACTTTTTTTTTCCTCTCACCGAAGCTAATCCTTCTAAGTTAGATGCATGCATCTTTATCCAAATATACATTCTCATACATGACACAAATGGTGTAAGGTCCGCGACCTTACTGGGTCAATTGGGCCCACTAGCAGGCCCGTTGACCCATTTATTTTATTATTATTATTATAATTATTTGTATTTTAGATATTTAAGTGAGTTTAGTCTTTGAGTGAGTTTCTTTTAGTGTTAGGATAGTGTCTGCGAAGTCTCGTTCGATTCCGAGTTCGTTTGATCCTAGCAGGGGGTAGTTTGCAAATTAGGAGAAAATTAAGTGTTTTTCCGAAAAATTTCTATCACTGTGATTTTGGGTTCATTGGAAATGTCTCGTCGCGCTGATCATTTTTGTCTCTTGGCTCGTCTCGATCCGACGATCAGAAACCCTTCAAATGGTCTATTCTTTCACTGGACCCACTTGAGGGCAAATTAGTCTTTTCCTCCCTCTCTTCTTCTTAAACAGGGATTAGCCCTAATCGCATTCTCACTTCTGCAACGAGAGTTACAGTAGCCCATCTTCTTCCCCTTATCTTCTCAAGCCCAGATCTCCCTCCGGGAGAGATTACCTCCGCGATCCGGACCGCACATCTTCTTCCTTTCGATCTCCTTTCTCCATTGATACTAGTTGGTAAGTCTTTTCTCATCATCAACTTTTCCATTCGTTTTCTATTTTGTTTAGAATAGGTTGGATCATGATCTTTTTCCTTTCTTTCTTCTTCTCGGTGTTCTAGATTACTTTTGAGCGGGGTAGATTGTGGTCTTCGTGGTAGAAAGCTTCTCCTCAAGCTTTTCCAATTTCTAATCATCTTCTTGGTTGAGGCAAGTAGATATGCATTTTATATTTAATCATGTGTGTATTGTTTTCTTTTGATTGCAATGATATCCTTATTAGATTACCCAAATTCCAAGCTTATTGTTGGTATTGCATTGGGATTGACATGTTAGGTTAGATTTGTGGGTTGAATTGGATTAATTGTTAAAGTGGTACCCTTTTGATGTTTTTAATTTGATAGAATGGATGAGAATGGTGATTGAAATGATTGAGGGAGCATGGAGGCTCGTTTTCTGCAGGAAAAACAAGCAAAAAACCCATTTTCGGGCTCAGGCTACAGTGCCGATCGATCGGTCCTGCAAGCCGATCGATCGGACTGCAATTTGGACTCAGTTAACTAGGACGAATATATCGGACATGTTGTCCGATGGATCGGAGGGCATTTTCGTAATTTCGGACAACTTCGGAAAAGGACTTAAAACACTTATAACTTTTAATCCGTACGTCGGATTTCTACATATTATATACAGTTGGAAAGACCTTGAGATGTAGAATCCAATGGTTCTAGTTTCATAACGATCGGAGGTCGGGAAGTGATGTAAAAACTCATATTATTGACCCAGCCTATATTTTATTAAAAATGAGACCAATAACTTAGGTTTGGGCCTTAGATGTTGGAAACCAAGAACCTGCTATCAGTTGACCATTAACGAGGATTAAATCGTAGCACGTGGCTTGGTGTGCTTCGATTAGGTGTCTAGGTATTCGTGTATTAAAAATGGGATAACCGAATGCGTATGAAATTGAATTAATGGATGCTTAACATGGTTGTACACCAAGGGATTTCCTTAGAAGCATCGTTGATCCAATTCCACACGTACTCCATTAGAACATGTAGGATACATGGATGACAGCACTTGCCTAGGTTTGGATTGTAATTCCTCCTTGACTTATTTAATTGTATCCGTTATTATAAATCCTTGTACACTCACTCTTGGCATAATACACGTAATTAATTATGAAACATAATCTCTTGTAGAATTAGGACTTGGACCTGACTTAGAGTGTACCTTAGGACCCCGTGTTATATAATTGATAAACATGACTAGTTAGACTGAAGGGATTACCATGTGATTGGTTTTGTCTTGTATTGATTTGAATGAGATAATCCCTACGATCATGTCTTGTAAATTGAGCTAGCCAGACTTGCTTGTCTTGGTCTATTCTCGTGTCAACACCACATTATTATTATTATTTGCATATCATGGTCAGCTGCAGTTTGGGGTTTATTGATGGGCCGGTTACTCGGACATCGGGGTGGGCAGTCGGCTTTGGACGGCGTCCATGGCGTTGAATAGTTGGGAGCGGGCTGGGACCGTGCTATTATTCCCAGGACCGGGAGCTGGGATCCTCCCCCTGGAGCCGGACTTTGGTATTAGTAGTCTGGATATGATTGTTACTGGTACCCCGTGAGGTGGCTAGGACATCCACGGAGTCTCCCTCTTGTGCATTGCATTACATTGGTAGTGGTGATTGTTAGTATTGTTAGGATTCCTATTTATGATTCAGATGGTTATTTACTTATGCTTTATGCCTAGATTCGATTCCTTGAATTCTTTTGATTATCATACCTGTCATTATTCTTATACTTGATGCATGTCATGATTATTTATATCTTGCTTATCTATTGCTCAACATGTCGTTGACTCTATTCTTTTGGTGTGCAGACTCCTCAGGTGAGTACTACTACGAGGAGCAATCAGGTGAGGAGATCCCAGAGGATCTTCAACCGGTTGATGAGGAACGAGAGTGGCGTGCAGATGACGTAGAGTAGCGTCATCATACTTGGCACGAGAGAGATTCATTGGGACTTCATTAGATTCTTTATTCTTTATTTATCTCTCGTTGAAACTTTTATATCATTGACATCACTACTGTTTTAAATGACCTTGATTAGTGGGAAGGCCATTGTAATAAATTAACTTCATTGTTTAAATTTTATTTTATTCTTTGTTCAACTTTAATCTAAAATGAGATTCATTATTCCTTGTTGATATCCAAATATGCCTAGAATTGTATGAGTTCCGCATATTCTTATTATATTTGAGGCTTGAAATATTATATCCTCACAGCAGACTTACGATCCTTGGGCCTAAAGGGCAAAAATTTTAATTAGCCTTAAATTTCATTCCCCGGATCCGGTTTATTCTCTAATCAGGTTCGGGGGACGTGACAAATGGTATGTTTGTTTGCATTACAATACATTGGATTATATCATGAGTCGTTAAAATAATGACTAAATGTGAATTTTCAAAAATGAGCATTAAATAGCTTTTGTTTTTATGAAAATAAAATATGAGAAATGAATAACTATGGGATAGCACAGTTCAACGACGGACCTAGGAAGGTGGTTTGGTTTAGTGGCGAACCGAGCATTTTCATGTTGATTTTGATGGTAGACCCATGATTTTTATTAAATTTTTAGAAGTGGACCCAAAAATTTTCATATAGGTTTTGGAAGTGCACCACCACGTAATGGGTGCGACTGCACTCATATGCATATACTTGGGTCCGCCCTAGCACAGTTGGAAAAAGATCAGGATTCAATAACCTAAAGGTTGTGGAGGGTATTAAAACCCATAATGGTCATTGATCAAAAGGGCTAATTACAAGGCACTCACTTCCAAAGAGATTTTATTAAGGAGAATGTTCTTATCTTCTCTTATGCGGGTTTTAGGAAGGCAGAGGGAAAAGCTAGTCTATTATACTAAAGGAATGTAGTCTCCCTTAGTATGCTGACACCTGCTCCCTTTGAATGCTGACACCTGTCTGCCTACATGCAGATACACATAATCCCCACTCTCCACTTTTTCTCCATAAAATCCTCCTAACTCATCATAACCGATCCTCTCTCTTCTCTACCATCTCGTCGAGAGAAAGGAAGCACTGAAACATCCTCACTCTCCACTTCTTCTCTAAAAAATCTTCCGATCATAACTTATCATTTCTCTTCTTTACCATTTCATCGAAAGAAAGGAAGCGCTGAAACATCAAGGGCGGTTTCCTTATGCACGCATATATGACTCGGGTAGGCTGCGATTGATTTCAAACCAAAAGCTATAAGCTTTCAACGGCTTCTTTGTCATAAGCTTTTCAATTCTGCTTACATTTCTGTTAATCTATATATGATAATAGATTGATTGATTCTTTCTGTATTTTACTGAAACCTTTCTGTTGAACCACCAAAAAGAGTTCACTCCGTAAAATCAGACACTCGATGCACTTCAAGTCGATACTCCTTTTATTTAATTAGTCTGTGAATGGGGTTTAGCATAAGAGAACCCATACTAAGAAATTATTTCAATAGTAGTTGTATCATACATTATAAGAGCAGGCTGAGAGAGAAAGAGAGAAAGAGAGAGAACGAGCAGAGAGAGGGAATAGTGGAGGTCCGTTTGCAGACGTTCTGTTACAGATCGTCTGCTGTAGGAAGATGACAAGATGAAGTGATTCAATGGTCTGGGGGTTCATTGAAAGTGTAGACATTCATTGACTTAGTACTGTTGTTGAGAAAGAATGACTTAATTGTGGGGATGACTTGATATAAAAAGGAGACAGAATGATAAAACTGATGATGTCATCCCATGTGCAATTGAGTTTGAATAATTATTTACTTGCCCCATGAGTTTTATTCATTATAAAATATTGATCTTTTTATAAGTTTTATAGTATACAGGTAATGAACATTATATCATTTATTCGTTCCCAGGTAATATATCATTAAATAATGATTATTTAATATTGATAATTTAACAATTATCATACATTATATGGCAGAATGCTTTGTTGCCCGACGAGAATTGGATGTTTCTGATAATATCTTTGGTAATTACATTATAATATATTATAATATTTCATTACAACATTTCCCACATAATTTCTATACCATGGTAAATGGGATATTCATGACACGGGAAATATATTGTAATAATATGTAGGCATACTGAAGTAAATGTGGAACACAAGGTGTTGATAACCACCATTATTGTACAATATAAGGTACATATTATATCCATTATTGGATATTAAAAATATATTAGAGATAATTAGGTCAATAGTATAATTTAGAAATATAATTAGATATAATTATATATTGTATAATTATATGTAATTTAACAAGCCTATGATTAAAATAGTATGTCCAAAAATGAATATGTACGATGACTCTTATACGATCTTTAATAATATAAAAGATATTACCTTTTGTACACAATAATATAAATGCATGTCCAATTAATTGGATAATATTGATATAATTATTAATATTATATCAATATTAATATAAATATTATCTGAAGGTAATATTTGTACCTGTGTTTATAAATACATAATATACACCTGGGTCCCGGTTCAAATATATATGTACACCCGTATTTAAAATTTAATAATTTATTAAATGGTATGAATATTAATATATTCATTGTTTGACCTAATATATTAATAATGTAATTTTATTATCTCTAATAGTACTATAGATATATCTACAATATATATTCAAAATAGTACTATAGACAAATCAGGGATAATATATTATAAGATTGTATATATTAGAAATTACATATTTTTAATTGTTATAATATATTTAATAGTATATTGTTCGTCTGTACTATTCTTAACCTACTATTTTTCTCCATTGTAATAATATACCACTTAATAGTATATTTTTTTTCCAATATACATATAATTACTGTACAAGTACCTATTTATATATTGATTTAAACTATAACTATATACATTGCCACTATAATTTATATAGTGGCGATACGTTAATAGTTTTATTAATATATTACAGGGTACCAAGGATATCAATATTCTCTAATCTTATAATATTAAAATATTGATCATTATTAAGGGATAAGAATATTAAAGTTTACACTAAAACATTAAATATCTAACACGTTTATGGCCGTGTGAGAATGTGGGGCGACACAATTATTAGATTATTCAGGTAATGAATATACTAAAAACCCCCATGCTATGCACGGACCACTGAAGTTTTTCCTCTCCCCTCTCTGATGGCCCACCACTTACTGGGTCACCCATGGGTCCTCCTTCGGATCCACGGATCGGATGGGTCATCCGGTGGCCCACCTGGGTCCCGGTATCAACGCAAGAAACTGAATGGCCCAAACAATGACTAAAACTTTAAAAAAAAATTCTGGCTTCTTAACTGCTTCCTAAAACACGTACTCTCCCTCTCTTTGATCAATCGCTAGATGGTGGGCCAAACAGGGCCCACCTCACACGAGTTCACAACATAATGGGTCGCTGATGGGTCCTCTTTCGGATCGACGGATCGGATGAATCATCCGGTGGCCCACCTGGGTCCCAGTATCAACACAAGAAAATCAAGCGGAACAGCTATATGGCCCAAACAATGACTGAAACTTAAAAAAAAAAAAAAAAAACAAATTCCCACTTCTTAATTGCTTCCTAAAATAAGTCATCTCACTCTCTCTGATCAGACGCTAGATGGTGGGCCAAATTGGGCCCAACTCGCACAGGTCCACCACATAATGGGTTTCCAGTGGGTCTTCATTTGGATCCACGGATCGGATGGGTCATCTGGTGGCCCACCTTGGTCCCGGTATCAACGCAAGAAATTGAATGGACCAAATAATGATTGAAACTTAAAAAAAAAAAAAAAATTCCGCTTCTTAATTGCTTCCTAAAACACGTTTTCTCCCTCTCTGATTAGACGCTGGTTTGTCCCACCTCGCATAGGCTCAACACATAATGGGTCGCCCATGGGTCCTCATTCAGATTCACAGATGAGTTATCAGACGGCCCATTTAGATCCAGGTATTAACACAAGAAAATTATACTGGATCGTATATTGCACGGGGTGTTGCTAGTAACTAACTGAAAGAGATCCCTGCACCATACTACCATAGTATGATACATCTCCTGGTACTCTCCAATGTTCGCATGCCACCTCATCTCGTTGGAGGCACCTTTCTCGATATCTTCCTTCACTGCTATTAAAGCAACTGTTTTTTTTTCCAAAACTACTCTTATTAATTTCAAAGCAAATTACTTTCCAACACTACCCCTTATGAATTCTTAACCCACTCTAAATCAATGGTTTCATGTCTAAAATCTAAAACACCAATATGCTTGCTAAATTTTTTTACTTTTAGAGTTAGGCCTACCGATTGACATAGGCTATGTTCTTCCTCAAGCAAAGTGCATAACTTTCATTTTGGAGCTAGGTTTATCTCATGGAGGACTCATTATATAATACATGCCCATGATTTCATTAGAAGTTTTACCCAATCAAAGTTGGTCCCACTTAAAAATACTCACATAATTTAACATCAGTCTCACAAATTCATGACCCTCTTTGATGTGGCCCACTTATAAATGACTTAAATAAATCAAGATAAGTCACACCTCATTTTATGAGCTCAATGAAATCCCATTCAATTACAGTTAGACTTGCTAAAAATTCTCACTTAAACTGATAGTAATCTAACAAATCCAAGATGCTTCTCGATAGGGCCACTCATATAAAATCCAAACCAACCAAATAAATTACACAATATTTATGAGCTCTCATAAAATTTCACTCAATTTGAGTAGGATCCACCAAGAATCCTTATATGAAATAAAAGTGGAAAATAAATTCATAACGGTTTCCAATTTTGGAAAATAAAAATAAAAATAGTTGCTTGAGTAGCTAGCTGCCAAGAAAGATTCGGAGAAAGGCACTTCCAACGAGATGAAGTGGCATATGTACATTGGAGAGTACCCGAGGGTGTATCATACTATTATGGTCCGTTTGGGAAGGGGGTAAAATGAGGGGGAGGAAAAAAAATGGGGAAAAATAGAGGGAAAATGAAAAATGAGGGTGTTTGGGAGGGGGGAGGGGAAAAATGGAGGGAAAAAGAGTGTGGGGCCCACTAAAAAATCCTCCCCCCGAGGGGATGAGAGTAAAAGAGGATAATTTTTCAAAAATTACTGAACTGCCCTTTTTGTCCAATGGTAACTTTTACAAAAACAAGGGTAAATTGGTCTTTGTCTCTCTACCTCACAAACAAATAAAATTATACTTTTTCACTTTTCTTCACCCTAATTTTTGACTTCTCAAATGAGGTAAAATTAATTTTCTTCACTTCTAAAATTAGTTTTTCATATGGCTTGTTTTCTAGCCTTTTCAGTTCCCAGAACCTGACATAGAGATGTCAAATGGGTCGGGCCGGGCCGGGCCGAACGCCAGTCAACGGGCCGTCGCCTGGCACGGCCTGTGGGCCGAGGTGGCTGGGCCCGCCAGGCCCGCGGGCTGGTGCCTCCAACCCGCTGGGCACGCTGGAATAGGCCCGCCAGCCTAGCCCGCTGGCCCGCCCAACGGCCATATCCATTTTTTTTTTTAAAAAGTCACTTTTACCTCCCCCCAACAGCCATAAAACAGTCATATAAGGGGTATTTTGTGTCATTTGTCATTTTATAAAGTCTATAAATACCTTAACCCTCCCATTCTCATTCCTCACCAATTTTACACAACTCTTTCATTCTCTTTATATATTCTCTAGTTCTATCTCAAAGCATTCAACTCTTTCACTCTCTCTAAGAAGTTTTTGGAGGGCCAAAGATCAAGTCATCAAGAGACAAGATAAAGGGGCCTTCAAAGATTTAGAGGTATTTATATTATTTAAATTTGAGATTCCATATATATAAGTTTATATTATATTGTATTAACTCTCATTTTCTCCCCTTTCTTATATTAATAATCACAAAAGAAGGCTATTAGAGCCTATTACTGTTATTATTTATAAAATTTATTTTTTGAAATATGGCTAGAAGACTTCCCACAGAATCTTCTTCTGTTAATTTAGGGGGGGAACATGAAAATTTTATTGAACTACAAGATGAAGTAGATGATTTACCACCACTTCCACAGAGTTCTCGTAAATCAACCAAGAGAAATAGAACTTCAGCAGTTTGGGAAATATTTACAAGATTTGAGGTTATTGAAAATGGAAAAACAGTTGAAAAGGCAAAATGCAAATTTTGTAGTAAGATTTATGGTGCCACTTCAAAAATGGGTACCGGCCATTTGACAAGACATAAGCAAAAATATCTTACCTTACATAAGCCAGCTGATGCAGGGACAAGGAGGCCTGGATCACAGACCCAAATTTCTAGTACTGGTGGTGGTAGCAGTAGTAGCAGTTTATGTCTTTTTTCCTTTAATGCACAAAGTGGTAGACAAAATCTTGTTAAAATGATTGTGTTATCCGAATTACCATTTTGTTTTGTTGAAAATGAATTTTTCGAAAAATGGGTCCAGGAATACTGTCAACCACAATTTCACAGTATTTCAAGAAATACAGCTAGAAATGATGCTATTAGACTCTGGCAGGAAGAGAAAATAAATATAAAAAATTACCTAGCAGAAATTCCTGGCAGAATAGCTATAACCACAGATATGTGGACATCTCAAGGGGGTGATAGTTATCTTTGTATTACTGCACATAACATAGATTCAAAATAGATTATTAATAAACGTATAATTAGTTTTAGCACTCTTGAATGGTCACACAGTGGCAATAGAATAAGTATATTTATTTTAGAAAAAACTAGATGAATATAATATTAAAGAAAAATTTTTATCTGTAACTTTAGATAATGCCAGTAATAATACAGTGGCTATTGAATTAATGAGAATGCAGATGTCACTTGCAACTTTGATAGATAACTCTATCTTTCAAAATAGATGTGTGTGTCACATCTTAAATCTCATTGCAAAGGTTGGTTTAAAGCATATTGTAACTTACACAGATTCTATTAAAGACATTGCTAGATTTATTTTCACATCCGCACAAAAAAGACAATTGTATGTCCAAATATGTGCGAGGCAAGGCGTATCAGCTATTAAAATACCCAAGGAGGTAGAACATAGATGAAATTCTAAGTATGATATGTTAAACAAGGCACTTGACCGGAAAACTATTTTGAATGAATTTTGTGCTTTTCATGCACAACATTTGATGATTAGTGATGAGCATTGGGAGTTATGTGCACATATAAGGGATTTATTAGAAGTTTTTTATACCTCAACATTATTTTTTTCTAGGATATATTATCCCACATCTAATAAAGATTTAATGAAGCCTTTTAAAATTACTGTACAATTCTGTAGATTTAGAAATCATGATTTACTGAGTACCCCTGTTAAAAACATGGAAGAAAATTTTAATAAATATTGGAAAGAGGCTCTAATGACATTTTCTTTAGCTGCCGTATTTGATCATAGGTTAAAATTAAGTGGTGTACAATTTTTTATTGATGAAATAAATAAAAATATGAATTATATAAATTTAAATACTTTTTCAACTATTAAGACAAATTTACAAGCACTTTTTCAAATTTACTGTGAGCAAATGGGTACAGATGGGCTTAGCATGGGCAATTCAGAAGTCTAGCAAACATGTGTTGGTGAGTGGGATGTGTGGTATTTTTCCCTGTCTACGGGTATGGCATCCAGTTCAAGTTCAAGTAACACTGTGACGGAGTTATCATCGTATCTTGACGTCGGTGTAATACGGATGCAAGATGCATCTAATTTTGACCTTTTAGCTTGGTGGAAGCAACAAGAAAGCATTTATCCGGTGTTAGCCGCCATGACTCGTGATCTATTGACTATTCCAATGTCTTCTGTAGCATCAGAACATGCTTTTAGTGCAGGTGGACGTGTGGTGGATGACAAAAGAACCAATCTGACTGAAGAAACGGTGGAGTGTTGTGTTTGCCTACGAGACTGGTATTTGGCAGATAAGAAGAAGCAACAGTTGACATCAATGGAAGATTATGATCCAGTAGAATACTTCAGTGGACTACATGTCTGATTTTTTACTTTTTCCTTCATTGTAATTTTTAAATTTATAAGTTTAACATTCTTTTTTTATTTTATTTTTTATTTTCTAAAAAGATTGTAAGGTTTTGAAGGTAATCCTATTTAAAAACCTTCAAAAAGTTAAAGATCCAAATGGTTTTCTCTTCTCAGTGGAGTAGGTCGAATTTGACCGAACCACTTAAATATCTTTGTCATTCTCCGTAATTGTGTATTTGACTATTTGTGTTCTATTTCTTTTTAATACTGAAAAAAAAAAAAAAAAAAACCAGAGCAGGCCCGCCTGGCCCGGCCCGCTCCAGCCCACCCCATGGCGGGCCGTGCCGTGCCAGGGGTTTTCCCTGGCGGGCCGAGCTAGCGGGCCGTGCCAGCCCGGCCCGTGGCACGGGCGGGCCGAAGCTGCCCGGCACGGCCCGTTTGACATCTCTAGTCCTGACATGGGTTGATTTCTCAAAATCCCTTGCTCCTTTTGCTTACATGTGATTGCTTTCAAATACAATCTTTTCTCCGTGACTCTGTGTTTTTCATGTGCTGCTCTGTTTTCTTCTCCCATTTTGATTCACAGACCTCTCCATGTTTGCATAATCTCACATGGGTTACCTTCAAATCCTTTGTTCCTCTTCTCCTCTTAAATTTGCAGGGATTACAAAGAGCACCAGCAATGAAGGGACGCATTCGGGAACTGGGAGTGCATTTTCGATCCGTTTGGATGAGGTTTCCCCAAACGGTTCCCCAAACGGATAGATCCTTCCCATTACTCCCACTTTAAAGATTTTCAGTTTTGCAGAGTTGAAGAAGGCGACCAGGAAGTTCAGTCCCGATACACTTCTTGGCGAGGGAGCTTTTGGGAGGGTTTTCAAGGGTTGGATTGATGAGAAGACATTTGCACCCAGCAAGTCCGGAAGTGGGATGGCTATTGCTGTCAAGAAAATGAAACCAATGAAGGACAGTGTGACTGGTATTTTCCCGGGAAGGGAAGAGTGGCAGGTATTTTCCATTCAATCCAATATTTGTTTGGCAAAATTTGAGGGAAAAAAGAAAAGCAAAGATACATGTATAAGGCTAGAGGTTACTCATTTCCATATACATGGAAAGTGATTACTCACCCATCACCCTTGGATATTAAATGGTTCCTCGCATCTACGACTCTACTTTATACCCTTCACCCCTCACCTCTTTACTAATCCTTTGTTAAACCCATTTTATAATGAATTTCTAGGGATTCATATCATGCCAGCAAATTATCCTTTACTGAAATTTCTCATTTTATTTCCAGAAATAAAACTATGACGTAAGATGTTTCCCATAGTTACTATTTAAATCGTGTCTGCTAAAAACACCTTTCTTTCTCTCATTCTCTTCAAGCTTCTACATAAATACAATTTATTTTATTTTATTTGTTTTTGTAATTTCATGATGTTAATTCGGCTGGTGTGTGCTTTTATTGTACTTGACTATGTTCCTTTTTGCAGTCAGAGGTGAATATCTTGGGGAGCCTTTCTCATCCAAACATTGTGAGACTTTTGGGACACTGTGAGGAAGACAAAGAACTACTACTTGTATACGAGAGGGAGTTTGGCAAACCACCTTTTCAGAAGTAGTAAACAATATTAATATTGTAATTGTAATCTACTGTAGTTGGTTGGATGAGCTGTGATGCTGGTGATGGTGAAAAATTGGCACCGTAGTCATTGTCAAAAGAAATTATGATTCAAGATTAAGATAACTAATACATTTAGTGATCATCATAAGTTGCAGCAATTGATATTGTGCCTAAACTTCATGATAATAATCAGAAAAATAAATAATCTACTTGATGCCACAATGCTAAAGCCAGTGGACAGCTGTGATCTTGTTTGAGTGACCGGATGGGCTTAGATCTCAACTTTCTTGATTTTGTATTCATCAAGAAAATCCTGTTTCAATTGGTGAAAACTTATCCCAATGTAAGTTTTATCATTCAATAGGAAATTAGAGAGTAGCTCTTGTCTTAATGGTTTAAATTGCTGGAAACACCTCAAGAGCACTACCATGTGGCTGTGTTGTATGTCCAAACGTGTTTTAGTCATGTTTGAGAGACACTTGAATTTCTAACAGCTGTCACAATAATGTTATCATTTTCATAATCGTTATTATACTTCCTCATCAGATTACGGGTTAAAGAGTCTTAAACCCTACCACATAGATTCACATACTTATGCATGTCAATGCAAATACCCATGCCATTGGAACTGTCAATTTTCTTATCATAGTGAACTCAACTTCTATTTTGGAGCGAAGAAAGCGGCCTCAATTCTCAAATCTTGTTGATAGTTCTGATCCAACAATGTATCTATACAATGCATATTTTACTGTCTTGCATTTGGAAGTTACAGTTATGTTACCTGCTGCATATGATCTATTTATCATTGTGAAACACTATAAAATGCTGTGTCAACCTTGTTCTGGTACATTCCAGACAAGTCTGAGCTGCTTCTTGTTTTTTATTATATATTTTTTTATAGAATCGCCTCCATTATTCATGTTTCTAAAATGATGCATTCTATGTAGGAGGTTTAGCCTTTCAATCACTTTCATGGAGCAATCGGCTCAAGATAGCAATAGGTGTAGCTCGGGGCCTTGCATTCTTACATTGTTCTGAAAGGAAAATCATACATCGTGATCTCTAACCATCTAATGTATTGATTGATTCGGTAATCTCTTCCATCCTGATTTCTTCTGCTGTAGAGGCAAATGTTTTTATTTTATTTTATTTATGGGGGGTGGGGGTTGGGAATTTGTTGTATGGATGAATATCTTAGTTTGATTTTCTTTTTCTCTTTTTAAATCTTCTGCAGAACTATAATGCAAAAATTTTTGATTTTGGGTTAGCGAGGAATGGTCCGCCGGGTGAAGATTCACATGCCTCCACATGTGTCGCGGGCACCCTTGGTTATATAGCTCCTGAACATCTGGCTACAGGTAAGATCAGTTCTTTGGTAGCAACCTTCATGGCTACAAGTTCTTGTGATTTCTGTGTTGATTTTTAATTGTTCACGCTGTAGTGGACTTTCTTTATTTTAAACTAATCTTAATCTGCTTTCTAGTTTTATGCCTGGGTGGATGTTGTTTGTGGTTTCTCTTCATCCAAAATTATTCTGTATGCCTAGTTAACTGGTGCGAAACAATGTTTTTAATACCAACCAGCAGGTTTTGCTTTGTACATCAAACAACTGAATCAGCAAGATAGGGAATTTGGGGCCCGTTTGGCAACATACTGTTCGTATGTTCTAATGTTCCCAAGGGAAGAGAAGTAGAAAGCGTGTTTGGTCGATATTTATTGTCGTTTCAAACAATTCCTGGTATAGAAATCTCAAAATGATCTTACTTTTTTTTTTTTTGAACACTCACTGGCAAAATTTATGACGTATCTTGTAAGCCGTGGAACGCTACACCCTCTCTGCAAAGGCTCTCTCTCTTTCCCCATATTCAGCCATCATCCACCCTCTTCAAATGTTATTAAAATGCCCTCTTACAGTAATAACAGTAAGGAATAAATGCCCTCTGATTGTATGGTAATTTTTCAGAGTTCATATTTCCAATTTCCCAACTTGATTTTGGAATTCTCTATAGCAAACATTTACAATGGCAACTAAAATTTTGATATGGAAGTTCGTAGAATTTAATTAAAATTTAATTTTTTTACTTGACAGTATCGCTTTTTTGGCTTAAAATATATATGTAAAAGATTTCACTTTCCCTGGCTATCATTTCCGTATGTAACAATGCAATTCTTCGTACAATATCAAAAATTAAATTGTGGTCTTACTCATTCCTTTCGGCATGTAACGATGCAATTCGTTTCAGATTGTGTACTGGAGTTTTGTGATTTCATGAATTAATATTTAGATATGAAACCATATTTTGAATACAATATGGATTTTGAGAGGAAATATTATAATTCTATACAGTCGATGCAACTCCTAAGTTGATCATTCCATACTCAAGCACATGTTCAAAATCAGAACAAGGTGGGTCACATGTTTATAGTCACAAAAACTGGGCCCACATTGTAAATCCTATGAAAGTGGGGCCCATTCTCTAATTTCTAAAGGTGGGTACCACATTCTAGTTTTAAAAAGGTTTGTCCCATGTATAACAATAATAGATTTAAGTTAAGGAACAAAATTATTATAATGTTACCAAACAAGTTTTGCACCGCATATTCTCAGCAGAATAGGGTTAACGTAATGTTGCCAAATGAGTTCTACATAGCATAGTCTGGGCACAACCTGGTCTCGGCATAAAATTGGGAACAGCATAGGAACAATGCCAATTGAGGGGAAATTTTTGGCTGTGGAATTTGGTATTTTCGTTTGGTGATTAGGGCCTGTTTGGGTTGTTCACCAGTTCAGTTTTCTTTGAACTGGTCATTCATTATACCCTTGAAAATTTTGCATTCCCTGTATGAACTATTGCGTGTTCATATATTACAAAAGTAGTGGCTGTGGTTCTCTGAAGATAGAAGATTGGAAGGACTCTACGAAGAAAGTCTGAAAGATTTAGAAGAAAGAAGTTGGGAAGGAACCTAAGTGCTGAATTTCCAGAACATCTGAATGGGGTCCGCTCGAGCGCCCATATCTTCGCTCGAGCGGATGGAGTCAAAATAAGCCAGACGCCTGACAGAAGTTGTTTTTCGCTATGACAGAATCTCATCCGCTTGAGCGGATGGAAGGTCCGCTCTAGCGGACATGTGGTAGAGTCCAAGTTAAATTAGAAACTTTCTTCTAATTGTGCCCAAACTGCTTGTTTTAATCCTAATCAAGTTAGGCAACCTTAAGCACGTCTCAAGGGCTATTTAAAGGACTCAAGGGCTATTCTAAAGAGACACTTCACCTCTCAAAGTTCTGAGTTAGAGATTTAATTGAGAGAATTCTTATGTAGAGTTTTATTAAGAAGTTAATTTGCCAAATTCTCTAGAGAGCTAGATTCTTCTGCATCTCCGGTAGAAGATCATCTTCTTGCGTAGAAGATTTGAGGAGTCAGGCGCAAGATTGAGTCTGTTGCAATCAACGGTGTGAAGTCGTTGAAGCGTGAAGTGATACAAGGTAACTTCAGTCCTTAGGTATGGGATATTTGGGATTCATAATGCTTGATTATTGATCTAGTTTGGATCCGTGGTTTTTCACCCGATTAGGGTTTTCCATGCTAAATTTGGTGTCCTTGTGGTGTGTACTTGTGATTTTATTTCCGCTGCATAGTTTATTTGTTTTGCACACTATTGGGCTGATTTATTGAGTAGACCAATCTAAAGATCTCGAACCCTAAAATTCTCAATTGGTATCAGAGAGGGTTGCACTAAGTTTTTGTGTATTGATCGTAAGAGATTTCTTGAATGGTACTCAATCAAGAAGGGACATCAACTACTAAGCCCCCTTTGCTAGATGGTTCTAATTATGCATATTGGAAGCAAATGATAATTGGGTTCCTTAAGTCCGTTGATGATGATGTTTGGGATATTGTTGATGAGGGCTACTCTAAACCAACAATTGTGGCTGATGGGAAAACTGTTCCTAAAACTAAAGCCCAATGGACTAAGGATGAGAAGCATGCCTTTTATTGTAATAAAAAGGCGATGAATGGTATATACAATGGAGTGTCTTCTGAAGAGTTTTGTAGAATATCTACATGCAAAACTGCAAAAGAAGCATGAGATGTCCTGCAGACAGTTTATGAGGGTATAGACACGGTGAAGCAATCTAAATTACAAACGCTGACTAAAGAATTTGAAACCATCGTGATGGAAGAAGATGAAACCTTTGATCAATTTTATGCAAAGCTCAATGATATTGTTAATTCTGTTTTCAATCTGGGTGAGGAAATTCTAGAAAATAAGATTGTCAAGAAAATTCTGAGGTCTCTACCTTCGAGGTTCGATTCTAAAGTTGATGCTATAGAAGAAAATAAGAATCTTGATACCCTCAAGGTCAACCAGCTGATTAGAAATCTTCAGACCTTTGAAGCAAACCATTTGGATAAATGAAAATCAAAAGATAAAGGTATTGCTTTGGAGGCCATCTCAGAATTAAGAAAGAAACCTGAAAAGAAAATTGAGTCTGATTCTAAATCTGAGGTTGAAGATAATATGGCCGAGTTTATGAAATGCTTTAAGAAATACATGAAGTCAAAACAAGCCAATTGGAAGAATTTCAAATCTGAGAAGAAGGGCCCTGCAAAAGGGACAAAGTGTTTTGAGTGCCAAGGCTATGGTCACTACACTAATGAATGTGCCAACAAGAAAAAGGGTACAAAGCAAAAGGCTCTCAACTTGGGATGAAGAATCTTCTGAAAAAGAAAAAGAAAAAGAAAAAGATAATGAGGCTGATTCTTTAGAAAATGTGAATGGAAAGTTTGTGTCTTTCTTGGCTAAGTTTGAGTCTGACAATGATCCTGATGAAGATAATGATGATGAGATGTCAGATCAAGAAAAAGATTGGGAAGAGTTGTACCATACTACATATGCTGATTGTGTCAAGATGATTTAAGTATGGCAACAAGATCACTATCAAGTTTAAGAAAGAAAATTTTGCCTTGAAGATTGAATTAGAGCAAACGCTTAAACAGGTTCATCTCTTGGAAAGTCAGAAAAATTGCATGGGTAAAAGTTTGACTACTAAGGGTCAAAAATTTGAGAAGGCTGAACAAGAAGTAGTGAATCTGAAGCAAGAGATAGTGATTGTGAAAGCTGAAAATAAAGATTTGCAAGGAATATTGAAGACCACTCTGTCTGAGGTAGAAGTAAAATAGGCTAGTCTAAACAAGATGAACACTGGTTCGAAGACTCTTACTAACATCTTGTGCAGTTAGAAGTTTCATTTTGACAGAAGTGGTCTCGGTTATGATCATGGTTCATCTACTTCAGGTTTTAAAGGTAAAATAATTTTCTTTTCAAGTGTTGCACATACTACACATACTGCACATGTTAATAATGTGATGAGTAGTTTCAAGACAAAAAAATGTGTCAAGCGCTGCACGCACATCCACTTGTCACCATTGTGGAAAGAAAGGACACATTCGTCCTCATTGCAAGAAGTTGCAAAGTCTACCAAAGACCAAGCAATGGCGGAAGAATGTTTCTCCACTCAAGACGACTCAAATTTGGGTCAGAAAATCTGATTTGCCTAAGGAGCTTGCTCACACTCTGCTGAAAGATCAAACTACAAAAGTGTGGGTGACTACATCTAAAAAGCCCTAATCAATGAGATCAAGCTCCCACCCCTAGTACTGCTATGAAGATACATTCAGAGGGTGTTACAATTGACGGGGAGCTATTGATCCTAATTGACAAGTAAGCTGTATGTTATTATTATTAGCTTTGTCAAATTGTGGACAAAAAGGGGGAGAAAGGTGACAGATCAAGGGGGGGGAACAAGAAGTTCAGACGAAGTCAAAGACAATGCAGATCTACATATGATGTTTGCCAATTTTTGTGCTGAATGCCTCTTAAAAAAAAAATTTCAATGTTGATTGCCTTTTAAAATAAAAATCAATGTATTTTGGATTTTCTTTTTGGAAAATCAATTTGTATTGTCTTAGGGAGTTTTGTCCATGAATTGCTAGAGGGGGAGATTATTAGGTTTTTGTTTATTGGCTAATTCATGGGTTGGACAAAACTCTGGGTCCATTGAGTTGTAGGTTTTATATTTAGAAAAGGACTGTGGTTCTCTGAAGATAGAAAATTGGAAGGACTCTAAGAAGAAAGTCTGAAAGATTTAGAAGAAGGAAGCTGGGAAGGAACAAGTGCTGAATTTTCGGAACATCTGAATGGGGTCCGCTCAAGCACTCATATCTTCGCTCGAGCGGATGGAGTCAGAATAAGCCAGACGCCTGACAGAAGTTGTTTTTCGTTGAGACAGAACCTCATCCACTCGAGCGGACATGTGGTAGAGTCCAAGTTAAATTAGAAACCTTCTTCTAATTGTGTCCAAACTACTTGTTTTAATCCTAATCAAGTTAGGCAACCTTAAGCACGTCTCAAGGGCTATTTAAAGGATTCAAGGGCTATTCTAAAGAGACACCTCACCTGTCAAGTTCTGAGTTAGAGATTTAATTGAGAGAATTCTTCTCTAGAGTTTTATTAAGAAGTTAATCTGCCAAGTTCTCTAGAGAGCTAGATTCTTCTGCATCCCCTGTAGAAGATCATCTTCTTGCGTAGAAGATTTGAAGAGTCAGGTGTAGGATTGAGTCTATTGCAATCAACGGTGTGAAGTCGTTGAAACGTGAAGTGGCACAAGGTAACTTCAGTCCTTAGGTAGGGGATATTTGGAGAGGAAATCTGAGTTTCTTGTAATTGCGAGATTCATAATGCTTGATTGTTGATCCAGTTCGGATCCATGGTTTTTCACCCGATTAGGGTTTTCCACGCTAAATCTGGTGTCCTTGTGGTGTGTGTTTGTGATTTTATTTCCGCTGCATAGTTTATTTGTTTTGCACACTATTGGGATGATTTATTGAGTAGACCAATCTAGAGATCTTGAATCCTAAAACTTTCATATTTACAGTTCAAAGTCATCTTAGTATTTGAATTAGGTTTTGTAAGTGGTCTTTGTCTAGAAATGTAGCTAGAAAGAGAAACTCGCTTCAATCACAATGGATGACCATAGAGCCTTGAAGAGGTGTTTGTGAACAGGTGAGCTGAATTGGAAGGTCTTGCTGATATAGTTTCAGTCACATACATTGTTGACTATTTTTGGAGGACACATTGTTAAAACTCACTCTTACGAACTCCTAACGAGGAAATTTTCACTACGATGAAAATGAGATGATGAGATAAGCTACATCTCAACTATTGACATGATGCGTTGGAATAAGAACTTTTATGGTGACTTCCAAGTTCCAACCTTTCTTATCACTTGCTAAAGTTAGGATTCAAACTGTTTTAACAGTTATTCAAATAAAAAGTTGAAGAGCTAATAACGATCATTACTTCTTTCATTTTGGTCATAAAACTCTGCTTGAAAATCGTAGTAGCTATGGGAGGGTCATAGATTGCCAGCAACAGGGAAACCATTAGTTGGAATTTCTTTGATATGAACAATGACAAGTGTGACTCCATCAGCATCAACCAGGCCATCTGTACGTGAAGAGCGACGTATATTCTTTTGGGGTTGTGTTGCTCGAGATGCTTTCAGACATGGGGGCATTTGACCCCCAGTGTCCAAGTGGGCAAGAGAATTTGGTAGAGTGGGCAAAACCATATCTATCTGATTGGAGTGAGGTATTGTCTCGGGTGATGGACTGGAGGCTTGAAGGCCATTACCCGTCTGAAGGTGCAGTTCAGGCTGCTTGGCTCATTCTCCAGTGTCTCAGGCTTGTCCCAAGAAACCGTCCATTCATGAAAGAAGTGATGGAAGCATTGAAGCAGATTCAGGCCATAAAGCATGATCCATAAAGCATATGCCCCTAGAACCAAAGACTGGGACTCTGCGTCCTGCCGACCACAATCACTCTGATCACCATGCACGAATCTGTTCCCCACTTCATCCAAAGGCTGGTAATGTTGGAACTGGAAAAAATGGAAGGATGTCTCTGGTGAAAGCAATCTTCAAAATTGAGGTAATCTATTCCAACATGAACAGTTCTGAAGTGATGACAGTGCTATATATGTGCGTGTCCAACTGTTTGTGCTTATTGGATGTTTGTAGATTCTCTTCATCCAACATTATTCTGTTTGCCTAGTTCACTGGTGAGAAGTATTGTTTTTAATATGAACCAGCAGGTTTTTCTTTGTACATCAAACACCTGAATCAGGAGGACTGGGAATTTGGGGCTCGTTTGGCAACACGATGTTCTATTGTTCTGAAGTTCCCATGGGAAGAGAAGTAGAAAACGCATTTGGTTGATATTTATTGTTGTTTCAAACTATTCTTTTACAGAATGATTTTTGGAATCACGGCCTGCTGGTATAGAGATTTCAAAACGATCTTCGTTTTTTTTTTTTTTTAACAGCTCACTGGGAACACTTATGAGTTATGACGTATCCTGTTATGCGGTACCTCTCTGCCCAAGTCTCGAACACATCTCTCTCTCTCTCTCTCTACTCATCCATCCTCCACCCTTTTCAAATGTTATTAAAATGCCCTCTTACAGTACTAACAGTAAGGAAGAAATGCCCTCTGATTGTATAGTAATTCTTCAGAGTTCATGTTTTTAATTTCCCAACTTGATTTAGGATTCTCTATACCAAACATTTACAATTTCAATTAAAATTTTGATATGAAAGTTCATAGAATTTTATTAAAATTTATTCTTTTATTTGAAACTATCGCTTTTTTTGCATCTGATATATATGTAATAGACTTCACTTTCCATGGCTATGATTTCATCATGTGACAATGCAATTCTTCTTACAATTTTAAACATTGAATTGAGGTCTTACTCATTCCTTTTGGCATGTAACAATGAAATTCATTTCAGTTTGTGTACTGGAGTTTCATGATTTGGTCTGAATTAGTATTTAGATATGAAACCATATTTTGAATACGATATGAATTTTGAGAGGAAATATTATAATGATGTACAGTCAATGCAACTCCTAAGTTGATCATTCCATACTCAATCACATGTTCACAATCACAAAATGGTGGGCCAGATATTTACAATAACAAAAAGTGGGCCCACATTATAAATCCTATGAAGGTGGGTATTGCATTGTAGTTTTTAAAAGGTATGTCCTATGCGTAACAATAATATATTTATGTTAAGGAATAAAATTATTATAATGTGACCAAACAAGTTCCGCACAACATCTTCTCAGCAGAATAATTTAATGTAATGTTGCCAAACAAATTCTACACAGCATAGTCTTGCACAAACCGGCCTCAGCACAACCGGATCTCGGCATAGAATCAGAAACAACATAGGAACAATGCCAAACAGGGCCTTGGTTTCTAAAAATTTTTGGCTGTGACATTTGGTATTTTCATTTGGTGATTAGGGCCTGTTTGGCTTGTTCTCCAGTTCAGTTCTCTCTGAACTGGTCATTCATTATACCCTTGGAAAACTGCATGAACTGTCTGGGGCGCATTCATATATTGCAGAAGTAGTGAAACATCATGATATTTCCTTTTCAAAGTCATCTTAGTTCTTGGTATTTTAATTAGGTTTTGTAACTGGTCTTTATCTGGAAATGTAGCTAGAAAGAGAAACTAACTTCAATCACAATGGATGGCCATAGAGCTTTCTAGAGCTATTTGTGAACAGGTGAGCTGAATTGGAAGGTCTTGCTGATATAGTCTCAGTCACATACATTGTTGACTAATTTTGGAGGACATTGTTAATACCCACTGTGATAAACTCCTCATTAGGAAGTTTTCACTGCAATGAAAATGAGATGTTGAGAAAAGCAGCACTTTCAACTATTGACATGATGCGTTAGAACAAGAACTTTTATGGTGACTTCCAAGTTCCAACCCTTCTTATGACTTGCTTTAGCTAGGATTCAAACTGGTTTAACAGTTATTCAAATAAAAAGTTAAAAGAGCTTATAACGATCATTACTTCTTTCATTTTGGTCATAAAACTCTGCTTGAAAATCGTAGTAGCTATGGGAGGGTCATAGATTGCCTGCAACAGGGAAACCATTATATAATTTGTTTCTTGCTTGAAAAATATCTCAAATGGTTGGAATTTCTTTGATATGAACAATGACAAGTGTGACTCCATCAACATCAACCAGGCCATCTGTACGTGAAGAGCGACGTATATTCTTTTGGGGTTGTGTTGCTAGAGATGCTTTCTGGCATGCGAGCACTTGACGATAACCATCCATATGAGCAACAGAATTTGGTAAAGTGGGCAAAACCATATCTATCTGATTTGAGTGAGGTATTGTCGCGGGTGATGGACCGGAGGCTTGAAGGCCATTACCCGTCTGAAGGTGCAGTTCAGGCTGCTCGGCTCATTCTCCAGTGTCTCAGCCCTGTCCCAAGAAACCGTCCATCCATGACAGAAGTGGTGGAAGCATTGGAGCAGATTCAGGCCATAAAGCATGATCCATCAAGCATATGCCCCTCGAACCAAAGACTGAGACTCTGCGTCCCGCTGACCACAATCACTCTGCTCACCATGTGCGAATCTGTTCCCCACTTCATCCAAAGGCTGGTAATGTTGGAACTGGAAAAAATGGAAGGATGTCTCTGGTGAAAGCTATTTTCAAAATTGAGGTAATCTATTTCAACATGAACAGTTCTGAAGTGATGACAGTGCTATATATGTGCATGTCCAATTGTTTGTGCTTATTGGACAACTTGTGTAAAAAAATTAAATATCATTGTTATTGTTATTTTTTTCTCGTTAATTATGAATTGTGGATCTGGTGATTTGTATCAATGAACAATTTTACCATGGAGTAGAATAAGCTTACATTTCCTTCAAAGCCTGTGTGTTTCATATAATTGAATATCTAAGATTGTATATTTATAAGCGGCTAAAAATGAAGAAAAAAAGGTGAATATCAAGAAATATACACAAATAACCTCCTCTCTATGGAAATTGAAGGGAAGATGAGAAATGGATACCCAGCCATTATGTTGGAAAGTCGAGGCCCATTTGTATCTCCACCTTATAAACTTCTCCTCTCACCTCCTTAGTAATCCTAGATGGAGTTCATTTCATCATGAATTAATTTATATGTATTTTTCATCTACCTTTTGTTGCGAGCTTTGAGTTCTTAATTAATACAATTAACAGCAAGATAAATTTGTGGAAGGCAGGAGCATCCTTGGTATATTAGTGGCTTCAGCGAGCCCCATCTATAACATGATACTCCTTAAACTCTCAAAATAAACTATTAGTCAAATTGACAATTAACGAGGAGATTCTTGTGGGGGTGATTAGGAAAAAAAAAAAAAAAAAAAATCAAGGATCCATAACTTGACAAATTTAGTTAAGTATGCCCCTTACCCTACCCTCAAGGAATTAGTGGACCCCGGGTTTGCACTCACTAAGGACTGGACCATTGGACTCGTAGGCTATGAATCAAGGGGGTTTGAGGCACGAGATTAACTTTGAATTTAATATCTGGGCCCTATTCATTAGGATCTTTCTATCCCTCTGGTCCCATCATCATCAATGACACCCTGGGTGGGCCTTATCCAGCTTTGTAAGGTTGGAACCACCATGATCTATCAAATTTTACACCAATCTAAATAAAATTGACCACATGATTAAATTGAGAAAAAATGGATTTTAAAACTGTTAAAATTCAGAGGCACAGAGAAATAGTGAGTTAGGATAAATTTGATGATCCTAATATTTTATAGGCAGGTAGAATCCATTGAGAATGTCCAATCCCCTAGCTTCCCTTTATTGGTGGGGCTCCTATGTGGGCCCCAACACTTGATATGTACATAAGAATTCACCACTACACCCCACTTTAAAAATGCCCATTATCCATCTCTTTTTATTTCTTATTTTTGTCATGGGGCTTACTTTAAGTTTTTTCCACACATAATACCCTATTAATAGTGATAAGTCCAAATTTGATACTCCTCCCACTTTTCCTCATTATTTAATAAAAACCATAATAAAATACTGTCTCCGAACCATTAAATTTTAGGGTAATGGATGGATGATCTCACGAAGTCAAAATTCTTTCTACTACGAATAGGTAGATTTCATATAAATCTTTCCATCTACTTCCATGATCAAACAAATTAATTAGTAATTTATCACTAAAGACTTCGCTTTTATCTGGTAGACGATATTGAGTGGAGTAGGTTAACAGATTGGCGTGGATATCATTCTTAAACAAAAGCAAAAATTAGCTGGAGGACCCTTTCCTACTTATTTTTCCTGTAATTTCCACTATGTTTATCATTAATATTGAACTAGCATGAAGGACTTGTGCGATACAAGTCCTATATAACCTGAATATTAATATATGAAAGTTAATATCCTTTTCATATAAATCCATTTATATAAAATATATAAAATAAAATTGCCTCTTTCTCACCTTTTTTGTCTTCTTGTAAACATATTTTGATTTTGTGCCTTGCAGATTCTACATTCCATTTGCCTCATCTGGGTTTTATCCATCTTTAATTCTACACTGCAATTGCCTCATCTGGGTCTTATCCATTTTTGAGTTAGAATAAAGGGACACAAAGAGGGAGGTTGGTTGGGAGATGTGTGGAAAAGAAATGTCCATAGTTGATGTGATGAATAGTTTTAGTGGAGAAATTGTTTTAAGATATGAAATGGGTATTTTATTTTTTAAGAGATGCAACTATTGATTCAAAAAGAAATAAAAAATTGACATGTATTTTGAAGTAATAAATTAAACCCAATTGTTGATGTGGGTAAAGGAAAGAGAGATTAGAAGATTTTTTTGTGTAACTGCTTTGTAACCAATTATACTATATTAAGCTAGGAGGTTTTTGGATTCAATTTTGACAGGCGGTTGTAATTTTGACTGCAAGTCATTCGGTTTTCAAAACTTCTCTCCCCACTCATACAACTACCCACTTTATCTCATTATAATCAAAAGTCAAAACCACTTATAACCACTCTCCACTTTTATTTTATTGCAAAAGCTCCATTTTAATCCAAGTTCTGCATTTCCCTTTCTACTCAAATTCTCCTCTTCATGCTACTAGCTCTTGAATTGCATAATAAGGTACTCTCATAACCTTCATATTCTTTAGCTTTTTTTCTCTAAAATCTATGAACTTTTTAATGCACGAGTATTTAAATTGCAATGTTGGCCATATCCGTGCTCAGCACGGGTTATTGTGCTAGTTATAATATATTAAGCTAGGTGTTTTTGGATTCAATTTTGACTGTTAGTTATAATTTTGACCGGAAGTTACATCAACTATCTTCTTTATCTCTTTATCATAACCACTCATAACTGCTCTCCACTTTTCGTTTCTTTTCTTTTTCATTTTTCAAAGACTTTATTTCAATCCGAACTCTATCATTCAATTTCTACTTCAATTCTCATTTTTTTCATTCTATGATACCAACTATTGGATTACATAATTACATACACAAAAAAAATTTCTTTTGCTTTCTTTCTAAAAAAGCTATGGATTTTTTTTATAAATTAATATTTAAATTGCAATGTTTGTCATATCCGTACTGAGCACGGGTAATTATGCTAGTTATACTATATTAAGCTAGAAGGTTTTGGCTTCAATTTTGAAAATTTGACCGTGGGTTATTATTTTGACCGACGGTTATATAGTAATTACTCATGCAGCTACCCGCTAATTTTTTCATCACCACTCATGGATAAGTTGTTCCTAAATAAATATATCAATTTTGCTTCAATTTCTCTATTTCTGTTTCATCCAATTTATGTTATGAAAAGATGTAATTTTTTTAATATGTAATTATTTACTTTTACTGTACAAGGAGTTACCGTGCTTATCACGGGTTATCAGACTGTATTGCTTTAGTAAGAGAATAATAATTGAAACCAAAGTAAAATATTCGGAGACCACGGCATTGACGACTGTAATATCAGCGCACTGTTTCTTCTGTATCTTCCCTTCTCTTTCTTCCTACTTCCTATGTGAGAGCGAGAGAGAGAGAGAGATTTCTACTTTATTTTTCAGGAAGTTGCAACTTGATATACCGAAGCGAGGACAGAAAGAGAGATGGGAAATTTCTGGATACCGCAATTTGACTCGTCCAGCAGTAGCAGTTCCTGCTCGACCAGACCATCAAGCCCAGGTAATGAAAAAAAGGGAAGAAGAAGGAACAAAAAAATCAGATTTTTTGATAAACCCAGATGAGCTTTTCTTCCTCTTCCTCTAAAACTCTAGTTAGTTTTTCATATGGATTGTTTTCTTGCCTTTTCAGTTCCTAGTTTGAGTAATTCAAGATATCTATTGTACTCTCTCTCTCTCTCTCTCTCTCTCTCTCTCTCTCTCTCTCTCTCCTGGTTATGGGAAGAATTCATCTTTTTTTTCTGTCTCTTCTTCTGGGTCCTTCTATCTTCGTGGTATAGAAGCAAAACCTGACATGAGTTGCTTTCTCAAAATCCCTTTCTCCTTTTGCGTACATGTGATTTCTTTCAAATACAATATTTTCTCTGTAACTCTGTTTTTTCATGTGCTGCTCTGTTTTCTGCTCTCATTTTGATTCACGGACCTCTCACATGGGTTCTCTTCAAATCCTCTGTTCAGGGAATGCACAGAACGCGAGCAATGAAGGGACGCATTCGGGAACTAGGAGTGCGTTTTTGAGCCGTTTGGATGAGGTTTTCCCAAACGGAAGAGGATCCCCTGTTTCGTCCAAACAGGGGATCCCTGTTTGGAAGAATCAGGGCCTTCACGCGCGGGGGCAGATGGGCCCTCCCTCTCCCTTTCCTCTTCCTCCGCCCCCCTTCCGCCCCCGCTCGTGGATACCCCTGGTTCTTCCGAACAGGGGATCCTTCCAAACGGGCAGATCCTTTCCACTCCCAACTCAAGGATTTTCACTTTTGCAGATTTGAAGGCGGCGACCGGGAATTTCCGGCCTGATACGGTTATTGGGAAAGGACGTTTTGGAACGGTTTTCAAGGGTTGGATTGATAATACGACATTTGCACCAACCGAGGCAGGAAGTGGGATGGCTATTGCTATTAAGAAACTGAATTCAGACGACTTCCACGGAAGGAAAGAGTGGCAGGTAATTTAGGGGTGCACAAAAAAATCATGATCTGTAAAATCAATCCGATTACAAGCTAAACGGATTGAATTTCTTATAATATGTTAGCAATGGATTGGTGATAGATTTCATCCTCAATCTGCGGATATAATCCGATTCGATCCGTTGATATTAAATATAAATAAAAAAATTAAGGGTCTAAATATAAAATAATTTTTTTTTAAGGGGCCCAATATAAAATCTTTCACAGCATGTTTGATATATTTCTTTTAACATTAGATTGAACGAATTGAAACGCCATGGATCGGATCGGATCAATTGACGGATTATAAATCCATCAATTCTTAGATAACGAATTGGTGACGGATTTGGCTCAATCCACACTAATTTGATCCGTGTACACCCCTAGCAGGTATTTTCCAATCAATCCAATATTCGTTTGGCTAAGTTTGAGGGAAAAAGGAAAAAAAAACAAAAAACAAAAACAAAAAAACAAAGATATATGTTGTATAGGGCTAGAGGTGAAAAATGGGTCAGGCCCTGGACCATGCCTATCCATCGGCCGTGTTGTCTAGGCAAGCCCGGTATGATGCGACCCAAAAGATGGGCCGTGCTAGTGCTAGACCAAGGAGCCTAGGCTATAGCACGGCACGGCCCAAGTTCTTAGCCGTGCCGAGCGAGGTGCCTGTACCGATGCACAACATGGCATGCATGGCCCATATATATAAAAAGTTTGAATTTTTTATTTAAATAAGATATTTAATTAAAAATAATGAAAATTTTATTATTCATTTGTAAATTAGGATAAATGTTTGTGCATTTATTTTAATAGTTTCAACTTTATTTCAATTTAAGAACTCAAAGTCCATAATGTCTTTTCCAATTTCTATAAAAAGAATTTAATTAGAAGAGCCATGTGGGCCGGCCCGTGGGTGGCACGGCACGGCCCAATTTTCACCTCAATATAGGGCCCATTTGGTTTCTTGCAATTAAAATTCCTAGGAATTTTAAGAAATATATTCTTAAAAGTGGTTAAAATTGAAGAAATAAAGTTGAAATCTCATTAATGGCCATAAAATTATATCCCTTTTTATGGAAAATGAAGGAAAGAGATTACTCACCCGTCACCTTAGGATATTAAATTGTCTCATTTCCTACTATACTTTATATTCTTCACCCCTCACCTCTTTACTAATCGTTTGTTTTCTATTTTTTTGTCGGTAACCCATTTTGTAATGAATTCCTAGGGATTCATATCATGCCAACAAATTATCCTTTACTGAAATTTCTGATTTTATTTCCAGAAATAAAACTATGATGTAAGATGTCTCCCATAGTTACTATTATGATCGTTTCTCGAAAAAACACACATTTCTTTCTCTCATTTTGTTCATGCTTCTGCATAAATACATGTTATTTTATTTATTTTTGTAATTTCACGATTTTAATTCGGCTGGTGTGTGCTTTTATTTTACTTGTCCATGTTCCTTTTTGCAGTCAGAGGTGAACAACTTGGGGAGCCTTTCTCATCCAAACATTGTGAGACTCTTGGGACACTGTGAGGAAGACAAAGAACTAGTACTTGTATACGAATTCATGCCAAGAGGGAGTCTTCTTGGGAGTCTGGCAAACCGCCTTTCCGGAGGTAAGCAGCAAACAATATTAATATTGTAATTGTAATTAACTGTAGTTGGTTGGATCAAGAAAATCCTGTTTCAATTGGTGAAAACTTATCCCAATGTAAGTTTTATCATTCAATAGGAAATTAGAGAGTCGCTCTTGTCTTAATGGTTTAAACTAGCCCAATAATCTGTGCTCCACACGGTATCTCCATGCACTGCAAAATAAATAATCACATATTAAAAAAAAATTTATCCCTTTCTATAAGACAAGTTAGATAAAATAAAAAATAGAGAAATTGGAGCAAAAATGGTATAGTTACATATGAACAACTAAAACACGAGTAGTTTGATGGAAAAATGAGTGGATAATTACATGAGTAGTTATATAACTGTGGTTCACAATGATAACCGACGGTCCAAATTGAAGCCAAAACCTACTAGCTTAATATATAATAATTGGAAACACCTCAAGAGCATTGCATGTGGCTGTGTTGTGTGCCCCAACTCCTATATGTGTTTTTGTCATGTTTGAGAGAAACACTTGAATTTCTAACAGCTGTCACAATAATGTTATCATTTTCATAATCGTTATTATACTTCCTCATCAGATTACGGGTTACAAAGTTATAAACCCTACCACATAGATTCACATACATATGTTTTGAAAAATTATGGCTATAACCGACTTATGCATCTCCATGCAAACACCCATGCCATTGGAACAGTCAATTTTCTTATCATAGTGAACTACTCAACTTTTATTTTGGAGCAAAGCAAGCGGCCTCAATTCTCAAATCTTGTTGATAGTTCTGATCCAACAATGTATCTATACAATGCATATTTTACTTTCTTGCATTTGGAAGTTACAGTTATGTTACCTGCATATGATCTATTTATCATTGTGGAACACTATAAAATGTTGTGTCAACCTTGCACAGGTACATTCCAGACAAGTCTGAGCTGCATCTTTTCTTTTCTTTTTTAATTATATATATATATATATATATATATATATATTTATAGAATCGCCTCCATTATTCATGTTTCTAAAATGATGCTCTGTATGTAGGATGTTCAACCTTTGAATCATTTTCATGGAGCATACGGCTCAAGATAGCAATAGGTGCAGCTCGGGGCCTTGCATTCTTACAGTGTTCAAAAAGGAAATTCATATATCGTAGTCTTAAACCATTTGATATATTGCTTGATTCGGTAAACTCTTCCATCCTGATTTCTTGGTATAGAGAAATGTGTTGTTTTTATTTTTATTTTATGTTTTGGGGGTGGGTGGGTGGGTTGTTTTATGGTTGATATCTTAGTTTGCTTTTTCCCCCTCTTTTTTAATCTTCTGCAGAACTATAATGCAAAAATTTCTGATTTTGGGTTAGTGAGGAATGGTCCTCCGCATGGTGAAAATTCACATGTCTCCACATGTGTCATGGGCGCCTATGGTTTTGCAGCTCCTGAATATGTGGTTAAAGGTAAGATCAGTTTTTGGTAGCAACCTTCATGGCTACAAGCTCTTGTGATTTTTGTGTTGATTTTTAAGTGTTCACGCTGTAGTGGACTGGTGACCGTCCTAAAATTGGGTTGTAAATATAAATTATTCTCCGCTACTATCTCTGCTTACAAAAAACAAAGATGTTAACCGAGTATCGTATCCACTGGGACAAAAAGGCTAAGTTGTATTGTTTCCTAAATTCCTAATATAATCCTAATAGAAAATAAAGTTCTGATTCTTAAACTAATCCTATTAGAAAACGAAGTATTGATTTGATTGGTTGTAATTCCTAAATTAACAAATTGAAAGACAAGGTTTTGATCTAATCAGAGAAAAGTCTTAGGGTATGAATCCACTATAGCCTCGTGCAATGGCAAATATAGATATAGGGTTTCACTATTAATGCTTTCAAGACCTGTTCGGGCTACAAACCTTCACAGAGTCAACAAATAAGGGGTGTGGGTTTAGATCTGGGTATAACCTATCTCTAAGGTATAGATTATTTTACCTTTAACTCCACACACATTCAAGCACCATATTATATGACTCGGTATTCCAAACTACAAGAATAAAATACCAAAAAGAGATCTTGCATTAATAGAATAATCCAACAATGGATAACATCAATGTCATATAATCAAAGCATTTAAGATAAAACCCTAGAACCTATACATCACCATAAACACAAAACTAGGGTTTCATCACAACCCTAAGATGAAGATTTGGTTACTCATGGAAGACGATTGGCGAAGAATCCCTGACGAAGTCCCCATTGATGCTCTTCCAAAGCTCCCAGAATAGCCTCTACAACTTCTTTCTAATGTCGATTGACTCTAAAACAAGATTAGGGCTTTTATTTATAGGTTTTGGGATGAAAACCTTGTAAAAACGCGGAGAGACGACCTCTTAAGACGGTTCGGGCGTCCGGACGCCAGGAAAATATTTCATCCTGTGCCTCTCTGTGACTGGGCGTCCGGACGCCCGGAGCCAGTAAGCTCCGTTTTTTTTGGATTTTCGCATTTTTCTCCAATTTTGTTTTGTTTTGCACAAATTTCTTCCCAATGCTCCTAAGAATTAACATGTAAATATAAAAATAACATAATTAGACTAATTAAACTCATCGGAATGTATATCAAAGTCTAAACTGAGGGGTCTAAATGGTACATTTTAGGCTCTCATCAACTGGCTTTATTTTAAACTAATCTTAATTTGCTTTCTAGTTTTATGCATGGGTGGATGTTGTTTGTGGTTTATCTTCATCCAAAATTATTCTGTATGCCTACTTCACTGGTGAGAAGCAATGTTTTTAATACCAACCAGCAGGTTTTGCTTTGTACATCAAACAACTGAATCAGCAGAACTGGGAATTTCTCAAAATTCTTGGCTGTGGCATTTGGTATTTTCGTTTGGTAATTAGGGCCGGTTTGGGTTGTTCACCAGTTCAGTTTTCTCTGAACTGTTCATTCATTATACGCTTGAGAATTTTTCATTCCCTGTATGAACTGTTGCACGTTCATATATTGCAGAAGTAGTGAAACATCATGATATTTCCTTGTCGAAGTCATCTTTGTATTTGAATTAGGTTTTGTAAGTGGTCTTTGTCTAGAAATATAGCTAGAAAGAGAAACTCACTTCAATCACAATGGATGGCCATAGAGCCTTGTGGAGGTATTTGTGAACAGGTTAGGTGAATTGGAAGGCCTTGCCGATATAGTTTCAGTCAACATTTGTTGACTATTTTTGGAGGACACATTGTTAAAACTCACTATTATAAACTCCTAATGGGGAAATTTTCACTTTCAGGACTTCAAAATATCAAGTCCCACAGGCCAGGCACGACCCAGCACAAAAGTCAACAGGATGTGGCTTGGCGTGGGCCATTGACAGTCAACATCTGAGCCATGGGACGGCAGAGCACGGCCCATAGTGTTGGTCCTATCGTGCCGGGTTAGGGCGCTTGGGCCGAAGCACGGCCCATTATTTATATAAAATAAATACTAATTTTTTATAAAAACGAAATTAAAACTTTAAATAATTAAAATTTTATTATTTATTTTTAAATTAGTATTAATGTTTGTGTATTTGTTTTAGTAATATCAACTATATTTCAAGGTTAAAAATCTTAAAAGTCTATAAAGTCTCTTTTAATTTATATAAAAGTATTATACAAAATAATATAAAAAAAAAATAGGAAGGGCACGTGGGCCGGACCGTTGGTGGCATGGCCCAACTCAGCACAGCACTACGCAAGTCACGCCTTGAGCCGTGATGGCTCGAACCCTTGTAGAGTTGGGCACGTCACGATTGGACCCATGAAGATTCACAAGCCAAGATGACTGAGCCGGCACAACCCATTTTAGACCCTTAGTCTCACCTTCTGATATCTCAAATTTCATTTCAATATGAGTTGATTTTAGTGCGAAACTAATCAACTATTGAGAATTTCTGAGTTGAAGGAGTGCAACCTAGAAAGCCGGCCCGCCTATTGAAAATCTAAGTTGCTCAAGGTGAACGGCCTTATGATCATGTAAGGGATGCTCGCAAATTTTACTCCAATAAGAGATTTCCCCACCATACGATTGGCCAAACGATGAATAATGCGATTTTATGCATGCATGATTAATCATATCTATTAATCACAATTAATTACATATGTTCAATCCGACGGTGGGACCAAATCCTATTGAAATAAAATTTATTTGTGGGTGAATACGTGGGGTTGATAGTGGGTTTTATGGTGACCTCCAAGGTCCGACCCTCCTTATCACTTGCTTTAACAGTTATTCAAATAAAAAGTTTAAAGAGCTAATAACGATCGTTACTTCATTCATTTTGGTCATAGAACAATATAATTTCTTTCTTTCTTGAAAAATATCTCAAATGGTTGAAATTTCTTTGATCTGAACAATGACAAGTGTGTCTCCATCAACATCAACCAGGCCATCTGTACGAGAAGAGCGACGTATATTCTTTTGGGGTTGTGTTGCTCGAGATGCTTTCATGCCAGCACTTTACCCCAATAACTGTCTAAGTGGGCAACAGAATTTGATAAATTGAGCACAACTACATCTATCTGATCGGACGAAGGTATCGCAGATGATGGACCGGCAGCTTGAAGGCCAGCACTCGTCCCAAGGTGCAGATCTGGCTGCTCAACTCATTTTCCAGTGTCTCGGCCCTTACCCAAGAATCCGTCCATCCATGACAGAAGTGGTAGGTATTGGAACGGATTCAGGCCTTTGGAAGGGAGGAATCATGCCATCAAGCATGATCCATAAGGGTCCGTTTGGTAACTCTACTAATTGAGTCAAGTTAAGTAAAGTTGATTTTGAAGAAAGAATAAAATATAAGTGGGTTATGATGGTATTTTGTTTTTAGTTGTTTGCTATGGAATCTTTTTTACTTTTCGTATGAAAGAGTTGAGTATTTTTGTATTTTAGTGGATAAAGGTAGTTGTTTTTTGACTTTTTGTATGAAAAAGATGGGAGGAATTTTGAATAAAGTGAATATGATGTGACATCTTGTTTGAAAAATGGAGACTTTACTTGACTTATATTGTATTAGTAAAGTGCTAAACGGGCTCTAAAGTATATGCCCCTGGAACTAAAGAGTGAGACTCTGCGTCCCGCCTACCACAATCACTCTGTTCCCCACTTCTTCCAAAGGCTGGTAATGTTGGAACTGGAAAAAATGGAAGGATGTCTCTGGTGAAAGCGATCTTCAAAATTGACCGAATCTATTCCAACATGAACAGTTCTGAAGTGATGACAGTGCTATATATGTGTATGTCCAACTGTTTGTTCTTATTGGACAACTTATGTAATATCATTGTTATTGTTATTTTTTTCTCGTTAATTATGAAATTGTGGATCTGGGGATTTGTATTAATGAACAATTTTACCATGTAGTAAAATAAGCTCACATTTCCTTCAGAGCTAGTGTGTTTCATATAATTGAATATCTAGGATTGTTTATTTATAAGTGGCTAAAAATGAAGAAACAAATGCGAATATCCAGAAATATGCGTAAATATATAGCTTCCTCTCTATTGAAATTGGAGGGAAGATAAGAAATAGATACCTAGCCATTATGTTGGAAAGTCAAGGCCCATTTGTATTTCCACCTCATAACTTTCTCCTCTCACCTCCTTTGTAATCCTAGATGGAGTTCATTTCGCCGTGAATTAATTTCTATGTATTTTTCATCTTCCTTTTGTTGCGAGCTTTGAGTTCTTAATTAATAAAATTAATAGCAAGATAAGTTTGTGGAAGGTAGGAGCATCCTTGTTATATTAGTGTCTTCAGCAATCCCCATCTATAACATGGCACTCCTTAAACTTTCAAAAGAAACTATTAGTCAAATTGACAATTAATGAGGAGATTCTTGTGGGGGTGATTAGAACCAATATATATACACCCTTAAAACCCCCCATTTATGGAAGCATCCCTCACCCTATGGTGAGGGATGGATGCATATGAACATTTCCTATATATATATATATATATATATATATATATATATATATATATATATATCAAGGATCCATGACTTGACAAATCGAGTTAGGTATGCCCCGTATGACTTGACAAATCGAGTTAGGTATGCCCCGTACCCTACCCTCAAGGAATCAGTGGACCCCGAGCTTGCACTCACTGAGGACTGGACCATCAGGTTCATAGGCTATGAATCAAGGGTTAAAGGCATCAGAATAACTTTGAATTTAATATTTGGGCCCTATTCATTAGGATCTTTCAATCTCCTTGGTCCCATCATCATCAGTGGCACCTGGGTGGGCCTTATCCAGCTTGGTAAGGTTGGAACCACCATGATCTTTCAAATTTTACACCAATCTAAATAAAATTGGCCACCGGATTAAATTGAGAAAAAATGGATTTTAAAACTGTTAAAATTCAGAGGCATGGAGCAATTAGTTAGGATAAATTTGATTATCCAAATATTTTATAGGTAGGTAGAATCCATCGAGAATGTCCAATCCCCTAGCTTCCCTTTATTGGTGGGGCTCTTAGGTGGGCCCCAACACTTGATATGTACATACTCATTCACCAAAATACCCCACTTTATAATCGCCCATTTTCCATCCTTTTTTTGTTGCCATTGGTTCTACCTTGAATCAATCAAGTCTTTTCACATACAATACCCCCATGAATAGTCATAAGTCCAAATTTGACGCTCATCTAAATTTTCCTTACCATTGGATTGAAATAGTAATAAATTACTGCCTCTAAAGTCTAAACCATTAAATTGTAGGGCTACGATCCATGACCTTATAGAGTCAAAATTCTACATATAGATAGGTTTGATATAAATCTTTCCATCTAATAGACATCCATAATCAAAGAAATTATGCCCTTGTAGTCTTTGATCGAGGATATTAAGTTGAGTCGTTCCTCAAAAAAAATGGCGGGAGGACCCTTACCTAGTAGTTATAATGGCTTTCTTGGTGTAAGAGGTGAATTTTCCCCGTAATTTGCACTATTTTAATCATTTATATGAGAGTGGCTATCTACACTGCAAAAATTCCTCCACTCATTGCAATTTCTTTAAAAAAATTAAAAATAAAAAGATTCCTAAACTGCCCCTCTCCCTCTCCCTCTCCCTCTCTCCATTTTTATTGAATATAATAATCGATTCACAAACTAAAGTCTTCGGAGTCTACGCGCATTGACGACTGCAATCTCAGCTGACTGTTTCTTCTGCATCTTCCCACCTCTTTCTTCCTATTCCCTATGTGAGTGAGAAAGATTGCTATTTTCAAGAAAGTGGTCTGTATCAACCTCTGCAACTTGATAGTAGACGGAAGGAAGGAGAGAAAGAGAGATGGGGAATGACTGGACACCGCGATTTGACTCGTCTAGCAGCAGTCCGAGCTCGACCAGACCTTCCAGCCCAGGTAAAGATAAAAAAAAGGAAGAAGAATGAACAGAAAAAATCCTCTTCTTCTAAAATTACAGTTAGTTTTTCATATGGGTTGCTTTCTAGCCTTTTCAGTTCCTAGTTTGAGTAATTCAAGGTAGCTCTTTCTGTTTGTTCCGGAAAGAATTCATCTTTTTTGTGTTTATTCTTCTGGGTCCTTCTGTTTCCGTGATATAGAAACAGAACCTGACATGGGTTGCTTTCTCAAAATCCCTTTCTCCTTTTGCTTACATGTGATTGCTTTCAAATACAATCTTTTCTCTGTGACTCTGTTTTTTCATGTGCTGCTTTCTCTGTTTTCTTCTTCCATTTTGATTCACAGACCTCTCCATGTTTGCATAATCTGACATGGGCTTCCTTCAAATCCTCTGTTCCTCTTCTCTTCTCTTAAATTTGCAGGGATTACAAAGAGCACCAGCAATGAAGGGATGCATTCGGGAACTGGGAGTGCATTTTCGAGCCGTTTGGATGAGGTTTCCCCAAACGGACAGATCCTTCCCATTACTCCCACTTTAAAGATTTTCAGTTTTGCAGAGTTGAAGAAGGCGACCAGGAAGTTCAGTCCCGATACAGTTCTTGGCGAGGGAGGTTTTGGGAGGGTTTTCAAGGGTTGGATTGATGAGAAGACATCTGCACCAACCAAGGCCGGACGTGGGATGGCTATTGCTGTCAAGAAATGGAATTCAAAAGGCTTCCAGGGAAGGGAAGAGTGGCAGGTATTTTCCATTCAATCCAATATTTGAGGGAGAAGAAAAAATGACTATGTTCCTTTTTGCAGTCAGAGGTGAATATCTTGGGGAGCCTTTCTCATCCAAACATTGTGAGACTTTTGGGACACTGTGAGGAAGACAAAGAACTACTACTTGTATACGAATTCATGCCAAGAGGGAGTTTGGAAAACCACCTTTTCAGAAGTAAGCAGTAAACGATATTAATATTGTAATTGTAATCTACTGTAGTTGGTTGGATGAGCTGTGATGCTGGTGATGGTGAAAAATTGGCACCGTAGTTATTGTCAAAAGAAATTATGATTCAAGATTAAGATAACTAATACATTTAGTGATCATCATAAGTTGCAGAAATTGATATTGTGCCTAAACACCATGATAATAACAAGAAAAATAAATCATCTACCTGATGCCACAGTGCTAAAGCCAGTGGACAGCTGTGAACTTGGTTGAGTGACCGGATGGACTTAGATCTCAACTTTCTTGATTTTGTATCCATCAAGAAAATCCTGTTTCAATTGGTGAAAACTTATCCCAATGTAAGTTTTATCATTCAATAGGAAATTAGAGAGTAGCTCTTGTCTTAATGGTTTAAATTGTTGGAAACTCCTATATGTGTTTTTCTCATGTATGAGAGGAACACTTTAATTTCTAACAGCTGTCACATTAATGTTATCATTTTCATATTCGTTATTTTACTTCGTCATCAGATTACGTTTTAAAAAGTCTTAAACCCTACCATATAGATTCACATTCATGTTCTGAAAAATTATGGCTCTAACCTACTCATGCATGTCAATGCAAATAGTAGCCATGCCATTGGAAAAGTCAATTTTCTTATCATAGTGAGAACTTCTATTTTCGAGCGAAGAAAGCGGCCTCAATTCTCCAATCTTGTTGATAGTTCTGATCCAACAATGTATCTATTCAATGCATATTTTATGTCACACCCCATCCCGAGTTAATCAAGATTGACTCTAGTTAATCAAGATTAATGCATATTAAGTATGATTAATCAAATTAGATGTGATTAGTGATTAAAATGGGTCAAATTAGTTTTATTTGAATGAATTGAACTTAGTGAAATGAAATTAGAAGTAATTGATTTGATTGAGTTGGTTGTAGACTCATTTTAATGGAATTAAGGATTTTTCCGTAAATACGGATTTATGCGTATTTCGTCGGATACGGTGAAACTCATTGTCAACATGTGTATCTCAACGAGTACAAAAAATTTCATAATATACCCATGTTCATTTGATTTGAAATGAGTCAAATGAGCTTTGATTTGACTTAAACTGAAATTAAGTATTATGAGTGGGGTTAAAGTGCAAAATTCAGTTTATAAGGTTTCAATTGAAACCCAAACTCAGTCATTCGGTGGTTTTCATTCCAGCAAGAGTGAAAGAGAGAACCCTAGGTTCAGTTCATCTTCTTTCTGCGTTTCTTCTCTATCAATTGCTTGGAGAAAGGATTTTGCAAGTGATTTTGGAACAGAATTTGTGAATTTCATCTTCTCCATCATCTTCTTCAAGTTTCTTTGGAGATTAAGTTAAGGGAAAAGCTGTGATTCTTCTTTGTTAAGTTACAAGTAAGTACTTGTAGTGATTTCAGGTTTCATAAGGTTGTTTAGATCCTTTCCATCATGTATAGCATATAAGGATTCGTTTTGGAATTGTTTATGTGTTAGGGTTTGAATTTGAAGAGTTTTCTTCTCTAATTAAGCCTTAAGAAAGGGGTTTTTGGTGTTAAACTCAAATTAAAGGAAGTATAAACAGTGGTTTTTGTTTATATGCTAATAAGCATGGTGTTTCTTGAGTTTTGTTGTAAGTTTGGTTTCAGCCCTATTCTTGGAATCTGATTTGATTTATGGATTGATTAAATGGTATTAGAATGGATTATATGATGAAATAGAAGTGTTGTTTGTCATGTGAAATGGAATTTGAGTAGGGAACAGGAGGTTCCAATGTTTATTTGCAGGTTATGAATTGTTTTGGATGAAAGGAGAAAGCTATTCGCTTGAGTGAACCACATTTTGTATAGCATCCGCTCGAGCGAATGAATATCTGCTCGAGCGAACTTGCCTGTGTTTGTCAACGCTTGAGAGAGCAATATTGGTCGCTCGAGCGACCAAAGGCATCCGCTCGAGCGAACCTGAAGCTGATGCTTAATGTATTTTCAACCCAATTAAAGGGTGATTTAGTCTAAGATATTCCGAGATTTGTGGCATATAATTGAACTTATGTTCAATTAGCTAAGTGATGAGGTTCGGTTGACCAAATGGTCAATTGAATATATCTTTAGTATGAACCAAGATTTTTAGGAAATAATATTCCTAAATTTGAAATTAAGATGGATCAAGTGTTAACCGAAGGTTGACCTAATTTGAATAATGAGGTTTTCAATAAAGTATTAGCTTCTAAAGCTAACCGATAAGTCATTGAATATTTAGCCGAAACTAATAAAGTTACAGGATTAATTTCTAAGTTTTAGGGAAAAGAGCCTATTGATTATATCAAGCCTATTAATATTGCTTTACCTTCATGGGTGTTAATTAAGGGGACTTTAATGTACAAAAATTCACATAAATTGTGATGTCCATTGAAAATAACACGTACATTAATCAACTGAGGATTACACCTAAATGATTGGTATTACTTGATTGAATTTGTACATTGGATTGTATCCGAAAAGGATCATAACTTGAATTGAGTCTATTAATTGTAATTGAACAGAATTAAATGTTGAACTATATTGTTTCTTGAGTCTGGCACTACATAGTGATTTTTTTAAGCTCATTAAAGTTGTTTCTGCTGCAGCAGATGATTTTGGAGTGTTCCAGAGCTCCATGGTGATGTCAGTAGTCCCTGGCCCGGGCATTGATAAATCCCACAATATATGATTCATTCCGTATAGAAGATATGATTCCTTCCTTTTTAGGAAGATGCGATTTGAAATGAAATGCTATTGTGGTTTGCCAAATTTAAATAAAGATTCTTATTGATTTTAAATTGTAATTGTATTGGTCTAACATTGGATTAGACAGATTAAATGTGTGATTAGCATGTTTAATTATGTATCTGTTTACACATTGATGAACTATCAAGTTCATAGTGTTATTGATGGCATTATAGGCACAGCTGCTCTATGCCGGTCCTTTAGAGACTATAGCACCAGTGGAGACGACCGATCCGGTTCCTCCAAGAGGATTATTGAGTGGAAATGAAGCAATATCATATGATTATGATATTAAAATGAGAATGAACAAGAAAACTTTGAAAATGGAATTTTTTTTCGAAACATTTCACACATTTCATTCCTTGCATTGTTATTTAAATGTGCAAGTGAATGTTGTTCATTTTGTAAATGAATTTTTATTTTATATATGAGCAATGTATATTTGTTTATATTCAGCATAATGTATTATTGATATCCGTTGTTAATTTTATGTGATTGAAGTTCACAGGAGTAAGTATGCGACGCGACTCAGGGTTAACTCAAATTAATCATAATCTCGCGCTCGGGTCCTGTCATTTTACTTTCTTGCTTTTGGAGTTACAGTTATGTTACCTGCATATATGATCTATTTATCATTGTGAAACACTATAAAAATGCTGTGTCAACCTTGCATGGGTTCATTCCAGACAAGTCTGAGCTGCATATTTTTTTAATGCTTTCTTTCTGTTTATATATATATATATATATATATATATATATTTTATAGAATCGCCTCCATTATTCATGTTTCTAAAATGATGCACTTTATGTAGGAGATTCAGCCTTTCAATCACTTTCATGGAGCATACGGCTCAAGATAGCAATAGGTGCAGCTCGGGGCCTTGCATTCTTACACTGTTCAGAAAGGAAAATCATATATCGTGATGTTAAAGCATCTGATATCTTGCTTGATTTGGTAAACTCTTCCATCCTGATTTCTTGGTATAGAGAAATTTTTTTTTTTTTTTTTTTTTTTAAATTTGGGGTGGGGGGAGGGGTGGTTTGTTGTATGGTTGATATCTTAGTTTGCTTTTTCCCCCCTCTTTTCTAATCTCTGCAGAACTATAATGCAAAAATTTCTGATTTTGGGTTAGCGAGGAATGGTCCGGAGGGTGAAGATTCACATGTGGAGACACGTGTCATGGGCACCTCTGGTTATGGAGCTCCTGAATATGTGGCTACAGGTAAGATCAGTTCTTTGGTAGCAACCTTCATGGCTACAAGTTCTTGTGATTTCTGTTTTCACTTTTAATTTTTCACTCCATAGTGGACTTTCTTTATTTTAATCTAATCTTAAATTGCTCTCTAGTTTTATGCATGGGTGGATGGTTTTGGTAGTTTATCTTTATCTAAAATAATTATGTATGCGCAATTCACTGGCGAGAAGCAGTGTTTTCAGCACCGACCAGACCAGCAGGTTTTGCTCGGTACATCAAGCAATTGAACCGGCAGATCTGAGAATTTGGTCTCTCAAAATGAAATTTCGATCATGGTACTTAGAGTTGTGTGTCGTTTGATATTTTCATTTGGTAAATGGGCCTGTTTGGCATGTTCACCAGTTTTCACTTTTCAGTTGCAAGTGAGCCCGTGGTTCATCACATCACCTTCCCTTGAAAAAATTTTCCTTGTATGAACTGTTTGGATGCTCATGCCCCTGGTCCCATCCCCGGGCCCCACAATTGGGTCCTACAAAAATGTTCTCATGTAATTAATATGTGAGAACTAATATATTTCTTGATTGAAAAATATCTCAAATGGTTAAAATTTCCTTGATCTCTAAGATGACAATTGTGCCTCTATCAACATAAACCAGGACATCTGTATGTGAAGAGTGACGTATACGGTTTTGGAGTTGTGTTGCTCGAGATGCTTTCAGGCATGCGGGCACTTGACGCCAACCGTTCAAGTGGGCAACACAATTTGGTGGAGTGGGCAAAACCATATCTATCTGATCCAAGGAAGGTATTATCACGTGTAATGGACCAGCGGCTTGAAGGCCGGTATCCGTCCGAAGGTGCAGTCCAGGCTGCAGTCCAGGCTGCTCAGCTCATCCTCAAGTGTCTCGGGTCTGACCCAAGAGGGCGACCATCCATGTCAGAAGTGGTGGGAACATTGGAGCAGATTCAGGCCATACAGCATAAGCCCCAAGAACCAAAGAACAATCCTCGGCGACCCACTGACCACAATCATGCACACAATCGCTCCCCGCTTCATCCACAAGCTGGTAATGTTGGAAATGGAAAAAATGCCCTTCAGTGATCTCCAAAATCAAGGTGACCAACAAGGCAACAAGGATGTATCTGGTGAAAGCAATCTTCAAAATCGAGGTAATTTACTCCATAATGAAAGGGTCCTAATGACAAGAGTGCTATGTGCATGTCCAATTGTTTGCCCTTATTGGGCAATCTTCATTTTTTGTTGTGCAATATCATTGTTACTGTTTTTTTTTTTTTTAGTTAATTATGAAATTTGGGTACCGTGATGATTTGTATCTAGGAATAATTGGATCATGGAGTAAAACGATTGTTTTCAATGCCTGATGGATGCTTGGTTGTTTTCCACCTCAAATTGAGTTTAAATTGTACTTGCATTTGTATTTTGTTTTAAATTCCAAACAGCTACCACAACCATCTTTAGAGCTTTCTCTCTATACGATCCTTGAATAGCATGAACTATTTTATCATTGGTCACCATTATTCTGAGCTTTGGTCGCCATCGCTTTCTCTGCCGCTATCCTAATGGGTTCTGGCAAGAGCTTCAGGTTTCTTTTGAAATCAACCTTTGCCCCCATACTGTTTTGACTATGTTCGCATACAAAAAGGACTCATTTGTGAGCACATGAGAATCTACTATCAGTTCCATTGAAAAAGTGAATAAAAAAATAGTAAGAATGGCAAGTTCCCAATTAAGAAAAGCGTCTTCATAAGGGCTGTTATCCGTGGAAGTTTCAACACCTTTTCTACTTGGAAAATGCATGATTATTTCTAGGAATCAAGATCCAATTATTCGATTTCGTACTTTTGAAAAATTTCCATCCGGGCAATGGTTGGTTTTGGGTCTAGGATCCTTCTATTGGGTCTCTTGAGCCCGTCCTTATGTGAAGGCTCATGTTGGGTTTTAAATAAGCTCATATTTCCTTCGGAGCTCATATTTCCTTCGGAGCCTTTGTATTTCATGTAATTGAATATTTAGGATTGTATATTTATAAGCGGCTATAAATGAAGAACCAAAAGTGAATTTTTGAAAATACTGGCAAATAGCCTCCTCCTCTCCATGGAAATTGAATGGAAAATGATAAATGAATACCCAGCCATCACCGTAGTAATTTAATATATTAGAAAGTCGAAGTCTATTTATATCTCCACCTCATATCCTTCTCCTCTTACCTCTTTAGTAATCCTTGATGGAGCTCATTTCATCATGAATTAATTTCAATGTATTTTCATTTATTTTTTGTTGTGAGCTTTGAGATCTTAATTAATAAAATTAAGAGCAAGATAAATTTGTGGCAGGCAGGAGCACCCTTGTTAAATTGGTGGCTTCAGTGATCCCCGTCTATAACACGGTACTCCTTGAACTTTCAAAAGAAACTAGTCAAATTGACAATTATTGTGGAGATTCTTGTGGGTGGTGATTGGAAAGAAAATTCATGGATCCATAACTGGACAAATTGAGTTATGTAGACCCATGGCTTGTGAAAGGCTTGGGAATAGGGCTGGCCCGGCCCGACCTCGGAGTTGGCCTTACCCTACCCTCAAGGAACCGGCAAACCCTAGGTTTGCACTCACGAAAACGACCAGACCATTGGACTCATGGGCCATGAATCCAACGATTAGAGGCATAAGATTAACTTGGAATTTAATATATGGGCCCTACTCATTAGGATCTTTCCATCATCAGTGGGACCCTGAGTGGACCTCATCCAGCTTGACAAGATTGGAACCACCTTGATCTTTCAAATTTTATACCAATCTAAACAAAATTGACCTTGAACTTGTGGGGTTTCGGGTGAGCATGGAGACGCGGGAGCCGTCCGAGGCGGGTCGGGTGAGAGTGATGTTGATAATTGATGGCGTGGGAGCCACTGGTGATGAACATGTGGCTGCCCAGCTTAGAACATTGGGCAGCAAGTAAGAAGAGACTACTAATATTGAATAGTAATCGAATCACAATGGGACAATTATCATACGGAAAGTTTTAAAGCTGACAATATTCCCAGAACAATCGGAAAGTGTATATTTATCGTAGAGCTGTTTGATCTGTAGGATATCGCAATCAGAAGAGGGAAGACTCAGACAATCTGTTTTTTATTTTTTACTGTAGGACTATCAAACCACTATCCAAACCGTTAGGTAGCTGTATAAGTGTAAGAACTAACATCCCACCAAATTTGAACCGTTTATGAACGGTGATAATGGTCCGAGATGGCCCGAGATAATGGTGAAAAAAACCCGAGACCGATATCTCAGTGAGATATCGGCCCGGTCTCGGCCGGTTTTTAAAACCATGCCTAGGAGCTGCAACCACTTCATCTTCTTCTTCCTTATTGCATTGGATAGGATTTCCTCTACTTCTCTCTTTCTACAACCTTCTAATCCAAGCAAGGCAAGTGCATTATACTCTTAACTTAGGTTGTATGTTCTGTACATTTGATTCATTTAATTTCAGTTCAGTTATTTCCATCATGTTAGAACTACCATGGAGCTTAGTTATGTTAGATGTATGGTTGGACATTGATGGATGGGGTTTCACCCCCCATTTAGAAGATCAATGGGCCAAAATGGGTTGATTTGTGATGCATTGTAGTGGTTTTGTGTTTTTTAATGATTTGGTGAAGTTTGGGAGTGATTGGAGGTGTTTTGGTGGAAAATCGAGTTGAAAATGGAAAAATCCCGAAAACTGGGTTCTGCAGGATTTTTGCAGTGTACCAGGTCGACCTGGCAAACTAAAAATACTGTAGAAACAAGTCTCAATTAAGAAACCCTGCAGGAATGATTTTTAGTGTACCAAGTTGACCTGGCCATGCCCAAGTCGACCGGGAACACTAAAAATATGGGAAAAACAGCTCCCAGTTAATTTTTCTGCAGGTTTGAGTTTTTCAGTGTATCAGGTCGACCTAGCCCTGCCCAGGTTGACCGGCCACACTGCATTTTGGGAAAAATGGCTCTCAGTTAATTTTTCTTGCAAAGATCCATTTCAGTTAGCCAGGTTGACCTGACCCTGCCCAGGTCGACCCGGTACACATTGTTTTTGCAGGAGATGACTGAAAGTTGGTTTTTCACCTGAAACTCAGACACTCTATGTTCAGGTCGACCTAGTACTTAGGATATGCAGTAGAAAATGTCTGAAAGCTGGGATATCACTCTTTCTAGGGTTTTTGGTGTATGCGGTCAATCACCAAGGCCAGGAGGTTGACCGGACACGCTGGGAACCATTAGAAATGAAATAAGTCTTCCAAGAGGCCTAACCTAGATTTTTCCAGTGCACTCGGTTGACCCACTCAGGCCAGGAGGTCAACCGAGCACACTACACATCAGGTCCACCTGGGGGTCAACCCCCAGTGTGCTAGGTTGACCCAGCCCGTGCCAGGTCGACCCAACACCTGATTTTCCAGTTTTCAACATTTAGGAGTTGTGATCAGTTGTGGGGCCCATTGACCATCCAAATGGACATTTATCAATGAACCAAGCCCGAGTCAACGGTGTGGCTCAACCTTGACTCGCGGGGACCACTGATTAGGGTTTTGGCTGTTAATCTAAGATGATTTGACCCCTAAGAGTTGTCAATGATGCCCGTAACCTCAGAAGAACCAAACACAGTATCATATGGCATCAGTGACTTCATTTAGAGATCAAATTACCGGAGATAGACCTGAACCTAAACGTGACCCATTACCTAGGATTGGACCTAGGGATGTCAATGGACCGAAGCGGGGGCGGGGGGCATGGTCTCCATCCCCGTACCCGCTTAAAAAATCTTCGTCCATCCCCGGTCCACCCCCGCTAACGGGTATAATTTTCATCCCCATCCCCGTCCGCGGGTAAATTTATAATCCCCGTCCCCGTCCCCGCTTCCCCCGTACCCGCCTAAGCCTAAGCCTTTTTTTTTCTAGCCTTCCCCCAGCTTCCTTGCAACAGGAGATTACACCTGAATCAAGGGTATGAGAAATATTATGACACTTTCAGTACACGAACATCAATAGAGAACTACTCCTAAAAAATCATATACATAACAGAGAAATCAAACCAATCACTGCTGCCACGAACACCTGATATATACATTCCTATGAAAAACAACAGCACCTAAATCACTAAATGTCATAACACCATAGGTACACTACATAAATTAATTTTGAAATAAACTCCCCAAAAAACCCATAATAGCAAAAGTGATGCAGCAAACCTTTCTTCTTTCATTACACAACAGCCCAGGTTAATTTGCAAAAGAGGTGGGCGGCTGAAGGAGCAAATAAATTAGGGCTAAAAGACTAAAAAGAGTATTTATATATATATATATATATTTATTTATTTAGCGGGTAACGGGGACGGGGCGGGGCAGGGCGGGTACGGGGCGGGGGTAAGGGTAAGTCCATCCCCGCACGGGTTTATACGGGTATCCCCGTATACGTCCACCGTCCAATACGTATAGTCCATCCCCGGTCCAAACGGGGCGGGTTTGGACGAATACTCGTTTTTCCCCGGTCCACTGCCATCCCTAATTGGACCGTTGTATTTCCCTATTGATTCTCATGTTGAAGTTCACACTTTACCTTGTTTATTGCTGTCATTCTTAGATTTTTAGTGTAGCTGTTAACTGTTAATTAATGGAAAATGGAGGACCTGTACCTAGGATATCTTAGAGGTGACCCGTTAGTATGATTTGGAGATCACTGACCCGTGTCTGTGGCTAGGCGGGCCCTTATTGGGCCTAAGTGTGGAGATGTGTACCTTTAGTTGGAATAAGTAGTTTATATTGGGCTTTTAAGTCATGATGGATTAGGAGGAACTGTTTATCAGTATAAATGGATATGTTGCCTCGTTTGGACTGTTTTAGACCAGGCCATGTGCTGATGGGCCTTGGTATGGATCCAACGAGTGGGCTTGGGCTTGGATTATAATCCATAGACTGATTTGATGTATAAACCTCTTAGAGACTTGGTTAGGACCTTGTTCACGCAAGACAAAGCCTAGACAGACACAGACTCTTAGAGTATTCTTGAGTCGGCATAGACATTCACTCGGTTGATTTAAGCTCAGCCTGTGGACTGATCATCCCTGGTAGGAGCTATTATGAGTGTTGATGAGCTATCATGATGAGCTGTGTGGTTAAGACGGGCGGTGCGATACCGTATCCGGTCTTCGAGTGATGAGTGTGATGAGATGATGAGTGATTTGCGGGATTAGTAATTCCCAGCACAGGTGAGATTCCCCGCCGCAACTGTGTTCAATATGGGAGGGCCGCGGCATAATATCCCGCGGTATTCCAGCTCGTGTGAATGTGTCATTTTGTAGTAGATTAGATGTTGTACATTTATCTTGATTCTTTATGCTTATCTTGTTCAACTGCCTAGTTTGCTTACCTTGTTATTCTTTAATTTATTTACCTGTCTCTATTCATTTGATATATATGTCCTATGTTATTAGTATACTGTGACTTGCCAGATCTTTTAGATCTGACCCATCTTTGGTGCTTAGGCCTTGACCCAGAGATCGCAGGGGATGCGCTTGCGCTAGTAGAGGCGCCGTTCATGGGAGAGTACGGATGGGGCCCGGCCGACCCGGATGACGAGCCGGAGGGCGGAGATGAGTTACCTGGGTTTTGAGCATTATTTTGTTTGGGCTTTTGAGCGAAGTTTTGTAGTGAGCCGGGTAGTTAACAAAGATGTATTAACTTTTGATATTAACAACTGAACCTTTTATACTAGACTGTAGTTCTGCTCACATTTAATATATATCGATACCAAATTGCTTCCGTTTTACTTAATGTGCTTCCGCAAATTTAATCATTGAGTTTATATTGGTCAAAAGTTTTAAATTGGACCTCACTGCGGGCCTACGATCTTGGAAGTTCTCGGATTTTCCGGGAAGTAGCCCGCCAACTTTGGGTATTCGAACGACTTTATCGGTATCCGGAATTGGGGCGTTACACGTCCCCCTCATCAAATCTCTGACAAAGCCACATCCAGTGGCTGCAGCTATATCAGGACAAGGCCCAAGAAAGGATCCGATGGGACCTTAGCCGCCAACATGTCAAGACGAGATCAGACCCTCATTTAATGCAATGTGGGCTATGATGGATCATCATTACTTACTCTATGGGCTAATGAGACCCTAGTAGTCAAATCACTAGGCCCACTAACAGGCATCTAAGATTTTTCTCTTATAAGAGGATATACCACACAAAAACCAGGTACGCAGACATGCATGCAATTTCCTAGTTATTACTCTGCCTCTCTCATTCTCGGACCTTAGTCCCTACAATAACTTAGCCATCGAAGAGTCTTGCGCTGCCCATAGTTAGGGTCCTTTGACTGCTCTTTCTTCCCTTTCAAGTCCCTGAAGCGGATAGCTCTCCAGTCACTTGAATAAGTCCTCTAAGGCTCCTCCTAATCTTGTGAGTTACATTTTCTGCACCTATAATGTTATTTCTTATACTCATACGATTATCATCTCAATTGTCCCAATCATAAACGAAAAGTCTTGGGAGACTAGCGCGTTGACGATTATCATCTCAATTCTGAACACCTTCCATACGCTAATTGTCCCAATCACAAACAAAAAGTCTTGGGAGACTAGGCGCATTGACGATTATCATCTCAATTCTCAACACAATGGTTTCTATATTTTCCCTTCTCTTTCTTCCTACTTCCTCTGTGTGTGAGTGAGAGCGAGAGATTTCTTCTTTATTTTCAAGAAAGTGCTCTGTATCAACCTCTGCAACTTGATAATAGACGGAAGGAAGGAAGGAGAGAAAGAGAGATGGGAAATTTTTGGATAGAGCACTTTGACTTGTCTAGCAGCAGTCCCTGTTCGACCAGACCTTCAAGCCTAGGTAATGAAAAGAAGGAACAAAAAAAAATCAAATATTTTGATGGACTGAGCTTTTCTTCCTCTTCTTCTAAAATTCCAATTAGTTTTTCATATGGGTTGTTTTATATGCCTTTTCAGTTCCTAGTTTGAGTAATTCAAGATAGCTCTTTCTGTGTGCTCCGGAAAGAATTCATCTTTTTTGTGTTTATTCTTCTGGGTCCTTGTATTTCCGTGATATAGAAACAGAACCTGACATGGGTTGTGTAAGGTCAGATTTTGATGACCTGGTCTTTACTTGGAAGAACTCTAAGATTCTCTCTTCTGCCCCCCGTCGAAGACTCTGATCACTGAGCCAGCACTGAACCTGGACCTGCTAGGAGAAAGAAACTCAGGGGGTGAAACCCGATCGGAAGAGTCCGACCAAAATCTCTTCGATGCTAAAGTCAGTAAACGGAATTGGTAGGTGATTCTACTTAGATCCCAGAGTTCTCCAATTTTCCTTTTTATACCTTTCCTTCCTCCGTTTTCTCCTCCACCTCCCCTGTTCCTCGCTCATCTCGTTCCAGGGGCGTACATGTCGGCAATCGTGCTTCTAGGTGCAGGGTGCTCCCCCCATCTCCCTCTACACGATTTCCTTCTCTTTCTCTAGTCTCTACTTGCCTCTCCATCCACGATCTTCCCCTGCTTTTGCTGGCTTCCACCTGTCTCTCCCTTACTGAAGTCTCAAACCAGCAAGACGCCACTATTCATCCAAAATCGATCCGACCTGGCTCAAGGTTCAAGGGCTGGATATGCCGGGCGGATCTAGCTCGTGGACCGTGGTGGCCCTTTCTTGGGCCGAATCCGGGCCCAGAGCCCTCACAATTGCCCCCCAAGCCTGCCCCTTTTTCTCACCGCTCCTCGAGGAAAAAGGGAGGCTTGAGACGTCCTTCAATCCACGTGGCGTTCCCCCAGTCGTCCTCCCGTCCATCAATCCGCCTGGTGCTTCTTCTCATTTTTATCCCCCCCATCCATTTCAGGATTTCAAACCCTTTCCGAGGTAGCGTGCCTTCCTGCTACCCTTCTTCTTCTTCCTCTTTAAGCCCCTTGCAGCGACTCTTCTCTCCATTCCTTTCCTTCCGTCCTCGCTCCCTTTACTGTAAGTCTTCTTTTCCTGCTACTTTAGTTTTTCTTTTCCTTTTCTTCGAATGGGGAATTTAAAAGGCCTCCTTAACAGTCCAGAGGGGATTGCTGAATTCCGAAAGACCTATAGTATCCCCTCGGACGTTCAGATCTGAGCGCCTCTCCCTGGGGAATCCCTTGACAGCGGTTCCCGAGAAGCCATGCCTTTTCCCACCATATCCATCGTGGAAGGGGGGGTGCGTTTTCCCCTAGACCCTCTCCTTGTCCAATTTTTTGTCCATTACATACCTTTTCCCCAACCAGTGTTCCCCAAACCTGTTTCATGTTGTGATGGGGGTGGCCGCGCTGAACAAACTGCTCGGTACCCATCTTGGGGTGTTTAACATCCTTTCTTGCTACTCCCTCATTCCCCTTAATAACCAGAAGTCCGTCTTCTATTTGAAGTCCCGAGATCAAAACAAGCTTCTTGTCCATTATCTCCCGGACTCGAACAAGCCGAGCAAGGGAGACCGTCTTTCCCAGTCTTGTTTGAGATTCTTGATGGAATGTCTTCAACTTCATTCGCTATAACGACAGTGAGTATAGTAAAAACAAAGGAAAATGTTTGGGTCATTCATCAGAGATTTTAGTAATTGAGATATTTATATTGTGAATAAAAAAATAGTGATTAATTAGTAAATACCTTTCTCTTTTGTAAGGATAGAAGTTGTGCATGTTGTCTTTCTATTTAGCACATTCAATAGTTTTCGCTTTCTGGATGCATGTCTTTCGTCTCTTTGCAGTGATTCTTTCGATTTGGATCTTACTCTCTCTATAAAAGCAACAACATTTATTATCAAAGAATATATTTGTAATAAAAAAATCTGGATAGAAAAGATTGAATTAGGAAAGGAGGAAAAACAAAAGTGTACAAAATACAAGTGGATGGGATAGGTGGAAGGAGTTGTTGACTGATGGATGAGTTTCAGGCTTGGAAACAAGTTTTAGTGTGTTGAGACTAAGATTGGGAGTGGGTTAGAAACAATTATGGATGTTGCATGGGAGGAAAAGGCTTCAATTTTCAATGAAATACAGCAAATGATATAAAAAAGGAACAACAGGGTATGACCTATGATGTACTGGAATGAGCTGAAAGGAAATGTTCCACCTCAAGCTGAAAGAAGGGAAAATTAAGTGGCACCAGAAAACAAGAATTATATAAATTGTTGAAGGACCTCCAATCTGTAGCTACTCTCTCAAAAACTTATATTGGCATGAGCCAAAAATGGGTAAAGGATTTGAAATTAAAATCAAACTTCTTCTGTGGCAACGGCATCTTTCTTCCACACACTAAGTATGAAGATAAAAAAGACTAAATCATGAAATTGATCATCAAATTAATTAGGAAAGAAAAACACTTTCCTAACAATATGAAAGCTCAGCTTTTCTCTGCTGAAGGCAAACTGGTATGAAGTTACGTCCAATAAATCAATCCAAATTTCTTTCTCATTCCATGTCTTATATAAAGAATTCTTAGTGTGGAATATTTATTTATTTATTTGGGGGAGGGGGGGCGGTGTTATTTGGGGGGAGGGGGGGCGCGGTGTTATTAGGAGTATAGGTGGGGAAGATGTATACAATTGCAAACATATATAAGAAGATAAATAAGTGTTCCATTTAAGACAGAACTCTCAACTCTCATCCAAATCATAATTCATAAACCCATCGCATGTCACGAAAAGAAGAAGATGAAGAAGAAGAAGCGAGAAGAAATCGAGAATCATAAAGTCTTGAGTTGATTCTCGGAAGGACTTTCAGAGATCCAATCAAGAGATTCATTCAAAACGTGGATGCATGGAACATGAAAAATGAAAAAAGTGAAATGTCAGAAGAATCAATCAATCAATTTTCACCTGACCTAACCTGAGAGCGAGATTGCAAATTTATTCTATAGTCCAGACCCATTTATTTATAATCTATCTACTGCCATTAGCACTGTTACCAATTTTAGCGTTAATAGTTTAAAGAAAATTATAACTCTAACAATTGGGTAGCGAAAAAGGAATCTAAGCTTTCATTCGAGATACTGTGGTTTTGGAATTTGTTGGAGAATAAAGTGGCTTTTAACTGTGCATTTGTCTATAGGTTGATTTACCTTTCCCTCTTTCGTCCCCTTTGCTAAGACCAAGAACCTTTTGTATGAGAGAAGAAATGATGTTGTGGTGATGTCCACTTGCTAGGGATAATGTAGTGAGAAGGATTTTACAGAATTTTTTTCCCAGAAATGTCTGATAAAGTAGATTGCAATTTGCCTTGATAAAAGTAGATTTAAAATTTAATTCCTTAGTTTTTTCCGCATTATATCCTTCACCAGTCACTTTTTAAGACATTCTTTGTTGGAGTGAACCCAATTTTTTATGAATTCTCATATATTCAATTCCATGTAAACAAACAAGCCCTGACAAGTTTTCAAAATGTAGAACTCATGCCTCTATTGAGACCAGCAAATCAGTGTGGGGCAGATTTTCGGCTCCATTATAACCAAGAGACGCTCAATAAACTCCGACAACATCCTTTAACCCCTCCCGGTTCAACATTAAGAAGAGTTTCTTAATGCAAGCTATAAAATATATTCAGTATTCAAATCTCAATGTACAAGTGCCTAGAAGATCTTCTACTTCACTTCTTACATATAATATTGTTCTATATTCATCTACTCCAGGAATTCTCATTCTTTTATAACAGTAATATAAAAATTAAAAAAAAATAAAAGATTGTTCTATCTACGTGGATTGTAGACTAAACTACAAGCACTACTTTTTTGTTTTACCATCCCTTAATCCAAGCTCATTTCAAATACTGATTGGAGTAAAACTTAAGATCTAAGCCTAACCCAATTACTAAAACACAACATTCAAACTAGCTCAACCAAAATTTATTCTCGATAATTTGGACTCCCCAAATACTAAAATGCAAGATTCAAACCATGCTTAAACTGTGCTAGGCCTGTCCATTAGTAGTACTAAGTCAACCTAAATTTTATTTTCGGAAATTTGAGCACAACCTAATTACTAAAACATAAGGTTCAAACCAGGCTGAAAGTATGCTATAGACCTGCCCTATAGAATCCATATTTTTTTCTTCAAATTGCTTGAACTTTTATAACAAAGTTGAAAGACACTATTATAGTAGAATTCTTGAGTGTGGTGCATTCCAATTTGAAATTGATTAGTCAGAAGAAGCCAAAACAAAGTCAAAAGATTTTAGTTAGAAGACTTATCAAGCTAAGTTTAGATTATGCCTTTTTTTGGTTGGATTCAGGTTGTTTGGTTGGGTGGGTTAATGCTGCTTGCTTTTTTATCTTAAATTTTTAAATGCCCTGCAGGCTGTCAATTTTAGGGTATTGGAGACGGCTTATTTGAGGCAATATTGCAACTGTTTTAAACTTGTAAGTAGTGCTATTAAATAGATTTTTCTTTTACATGTTCCAATCATTGTGTTGAATGAATACCTTTTAATTTCTTATGATTTTCCCACTGAGCTCATTATTGAATTGTAGAATGTTTTAACTTTCATGGCGCTATTTATATAGATACAATTTCCAATTTTTTCCATTTACTTATGCCCTATTACTTTATAATCGTAAATATCTTGATTACACTTAGCTCAATTTCAGTCAATGCTTGTTTAGTCTCCTAACGCATTTACTACATTTCCAACCTTTTTTTGGCTTATTCATTTAGGAGAGTTTTTCCTTCTTTTTTTTTTTACTGGATTTAGCTTGTCTGGCTGGGTTAGTTAATCTTGTTTGTTTGGAATCAGCTTGGTTCCGTCGATTTCTACTTGCTTAGTTATTGTATAATTACTTATATAAAATTAAACTTTGTAAAATGAAGTTCATGGTAATTTCCTTGTATTTTAAATATTTTCTCATGTCTAATCGGATAATTCATTGGGCATTGATATTTGATAATAATAACATATGAGCCTAGGCTCAAGCTTCATTATAGGCCGTGTCGTTGATTCCCTTAATTACATTAATGCCCAATAATGGATCAATGAAAACATACCATTTGCCTTAATGTAGAGAACAAATTGGGAGGAGGTGCTAATACTATGGAATTTTGATTTCAAAATAGACACTGTTTACAAGTCTGCCTATAAGTAGTATGTTAAGCTTATGACCATTTTCCCTTACTTGTTTGCCTTTTCCCCCCTTTTTGTTTATATTTAGTTACTATATATGTTACAATTTAAGATTTTATTTTATAATACAATTTAGCACATAATATTGATATTCTTTGAAAAAATCATGCTTATCCTGACATAGTTTAATCTAATTCATTATTTTCTAAAGTCATTCTGATTTTCTCCTATACTTTTCTTGCATGAGACAATGAGCTACTGCTTTTCAACCTTTCACTTTCTTTACTATTACTCGCAACACATGCAATCTATACCCTTATACTAAAAGGCAACATGAAAAGAATTTATTGTCATTGCAATCATCACATTTCTTAGATATTGTAATTATAAATAAATGTGATTAATCAAGCATCTTCTACTACTGGCGAATATTTAGACTTTTTTTATTCATATATATACTCACATATGTATGCTATTTTGTGAATAGGTATAACTAACTAGGCATGTGGTAATTAACTGTTATAAATTGTTATTCTCTCTTCTTCATTATTCTCTAGCTTCATATTGCATCTAGAATTTCTAATTTGTACTTTGAAGAATGTTTAATATTTATTCTTTCTCTTCATGCTTATAAGATATGGACATGCTGTTATCACCAAAAGATTCCTTTGTTATTAACCCCTTTTTAATAGATATAAAAATGGGCCAAAAGAAAGATAGAAGAGAATATTTCAAAAGCTATTATAAAAATTTGAGTGATGAAAAGAAGGAAGAACTCCGGAAAAAGAAAAAAGAGGCATACGAAAGGAAGAAATTAGCAAACGTTCTTGATGCAAAGGTCTCATCATCAACCAAGATTACTTTTGGAGGTATAATTATAACAAAATGAAAAGAAATTTTGCTGATTTTTAGGACTTGATCAAAATAAATAGTATGATAACATTATTTGGCAAACTTGATGTAGGATCTATGTCGAGTCACAACCCAACTAAAGATGCAAAAAAAAAAAGAAAAAAAAAGAAAAGAAAAAGTAGAGAAACACAACTTCAAAAATCTCATGCTAGACTGAGTAAAGAGAAGAAAGAAAGACTGCGACAAAAAAAAAAAAAGGTAACTTTTAAGTGACTAATAGTTACTAAAAATTGTTAACCATGCAAATCTAAATTTCATCATTTTTCAAAAATTATTACAAATATATTCTTTGATAATAAATGTTGTTGCTTTTATAGAGAGAGTAAGATCCAAATCGAAAGAATCACTGCAAAGAGACGAAAGACATGCATCCAGAAAGCGAAAACTATTGAATGTGCTAAATAGAAAGACAATCTGCACAACTTCTATCCTTACAAAAGAGAAAGGTATTTACTAATTAATCAATATTTTTTTTATTCACAATAGATATCTCAATTACTAAAATCTCTGATGAATGACCCAAACATTTTCCTTTGTTTTTACTATACTCACTGTCGTTAAAGCGAATGAAGTTGAAGACATTCCATCAAGAATCTCAAACAAGGGAAAGGAGCAAATTGAATTCTATAGTACTTATGAAGTTGGTAAGAATAACAATTTTAATCACTGAATACATTAAACAAAGATATCTACTAACATTATAGAAAATATTCTAATAGGATCAACATCAAAGCCAGTTCGTCGTTCCGCTTCATCAAAGAGACAAAATCAAGATTCTAGAGGTGATTGGTCATTTCAGTGATTTATCGGTCCTCTTTATAATTTGATGTTGGTACTCCCTCCATTTTGCCTTCTCTTATAGTTAAATAGTAGTTGATATTTGATATGTTTATCATAGGACAAATTTGTTATAGCTCTACATCCATGAACGTGTTCCTTTAAAATATACGCCAAGAGCCATCTATTTTACCATCTTCTCCAAGATGCCAACAATGTCACGCAAAGCGATTTTATCACAAACCTGTAGGATTCTGTTGCTCTAGTGGACAAATATCATTGATTTCAAATGACGCCCCTCAAGAACTCCACATGTTATTCAAGTCTAACTCTAAAGAATGTGTTGAATTCAGAAAATATGTCCGTACATACAACAATACTTTTGCATTTACAGCTTTTGGCGTCAAATATGATAAAGAGCTTTGCAAAAGAGATAAATGTATATATACATTCAAGGTACAAGGTCAAGTATACTACTATATCAACGACTTGGTACCCACAGATGGACATCCTTCTTACTTGCAACTCTATTTTTATGATATGGACAATGAATTGGAGAACCGGATGCAAAGGTAGTCAAAAATGAATTCAGTCATCATTCAAAATCTTATTAGCATCTTATCAATTAACCCATATTGCTCATTTTTTTCGAACCATTCAAGATGCACCTGGTTTGGAAAGCCTTCAAATTGTAATCAAGAGCAATGCCGGGGTTAGATCAAAGAGTGTATAATGCTCCATCAGAATCACAAGTCGCAACAATATGGATAGAGAATGATGACTCTGATGCACCTACCGAATGGGATATAATTGTGTTAGAGTTTTTGTTTTGTTGCAATTTGATAGGATGCATTCATTTTCATAAGCTTGTCCTCTCATTCTTTCATGGTCTTATTCATAGGATCTTCATGCATATTTCTCTTTCTTAATCTTTGATTTTATCATATGATATGCATGGTTTTCAAATTCAGATTGCCTCTTAAGATCATGGAGTTTTTTATTTCAAAAATCATTCAAGCTTTCCAAAGGTTCTTTCTTTAAAATCATTATTTTGATTTGGAGTTTTCATGACTTTAGAAATTCAGTTTTCATCCTTTTTCAGTCATGAATTCTTGCTTGAATTAAGTGTCTCAAAGTCCCCTGGAAGATGCCCTCAAAAGTTTCAAGTTTCACTTTAATTCAGAAATTCTGGGCATCACCAGGTCGACCTGCCTGTGTGGCCGGTCGACCGGGCCAAGGGACCCGGTCTACCGGGCACACTGCAGGTCGACAGGGCTTCTGAAGCACCAACGGTCATTTTTCTAGCCGTTGTGTGTACCAGGTCGACCCGAGGTCCATGGGGTCGACTGGGCAACTAGCCGTTGGCAACTTTTTCTTTATAAAAAGTGGCTTTTGTTTTGAAAAAGTTGCTGATCTTGGAGGGACTTTTGAGGCCAAGGTTTTGCAACTTTTCTAGAGCATTTTTGAAGGGATTATGAAGCCATTCCATTGATTCAACCTTTGATCTTCAAATGGGTGTGCTTTCTTTAATCCTAAGTCTATTAAAATCATGTTTTGTTTCACTATATTTGATTTCCTTCAATGCATGATTAACAAGATGCTTTTCTATTAAAATGTTGTCCTTCATAACATGCTTAGTACTTTAGAAATCTCATATGTTTTATGAATACAACATATTGTCTTTGTTACACATGAAATTGCTTTCTTGTTTCAAAATCAACTTGTAAGACTTTAGTTTATCTACTTTGAAAACAAGTTAGTTCACTTTGTTAAAATTCATGTGTTAGACAAACAACTTTTTCTCAATCTCTTGTTTATCATCTTTGCATCAATCAAAGTTTCATCTTTAAAAAAAAAAAGAGTTATGTCTAGTAAATGCATCATTCATAGACTTTGTCATCCATATGCATATTTCTAGAAGTTGAGTTTTCACTTTATATTTAGCCTATTTAGAGGCTCTCCATTGCACTTACATTGTTCTCTTAATCCATGCATTCATAGGCATATTTCTTAAGAGAAAATTTCTAGTTGTTAAGGTTTATGCTTAGCCTTGAAAAGCATATGTTGTAAAGGTTTATGCTTAGCCTTTGAAAAGCATAGTGATGTATTTGTAAGGTTGAAGGTGAACCTAAACCTTAGTTGAGTTAGTGAAAATCCGGTAGGGTCACCGGAAGTGGATGTAGGCATGTTGGCCGAACCACTATAAATGCTTGTGTTATGGTGATTGTCTTTATGCTTTCTTTTTATGGATTATGCTCTCTTGGTTGATTTTATTACTCTTCTTCAAAGCATAAGAGACTTAAAAGCAAAAAGAATTAAAATTGGTCTAGGAATTTGAGCTCACCCTATTCACCCCCCCCCCCCCCCTCTAGGATTTGATCTTGGACTTTCAAATTGTCCAAAGTCATTCAGGCCATAGTCACAGAGTGCAATACTATTTTGGATGTTATGATCCATTGCAATATCCATTACTATTTCCCTATGGTGATACTGGATGGCATCAAGGCATACAAAGACTGAATCAAAGAAATCTGACAATGTATTGTCAGGGGCAAACATCTGTTGATCCTTCTCAAATCCCTTCAATAGATCAGCTTCTTGAAAAAGAAAAAAAGGTATTAATCATATATTACTAATTCAAATTATAAAATGAGTATTAAAAATATTTTATTAATATGTTTTAATTTTTCTTGCAGTAATGCAGAAGAAAGTTAACAAGAGAAAGGTTGTCTCATGTCATGAGTATTATTGCTATAAATTGTAAATACTGCAAAATACAACTTCATTATTATTACACTAAGGACGTTTGTTACAGCAGTATGTTGTTGATATGTATATCAAGTTAGAAAGCTCTCGATTAGACTACTTTCGTTATCGACAAGATGACATCCGAGCTTATTTATATCAAGGCCTTGTTGATAGCATTGCAGGTGGAGAGACTCGTGCTTCCAAAGTAGGACATAGAATTGTCCTACCAGCATCATTTATAGGAGGGCCAAGAGACATGAGACGCTGTTATATAGATGCAATGACATTGGTCCAACATTTTGGAAAGCCTGATATATTTTTGACAATGACATGAAATCCTTCTTGGTTTGAGATTAAGGAAGAGTTACAATCATATGAAGAAGCACAAAATATACCAGATTTGATTGCACGAGTCTTTAGGGCAAAATTAGAAGAACTAAAAGATGACTTATTCAAGAAGCAAATATTTGGACCTGTTGCTGCTTATGTATATGTTATTGAATTTCAAAAGAGAGGACTTCCACATGCTCATTTCTTGCTTATTTTGAACCCGGGCTATAAAATCATCATGCCAGATGGATATGACACATTTGTTTGCGCTAAATTGCCTAAGAACGATACAAATCCACGCTTACATGCAGCAGTTGTGAAGCATATGATGTATGGTCCTTGTGGTATTTTAAACCCAAAAAATGTATGCATGAAAAAAGATGGACACTGCAAAAACCATTATCCTAAAGAATTTTGTTCTTCAAGTACTCAAGGAAAAAACTCCTATCCAATTTATAGACGGTGTGACACCAATGAAGAAGTCAAAGTACGTGGTGCATATTTAGACAATTGATGGGTTATACCATATAATCCATACTTGCTTGCAAAGTTTGATTGTCATATGAATGTTGAGATTTGCTCGACTATTAAAGCGGTCAAATATCTATATAAGTATATCTACAAGGGCCATGACCGTATTGCTTTCCACATTGTTGGTGAGGAAAATTACTCTGATGTTGATGAAATAGAACAATTCCAAACAACAAGATGGATTTCACTCCCAGAAGCCGCTTGGAGAATTTATAAGTTCTTATTAAATGAAACTTATCCATCTGTTAACAGCTTACAATTGCATCTGGAGGACAAACAATCTGTAGCATTTAAGAAACAAGATAGTCTTCTTCATGTAATCTCCAATGATCGCACCTCAAGGACGATGTTGACTGAGTATTTTCAAATGAATAAAATTAATGCAGAGGCACGAAAATACCTTTATAAAGAATTTCCTGAACACTTTGTATGGCATGATGACCAAAGATACTGGACTGAAAGAAAGAAAGGACACACTATAGGAAGAATTGTCACTGCAAATCCAATTGAAGGAGAAAGATACTATCTGCGCTTATTGTTGAATCATGTTAAAGGCCCAACATCATTTCAAGATTTACAATATCTTAATGGAATTCAAACATCATCATTTCGTGAGGCTGCATTGCTACAAGGCTTACTTGAATCAGACAATAGTTTTGAAGAATGCTTGCAAGAAGCATCTCAGTACTATCAAATGCCACAAAGCTTGCATCGGTTGTTTGCTACTCTTTTGGTCTACTGTAGTCCTAGCAATCCTAAAATGTTGTGGGAAAAATTTGAAGATGCAATGTGTGAAGATTACAAATGTGCTATATTCTCACGTAGTACAAGGCAGGTTAAAGCACTAGCAAGGAAGAATTCTGTTCTTCAGTCAATGGGAAAAAACATTACTGATTATGGTTTTACTGACATAAATGTTGAAATTGATGTCCAAAAAGCATATTCAAGAGAAGTGGAAGAAGAATTGAATATTCCGGTCTCTGAGCAAGATTTACTCGCAGCACTTACACTAAATAAAGAACAAAAGCATGCATATAACACTATATTGCAAAGGATATCCACTAACCAAAATGGTGCCTTTTTCATTGACGGTCCTGGTGGTACTGGAAAAACATACTTGTATCGTGCTCTTTTGAGTAAATTGAGATCAGAAGGCTTTATTGCTCTTGCAACTGCAACTTCTGGAGTAGCTGCATCTATATTGCCCACCGGTAGAACAACACATTCTCGCTTCAAGATACCACTTAACATTGAAGAAATTAAAACTTGTAATGTAAGCAAACAAGGAAGTGTTGCTCAATTGATTCAAACAGCAAAGCTCATTATATGGGATGAGGCATCAATGGCAAAGCGAGAAGCAATTGAAGCATTCAATCAGATGTTACAAGATATAACAAATTCTACATTGCCATTTGGAGGTAAAGTTGTTGTATTGGGAGGAGACTTTCGACAAGTCCTTCCCGTTATCCTAAGAACAAATAGACATGAGGCAATCAAAGCAAGTTTAGTTACATCAAAATTGTGGCCAACATTAGAGAAAATCAAATTGACTGAGAATATGAGAGCAGAATATGATCCATCATTTAGTGAGTTTCTGCTGCGCGTTGGAAATGGAACAGAAGAAACTGTGTAGAATGATAAAATAAGAATTCTAAATTGCATGCTTCTTCCTTACAAAGATGACATAACATCAAGGGCTGATTTGATAAAGGCCAGATTTCCAAATCTAGAAAAAGAAGCAGACAATTCAGATTTTATGGCAGCCCGTGCAATATTAACTCCAAAAAATGAATTTGTTGATGAGCTCAATGATTTGCTGATAAATATTTTTCCAGGTGACCCTATCAAATATCACAGCTTCGATTCTGCAATAGATGACATAAAGCAAATTCAGCAAGAAGAATTTTTGAACAACTTAACACCAAACGGACTGCCTCCTCATGAGTTGATACTAAAAGTCAATTCTCCAATAATATTGCTTCGAAATATTGATCCGCCTACAGGATTATGCAATGGGACACGGTTAGTATGTCGGAGATTTTCAACAAATCTTATTGATGCAGAAATAATTGTTGGTCACTATCATGGAAAAAGAGTTTTCTTGCCAAGAATTCCACTTCAGCCAGCTGAAAATGGTGAGTATCCATTCATGTTCAGAAGGAAACAATTTTCAATTCGTTTAAGTTTTGCAATGACGATCAACAAAGCACAAGGGCAAACATTGGAACATGTAGGGATATATCTTCCACAACCAGTCTTTTCACATGGTCAATTATATGTTGCCCTATCTAGAGAAAAAACAACAGCTACTGTAAAAGTTATTCTTAAACGGGACATAGATGGCACACCAGAAAATGCATGTACTTCAAATGTTGTATACCAAGAAGTACTAACACTTGCCAATTGTCTTTAACAACTAATATTGTTGCATGTAATTTTAAATAACAACAATTTTGATCAGTATATATGCTTTATTTCCTAATATATACAAATCCCTTATTTTCACACATGCAAAAAGTCTTAATTCATGCTTTATTCCCTAATAGTCAACAATCCCTTATTTTCACACATGCAAAAAGTCTTAATTCTCTAACCTTGTTTAATTACTATTTCAATTGTTCTCTCTACAGGTTGAAGAAAATGCCTAGAGATTGTAAGAAGATTCTAGATATAACAAACCACACAACCAATTGGCTGGCAAAAATAGAAGTCAATGAGAAAAGCAATGCTCGTTGGTCTCGAGATGGGGGTAAAAGATATCAAAATCTAATATTTAGTGACTCTGAGGTAAACAAGCCATCATATGTATATCTTCTATTCCTCCATGATTTTATATATATCATATATTTCTTTTGTAAACCACATTAGTATATAAAAGATATTGCTAAAAGATTGACCAATTTTATCTTACAATTTTTTTCTAAAATCTTAATAATTTAAAAGTAAATAAATTTCAAATATATGCAGGAAAAGAGAGTACGGGCTACAATGTTTGATAACGATATTGATTTCTTTGAAGACACATTTACTGTATTGAAGAGTTACTATATATCAAATGTGTCTATCCGCCTAGCTCGTCCAGAATATAAATTTGGAGATACAAAATTGCAGTGGTTTATAAATAATCAATCTCATGTTGAAGAGGTCATAGAGGAAGAGGAAATACTTACAACTTCATTCCATTATCCGACATTAGTAATTCTAATTCAGAAATAGAAATAGGTAAACAAATTTTACACTCAAATATTATTTTTCCTCTTCTTCATCCACGCAATAAAAAAATGTATCTCAACTTTAGCCATTAAAAATCCATTATTTATTATAAAAATATTTAACATATGCTTACTTTAGATCATACAATATTGCAGACATAATTGCAGTAGTTTTGGAGATCTTACCCCAAAAGATAGTGAAATTAGAGACACTAACACTTCAATAGTTAGTGCTAGCAGATTCCAAGTATATCATCTACCTTAATTTTCACCAACTTTCTCTACTATATCCTAATAATTTCTTCTATTAATATTTTCATCCTACAATTCTCAATTTAACGAAGATCATTCTATCTACATGGAACAACACCATGTCAACAGAGATTGAAGCTCTATCAGAAGCACTCAATACAAAACCCATTATTATTGTCACACGGACAAAGTTATCAATTTATAATGATATGTAAATAAAAAATGTATTATTACGATTTCTGTAAATAAATATTTTAACATACTTATCATTTTCTCTCAGGAGTAGCAGGGTTAAATACAAGAGCTTCTTCACCAATTATCATAGACCCGCAAATACCAGAAGCTACTTTATTACGCACATGGTACTTATAAAACATGTCATCATAATAATATAAAATAAGAATTTAATTATTTATTGCAATGATTTGTTCTTTGCTAGGTGCTCAAATCATGAGGATGACCTTAATTAATTATGAAAAAATAAGCATCATGCTAGCACTGCAAGTACATCAAAAACAGCAACCGTAGATATTCATGACATTCTAACTTCAGAAAAATTGGTACATAATTTACTAGCTTAAGATCCTTTTAAATCAATATTATTTGTTTATCCACATCTCTTATTTGTAACCATGATTTAATAACATAAATCCTTATTTTTAGGATGCTGGTTTTTTTTTAATAAAAGCATCAATTTTGATAAATGATCTACAACAAAAGTTTTGATACATGGGCTGCAGTAATTGTAAGAAGAAAACAGTAACAAAGCATAATGATGCAATTTCATGTTCATGTCCTAATAAGGACGCCACTGCACAGCCATGGTATGACAATTTACAATTATATAAAACTATCTTTCTTCATTAATTGTTATTACTAATTACTATCTTCAATTCTCAGGTTTAGAGTTGTAGCAAATCTATCTACCATCTCAGCCACACTGTTTGGAAATGAAATGAAGAAATTGACATCATGCACACCAATTCAAATGATGAATCTTTTTGAAGAGGTATAATTACTATCAAATTCACATTCATATAAGTGCCTGCATATCTTACAAGTAGAAAATAAACTTACACTTTCTTTTAATTTTAGGGTCGCGTCAATTGTAACATCCCAAAACTCCAAGGTTGTAATTAGCTTAGTTAATTGTGTTTTTAGTTAATTAAGCTCGTTTATAAGCCAAACAGGTCCGATTAATCTTTAGGGTTGCGCGTGCGAAATTGGGTTGAGATCCGAGCCCGTTTGGGTACAGTAGGGGTGTGTGTCGCTATTTCCGGAAAGTTCCGAGGGCTTTTTAGTATTTTCCGCTTTTCGAGATTTTGGCACCATCGGGTAGATTACCTAATTTCCCGGACTTTATCCTTCTGTTGCACCTCGATCCGGACCCTCGAACCCGACCCAAAACCCGACTTAACCCGTACCCATCCAAACCCATTTTTATTAATTCCCATCTCATCCCATGTGAACCCCACCCCCCTTAACCCACGTGCAGCCCCATCCCCATTTCCCCATCCCCCATCCCCCTTTCCCCAATCCCTTTTAGGTCACAGAACCCACCCCCCCTCTCTCATTCACTCCACATAGCAGCAGCCCCTCTCATTTCTCTCATCTCATTTCTCTCTTCTCCATCTCCCTCCCTCTTCCAAGCAGACTGCCACCCCATTTCTTTCTTTCTTTCTCTATTTCCCCATTTCTTTCTCTCTCTATTTCTTCCCCTATCTTTCCCTTTTCCATTTCTCTTTCTTTCTCTGTTTTTCCCCCTCCTTACTGCCGGCGTGAATCACCCCTCCCCATTTCCTTTTTTTCCACTCTCTCTCTCTCTTCCTTTCTTTCTCTCTCATTCCTCTTGCTGCCAACGATTTTAGCCACACCCATTTTATTCCCATTCATTTTCTCATCATCTCATTTCATTTTCTCTCATCTCATCTCATCTCCCTCACCCATTCCACCCACCTCATTCTCTCACTTATTTCCTTTCTTTCTTTCTCACTCCCCTGCCAACGTGAATCACCCCACCCACATCCATTTCACTTTCTCTCTCTAATTCATTCTCTGTTTCATATCTCTCTAATTCTCCATTCTTTCCTTGTTTTGTCTTCTTCCTTCTTCCTGTCAATGGACCACCAAGAGACCTTCCATCACCACTAGTCAGTGGGCCCCACAACCTCCGATGATCATTATTATCTCCGCGTGGACCCCGCAAGCTCAATCATCTCCAATTTGCAAGCCACCACTCCATCCACCCATTTGTTTGGTAAGCTCTCTTTCCCCTTAGGTTTGGGTTAATACACTTTGGGTGTAGAAATGTGTTTGGTAGCTTAGAGCTTCCCCTTTAGTAATTTTATATTTAATTTAGTTTCATTTTGTTGTTTATCCCTTAGGCTTGGTTTGTTGGACTATGGAGCTAGGATTTGTGGATTTGTACACTTTCAACCAAGGCAAGTAAATAGATATATTATTGCTTGATATGTTTGTTACCTTGATTTGTTTGATGAAATCATGCTTTAGATGTGTATGGCTCAATTGATACTTTAGAAGTTGAAAACATGATAAAATGGCTTAGAGATTTAATGTAATGGATTTAGAGATAAATGGTTTGATTTGTTAGTTTTATGCTTTCAAAGTGGTGTGTTTTTATCACTACTTATGCTACAAATCAGGTCCCAGAAGAAAGAAATGGGAAAAGTCCCATTTCAGCCCAGAAACAGTGGCCGTGCCCTGTTTTCACAGGCCAGCCGGTTAACCGGGTAACAGAGGCCGGTTAACCGGCCAACCTTAACTGGGAGGGCCATTTAAACCTGTAACAGGCCGGTCAACCGGCCAAGAGGGCAGGTTAACCGGCCCAAAGGGGCAGGTCAACCGGCTCTCCTGCATTTTCTGCAGAATTTCTCCTGTGGAGTAATTTTCACCCCTTTTTGATGGACTTTGACGGACCTTTGGATACCCCTTTTTGGACTCATTTGACTATGTACGAGGAACGTTTTGAGCAGATGATTTCTCGTAGTTATTTCCGTTTTCTCGGGTTTCAATTCATTTCAATCTTGAACGGAATAGGGCAACGGGATACCACCTTATATCTATGCACGAAGAGGTTCTGTTTGGGTATCGCGAACCTTAATTCCATTCGTTGACTGAGTAGAGTTGTACGAGACCCCGGGAATAACAATGACCTAGGATTGGATTGTTTATCGCTTATGATTCTGAATTGTACCGTTTGGTACTCTCCGCATGAAATGTCCATGTTCTTTAGCTTCGTTTGTTTTAATTTGTTAGGGATCACATAATGGACTTAGAAGATGAATTTAGGATCCCTTTGATGTTCCGTTTGTTCCGAAGTTTGATGAAGTGTTGTGGCTAGACGGCTTTGATTAAGAAAGCATGTCGAGAACTACCTATGAGGATAAGTGTGAAGTATGAAGAAGTTCGATTATGTTTGTATGATTTGATAATGGCAAGGTAGTTCCTCTTTGGTTAATGAATCCTGTTCGCGCAGGAAAGTCTAGCCCTTCACTATTGTATGTTTAGGACTCTTGTGTCAGGCATCACTCAGCTGTTAACGCCCAGCACTTTTGGGGCACCAATTGTGTGAGGACTTTGGAATGAACGTCTGCGCAGTACGACTTTTTATATTTTAGATGGATGTACACCATCAAATACCCGTTCTGTAAGAAGTATGAATGTTCGTTTTGTTTATTTTGTTTTAAGGGTATCATATGTGTGTTTGCCGGGTTTTCATCCCGAGCCTATTGCTTTACTCTACCACAGCTCTCATGTTGAGCCAGGAGGGTCAAGTGAAACTATCCCGTGGTGATTAGCCTATGTGATTTGCCTATTTGTTAGAAGTGTGTTAGTTGGTTTTATGATTCATATGCTATGCGTTTATTACATTCAGGACGCTATGCATTTCTTATGATACTTTCTATTCGTATACTCTTTAGTCTGCATATCTATGGTGATTTATATATCTATCTTCTTGCCAGCCGTTGTGTTGATGATGCTACTCTTGGTGCATAGGTACCGGGTACATCTACCTTTGGGAAAGTGGAGGCGCCGCTTCAGGCAGTTTAGCCTGATGGTGAGTACGAGTTGTGTGTCGACGGTATTGTCGTCATGACCAGCACACGAGTGCCTTCATACTTTGGTTAGTTCGTATTTATCCTCTTTTGGCTTAGGTTCTGTTAGAGGTCATTAATTAATATACTTTTGTTATCTTTTGCTAAACTAAAACTATAGAAAAGAAAGATGTGCATACTCTGAAATGTTATATTGTACCATTTGTTTAATTATGATGTTCCGCTGTGTTTTATGGTTACCGAGGAAATATTTATACCTCACCGCGGACTTACGATCCTATGGGACATGATTAGGGCAAGTTACATTTGATTAATGTTGGAAAAAGTTTTAATTGGCCCTAATCTCACGCATAACCCCGGTTTCAATTTTGGGGGCGTGACAAGTTGGTATCAGAGCAGGCACGTTTTTAGAATAAAATCTACTAGAAACAAGAGGACGCGTGTGAGAAATTCGATTCGGTAGTTGGCATCTATACTATGTTTGTATGGATCCTATAGTATTGTTTGTTAGTTCATTAGGTGTTTAGTAATTTCTCCTAAAGAAATGAATTTGGGGACCAAATTCTTTGTTAGTGGGGAGAGAATGTAATGTCTCATTACCCACTGTTTGTGGTTTCAGTACCGCAATTGTGCTAGAATAAGAGTTTCTTAGATTTAGTTAGTTTCGTCTTAGAGTTAGTTAGTTTCTTTCTTAGTTTTGTTCGAGGAGTTGCAACCGTCTTGAGACTTTTCCAGTTCGCTGAAGTGGACTTTGTAGCAGATCTTGTTGAAGTGAGAGTTGTTTTCGCTATTCAGTTCTACGTTAGTGTCAGAGATTCAGAGTTCTCGCTATTCAGTTCTACATTAGTGTCAGAGATTCAGAGTTTTCTCAAGTTGTAGACTTCAGTGGAAGATTTGTTCAGGGTTTTCCTTCGGGTGCAAATTCGTTGGCAGAGTTGATCAGGTAAGTTGTGCTTTTGTGTGGTTAGACAAGTGTGAGATAAGTCTTGAGGAAGAAACTTGACTTCAGAAATTACCGACAGTTTTGTGATGTTTCGGGAGTTAGATTGAGATTGTATAGTTGCAAGTGGCAAATGTTGAGTTTGTAAGACAAAAGAAACCTATGTACCAGAGTTGTTTCAGCTTTCTTTTAGCTGATCAGACATGTTGATTCGAAGTAGGTGTAAAGGTTATGATGTACCTATGATATGTGAATTCCCGGATGTCTTTCCGGATGAGATACCTGGATTACCACCAGTTAGGGAGATTGACTTCACGATTGAGCTCAAGCCAGGGATAACACCGATTTCGAAGGCTCCTTATAGTATGGCTCCAGCAGAGCTAAGAGAGTTGAAAGCTCAATTGCAAGACCTTTTGGATAAAGAATTTGTGAGACCCAGTGTATCACCTTGGGGTGCACCGGTTCTCTTCGTGAAGAAGAAGGATGGATCAATGCGTATGTGCATAGACTACAGGCAGCTGAATCAGGTTACGATCAAGAACAAGTATCCATTGCCCAGGATAGAGGAGTTGTTTGATCAGTTACAGGGAGCACAGCATCTCTCCAAGGTAGATTTGAGATCAGGGTATCACCAGATAAGAGTTAAGGATCAAGATGTGCAGAAAACAGCCTTCAGGACCAGATATGGACATTATGAGTTCTTAGTTATGCCATTTGGGCTGACCAACGCGCCAGGAGTATTTATGGCCTTGATGAACAGAATCTTTGCACCATGCTTAGATAAGTTCATGGTTGTATTCATAGACGATGTCCTAGTCTATTCGAAGTCCAGAGATGAACATGCAGAGCATTTGAGGAGTTAATTGCAGATTTTGAGAGAGAATCAGCTCTATGCTAAACTTAGTAAATGTGAGTTTTGGCTAGAGCAAGTGTCTTTTCTTGGACATATCATCTCTAAAGAGGGATTGACAGTAGATCCAGCGTCAGTGGAAGCAGTGGTCAGTTGGGAAAAGCCGAAGACAGTGTTAGAAATCAGAAGTTTCTTAAATGGACATGATATTACAGATAGTTTGTGAAGGAATTTTCTACATTGTAGCCAGTTGAATAGGTTAACACGGAAATGTGTTTTGATGATATGGTCAGAGAGCAGTGTGAGATCAGTTTTGGGCAATTGAAGTAGGGGTTGACTACAGACTTTGTTGATCAGAAAGACAGTTTTGTGAATTTTACTTATGTTTTAGGAATTTTATCGAGATTGGTACTGATGCAGAATGGGAAAAAGATAATGACCTATGGGTCCAAAGAGCTGAAAGAGCACGAAAAGAGATACATTGACCATGACTTGAAGATTGCAGCGGTTGTCTTAGCTCTAGAGATGTGGATTGCACTCATTGTATTGGGAGAAATTTGAACTCAGAACATAGAAACCTATAGTACTTGTTTTGCAGAAGGATTTAAACTTGAGAAAGCAGAGGCAGACGCATTGGGCAGAGATATCATCTAATGGATGATTGATACCATGTCACGATGAGAGTAAATATTTTGGGCAGAATCAAGGATAGTCAGAGAAATGACCTGGAGTTGGTCCAATGATAGAGAAGATTGCAATCAGGTCCGAAGCAAACAGGCCAGAGTTCAGACTCGTGGAAGGTGTGTTATTTTGTCAAGGTATTCTGTGTGTCAGATGTACACGAGGAATCACTACTGATGAGATAGTATGAAGGCAGAGATAGCAGGGTTTGTGTCAGATGGTTGTTATGTCAGACAGAGTTTTGAAGTTGTAGGGTTGTTATGTCAGACAGAGTTTCGAAGTTGTGAGCAGATTGTGAGTCAGATTGCAAGCAGCTTGAGCACTATCCAGAATTTCACCGCAGCTTGCCACCTTCAGACTTTAGAGATAGAGTTTAGTTAGAATAACCAAATCTTTTACCTGTGATAGATTTAGTCATTTGGAGGACCAAATGTTCTAAGGAGGGAAGGATGTAACATCCCAAAATTCCAAGGTTGTAATTAGCTTAGTTAATTGTGTTTTTAGTTAATTAAGCTCGTTTATAAGCCAAACAGGTCCGATTAATCTTTAGGGTTGCGCGTGCGAAATTGGGTTGAGATCCGAGCCCGTTTGGGTACAGTAGGGGTGTGTGTCGCTATTTCCGGAAAGTTCCGAGGGCTTTTTAGTATTTTCCGCTTTTCGAGATTTTGGCACCATCGGGTAGATTACCTAATTTCCCGGACTTTATCCTTCTGTTGCACCTCGATCCGGACCCTCGAACCCGACCCAAAACCCGACTTAACCCGTACCCATCCAAACCCATTTTTATTAATTCCCATCTCATCCCATGTGAACCCCACCCCCCTTAACCCACGTGCAGCCCCATCCCCATTTCCCCATCCCCCATCCCCCTTTCCCCAATCCCTTTTAGGTCACAGAACCCACCCCCCCTCTCTCATTCACTCCACATAGCAGCAGCCCCTCTCATTTCTCTCATCTCATTTCTCTCTTCTCCATCTCCCTCCCTCTTCCAAGCAGACTGCCAACCCATTTCTTTCTTTCTTTCTCTATTTCCCCATTTCTTTCTCTCTCTATTTCTTCCCCTATCTTTCCCTTTTCCATTTCTCTTTCTTTCTCTGTTTTCCCCCTCCTTACTGCCGGCGTGAATCACCCCTCCCCATTTCCTTTTTTTCCACTCTCTCTCTCTCTTCCTTTCTTTCTCTCTCATTCCTCTTGCTGCCAACGATTTTAGCCACACCCATTTTATTCCCATTCATTTTCTCATCATCTCATTTCATTTTCTCTCATCTCATCTCATCTCCCTCACCCATTCCACCCACCTCATTCTCTCACTTATTTCCTTTCTTTCTTTCTCACTCCCCTGCCAACGTGAATCACCCCACCCACATCCATTTCACTTTCTCTCTCTAATTCATTCTCTGTTTCATATCTCTCTAATTCTCCATTCTTTCCTTGTTTTGTCTTCTTCCTTCTTCCTGTCAATGGACCACCAAGAGACCTTCCATCACCACTAGTCAGTGGGCCCCACAACCTCCGATGATCATTATTATCTCCGCGTGGACCCCGCAAGCTCAATCATCTCCAATTTGCAAGCCACCACTCCATCCACCCATTTGTTTGGTAAGCTCTCTTTCCCCTTAGGTTTGGGTTAATACACTTTGGGTGTAGAAATGTGTTTGGTACCTTAGAGCTTCCCCTTTAGTAATTTTATATTTAATTTAGTTTCATTTTGTTGTTTATCCCTTAGGCTTGGTTTGTTGGACTATGGAGCTAGGATTTGTGGATTTGTACACTTTCAACCAAGGCAAGTAAATAGATATATTATTGCTTGATATGTTTGTTACCTTGATTTGTTTGATGAAATCATGCTTTAGATGTGTATGGCTCAATTGATACTTTAGAAGTTGAAAACATGATAAAATGGCTTAGAGATTTAATGTAATGGATTTAGAGATAAATGGTTTGATTTGTTAGTTTTATGCTTTCAAAGTGGTGTGTTTTTATCACTACTTATGCTACAAATCAGGTCCCAGAAGAAAGAAATGGGAAAAGTCCCATTTCAGCCCAGAAACAGTGGCCGTGCCCTGTTTTCACAGGCCAGCCGGTTAACCGGGTAACAGAGGCCGGTTAACCGGCCAACCTTAACTGGGAGGGCCATTTAAACCTGTAACAGGCCGGTCAACCGGCCAAGAGGGCAGGTTAACCGGCCCAAAGGGGCAGGTCAACCGGCTCTCCTGCATTTTCTGCAGAATTTCTCCTGTGGAGTAATTTTCACCCCTTTTTGATGGACTTTGACGGACCTTTGGATACCCCTTTTTGGACTCATTTGACTATGTACGAGGAACGTTTTGAGCAGATGATTTCTCGTAGTTATTTCCGTTTTCTCGGGTTTCAATTCATTTCAATCTTGAACGGAATAGGGCAACGGGATACCACCTTATATCTATGCACGAAGAGGTTCTGTTTGGGTATCGCGAACCTTAATTCCATTCGTTGACTGAGTAGAGTTGTACGAGACCCCGGGAATAACAATGACCTAGGATTGGATTGTTTATCGCTTATGATTCTGAATTGTACCGTTTGGTACTCTCCGCATGAAATGTCCATGTTCTTTAGCTTCGTTTGTTTTAATTTGTTAGGGATCACATAATGGACTTAGAAGATGAATTTAGGATCCCTTTGATGTTCCGTTTGTTCCGAAGTTTGATGAAGTGTTGTGGCTAGACGGCTTTGATTAAGAAAGCATGTCGAGAACTACCTATGAGGATAAGTGTGAAGTATGAAGAAGTTCGATTATGTTTGTATGATTTGATAATGGCAAGGTAGTTCCTCTTTGGTTAATGAACCCTGTTCGCGCAGGAAAGTCTAGCCCTTCACTATTGTATGTTTAGGACTCTTGTGTCAGGCATCACTCAGCTGTTAACGCCCAGCACTTTTGGGGCACCAATTGTGTGAGGACTTTGGAATGAACGTCTGCGCAGTACGACTTTTTATATTTTAGATGGATGTACACCATCAAATACCCGTTCTGTAAGAAGTATGAATGTTCGTTTTGTTTATTTTGTTTTAAGGGTATCATATGTGTGTTTGCCGGGTTTTCATCCCGAGCCTATTGCTTTACTCTACCACAGCTCTCATGTTGAGCCAGGAGGGTCAAGTGAAACTATCCCGTGGTGATTAGCCTATGTGATTTGCCTATTTGTTAGAAGTGTGTTAGTTGGTTTTATGATTCATATGCTATGCGTTTATTACATTCAGGACGCTATGCATTTCTTATGATACTTTCTATTCGTATACTCTTTAGTCTGCATATCTATGGTGATTTATATATCTATCTTCTTGCCAGCCGTTGTGTTGATGATGCTACTCTTGGTGCATAGGTACCGGGTACATCTACCTTTGGGAAAGTGGAGGCGCCGCTTCAGGCAGTTTAGCCTGATGGTGAGTACGAGTTGTGTGTCGACGGTATTGTCGTCATGACCAGCACACGAGTGCCTTCATACTTTGGTTAGTTCGTATTTATCCTCTTTTGGCTTAGGTTCTGTTAGAGGTCATTAATTAATATACTTTTGTTATCTTTTGCTAAACTAAAACTATAGAAAAGAAAGATGTGCATACTCTGAAATGTTATATTGTACCATTTGTTTAATTATGATGTTCCGCTGTGTTTTATGGTTACCGAGGAAATATTTATACCTCACCGCGGACTTACGATCCTATGGGACATGATTAGGGCAAGTTACATTTGATTAATGTTGGAAAAAGTTTTAATTGGCCCTAATCTCACGCATAACCCCGGTTTCAATTTTGGGGGCGTGACAAGTTGGTATCAGAGCAGGCACGTTTTTAGAATAAAATCTACTAGAAACAAGAGGACGCGTGTGAGAAATTCGATTCGGTAGTTGGCATCTATACTATGTTTGTATGGATCCTATAGTATTGTTTGTTAGTTCATTAGGTGTTTAGTAATTTCTCCTAAAGAAATGAATTTGGGGACCAAATTCTTTGTTAGTGGGGAGAGAATGTAATGTCTCATTACCCACTGTTTGTGGTTTCAGTACCGCAATTGTGCTAGAATAAGAGTTTCTTAGATTTAGTTAGTTTCGTCTTAGAGTTAGTTAGTTTCTTTCTTAGTTTTGTTCGAGGAGTTGCAACCGTCTTGAGACTTTTCCAGTTCGCTGAAGTGGACTTTGTAGCAGATCTTGTTGAAGTGAGAGTTGTTTTCGCTATTCAGTTCTACGTTAGTGTCAGAGATTCAGAGTTCTCGCTATTCAGTTCTACATTAGTGTCAGAGATTCAGAGTTTTCTCAAGTTGTAGACTTCAGTGGAAGATTTGTTCAGGGTTTTCCTTCGGGTGCAAATTCGTTGGCAGAGTTGATCAGGTAAGTTGTGCTTTTGTGTGGTTAGACAAGTGTGAGATAAGTCTTGAGGAAGAAACTTGACTTCAGAAATTACCGACAGTTTTGTGATGTTTCGGGAGTTAGATTGAGATTGTATAGTTGCAAGTGGCAAATGTTGAGTTTGTAAGACAAAAGAAACCTATGTACCAGAGTTGTTTCAGCTTTCTTTTAGCTGATCAGACATGTTGATTCGAAGTAGGTGTAAAGGTTATGATGTACCTATGATATGTGAATTCCCGGATGTCTTTCCGGATGAGATACCTGGATTACCACCAGTTAGGGAGATTGACTTCACGATTGAGCTCAAGCCAGGGATAACACCGATTTCGAAGGCTCCTTATAGTATGGCTCCAGCAGAGCTAAGAGAGTTGAAAGCTCAATTGCAAGACCTTTTGGATAAAGAATTTGTGAGACCCAGTGTATCACCTTGGGGTGCACCGGTTCTCTTCGTGAAGAAGAAGGATGGATCAATGCGTATGTGCATAGACTACAGGCAGCTGAATCAGGTTACGATCAAGAACAAGTATCCATTGCCCAGGATAGAGGAGTTGTTTGATCAGTTACAGGGAGCACAGCATCTCTCCAAGGTAGATTTGAGATCAGGGTATCACCAGATAAGAGTTAAGGATCAAGATGTGCAGAAAACAGCCTTCAGGACCAGATATGGACATTATGAGTTCTTAGTTATGCCATTTGGGCTGACCAACGCGCCAGGAGTATTTATGGCCTTGATGAACAGAATCTTTGCACCATGCTTAGATAAGTTCATGGTTGTATTCATAGACGATGTCCTAGTCTATTCGAAGTCCAGAGATGAACATGCAGAGCATTTGAGGAGTTAATTGCAGATTTTGAGAGAGAATCAGCTCTATGCTAAACTTAGTAAATGTGAGTTTTGGCTAGAGCAAGTGTCTTTTCTTGGACATATCATCTCTAAAGAGGGATTGACAGTAGATCCAGCGTCAGTGGAAGCAGTGGTCAGTTGGGAAAAGCCGAAGACAGTGTTAGAAATCAGAAGTTTCTTAAATGGACATGATATTACAGATAGTTTGTGAAGGAATTTTCTACATTGTAGCCAGTTGAATAGGTTAACACGGAAATGTGTTTTGATGATATGGTCAGAGAGCAGTGTGAGATCAGTTTTGGGCAATTGAAGTAGGGGTTGACTACAGACTTTGTTGATCAGAAAGACAGTTTTGTGAATTTTACTTATGTTTTAGGAATTTTATCGAGATTGGTACTGATGCAGAATGGGAAAAAGATAATGACCTATGGGTCCAAAGAGCTGAAAGAGCACGAAAAGAGATACATTGACCATGACTTGAAGATTGCAGCGGTTGTCTTAGCTCTAGAGATGTGGATTGCACTCATTGTATTGGGAGAAATTTGAACTCAGAACATAGAAACCTATAGTACTTGTTTTGCAGAAGGATTTAAACTTGAGAAAGCAGAGGCAGACGCATTGGGCAGAGATATCATCTAATGGATGATTGATACCATGTCACGATGAGAGTAAATATTTTGGGCAGAATCAAGGATAGTCAGAGAAATGACCTGGAGTTGGTCCAATGATAGAGAAGATTGCAATCAGGTCCGAAGCAAACAGGCCAGAGTTCAGACTCGTGGAAGGTGTGTTATTTTGTCAAGGTATTCTGTGTGTCAGATGTACACGAGGAATCACTACTGATGAGATAGTATGAAGGCAGAGATAGCAGGGTTTGTGTCAGATGGTTGTTATGTCAGACAGAGTTTTGAAGTTGTAGGGTTGTTATGTCAGACAGAGTTTCGAAGTTGTGAGCAGATTGTGAGTCAGATTGCAAGCAGCTTGAGCACTATCCAGAATTTCACCGCAGCTTGCCACCTTCAGACTTTAGAGATAGAGTTTAGTTAGAATAACCAAATCTTTTACCTGTGATAGATTTAGTCATTTGGAGGACCAAATGTTCTAAGGAGGGAAGGATGTAACATCCCAAAATTCCAAGGTTGTAATTAGCTTAGTTAATTGTGTTTTTAGTTAATTAAGCTCGTTTATAAGCCAAACAGGTCCGATTAATCTTTAGGGTTGCGCGTGCGAAATTGGGTTGAGATCCGAGCCCGTTTGGGTACAGTAGGGGTGTGTGTCGCTATTTCCGGAAAGTTCCGAGGGCTTTTTAGTATTTTCCGCTTTTCGAGATTTTGGCACCATCGGGTAGATTACCTAATTTCCCGGACTTTATCCTTTTGTTGCACCTCGATCCGGACCCTCGAACCCGACCCAAAACCCGACTTAACCCGTACCCATCCAAACCCATTTTTATTAATTCCCATCTCATCCCATGTGAACCCCACCCCCCTTAACCCACGTGCAGCCCCATCCCCATTTCCCCATCCCCCTTTCCCCTTTCCCCAATCCCTTTTAGGTCACAGAACCCACCCCCCCTCTCTCATTCACTCCACATAGCAGCAGCCCCTCTCATTTCTCTCATCTCATTTCTCTCTTCTCCATCTCCCTCCCTCTTCCAAGCAGACTGCCACCCCATTTCTTTCTTTCTTTCTCTATTTCCCCATTTCTTTCTCTCTCTATTTCTTCCCCTATCTTTCCCTTTTCCATTTCTCTTTCTTTCTCTGTTTTTCCCCCTCCTTACTGCCGGCGTGAATCACCCCTCCCCATTTCCTTTTTTTCCACTCTCTCTCTCTCTTCCTTTCTTTCTCTCTCATTCCTCTTGCTGCCAACGATTTTAGCCACACCCATTTTATTCCCATTCATTTTCTCATCATCTCATTTCATTTTCTCTCATCTCATCTCATCTCCCTCACCCATTCCACCCACCTCATTCTCTCACTTATTTCCTTTCTTTCTTTCTCACTCCCCTGCCAACGTGAATCACCCCACCCACATCCATTTCACTTTCTCTCTCTAATTCATTCTCTGTTTCATATCTCTCTAATTCTCCATTCTTTCCTTGTTTTGTCTTCTTCCTTCTTCCTGTCAATGGACCACCAAGAGACCTTCCATCACCACTAGTCAGTGGGCCCCACAACCTCCGATGATCATTATTATCTCCGCGTGGACCCCGCAAGCTCAATCATCTCCAATTTGCAAGCCACCACTCCATCCACCCATTTGTTTGGTAAGCTCTCTTTCCCCTTAGGTTTGGGTTAATACACTTTGGGTGTAGAAATGTGTTTGGTAGCTTAGAGCTTCCCCTTTAGTAATTTTATATTTAATTTAGTTTCATTTTGTTGTTTATCCCTTAGGCTTGGTTTGTTGGACTATGGAGCTAGGATTTGTGGATTTGTACACTTTCAACCAAGGCAAGTAAATAGATATATTATTGCTTGATATGTTTGTTACCTTGATTTGTTTGATGAAATCATGCTTTAGATGTGTATGGCTCAATTGATACTTTAGAAGTTGAAAACATGATAAAATGGCTTAGAGATTTAATGTAATGGATTTAGAGATAAATGGTTTGATTTGTTAGTTTTATGCTTTCAAAGTGGTGTGTTTTTATCACTACTTATGCTACAAATCAGGTCCCAGAAGAAAGAAATGGGAAAAGTCCCATTTCAGCCCAGAAACAGTGGCCGTGCCCTGTTTTCACAGGCCAGCCGGTTAACCGGGTAACAGAGGCCGGTTAACCGGCCAACCTTAACTGGGAGGGCCATTTAAACCTGTAACAGGCCGGTCAACCGGCCAAGAGGGCAGGTTAACCGGCCCAAAGGGGCAGGTCAACCGGCTCTCCTGCATTTTCTGCAGAATTTCTCCTGTGGAGTAATTTTCACCCCTTTTTGATGGACTTTGACGGACCTTTGGATACCCCTTTTTGGACTCATTTGACTATGTACGAGGAACGTTTTGAGCAGATGATTTCTCGTAGTTATTTCCGTTTTCTCGGGTTTCAATTCATTTCAATCTTGAACGGAATAGGGCAACGGGATACCACCTTATATCTATGCACGAAGAGGTTCTGTTTGGGTATCGCGAACCTTAATTCCATTCGTTGACTGAGTAGAGTTGTACGAGACCCCGGGAATAACAATGACCTAGGATTGGATTGTTTATCGCTTATGATTCTGAATTGTACCGTTTGGTACTCTCCGCATGAAATGTCCATGTTCTTTAGCTTCGTTTGTTTTAATTTGTTAGGGATCACATAATGGACTTAGAAGATGAATTTAGGATCCCTTTGATGTTCCGTTTGTTCCGAAGTTTGATGAAGTGTTGTGGCTAGACGGCTTTGATTAAGAAAGCATGTCGAGAACTACCTATGAGGATAAGTGTGAAGTATGAAGAAGTTCGATTATGTTTGTATGATTTGATAATGGCAAGGTAGTTCCTCTTTGGTTAATGAACCCTGTTCGCGCAGGAAAGTCTAGCCCTTCACTATTGTATGTTTAGGACTCTTGTGTCAGGCATCACTCAGCTGTTAACGCCCAGCACTTTTGGGGCACCAATTGTGTGAGGACTTTGGAATGAACGTCTGCGCAGTACGACTTTTTATATTTTAGATGGATGTACACCATCAAATACCCGTTCTGTAAGAAGTATGAATGTTCGTTTTGTTTATTTTGTTTTAAGGGTATCATATGTGTGTTTGCCGGGTTTTCATCCCGAGCCTATTGCTTTACTCTACCACAGCTCTCATGTTGAGCCAGGAGGGTCAAGTGAAACTATCCCGTGGTGATTAGCCTATGTGATTTGCCTATTTGTTAGAAGTGTGTTAGTTGGTTTTATGATTCATATGCTATGCGTTTATTACATTCAGGACGCTATGCATTTCTTATGATACTTTCTATTCGTATACTCTTTAGTCTGCATATCTATGGTGATTTATATATCTATCTTCTTGCCAGCCGTTGTGTTGATGATGCTACTCTTGGTGCATAGGTACCGGGTACATCTACCTTTGGGAAAGTGGAGGCGCCGCTTCAGGCAGTTTAGCCTGATGGTGAGTACGAGTTGTGTGTCGACGGTATTGTCGTCATGACCAGCACACGAGTGCCTTCATACTTTGGTTAGTTCGTATTTATCCTCTTTTGGCTTAGGTTCTGTTAGAGGTCATTAATTAATATACTTTTGTTATCTTTTGCTAAACTAAAACTATAGAAAAGAAAGATGTGCATACTCTGAAATGTTATATTGTACCATTTGTTTAATTATGATGTTCCGCTGTGTTTTATGGTTACCGAGGAAATATTTATACCTCACCGCGGACTTACGATCCTATGGGACATGATTAGGGCAAGTTACATTTGATTAATGTTGGAAAAAGTTTTAATTGGCCCTAATCTCACGCATAACCCCGGTTTCAATTTTGGGGGCGTGACAAGTTGGTATCAGAGCAGGCACGTTTTTAGAATAAAATCTACTAGAAACAAGAGGACGCGTGTGAGAAATTCGATTCGGTAGTTGGCATCTATACTATGTTTGTATGGATCCTATAGTATTGTTTGTTAGTTCATTAGGTGTTTAGTAATTTCTCCTAAAGAAATGAATTTGGGGACCAAATTCTTTGTTAGTGGGGAGAGAATGTAATGTCTCATTACCCACTGTTTGTGGTTTCAGTACCGCAATTGTGCTAGAATAAGAGTTTCTTAGATTTAGTTAGTTTCGTCTTAGAGTTAGTTAGTTTCTTTCTTAGTTTTGTTCGAGGAGTTGCAACCGTCTTGAGACTTTTCCAGTTCGCTGAAGTGGACTTTGTAGCAGATCTTGTTGAAGTGAGAGTTGTTTTCGCTATTCAGTTCTACGTTAGTGTCAGAGATTCAGAGTTCTCGCTATTCAGTTCTACATTAGTGTCAGAGATTCAGAGTTTTCTCAAGTTGTAGACTTCAGTGGAAGATTTGTTCAGGGTTTTCCTTCGGGTGCAAATTCGTTGGCAGAGTTGATCAGGTAAGTTGTGCTTTTGTGTGGTTAGACAAGTGTGAGATAAGTCTTGAGGAAGAAACTTGACTTCAGAAATTACCGACAGTTTTGTGATGTTTCGGGAGTTAGATTGAGATTGTATAGTTGCAAGTGGCAAATGTTGAGTTTGTAAGACAAAAGAAACCTATGTACCAGAGTTGTTTCAGCTTTCTTTTAGCTGATCAGACATGTTGATTCGAAGTAGGTGTAAAGGTTATGATGTACCTATGATATGTGAATTCCCGGATGTCTTTCCGGATGAGATACCTGGATTACCACCAGTTAGGGAGATTGACTTCACGATTGAGCTCAAGCCAGGGATAACACCGATTTCGAAGGCTCCTTATAGTATGGCTCCAGCAGAGCTAAGAGAGTTGAAAGCTCAATTGCAAGACCTTTTGGATAAAGAATTTGTGAGACCCAGTGTATCACCTTGGGGTGCACCGGTTCTCTTCGTGAAGAAGAAGGATGGATCAATGCGTATGTGCATAGACTACAGGCAGCTGAATCAGGTTACGATCAAGAACAAGTATCCATTGCCCAGGATAGAGGAGTTGTTTGATCAGTTACAGGGAGCACAGCATCTCTCCAAGGTAGATTTGAGATCAGGGTATCACCAGATAAGAGTTAAGGATCAAGATGTGCAGAAAACAGCCTTCAGGACCAGATATGGACATTATGAGTTCTTAGTTATGCCATTTGGGCTGACCAACGCGCCAGGAGTATTTATGGCCTTGATGAACAGAATCTTTGCACCATGCTTAGATAAGTTCATGGTTGTATTCATAGACGATGTCCTAGTCTATTCGAAGTCCAGAGATGAACATGCAGAGCATTTGAGGAGTTAATTGCAGATTTTGAGAGAGAATCAGCTCTATGCTAAACTTAGTAAATGTGAGTTTTGGCTAGAGCAAGTGTCTTTTCTTGGACATATCATCTCTAAAGAGGGATTGACAGTAGATCCAGCGTCAGTGGAAGCAGTGGTCAGTTGGGAAAAGCCGAAGACAGTGTTAGAAATCAGAAGTTTCTTAAATGGACATGATATTACAGATAGTTTGTGAAGGAATTTTCTACATTGTAGCCAGTTGAATAGGTTAACACGGAAATGTGTTTTGATGATATGGTCAGAGAGCAGTGTGAGATCAGTTTTGGGCAATTGAAGTAGGGGTTGACTACAGACTTTGTTGATCAGAAAGACAGTTTTGTGAATTTTACTTATGTTTTAGGAATTTTATCGAGATTGGTACTGATGCAGAATGGGAAAAAGATAATGACCTATGGGTCCAAAGAGCTGAAAGAGCACGAAAAGAGATACATTGACCATGACTTGAAGATTGCAGCGGTTGTCTTAGCTCTAGAGATGTGGATTGCACTCATTGTATTGGGAGAAATTTGAACTCAGAACATAGAAACCTATAGTACTTGTTTTGCAGAAGGATTTAAACTTGAGAAAGCAGAGGCAGACGCATTGGGCAGAGATATCATCTAATGGATGATTGATACCATGTCACGATGAGAGTAAATATTTTGGGCAGAATCAAGGATAGTCAGAGAAATGACCTGGAGTTGGTCCAATGATAGAGAAGATTGCAATCAGGTCCGAAGCAAACAGGCCAGAGTTCAGACTCGTGGAAGGTGTGTTATTTTGTCAAGGTATTCTGTGTGTCAGATGTACACGAGGAATCACTACTGATGAGATAGTATGAAGGCAGAGATAGCAGGGTTTGTGTCAGATGGTTGTTATGTCAGACAGAGTTTTGAAGTTGTAGGGTTGTTATGTCAGACAGAGTTTCGAAGTTGTGAGCAGATTGTGAGTCAGATTGCAAGCAGCTTGAGCACTATCCAGAATTTCACCGCAGCTTGCCACCTTCAGACTTTAGAGATAGAGTTTAGTTAGAATAACCAAATCTTTTACCTGTGATAGATTTAGTCATTTGGAGGACCAAATGTTCTAAGGAGGGAAGGATGTAACATCCCAAAATTCCAAGGTTGTAATTAGCTTAGTTAATTGTGTTTTTAGTTAATTAAGCTCGTTTATAAGCCAAACAGGTCCGATTAATCTTTAGGGTTGCGCGTGCGAAATTGGGTTGAGATCCGAGCCCGTTTGGGTACAGTAGGGGTGTGTGTCGCTATTTCCGGAAAGTTCCGAGGGCTTTTTAGTATTTTCCGCTTTTCGAGATTTTGGCACCATCGGGTAGATTACCTAATTTCCCGGACTTTATCCTTTTGTTGCACCTCGATCCGGACCCTCGAACCCGACCCAAAACCCGACTTAACCCGTACCCATCCAAACCCATTTTTATTAATTCCCATCTCATCCCATGTGAACCCCACCCCCCTTAACCCACGTGCAGCCCCATCCCCATTTCCCCATCCCCCTTTCCCCTTTCCCCAATCCCTTTTAGGTCACAGAACCCACCCCCCCTCTCTCATTCACTCCACATAGCAGCAGCCCCTCTCATTTCTCTCATCTCATTTCTCTCTTCTCCATCTCCCTCCCTCTTCCAAGCAGACTGCCACCCCATTTCTTTCTTTCTTTCTCTATTTCCCCATTTCTTTCTCTCTCTATTTCTTCCCCTATCTTTCCCTTTTCCATTTCTCTTTCTTTCTCTGTTTTTCCCCCTCCTTACTGCCGGCGTGAATCACCCCTCCCCATTTCCTTTTTTTCCACTCTCTCTCTTTCTTCCTTTCTTTCTCTCTCATTCCTCTTGCTGCCAACGATTTTAGCCACACCCATTTTATTCCCATTCATTTTCTCATCATCTCATTTCATTTTCTCTCATCTCATCTCATCTCCCTCACCCATTCCACCCACCTCATTCTCTCACTTATTTCCTTTCTTTCTTTCTCACTCCCCTGCCAACGTGAATCACCCCACCCACATCCATTTCACTTTCTCTCTCTAATTCATTCTCTGTTTCATATCTCTCTAATTCTCCATTCTTTCCTTGTTTTGTCTTCTTCCTTCTTCCTGTCAATGGACCACCAAGAGACCTTCCATCACCACTAGTCAGTGGGCCCCACAACCTCCGATGATCATTATTATCTCCGCGTGGACCCCGCAAGCTCAATCATCTCCAATTTGCAAGCCACCACTCCATCCACCCATTTGTTTGGTAAGCTCTCTTTCCCCTTAGGTTTGGGTTAATACACTTTGGGTGTAGAAATGTGTTTGGTAGCTTAGAGCTTCCCCTTTAGTAATTTTATATTTAATTTAGTTTCATTTTGTTGTTTATCCCTTAGGCTTGGTTTGTTGGACTATGGAGCTAGGATTTGTGGATTTGTACACTTTCAACCAAGGCAAGTAAATAGATATATTATTGCTTGATATGTTTGTTACCTTGATTTGTTTGATGAAATCATGCTTTAGATGTGTATGGCTCAATTGATACTTTAGAAGTTGAAAACATGATAAAATGGCTTAGAGATTTAATGTAATGGATTTAGAGATAAATGGTTTGATTTGTTAGTTTTATGCTTTCAAAGTGGTGTGTTTTTATCACTACTTATGCTACAAATCAGGTCCCAGAAGAAAGAAATGGGAAAAGTCCCATTTCAGCCCAGAAACAGTGGCCGTGCCCTGTTTTCACAGGCCAGCCGGTTAACCGGGTAACAGAGGCCGGTTAACCGGCCAACCTTAACTGGGAGGGCCATTTAAACCTGTAACAGGCCGGTCAACCGGCCAAGAGGGCAGGTTAACCGGCCCAAAGGGGCAGGTCAACCGGCTCTCCTGCATTTTCTGCAGAATTTCTCCTGTGGAGTAATTTTCACCCCTTTTTGATGGACTTTGACGGACCTTTGGATACCCCTTTTTGGACTCATTTGACTATGTACGAGGAACGTTTTGAGCAGATGATTTCTCGTAGTTATTTCCGTTTTCTCGGGTTTCAATTCATTTCAATCTTGAACGGAATAGGGCAACGGGATACCACCTTATATCTATGCACGAAGAGGTTCTGTTTGGGTATCGCGAACCTTAATTCCATTCGTTGACTGAGTAGAGTTGTACGAGACCCCGGGAATAACAATGACCTAGGATTGGATTGTTTATCGCTTATGATTCTGAATTGTACCGTTTGGTACTCTCCGCATGAAATGTCCATGTTCTTTAGCTTCGTTTGTTTTAATTTGTTAGGGATCACATAATGGACTTAGAAGATGAATTTAGGATCCCTTTGATGTTCCGTTTGTTCCGAAGTTTGATGAAGTGTTGTGGCTAGACGGCTTTGATTAAGAAAGCATGTCGAGAACTACCTATGAGGATAAGTGTGAAGTATGAAGAAGTTCGATTATGTTTGTATGATTTGATAATGGCAAGGTAGTTCCTCTTTGGTTAATGAACCCTGTTCGCGCAGGAAAGTCTAGCCCTTCACTATTGTATGTTTAGGACTCTTGTGTCAGGCATCACTCAGCTGTTAACGCCCAGCACTTTTGGGGCACCAATTGTGTGAGGACTTTGGAATGAACGTCTGCGCAGTACGACTTTTTATATTTTAGATGGATGTACACCATCAAATACCCGTTCTGTAAGAAGTATGAATGTTCGTTTTGTTTATTTTGTTTTAAGGGTATCATATGTGTGTTTGCCGGGTTTTCATCCCGAGCCTATTGCTTTACTCTACCACAGCTCTCATGTTGAGCCAGGAGGGTCAAGTGAAACTATCCCGTGGTGATTAGCCTATGTGATTTGCCTATTTGTTAGAAGTGTGTTAGTTGGTTTTATGATTCATATGCTATGCGTTTATTACATTCAGGACGCTATGCATTTCTTATGATACTTTCTATTCGTATACTCTTTAGTCTGCATATCTATGGTGATTTATATATCTATCTTCTTGCCAGCCGTTGTGTTGATGATGCTACTCTTGGTGCATAGGTACCGGGTACATCTACCTTTGGGAAAGTGGAGGCGCCGCTTCAGGCAGTTTAGCCTGATGGTGAGTACGAGTTGTGTGTCGACGGTATTGTCGTCATGACCAGCACACGAGTGCCTTCATACTTTGGTTAGTTCGTATTTATCCTCTTTTGGCTTAGGTTCTGTTAGAGGTCATTAATTAATATACTTTTGTTATCTTTTGCTAAACTAAAACTATAGAAAAGAAAGATGTGCATACTCTGAAATGTTATATTGTACCATTTGTTTAATTATGATGTTCCGCTGTGTTTTATGGTTACCGAGGAAATATTTATACCTCACCGCGGACTTACGATCCTATGGGACATGATTAGGGCAAGTTACATTTGATTAATGTTGGAAAAAGTTTTAATTGGCCCTAATCTCACGCATAACCCCGGTTTCAATTTTGGGGGCGTGACATCAATGATATTGAAGATGTTGTCAACAAATTCAATGAGCAAGAACATATTTTCCAGTTGAAAGCCTATCAGTATGGCTCGGCGGTTAACTTCACAGTTCTATCAATTGATGACATTCATACGGACAACCAAATATAGATAATTTGTCAAAAACTATGTTCTGTAAATATTCACCTTTGTTAAAATTTTCACTACATGACTTCTGCATACTATGTAAAAAATCAAAGTAATGTAAGTAAGAACTTCATTGTCTAATATGCTAACTCTTGTAAATAAGAAGTCCACTGTCTTTTCTTATAAGTTTGTTAACTAATAAAAAATCTTTTATGAATTGTTTATTGAATTAGCAATCTTTGTAACGTGACTCATGTTCCATACTTCTTCCTATATTCATATACCCTTCTACAAACAACCTGCCTATGAACAGAATCATGTAGCAGCTTACTGTCAACCTTGAAGAATGCCCCATATGCTTTCCGGTCAGTAATTTGCATCTCTGTTTGATAATTTAGTTTGATGTTTCTACATCTTCTTGAATTATGTTCATCAACTTTCTTTTTTTTTATTTGTTTATAAATAGTTTGATTCTGGTTGACTGCAGATTAGTTTTCACTTGTGTTTTGAGCTGATTTTGATCGATGTTACGTTGGCTCAGTTGGTTAAGGGACAAATGGAGGAGGGATGCGGGACATGGAGAGGCGGAAAGCCCAAAACGAATGCCTCATTTGCATGGATGTCGGCTCAGTGGCTCAGTTGGTCAAGGGACATGTGGAGGGATGAGGGACATGTGGAGATGGAAAGCCCAAAATGGAAAACTCAAGCAAAACTTCGTTTCTGACTCCATCATTGGAAAAAAATAATAATAATGAGTTTGTCATATTAGCTTCTTGAGAATATTAATCTCGTCAAACTTTACCGTTAATTAGATCTAAGAAAATCATAGCGTACAAAATGCTCAAAATCTTACAATCTTTGAATTCTTGGGCTCCAACAAACTATTTTTAAAGAGGTGAAGAATAATGAACAAAAGCTAGAATTAGAAACGGGACCCCGGTACATTAAAATTTTATTTATGAGATTAATAGGTTATATTCCTTTAATGTCTCCCGTTAAAATCAATTGCTATTAAAATAGAGATTATTTGTTGGTCATTTTATATAATTTCCCTTATTTTCTTCAATTTAACATCTTTATAAATTAATTTATTATTAAAAAAAATCTATCCAGCTTCCGGTCCAGGCAAATTCTTTTTAAGGGCTCTGGTCAGTTAGACTGTTTGCAGCTAGAGGTCCCTGGATACAATTTATATGACTAATTTGCCCTTTTTCAACTGTTGAGGCATCTAATTTTGAATTTTAAAATCTCAAATCTTCCGTTCTCCCCCTCATTACAAGGTGGGCCACGATTGTTGATTGGATAAGATTGTTGATTTCTGTGTTGGAATTGTGGCAAAGAATGTAGAGGATTCTTGACTCCTTGTTGAGGAAGACAACAGGAACAGAGAACCCGGATCCGAATTCGCCCAGTGCTGCTCTCGCTGCTACGCCGGACTCCGGGAAGACGAGAAATCGGTGTGCATATCTACAAGTGGGCCATCACTATGCTCAAAATCGCAGAATGATGAAGAGGAAGAACAGTAGAAGGGAAATAGAGAAGATCCAAACTCTGTCCCACCGCTAGTGCTTGACGCCGACGTCTTCGAAAGTCCGGCGAGGTCCCCTCCTCCTCTCCCTCTTGGTCGCCTACGGAGGCTTCCAGAGGACGAAGAAGAAGCAGTTTCTCTCTCGAGCGATGGCGGCGACGTCGTAGTTGTTCTGGATCAGGACTCTGGAGTGGATCTCTGGAGATCGAGGCGCTTTGCGGTAGGAGAGGAAGATCCTGATGTGGTGAAGATCGGCTCCGATATGTTCGCCGATGAGGGATCGAAACTTTTCACTCGATTTCACGTTCTCTGTTGGTGGGAATACGGTGATGGCCATTTGGGACATTTCACATTCTCACTCGATTTCACGTTACTCGATTTCACGTTACACGATTTCCACCCAAATACATTGATTTCACTGTCACACATATATTACTTGATTTCACGTTCTCCGTTGGAGAGGACGATGGGGACGTTGATCTCTGCGGAAGAGAAGGCAGGGATGGCTATTTGGGAGGGTTTTGTGCGAGGGTTTCGTGATGAGAATTGGGGAAATTGGGTTTTTAGAGAAGGAAGAATAGAAACTGGGAGTGTTTTTATATAGAACACAATAAGATTAAAGCAATACATTTGATGAATACCTGTATTGCTGCCCAAGCTGCTGTTTCCAGCTGAAGAACTTTAACCCCGTTCACTTCCTGGAAGCAAGTAATGTCATTGAATCTTGTGCAACTATGTAATATCAGAAATTTTCATTAGTGAAGAGCACATACCAACAGTCATAGATACCCAGATGATTCAGTACTGTTGTCAGATATGACATTGGTGTAGGTTTGGGATCCACGTTGAACATAGATTAGCCACACCCAAATATTTTATATTGATGAAATTTAATAGTTTAAGAACATCTTTTATAAAATGAATTAAGATACAGAGAAGTTTTTTATGAATGAAAAACATAAAAGAACAAGAAATGAATATTAGCAGTGCCCCTTATTCATAACATTTGGGATCAAGCAACTCCATATCTAGATATGTTCTCAACTACTTGTACCCGACGTGTGCCATTATCTATGTAACTTAACATACCAATAGTTGGACAGACAAGAAAAGGCACTTTACCTTTGGGTTAGGAATGATCTCCATCTTAAGGGCTTCAGCCTCTACAAGCCGTTTAATAGGTTTCAAATTTAACCACCTGTACAAACAGGTATAAGCATTGCATTATTACCATACAAGCAGTTTTTAGGAAATATCAAATTTATAGGCTTGACTTCACATACAAGTTGTTGGTATTGAAAATCTTGAATTTCTCTATTGATTTGAATTCATTGACCCGAACAAGACAAAAGTGGTCAGCATGTATCAGTCACAAAGTACACGTTTCTACAAAATGGAAGAAGTCATAACTGCCTTCCATGAGTCAAGCACAGTAACCATCATTATAGTCGAGAAGAAGAAAGAGATGAAAATGAGAATATAGTATCATGACTTACATGTTCATCAGGAACCTGTGCAATTTCCAGGAGCTGCAGTCCAGAATAGGAGGAACAAATTAAGTTAACGAGCACTCAACAGCTAAGGTGCAGAAAACTATTTTGTTCAAACACAATTGGAATTAGCAAATTAAATGAATTTTGTTCAATCAATTCATGAACAGAACAGACGCATCTAATCTAAAAGTACATTAATAAAAACTACATCAGGTGTCCCCGCGCCGCAGCTCAGCTGGTAAGGAACATGGGTGTGTGAGTGAGAGTCCCCACTAATAAAAAGAAATCAGGTTGATTTATGTCAACTTGTTTGCAATATTCAATTATTCATAATATTGGAAAATGAGATGAAACATTGATTCAGACCCTTAAATCATTAATCAAGTTTTCATCTGAATCCAAATGCTAAACGGATAAAGCTGAATTTCAAACCACAGTTCTCGCGACAACATGTGTTTCACCTAGAGCAAATCCTTGAGAAACTAGTTCACATGAATATTGTGCAGTGAAAGTGTTCCATCTATAGAGAAAAAAACTAAAGATGTATATCAACTGTGGACCACACTGACTAACATTTGACACAAACGTTTCTGGTTTCTGTGCTTTCTGTCACTTCACAATCTAACATGTCAAATTCTGATAAAATTCAGAGGCATTGCTCATAAGTCTCCCTTTTTTTGTTGCTTGTTGGGATGACATTTCAGTTCTTCGACTAGGAGCAGTTTCAATCTTCTATGTACAAGTCCATACCATGTTAAACAACATTACTTGATTTCTCTTTTACTGAAGAAGCCAATGGATTTCATGTTCCCAGCTTGTGTCTCTCTGTTTTAATGCACACATCCATAGGCATCTCAGCTGCATTTACTATGCTGCCTTGTCATTTCTTTGTTGTGCTACATTAACCTCCATATAGCAAAGGAAATCTAACTACTGTATTATAAGAATGTCCCTTAAATCTAAATAGGTAGGAGTAGCAACACAGGGCACTAGTGGTATTCAACTTCATATGACTCTTCTGCAGGTTGAAAAATTGGCCTGCTGCCAGTTGATATGACTCCAGGAGATCTTGAAGGATAGAGACACTGGAAGCCGCCCCTTTCATAAAAATGAGGATGTCGTCTGCGTATAGCAAGTGACAGGGAGTAGAGGGGACAGAGGAGAGAGGAAGGAGGTGACCTTGGAGCTGGAGGCTGTTGAGGTGGAGGCTCAGAATTTCCTCTGCTAGGATAAAAAGATATGGAGATGTCCAGATCTATTAACATGCAAATGCAAGTCATAGAGAATGAAATGACAAAAAATAAAATCTTACACGAACTTAGGAAAGTAGAGGAATAAAATGAACCAAACACTATTTATACTTATGAAAGAACCAGTGAGCTATTCAACTTCATAAGAAGAGAATTTTAGATTTTCTAGGCTAAAAAACTCCTCTAAATTAGAGTGAGATGAGTTCTAAAATAATTTGTAATCAAACAATTCTCATATATCAAAAAAAGACCCACAGATTCCAAGTTTCCAAATCATCATAACTATTAGAAATTTTGGTTTTTTCTAAATATCTGACGAGTTGGTGTTGATATAAGATATTTTGTGTACTTATACAAACATGGCAAATGTGTACATTCATTTACACGTAAGGGCCTCATATTGTTGCTTTCAATGGAGCTTAATTTCCACTTCTTCAAAATAATATAATTGAGTGAGATTATTGATTGACAGTGATCATGCTCTTTTTTGTTACTTTTCTTTTACAATTCGCAGTATTATCTTGTTTCCTATAGCGAAAACTATCTATACCACCGAGTGGTTTTATACATTTTGTGGATGGTTTTGTTCTCTCTGATCTACACTCAAGTTGGGATTAATATCTTCGGTAAGTTCCATCTTCATCTCTTCATTTAAAAAATCAGTCATCCATTTCATGTCCAAATAACAATTCTCCATTCTTCTCTATCATCTTTCAGTTGTTGGTTGGGGTGTGATGCCTACCTCTGTTTAATTGGAATGAATACCTTGCCTTCATCATCTTAACAATAGATAATAGGCGGGACTAATCTGGTTTTACCTAGACAATTTGATGCACTCATCTCAAGTAGTGACAGCTGATGGACGACAAAAGCTCTATTGCTGATGAGCAACAAAAGGTTGTTGGTAGCTACATCATTCCCATTTGTTGCCACATATCGCTTAAATAACCATGTAGCACATATGACTTAGATGGTGATGTGAGTTGTAGGTAAATCACCTGTTCTATTTTATTACACCACAGTTGGGTTTCAAATGCTCAACATTGTTGACTTGATGTAGGAATGTCAACTGAATATAGGGAAGAAAACAAATGCTCAAAAGTCTCAAATCCATGTCAAGGCTCACTCACTGTTGGGCAGCCTATTGAGAATAGAGTGCTCTGGCTTATGATCACACTCAAAGTCAAGATGAACAAAAGCACGCTCAACTTTAGGAAGTTCCCCATCTTTATTTGCAAGGACTCTCCAGCGGCATGAGTTCTCAATTCCCTATATTTTAGGCATTGTCATTCTTACCCCTACACCCCTGCTCACACTAAATACATGTTTTTCTAAAATGATGCTCACAATCCTTGCATTCAGTAAGGAATTGGATAACCATCTGGGTGTTTTGCATACAGAGAACATCTTCGCTTTTGGGTGGTTCATATCACCAATGTAAGTTTTCCGACAGCTTTTATTGCCATTGCAAAAGGATAAGAATCAATTATCTTTTACAGTATGATTTATATTTTCCATTGTACATTCGGACCAACAATTTTCAGGGTTGCCCTACATATATGCCTAATCATATTTATCATATATGTCAAGAAGGTGGCAAAAGGTAGACTTCCTCCATTTAATCTTCCTGTTACCTTTTCTTCTAACTCTTTGGGTTTTTTTTATTTTCTTGGTTTTGTTACTCATTTTCTGCAAATATTGTTGGCAAGTGAAGATGGTTGGATTATTGGTTGCGATAAGTCTTTGTTGGATCTTTGAATTTTGCTACTCTCATATCCATGTTTGGTACCCTGATATTTATCATAGTATGTTCATTGAAAACTATTTATTATCCTGTTACACAGGTTGAACCCACTGATTCCCAAATGTTACCATACTTAGGGCTTGTTCATTTACTAGAATTTATGACTGGAATTCTAGTGGTTGGGGTTTTTGGGAACATGATGTCCCCTGGAGTTTTCAAATTCCATGTTTCTTTACAGGAATTTATAAATTCCAGCACATGATAACATTTAGGAATTCTTGGAATTCCACCTTCTTTGCATTTTGGTGGAATTCCAAAATGCTCATGCCCTTAGAAGGATTTTGGAATTCCACCTTGTCTTGGAATTCAAGAATTCCCCAGACAAGAATTCTAGGAATTCTTGTAAGTGAACAGGCCCTTACTGTTGTGGAATTTATGCCATTTTAGCTTTCACTATCTACATTCTTGATAAGCATCTCATTCTTTGCTTATGGAGTGCTCAAGCATGACCTTTTCATTTAAGTAAGTGTATCACATAGCCATCAAATTATTTTCCTTCGAGGTTTTACTATAATCTAATTCTCTCTTTTTCTCATTAAATAATGTCATATATTTACTCATACAATTTTTTTTACTTAGTTCTGTTTACCATGAATTTGAAATTGTTGTACATAAATTTCAGGTCCCAAATGAGGTCGGTCCATAAATTTCAGATCCCAAATGAGGTTGAAACTTTTTGGGAATTGTATAGAACTTGCATTATATGCCTACTATTGCAGCAAAGGATCAATAGAAGCCTCCAGTAAAGACTCAAGAACCATTGATGCCATTTTATTGTAGCCGAATCTTTCAACAACACAATAAACGGTGCAGTTAAGTTATTTTTTTTCACTCTTTCACTGTTACATACTTGTGAGATGCCATGTGGTGTTGTTGGAAACAATATCTTTCCAAGTGATGTGATTATCACCTTTTGCCCTTTGGGGGTGTGTTATTCAAACCTGTCAAATACTGGAAATTCATATTTTTTTCCTCTCTCTCCGTTTAAAAGGTGTTTGAGCGAGATAAGCTTTTTTCCTACCCAGGTGATTGGTTTTGCAGATAGTTGTTCGAGGGCATTTACATAATCCCAAAGATAAGTCTAACTTCGACAAAAATACCAATTAAGTTTGTCCCGGTCTCGGTCCTTTCCATCTCGGCACCACCTCAGGTTCGGCATTCGGTTCTCGATAGTCTCGATAAGAAGAGTTGATAGGTCCCATCTCGGCTCCGGTGCTGGCATACCCGTCTCGGCCTCGGTGTCTCCAGTCGACAGAGATAAGCGCCAAACGTCAATCATAATAAATGCCTTGCGAGCTGTCAGATGGGGCATACGCCTGATAAGAAGTTGACCTTATAATATGGTCACGTTGCAGCCATACAAGGTATGGACTGATGGGACAAGACTTTCACCTACCCCCACTAAGGATGTAGGGTATGGCCCGATGGGATATTTCCTTTTTACCTACCCCCATTAGGGAAACTCCTGATGAATCCCAACACCTATATATATGCACACGAGGTAAGTGGAAAAAAGTATATCTACATTCACTTTCTTTCTTCCTCATCGTCCGCCTTTTGGCCTAATGACTGAACTAACTTAGGCATCGGAGAGCTTTGTGCTGACAGCAGTCAGGGTCTTTGATCCTTTGCTTCTCTTCTTTTCAAGTCAGCAACCAGCCGAATCTTCCCAAAGCAGTTTTACACCATCTAAGTAAGTCTGCGAGACTTTTTACACTTACAATAGTATACATTTATTCTATTTTTTTTTCCTTCTATTCATGAAACTGGTTGCTTCCATGGTACAACTGCAATCTTGTACTTATTATAAATCGAAAGCAGATGACTGCTAACTTGCCACTAGGAGAATTTGCTCATCCTTTTGTTGTAGAAATAGGCCCTAATTCTTCTGCTCCTTCTTTTTCCTAATAATTTTGATGATGCCAAAAAGTGGTTTTCGGGCACCACCGGTCAAGTAATAAATAATTAATGAAAAAATGGATGGAGAGAGAGGAGATTTATAGTGGTTCGGTCAGTGTGACCTACGTCCACTTTAACTAGTGAATTTACTGCTCTGGGGAGGAGATTACAAAGTAGGAGATTACAATGATGATGTGAAGAATTCCAGAGAGCCCTTTCCTTTGTTAGGACTCCTCCTTTTATACTCTTTCTCCAACGGATGGGGAGATTCTCCAGGGATCTCCAATGATGTACACTCCAGTCTGGTGGAGTCTTCCGAACTCTCCTCAACAGATGAGCAGATAAGATTTCCTCCGCGGGAATTGGTAAAAGCAGGTAGGTGAAACGACACGAGGACTTCTTCCTTCAGTGGATTTGGATCCGGCCACAATTGGTAGATCAAGACCTAAGCTTATCATGGGCTAAGGTCAGTTTGACCCGACCCGTCGTCGTGGACCGAGCCACCTGGGCCTAACCTGTCATTGCGGACCGAATTATTTGGGCCTGGCCCATCATTTGCCCCTCAATGTCTCGCGCCAAAGAAGGCTTTGAAAGGGAGACATTATTAAAACCCAAGCTTCTTCATATCAAGCACTTTATAGCTTTTCTGAACACTGAACCCCTTTTTAATATATGCCCTCCGCAGAGGGGGTTCGGGGGTGTCCCCCGGCGGTGGTCGAGCTGACCACGGAGATGCTGGACGGGGAAGGGGCGCCAGCCAGGGCACGGGCGCGGAGAGCACTGGGCGCGGGTGCTGGCGAGGAGCGCGAAGGAGCTGGGCGCCTAGCCTAGGCGAGGAGCATGGAGGAGATGGGCGCCCAGGGTGCTGCTGGCACTGGTGCCGGGCGCCCAGCCTGGGCGAGGCTGTGCTGGGCGCGAGCGAGGACGCGCGGGCGCGTGGGCGAGCGGGCGCTGGTGCCCGCGAGCGCGCGCGGGCGAGGAGTGCCGGCACTGGCGCGGGCGAGGAGAGCTGTCGCTGGCGTGGGCGAGGAGAGCTGGCTCTGGTGGTGGGCGCCCAGCCTGCTGCTAAACGCTGGTGCTGTTAGGCGAGCATCATGTATATATATTTATATGTATATATTTTGGTGGGCGAGCACATGAAGAGGGCGCCCATGTGGCTGCTGGTGGTGGGCGCCCAGCCTGTTACTGGGCGCTGCTGCTGGTGCGGGGCGCCCAGCCTGTAGCTGGATAGAGCAGTTCCATTCTCTGATTTACCGTCCCATTATGAGTGGGGCCCTTATTCCTTATCAAGACTGACACAACTGGTGACATTTGGAGAGGTTTTTGATGGTCCTACTCTCATAGATCAATTTTCCAACGCAAACGCCACTTAATCAGGTGGCCAGATGAGGTTGATTAATGAATTGTGCATCCAATACTAACACAATGATTGGACGGTCTTGACTGATGTGTACTTAATGAAGTGTAGTCAATGATTCCAACCAAGTAGTCCTTATGTGTAAAGGCTATTTGCTAGTTGTTCAAAGGAGATTTATAGGTTCCTAGTAATCATTATTGTTTCTAGTTGAAATCTCCCATAACTATCTCTCCATCAAAATCTTCCGTCCACAGACTATAGTGTATCCTTTACTTCTCTTTTCAAATTTTTTTTTTATTTTTTATAGTGGGGCAGGGACGCCCAAGACAAGCTGGGCGCCCAAGTGAGCACTTGGAAGGGGCCATCACTTGGGCGCCCTTGGTACCTTTTTTTTTTCTTTTTTTTTATGGTGGTGGCAGGGACGCCCAACACAAGCTGGGCGCCCAAGTGCACTTGGAAGGGGCCATCACTTGCTGGGCGCCCATCACTCGGTACCTTTTTTTTTTTTTTTTTTTGTGGGCGACGAACAAGTGGGCGCTGGTGCTGCCGGGCGCCCACTACTGGGTGCCTGGTGCTGGGCGCCCGCTGCTAGGTGCTGGGCGCCTGGTGTTGGGCGCCCGCTGCTGCTGGCGCAAGTGAGGCTGCTGGCCGGGGCGCCCCCTTGGGCGAGGGCGAAGCTGCAACAAGCGATGGAAGGGGCGCTGAGATGAGCCATGGATGGGTGGTACCCGTGATCTACGCAGAGGAGGAACTGGGCGCCAAGCTGGTGCGTGCCAATGTGGGCGAGCACGCGGGTGAGCAGGCTACTCTGGTCCATTAGGCACCAAGGGATACTGATCCAGGCGAGCAAAAGGAAAACTATTTTGGGCGAGCAGACAGTGTCAAGTGCCCTTATAGGCGTTGTTCTAGCTGGTTTGGCTCATTTGGGTGGTCAGACAACTGGGTACGCTAATTCAACGTAGTCCCCGAGTTGCAGATGATCTGGTGAATGAAGCAGACTGCTTGCGTGAGAGCAAAAACAGAGTCTGGGGATTGCTCGTGAGAGAGCTTGAGACCGTGCTTTTGGCGCCCCAGGAAAGAGCTGCTAAGCTGGAGAAAGGCTACCTGTTTGAGAACAGAGTAGAGGTAGGCTAAGCTTTTTTGGCGACCCGTGAGAGAGCTGCTAAGCTGGAGATAGGCTGCCTGTTTGAGAACAGTGCAGAGGTAGGCCAAGCTTTTTTGGTGACCCGCGAGAGAACCGCTAAGCTGGAGATAGGCTGCCTGTTTTGAGAACAGTGCAGAGGTAGGCCAAGCTTTTTTGACGACCCGCGAGAGAGCCGCTAAGCTGGAGATAGGCTGCCTGTTTGAAAACAGTGCAGAGGCAGGTCACGCTTTTTTGGGCGACCCACGAGATGATTCACCTCGCCTAGACCTGTTGATTTCCTCAGCGTTCATATATTTTTGAGCTTTTGCCAATAGTTCTGGCATGCTCTTTGGTGGTCGCTTCATTACTGAAAAGAGGAATCTGGATGAACGGAGGCCTCCCAGAAAGGCGGTCATGGCGACTTTGTCATTGGGCTCCTCGACTTGGAGGACCTCCTCGTTAAAACGAGTGAGGTAACTCCTCAGACTCTCATCTCGGTCCTGTTTTATGCTGACCAGGTGGGTGGCAGGCTTCTGGGGGCGGCGTCCTCCAATGAAGTGCGACACGAAGGACTTGCTTAGCTCTGCAAAGGTGGAGATTGAGGCTGGGGCCAGACTGGAGAACCATTGCCGTGCCGAGCCCTTCAGGGTGGTTGGAAATGCTCTACACATGATCTCGTCAGAGATGTTGTGTAGTTGCATTAGGGTTTTGTATGTTTCCAAGTGATCCAACGGGTCCTTGGTCCCATCAAAGGTCTCCATGGTTGGCATTTTGAATTTTCTGGGGAGTGGATAGTTCGCCACGAAGGGTTTGAACGGTGTGTCCGTTCGTTGTACCAGGTAGTCTATTGATTTTGGTACCCGTGCCTTTATGGCATTGAAGACATTGCCGATTTGATTTTGCATCTCTTTGAACTTCTCGTCCCAAAGGTTGGGAGCTTCTCTGGATTGACCTTGGAACTGGCTCTCGTCTTCCAAGCTGTAATTTCCACTTCCCATCTCCTGGAAATCAGGATCCTCATGATTGGAAGCAGAGGGAGGAGGTGGAAGTCCACCGCGGTTCGATCCACCCGGGGGAGGGGGTACGTCGAGATGAGCGCGACCCTCAGGATCAACAAGGAGTCTTGCGTGCGAGACGACCGGCGGAGCTCCAGCAGACGTCCCCTGGGCGTGGGCGCCATGATGACGGGCGCCCAGGGCGCAATGAGGATGGGCGCCCAGGGCTTGGGCGCCCAGCTGCAGTCCTCTGCCCTGGGCGCCCAGGTGAAGGCGGCCTTGGTTGGCGCCTCGGCCCCGGGAGCCGTGTTGACGGGCGCCCGGGTGAGGTGCCCCTCTGCGTGGAGCGACCAGTTGCTCCGAGAGTGGTGCTTTCTGCGGTCCTGCACCTAGTGCTCCTCCTTGACTTGCCAGCATGAGCTGCAGTATTCGTTGGTTTTGAGTTACCAACTGCTGCATGGTCTCCAGCATCTGCTGGGGAGAGGGAGCGGGAGCATTCGGTGCAGGGTTGGTCGGTGGAGGATTACCCTACCATCTTGTCGCCTTGTTGATCTGGTGATCGGCATCACTTTTTGAAAAAAGGAAATTCTTTTCGTTCCCACAGACGGCGCCAAACTGATGATGCCAAAAAGTGGTTTTCGGGCACCACCGGTCAAGTAATAAATAATTAATGAAAAAATGGATGGAGAGAGAGAGAAAGAGAGATGAGATTTATAGTGGTTCGGTCAGTGTGACCTACGTCCACTTTAACTGGTGAATTTACTGCTCTGGGGAGGAGATTACAAAGTAGGAGATTACAATGATGATGTGAAGAATTCCAGAGAGCCATTTCCTTTGTTAGGACTCCTCCTTTTATACTCTTTCTCCAACGGATGGGGAGATTCTCCAGGGATCTCCAATGATGTACGCTCCAGTCTGGTGGAGTCTTCCGAACTCTCCTCAACAGATGAGCAGATAAGATTTCCTCCGCGGGAATTGGTAAAAGCAGGTAGGTGAAACGACACGAGGACTTCTTCCTTCAGTGGATTTGGATCCGGCCACAATTGGTAGATCAAGACCTAAGCTTATCATGGGCTAAGGTCAGTTTGACCCGACCCGTCGTCGTGGACCGAGCCACCTGGGCCTAACCTGTCATTGCGGACCGAATTATTTGGGCCTGGCCCATCAAATTTCATTATTGTTGCAAATGTTATGGTCATTAGCAAATGATGCAGAGAGGGATTTGGGTAAAATGAAGAGAAGAGACGAGTAACATGTTTTCACCAAAACGAGATCCGGAGATGAAGATGAGTGATAGAATTGGAGATGGGTGAGGCTTGAGAGAGATGGAGAGGTTCTTTTTTTTTTGCCCTCTTTCAGAGGATGGGGGTGAGAGGAACAATCGAAATATTGAAAGGAAGAGGCAAACCTGGTCTCCGACGAAGAGTCCAGAAACGAAGTTTTGCTTGAGTTTTCCATTTTGGGCTTTCCATCTCCACATGTCCCTCATCCCTCCACATGTACCTTTACCAACTGAGCCACTGAGCCGACATCCATGCAAATGAGGCATTCGTTTTGGGCTTTATATTGTTGAAATAATCCGAGTCTCCAACAATGATCTGTAGCTGGTTTGGAATGTTTGAGCAATTGGTTTTACATAACAGGATTGTTAAAGATGTGATAATGTAACTGAATCATGGAAAGTTTGTCTGCTTCCTTTGATCAGTTGTAGCCGATACTTGTGGTTGACTTTTTGTTGCATCTAAGTATAGCACGCTCTTTATTTTATTTATTTATTTATTTTTATTTTTATTTTTTGTGTTTTCCAACTCTTCTAAGCTAACCTCATATTTTTATTTTTTATTTATTTATTTATTTATTTTTGCACCTACTTGATAAAGACTCACATTTTGTTAAGTCTGAATAATTTCAGTCCAGTCTAATAGGTATCACATAAGGATTTCTTCTATATGAATTACTTGGAGATTTTTCACGTGCCTTGCACGTGCAGGGGTATTTCAGATGACAAGAGAAGAAACGCATTTAAAAAGTTACAAAAATTGAATTTCCGACCTATTGGGATAGAGTATATGCCTTTTTGCTTGAGCATACCAAGAATATGTCTGTCTGAAAAATGTGATCAATAGGCAATCATCCCAATTAGACACAAGTCCCTCTTTTTCCCAACCACAAAATTGTGATAATAAAAAAGGGGAAATCAGAAGCTTGTTTACCTTGGTAGGTTCTATGATGATATCTTTGTCTAGCTTTTGTTGATCCACCTCCATCCTTTTGTTGCCGTCCACTTGGCATACATCCAATTAAGTGGAGCCCACCAGCAAGGGGTATAGAGAAATTGACGAGCGGGGCACTTTCTTCACTTTTATAATAGGAGTATAGATTTACCATCTCTTGAAATGTCATAATGAAAAGTCAAAATTCCAATATGATGGCTTGTCAAAGTGATGACATGGCAACAAAACGTGTGATGGAATAGGAAACCCCTCATTACAAAGAGGGTGTCCCCTGGATCGTATGGTCCTCATGCAGGATGGGGCAATTCGGTCCAAGTAGACTTTTACCGGCACAAATCTTGTAACCAATCAACAATCGAATCACAATCGAAAGTCTTCGGAGACTACGTGCAGTGACGACTGTAATCTCAGCGCACTGTTTCTTCTGTATCTATTCTTCCAGTCTCTTTCTTCCTACTTCCTGTGAGAGAGAGAGAGAGAGAGTTTACCTCTTGATGAGAAGTTTTCTTCTTATTTTCAAGAAGTTGCAACTTGGTATACCGAAGGGAGGACAGAAAGAGAGATGGGAAATTTCTGGATACCGCAATTTGACTCGTCCAGCAGTAGCAGTCCCTGCTCGACCAGACCTTCAAGCCCAGGTAATGAAAAAAGGGAAGGGAGGACAGAAAGAGAGATGGAAAATTTCTGGATAGCGCAATTTGACTCGTCCAGCAGTAGCAGTCCCTGCTCGACCAGACCTTTAAGCCCAGGTAATGAAAAAAGGGAAGAAGAAGAAACAAAGAAAATCAGATTTTTTGATGAACCCAGATGGGCTTTTCTTCCTCTTCCTCTAAAAATCTGGTTAGTTTTTCATGTGGGTTGTGTTTTTTTGCCTTTTCAGTTCCTAGTTTGAGTAATTCAAGATATCTACTGTATTCTCTCTCTTTCTCCTGGTTCTGGAAAGAATTCATCTTTTTTTTTTTTTTTGTATGTTTCTTCTTCTGGGTCCTTCTATTTCCGTGATATAGAAACAGAACCTGGCATGGGTTGCTTTCTCTAAATCTCCTTTCTCCTTTTGTGTACATTTGTGATTTTTTCAAATACAATATTTTTCTCTGTGACTGTTTTTTCATGTGCTTCTCTGTTTTCTTCTCTCATTTTGATTCACAAACCTCTCCAGTTTTCCATAATCTCACATGGGTTTCTTCAAGTTCTCTGTTATTTTTCTTTTCTTTTAATATTGCAGCGATTTCAAAGAACAGCAGCAATGAAGGGACGCATTCGGGAACTACGGGTGCATTTACGAGCAGCATTAATGAGGTGTCCCCAAAGATTTTCAGTTTTGCAGAGTTGAAGAAAGCGACCAGGAAGTTCAGTCCCGATACACTTCTTGGGGAGGGAGGTTTTGGGCAGGTTTTCAAGGGTTGGATTGATGAGAAGACATTAGGAAGTGGGACGGCTATTGCTGTCAAGAAAATGAGTCCAGAGGGCTTGCAGGGAAGGGAAGAGTGGCAGGTATGTCCATTCAATCCAATACTTGTTTGGAAAATTTTGAGGAAAGAAAGTAAAAGCAGAGATTTATGCATAGGGCTTATTTGGTTTCATGGAATTGAATTCTTAGGAATTCAAAGAAATCTACTTGTGAAAGTAGTTAAAAGTAAAGAAATAAAGGTGAAATTCTGGCTATGGAATTATCTCTCCTTTTAGGAAAATGATGGAAAGTGAATACTCACCCGTCACCCTCGTAGATTAAATGGTCCCATTTACAACTCTATTTTATATTCTTCACCCCTCATCTCTTTACTAATCCTTTGGTGAACTCATTTTGTAATGAATTCCTAGGATTCAAATCATGCAAGAAAATGGGCCTTTACTGAGAATTTTCATTTTATTTCCTGAAATAAAACTATGATTGAGGATGAAATTAAGATGTCTGCCATAGTTACTATTTAGATCATCTCTCTCTCTCTCTCTCTCTCTCTCTCTCTCTCTCTCCATGCTTCTGCTTAAATACAGTTTATTTTATTTTATTTGCTTTTGTAATTTCATGATTTTAATTCTGCTGGTATGTGCTTTTATTTTACTTATCTATGTTCGTTTTTGCAGTCAGAGGTGAATATCTTGGGGAGCGTTTCTCATCCAAATCTTGTGAGATTTTTGGGACACTGTGAGGAGGACGAAGAACTACTACTTGTATACGAATTCATGCCAAAAGGGAGTTTGGAAAACCACCTTTTCAGAAGTAAGTAGTAAACAATATTAATATTGTAATTGTAATTAACTGTAGTGGTTGGATGAGCTATGATACTGATGATGGTGAAAAATTGTCACTGTAGTTATTGTCAAAAGAAATCATGATTCAAGATTAAGATAACTAATACTTATAGTGATTATCTTAAGTGACAATTTAAGGATGTATTCCCATAGTTACCATTTAGCTCGTTGCTGTTAAAAAACACCTTTGTTTTTCACATTATATTCATGCATGCTTCTCCATGAATACTTTTTTTAAAATAAACATTAGTAATTAGTTTACTTTTTAATTTCATTATTTTAATTCTGCTTCTATGTGTATTTGTTGTCGATGTAACTATGTTCCTTTTCGCAGTCAGTGGTGCATTTCCTGGGGGGAGTTTCTCATCCAAACTTTGTGAAACTTTTGGGATACTGCTGGGAAGACAAAGAATTGCTACCTGTATTATGCCAAGAAGGGATTTGGAAAGCCACCTTTTCAGAAGTAAGCAGTAAACCATATCATTATTGTAATAAACTGTAGTGGATACTGATGATGGCGAAAAATTGGCACATTTTTTTAAAAAGAAATCCTGATTCAGGATTAATATAATAAGTGATCATCATAAGTTTCAGAAACTAATATCGTGCCTAAACACCATGATAATAATAATAATAAATCATATACCTGATGCCATGGTGCTAATTTTGGTGGATGGCTTTGATCTTGTTTGAGTGACTGGATGGGCTGAGATCTCAACTTTCTTGTCCTTATTCTCTACACCTCTTAATACATGCTGGGAGGGGCTGGAATAACTTTTTTATTTTTAAATCTATTAGGGTTTCAAATCCATGAAGAAAATACTGTTTCAATCAGTGAAAATATCTCCCAGTTTAAGTTTTATCATTCAATAGGAACTTAGGGAGTAGCTCTTATCTTAATAGTTCAAGTTGGAAACTATTAGAATTTGTATTGGCTAATTCTTATCGTTTGAGCAAAACTTGTGTTCTTAGTCCAAATTGAGCTGTATTTTTTGTTTCTTTTAGATAAGGACTATGAAGGAACCCAGATGCTGTGAAAGACTACTTCTGGATACTTGTGATAAGTCTTGAAGACTTCTTCTCATTCTTGAAGATCTCTAAAGAAGTCCTCCCAGAATTTTCTGCGCTCATTCTGCGTACTTTTCCAAAATATGGTCTCGCTATAGCGAGCCAGTTCTAGCGTAGACAGAACTTGCGCACGCTATAGCGAGCTCTCCTCACTATAGCGAGCTGTCCAGTCCTTGTCCCTTCAGGACTCTTTCTAAGCTGACGTTCTCTATCTATTTTAAAGAATTCTACTTTCCTACAAACAAGTCTTGTGCACGAAACTAAAGCTATTTAAAGACCCCTTGCAACCACTGCAAAAAATAGAGAGAGCTATTAATTTTCTCAAGCATTATTCTTTGATTCTAGAGAGAGTTTTGGTGGGCCAATTCTTGCAAGGGAGATTGTGCTGAAGTTCTTATTCTTCTTCTTCTCCTCTCAAGCACCTTGAAGGGGTATTCAAAGTGGGTTTCGAGCAAGCACGTGGAAGGTGAACAGCGAGTTGTCGACGAGTACTCCACAGTCCTTTAGGTTGAGTTTCAACTGGGTCAGGTCCTGTGAGTTATTTGTAATCTTCATTTTTATAGTGCATTGCTTTCTATGGCTTTTGTCACTCGTGGTTTTTTCCCAAGCAGGGTTTTCCACGTAAAAGTTCCGTGCCTCTTCTCTTTGTGTGGTGATTGTTTATTTGAGATTTTTTTTGGTTTAAAATTGCATACAATAATCTGAGATAGGACCTTAGCTTGTGTTAAGGCTTAAATAGAAGGTTGTTTTCAAATCTTCATAAACAACTCAAGAGCACTACCATGTGACTCTGTAGTGTGTCATGACTCATATTTTCCTTTGTGTTTTTTTCATGTTTAAGAGATCACATGAATTTTCAACAGTTGTCGCAATCATAATATAAGTTTTGTAATCATTATTTTACTTCCTCATCAGATGATGGGTTAAAAAGTATTCAACCCTACCGTATAGATTCATATTCATATGTTCCTCAAAATTACAACTGTAACCTACTGACCTATGCATGTAATTGCAAATACCCATGCCATTGGAACAGTCAATTTTCTTTTCAATGTGAACTCAAGTTTTATTTAGGAGTGAAGGAAGCTGCCTTGCCTCAATTCTCTAATCTTGATAGTTCTGATCAAACAACGTACCTATTCAATGCATATTTTACCTGCATGTGATCAGTTTCTCACTGCGAAACACTGTAAAATGCTGTGCCAACCTTGCACAGGTACAGTCCAGACAAGTCTGAGCTGTGTTTTTTTCCCTTGCATTCATTATTCATATTTCTAAAATGGTGCATTTTATGTAGGAAGTTCAGCCTTTCAACCACTTTCATGGAGCATACGGCTGAAGATAGCAATAGGTGCAGCTCGGGGCCTTGCATTCTTACACACTTCAGAAAGGCCAATCATATATCGAGATGTTAAAACATCTAATATATTGCTTGATTTGGTAAACTCTTCCAGCCTGATTATTCTGCCATAGAGTTTTTTTTTTCTTTCATGGGGGCGTGGGGGTGGGAGGTTTGAAGAACTCTTTGTATGTTTGAATTCTTAGTTTTATTTTTTTAGTCTTCTGCAGAATTATAATGCAAAACTCTGTGATTTTGGATTAGCGATGAGCAGCCCATATGAAAGTTCATATGTCTCCACATGTGTCATGGGTACCCATGGTTATGCAGCTCCTGAATATTTGGCTGCAGGTAATATCAGTTCTTCTGTAGCAACCTTCATTGCTACAACTTCCTATTATTTCAGTGCTGTTTTAATGGTTTGCATCGTAGTGGACTTTCTTTAATTTAAACTAATCTCAAACTGCTCTCTAGTTTTTATGCATGGATGGATGTTGTTGGTAGTTTATCTGTTTCCAAAAATATTCTGTAGGACTGGGAATTCGGTTTCTCAAAACATACTGTTAAACAGAATGTTGATCATGGCGTTTTTGACTGCTGTGGCATTTGGTATTTTCGTTTGGTGACGGGGCCTGTTTGGCTTGTTCACCAGCTCATTTTTCTCTGAACCAGTAGTTCATTATACCCTTGAAAATTTTTCATTCCCATTATGAACTGTCTGGGTGCGTTCGGATACTGCAGAAGCTAGTAGTGAAACATTTGTAAAATTTGATATGGTTTGCAATACAAATCAAACCTTTGGATCTAGATTTATGCATTAAACAATATATGATCTCAAATAATATAAAAGCGTACCTTGCGCCATGATCTTGATGATGAGCAGATCTCTTCTCTCAAATAGGGTTTCTCCTATCTCTCTTATCACTCACTCCAATATGCGTGAAGTTGATGGTTACTTTTCATATCTCGTTAGGTTGAGAGAGAGGACTGGAAAACCATATATATATAGATAAGCCCTAAAGAGATTTCTTCCTATTAAAGAAATCTAATAAAGGTGAGTTTCCTTAATTCCCTCAAATCAGCCAACAAGAGTCTTATTTGATTGAGCTTACTAAAATTGAATCCAAGATAAACTTAATAAAACCAAAAACTAATAAGGGTAAAGTAACTTAAATTAGTGGGCTTAAACCGTGGGTCCCAATAGTGTTGCACATGTGGTCATGAGGACCACTCACGTCTAACAACATTGTGATATTTCTTTTTCAAAATCATCTTAATATTTGAATTAGGTTTTGTAACTGCTCTGTCTGGAAATGTAGCAGAAACTCGCATCAATGACAAAGGATGGCCATTTAGCAATGCAGAGGTATTTGTGAACATCTATTGGAACTTGGAAGGCCCTGCTGATATAGTTTCAGCCACAGACATTGTAGACTGTTGTTTGCAGGACAAATTGTTAAAACTAACTGTTATGAACTCCATTAGAAGGAAATTTTGACTATGATAAAAATGAGATTGATGAGAAAAAGCGACGATCTCAACTATTAACATGATGTGTTAGAACAAGAAGTTTTTTGGTGACTTCCAAGTTCCAACCCTTCTTATCACTTGCTTTAGCTTGGATTCAAACTGGTTGAACAGTTATTCAAATAAAAAGTTAAAGATCTAATAACAATCGTTACTTCTTTCATTTTGTTCATAAAACTCTGCTTGAAAATCATAATAGCTATGAGAGGGTCATCGATTGCCTGAAACAGGGAAAAATAATACAATTTATTTATTGCTTGAAAAATATCTCAAATGGTTGAAGTTTCTTTGATCTGAATAATGACTAGTGTGCCTGCATCTAACATCAACCAGGCCATCTGTACGTGAAGAGTGATGTATATGGTTTTGGGGTTGTGTTGCTCGAGATGCTTTCAGGCCTACGGGCATTTGACAAAAGCCGTCCAAGTGGAAAACAGAATTTGGTAGAGTGGGCACAACCATATCTATCTGATGAGAGGAATCTATTATCACGGGTGATGGACAAGCGGCTTGAAGGCCAGTACCCATCCGAAGGTGCAGTTCAGGCTGCTCAGCTCATTCTCAAGTGTCTCGTGTCTCAACCAAGAAAGCGTCCATCCATGACAGAGGTGGTGGAAACATTAGAGCAGATTCAGGCCATAAAGCAAATGCCCGAAGAGACCAATCCTGTGCATCTCGCTGACCACAATTACTTTGACCACCATGCGCAAAACCGTTCCCCACTTCATCCCAAGGTTGGTAATGTTGGAACTGGAAAAAATGACCATTGCAAGGATGGATGTCTCTGGTGAAAGCAATCACCAAAATTGAGGTAATCTATTCCAACATGAACAGTTATGACGATAGTGCTATGTGCATGTCCAATTGTTTGTGCTTACTGGACAGCTTGTGTAATATCATTGTTATTGTTATTTTGCTTTCGTTAATTGTGAATTGTGGATGTGATGAATTGTATCAATTAACAATTGGATCATTGTATAAAATGATTATTTTTAATGTCTCAGGGAAGCTTGGTTGTTTCCACCTCAAATTGAGTTTAAATACTATTTGCGATTTGTATTTATTTGAAGTTTCTAACAGCTAACACAACCTTCTTTTGAGATGCAAGTGCAAATAACCTCTAGACAATCTTCATATCATCAATAAGATGAAACATGTTCAATATTTTTGCGATTTACAATTTCTGCTGCCTCTTTTCAGAGAGAGGTTGGACCCTCTAGTATTGCAAGGTAGCCCACACCAAGTGCCAAAGTGAAATGTCTGCCCATAGAGCTTTAGGATTGTTCAGGAGGCAAAATGTGCTTTGCCATTGAATAAAATTAGTAAACCACTTCTCACCCCATTCCTGATCAAGATGTCAGGATCTGGTTACGAAGCAAAGTACATGTGCCTCTCCAAATCCGTTTATGACACCTAAAGTTCTTCCAAATTTCTTGTTTCAAAACATTCAAAAGGTTTGTCATTGTGGCCCATCTGTTTCTCCTCTGGCCTGTATCATCAGTGGAATTATAGGCAACACAAACTGGAAGTACTGTCCCATTATTCTGAACTGTGGCTGTCGATCGCCTTATCATCTAAGAAATCGACCTTAACACCATACTGTTTTACTGTGTTCTCTTCACTGAAAATTTTTCCTAGGATAAGATCCATGTGACACTGAGAAGTTCATCAGGTTTTTGCTTTTATTTAGTCAAAATGGATTTGGGAATTTGGGATAGAATGGATAGGATTGAGCAGGTCCTCTTGATAGTTTGATAACCGCTGTAAATTGTAATTAGAGTCAAGGGGTTGGATAGGATCGAGCCGGTCCTCTTGATAGTTATGGATATTTTGATACTGGTTCTAAATTGTAATTGAGGCAAGAGGGGCTAAGGATTTCTGGACATAAAAGAGGTAAAAGTAGGAAAAGAAGTAGGAAAAAGGGATTTGGGACCGTAAAAACTAAAAAGGTAAACATGGTCCCTCTATTTAGTGGTTGATGGAGGACTTTCGTGATAACTTATAGTGGGGACACCTTATGATTTATCCTTAACTGTTCTTACACATAAGACCCTCCTCAGTGGACCCTGGGCTTGCTCCTCCGAATGAACTGGACCATTGGATCCACGAACCTTTTGTTTTTTTATAAATAGAAAGTCATTTAACTTTTGGGCCGCAAATCATGGGATTATAAGCATGAGATTAACCGGAAATTTTATATATGGGTCTTACTTATTGGGATCTTTCCACCCCTGATTTCCATCATCAATGGGGTCTAATGTACCTATCCCTCAAATTTTACACCAATATGTGGATTGAACTGATAACAAAATGGTGGGTTCTAAAACTATTAAAATAGAGGGCCAAGATCAAAGGGTTATGATAATTTGATGGGCTTAAAATTTAGGGAAAATTAGACAAAAGCCCATTACAGTCTTGTAAGGCCTCCCGTCCAACAACCTTTTCTCCTACAACTGGACATATTATGGCGATAAACCCCTGCTTATGCCACTTGCAAGAGCCTTCGGTTGTGTTCCAAAAGACATCTAAGTTCTCGACTGAAAGCCTGTTGATGGAGAAGGAAGCCGAGTGACAAGACAATCCACTTCTTTATGCGGGCTTTCTACATCTTCTCATGCGACCCCTATCATAGAATTTATCCTTTTCAATATGAAAATTAGATAGTCTTCTCAAGTTTTTGATTTGTTCTGCAAATTCAACAATGAAGGTTCCATTAACCTATCCCTACCCCAAAAAATATATATATTATAAAGGATTGCTCCCCAATGTATTATAAAGGATTGCTCATAATAAATGATAAAAGGCCTATACAAAGAAAAGCCTATTCTCTATGAAGAGTTCGACTCAATATAGTTTGAGTCCAACATCAAATTGATTTGAATTGTTTATAATATATTATTTGAGTGTTTTATAGTATATAGGAGATTTTATTAGAAAATTTTCGAAATATAGCCATATATTCTGAAAGGTCGTCGTAAATTTTGTAGCACTAAAGAGGTCCTCTCGCCAAATTTTTATATTTTTAATTTTTACTTTTTGTGAGTGACAATAGCTCGCCTCATCACACCAATTTACCACCTCCCGTAAAAAAATTCACTCAATTTGAGTAGGATCCACCAAGAATCCTTACATGATATAAAAGTGAATAATAAATTCATAACACTTTTCAATAGAACTCTCAAGTTGAAAAATTGACGAGGGTGATTTTGGAAAAAAATAAAATAAAAATAGTTGCTTGAATAGCGAGCTGCCAAGAAAGATTCGGAGAAAGCCGCTTCCAACGAGATGAATTGGCATTTGTACATTGGAGAGTACCCGAGGATGTATCATACTATGACAAGCCCAAGCCCAAGCCCGTGCTTTCATCCACAGAGATACCAACACCCAGCTCTTTCTTCCTACTTCCTATGTATGAGAGAGAGAGAGAGAGAGAGATACCAACACCCAGCTCTTTCTTCCTACTTCCTATGTATGAGAGAGAGAGAGAGAGAGAGAGAGAGAGAGAGAGTGGTCTATATCAACCTCTGCACCTTGAAAACTCTATAGACGGAAGGTCTTCGGAGACACGCGCGAACTGTGGCTTCGGTATCTTCCCTTCTCTTTCTTCCAACTTCCTATGTGAGAGAGAGATTTCTTCTTTATTTTCAGGAAGTTGCAACTTGGTATACCGAAGGGAGGAGAGAGAAAGATGGGAAATTTCTGGATAGCGCAATTTGACTCGTCCAGCAGTAGCAGTCCCAGCTCGACCAGACCATCAAGCCCAGGTAATTAAAAAAAGGGAAGAAGGAACAAAAAATCAGATTTCTTGATGAACCCAGATGAGCTTTTCTTCCTCTTCCTCTAAAACTCTAGTTAGTTTTTCATATGGGTTGTTTTCTTGCCTTTTCAGTTCCTAGTTTGAGTAATTCAAGATATCTATTGTATTCTCTCTCTCTTGCTCCTGGTTATGGAAAGAATTCATCTTTTTTTCTGTCTCTTCTTCTGGGTCCTTCTATCTTCGTTGTATAGAAACAGAACCTGACAATGACATGGGTTGCTTTCTCAAAATCCCTTTCTCCTTTTGCGTACATGTGATTTCTTTCAAATACAATCTTTTCTCTGTAACTCTGTTTTTTCCTGTGCTGCTCTGTTTTCTTCTCCCATTTTGATTTACATGTCTCTCCATTTTTGCATAATCTCACATGGGTTTCCTTCAAATCCTCTTTTCAGGGATTGCACAGAACACCAGCAATGAAGGGACGCATTCGGAAACTGGGAGTGCGTTTTCAAGCCGTTTGGATGAGGTGTCCCCATATGGTCAGATCCTTCCCATTACTCCCACTTTAAGGATTTTCAGTTTTGCAGAATTGAAGGCAGCGACCAGTAAGTTCAGTCCCGGTAGGGTTCCTGGGGAGGTAGGTTTTGGGAGGGTTTTCAAGGGTTGGATTGATGAGAAGACATTTGCACCAACCAAGGCCGGAAGTGGGATGGCTATTGCTGTCAAGAAATTGAATTCAGACGACTTCCAGGGAAGGAAAGAGTGGCAGGTATTTTCCATTCAATCCAATATTTATTTGGCAAAGTTTGAGGCGGAAAAAAAAAATAAAAAAATAAAAAACAAAGATATATGTATAGGGCTTGAGGTGAAAAATAGGTCGGCCATGCTTGGGCCATTCCGGCCCATTGACTAGGACCGACCCATTCTTCAAGTTATAAATGAACATCAATGTTTTTGCATTTATTTTAATAGTTTAATTTTATTTCAAGTTAAAAAAACCCAAAGTCTATAAAGTCCTTTTCAATTTATATAAAAAAAATAGAAGAGGCATGTGGGCCGGCCCGAGGGCAGCTCGACCCAGTTTTCACCTCTATATAGGGCCTATTTGGTTTCTTGGAATTAGAATTCCTAAGAACTTTAAGAAATGCATTATTAAAATTGGTTAAAATTGAAGAAACGGAGTTGAAGTTGCATAAATGACCATGAAATTATATCCCCTTTTATGGAAAATGATGGAAGGTGATTACTCACCCATCACCCTAGGATGTTAAATTGTCCCATTGAGGACTCTACTTTACATCCTTCACCCCTCACCTCTTTACTAATCTTTTATTGAACCCATTTTGTAATGCCAGCAAATTATCCTCAACTGAAACTTCTCATTTTATTTCGAGAAATAAAACTGTGATGTAAGATGTCTCCCATAGTTACTATTTAGATTGTCTCCACCAAAAACACCTTTCTTTCTCTCATTCTGTCCATGCTTCTGCATAAATACTTGACTATGTTCTTTTTTGCAGTCAGAGGTGAATATCTTGGGTAGCCTTTCTCATCCAAACATTGTGAGACTTTTGGGACACTGTGAGGAAGACAAAGAACTACTACTTGTATACGAATTCATGCCAAGAGGGAGTTTGGGAAACCACCTTTTCAGTAGTAAGCAGCAAACAATATTAATATTGTAATTTTAATTAACTGTACTTGGTTGGATGAGCTGTGATGCTGGTGATGGTGAAAAATTGGCACCGCAGTTATTGTCAAAAGAAATTATGATTCAAGATTAAGATAACTAATACATTTAGTGATCATCATAAGTTGCAGAAATAGATATTGTGCCTAAACTTCATGATAATAATCAGAAAAATAAATCATCTACCTGATGCCACAGTGCTAAATCCAGTGGACAGCAGTGATCTAGTTTGAGTGACCGGATGGGCTTAGATCTCGACTTTTGATTTTGTATCCATCAAGAAAATCCTGTTTCAACTGGTGAAAACTTATCCCAATGTAAGTTTTATCATTCAATAGGAAATTAGAGAGTAGCTCTTGTCTTAATGATTTAAATTGTTGGAAACACCTCAAGAGTACTACCATGCGGCTGTGTTGTGTGTCCCAACTCCAGTGAAAGGCTGTGATCTCAACTTTCTCATCCTTATTCTCTAAACCTCTGTATACATGCTGATGGATGAACCTTTATAGTGCTAGGGAGGGCAGCATGATTTTTTATTTTATTTTTATTTTGAAATCCAGTAGGGTTTAATATCCATCATGAAAATAGTTTTTCAATCGGTGAAAACTTATCCCAATACAAGTTTTATCATTCAATAGGAAATTAGGGAGCTGCTCTTATCTTAATGGTTTAAGTTGGAAACAACTCGAGAGCACTAGTGTGTGGCTATGTTGTGTGTGCTAACTCCTATATGTGTTTTTGTCATGTTTGAGAGACCACTTGAATTTCCAACAGTTGTCACAATCATGATACCATTTTTGCAGTTGGTATTTTACTTCCTCATCAGATGACGGGTTAAAAAGCCTTAAACCCTACCATATAGATTCATATACATATGTTCCGAAAAATTATGCCTATAAGCGACTTATGCATGCCAATGCCATTAGAACAGTCAATTTTCTTATCATAGTGAACTCAACATCTATTTTGGAGCGAAGAAAGCGGCCTGAATTCTCTAATCTTGTTGATAGTTCTGATCCTACAGTGTACCCATACAATGCATATTTTACTTTCTTTCATTGCAAGTTACTATTTGGTTACCTGCATACGATCAATTTATCATTGGGAAACACTGTAAAATGCCGTGTCAACCTTGCACAGGTACATTCCAGATAAGTCTGGGCTGCATCTTTTTTTTAAAATTTCTTTCCTTCTTTTTTGGCTTTTTTCATAGAATCGCATCCATTTTTCATTTTTCTAAAATGATGCACCTTATGTAGGAGGTTCAGCCTTTCAAGCACTTCCATGGAGCATTCGGATCGAGATAGCATTAGGTGTAGCTCGGGGCCTTGCATTCTTACATTGTTCTGAAAGGAAAATCATACATCGTAATCTTACACCATATAATGTATTGATTGATTCGGTAAACTCTTCCATCCTGATTTCTTCTGCTATAGAGACAAATGTGTTTATTTATTTATTTATTTTTATGGGGGTTGGGGGTTGGGAATTTGTTCTATGGTTGAATATCTTAGTTTGATTTTTTTTTCTCTTTTTTTAATCTTCTGCAGAACCATAATGCAAAAATTTCTGATTTTGGGTTAGCGAGGAATGGACCGAAGGGTGAAAATTCGCATGTCTCCACAGATGTCATGGGCAGCTATGGTTATGTAGCTCCTGAATATGTGGCTACAGGTACGATCAGTTCTTTGGTACAAACCTTCAAGGCTACAAGTTCTTGTGATTTCTGTGTTGATTTTTAATTGTTCACGCTGTAGTGGACTTTTTTTAATTTTAAACTAATCTTAATCTTTTTTCTAGTTTTATGCATTGGTGGGTATTGTTTGTGGTTTCTCTTCATCCAAAATTATTCTGTATGCCTGGTTCACTAGTGAAGTGAGTGAGAAGCAATGTTTTTAATACCAACCAGCAGGTTTTGCTTTGTACATCAAACAACTGAATCAGCAGGACTGGGAATTTGGGGCCAGTTTGGCAACCTGCTGATCGGATGTTCTGAAGTTTTCACGGAAAGAGAATTAGAAAACGCGTTTGGTTGATATTTATTGTCGTTTCAAACAATTCCTGGTATAGAAATCTCAAAATGATCTTACTTTGTATTTAAAAAAAAGAAAAAAAAAAAAAAAAAAAAACTCACTGGCTACATTTATGACTTTATCCCGTAAGCCGCGCAACTCTACACCCTCTCTGCAAAGTCTCTCTCTCTTTCCCCATATTCAGCCATCCTCCAACCTCTTCAAATGTTATTAAAATGCCCTCTTACAGTAATAACAGTAAGGAAGAAATGCCCTCTGATTGTATGGTAATTTTTCAGACTTCATATTTTCAATTTCCCAACTTGATTTAGGAATTCTCTATAGCAAACATTTACAATGTCAATTAAATTTTTGATATGCAAGTTCATAGAATTTTATTAAAATTTGTTTTTTTTACTTGAAAGTATTGCTTTTTTGGCTTCAAAAATATATGTAATAGATTTCACTTTCCCTGGCTTTCATTTCAGCATGTAACAATGCAATCCTTCGTACAATTTCAAAAATTGAATTGAGGTGTTACTCATTCCTTTCGGCATGTAACAATGCAATTCGTTTCAGCTTGTGTACTGGACTTTCGTGATTTGGTCTTTCATGATTTAATATTTAGTTATGAAACCATATTTTGAATACAATATGGATTTTGATAGGAAATATTATAATGCTGTACAGTCAATGCAACTCCTAAGTTGATCATTCCATACTCAAGAACATGTTCAAAATCACAAAAAGGTGGGTCACATGTTTATAGTCACAAAAACTGGGCCCACATTGTAAATCCGATGAAAGTGGGGCCCATGTTCTAATTTCTAATGGTGGGTAGCACATTGTAGTTTTTAAAAGGCATGTCCCATGTATAACAATAATAGATTTAAGTTAAGGAACAAAATTATTATAATGTTACCAAACAAGTTTTGCACAACATATTCTCAGCAGAATTGGCACAACTAGGGATGGCAGTGGACCGGGGAAAAACGGGTATTCGTCCAAACCCACCCCGTTTGGACCAGGGATGGACTATACGTATTGGACGGTGGACGTATACGGGGATACCCGTATAAACCCGTGCGGGGATGGAGGTGGGGATGGACTTACCCTTACCCCCGCCCCGTACCCGCCCCGTCCCGCCCCGTCCCCGTTATCCGCTAAATAAATAAATAAATATATATGTAGTGTACCTATGGTGTTATGACATTTAGTGATTTAGGTGCTGTTGTTTTTCATAGGAATGTATGTATCAGGTGTTCGTGGCAGCAGTGATTGGTTTGATTTCGCTGTTATGTATATGATTTTTTAGGAGTAGTTCTCTATTGATGTTCGTGTACTGAAAGTGTCATAATATTTCTCATACCTTTGATTCAGGTGTGATCTCATGTTGCAAGGAAGCTGGGGGAAGGCTAAAAAAAAAAAGGCTTAGGCTTAGGCGGGTACGGGGGAAGTGGGGACAGGGATTATAAATTTACCCGCGGACGGGGATGGGGATGAAAATTATACCCGTTAGCGGGGGTGGACCGGGGATGGACGAAGATTTTTTAAGCGGGTACGGGGATGGAGACCATGCCCCCCGCCCCCGCCCCGGTCCATTGACATCCCTAGGCACAACCCGGCACAGAATCGGAACAGCACAGGAACAATGCCAAATGAGGCCTTGGTTTCTCGAAAATTTTGGCTGTGGCATTTGGTATTTTCATTTGGTGATTATGGCTTGTTTGGCTTGTTCACCAGTTCAGTTTTCTCTGAACTGGTCATTCATTATACCCTAGAAAATTTTGCATTCCCTGTATGAACTGTTGCGCGTTCATATATTGCAGAAGTAGTGTAACACCATGATATTTCCTGCTCAAAGTCATCTTAGTATTTGAATTAGGTTTTGTAAGTGGTCTTTGTCTAGAAATGTAGCTAGAAAGAGAAACCCACTTCAATCACAATGGATGGCCATAGAGCCTTGTAGAGGTATTTGTGAACAGGTGAGCTGAATTGGAAGGTATTGCTGATATAGTTTCAGTCACATACATTGCTGAATATTTTTGGAGGACACATTGTTAAAATTCACTGTTATAAACTCCTAATGAGGAAATTTTCATATAATGAAAATGTGATGACGAGATAAGCAACATCTCAAATATTGACATGATGCGTTAGAACAAGAACTTTTATGGTGACTTCCAAGGTCCAACCCCTTCTTATCACTTGCTTTAGCTAGGATTCAAACTGGTTTAACAGTTATTCAAATAAAAAGTTAAAAGAGCTAATAACGATCATTACTTCATTCATTTTGGTCATAAAACTCTGCTTGAACATGGTAGTAGCTATATATGAGAGGGTCATAGATTGCCTGCAACAGGGAAACCATAATATAATCGATTTCTTTCTTTCTTGAAAAATATCTCGAACTGTTGAAATTTCTTTCGTCTGAACAATGACAAGTGTGCCTCCATCAACATCAACCAGGCCATCTGCACGAGAAGAGCGACGTATATTCTTTTGGGGTTGTGTTGCTCGTGATGCTTTCAGGACATAAAGCACTTGACCCCAACCGTCCAAGTGGGCAACACGATTTGGTAGATTGGGCAAAACCATATCTATCTGATGAGAGTGAGGTATTGTCGCGGGTGATGGACCGGCGGCTTGAAGGCCAGTACCCGTCCAAAGGTGCAGTTCTGACTGCTCAGCTCATTCTCGCGTGTCTCAATTCTGACCCAAGAAAGCGTCCATCCATGACAGAAGTGGTGGAAGCATTGGAGCAGATTCAGGCCATAAAGCATAAAGCATATGCCCCTAGAACCAAAGACTGAGACTCTGCGTCCCGCCCACCACAATCACTCTGATCACCATGCACGAATCTGTTCCCCACTTCATCCAAAGGCTGGTAATGTTGGAACTGGAAAAAAAAAATATGGAAGGATGTCTCTGGTGAAAGCAATCTTCAAAATTGAGGTAATCTATTCCAACATGAACAGTTCTAATGGCATTGCTATATACGTGCCTGTCCAATTGTTTGTGCTTATTGGACTTATTGGACAACTTGTGCACTATCATTCTTATGGTTATGTTTTCTTTTTAATTATAAATTGTGGATCTGATGATTTGTATCAGTGAACAGATTTAGCATGGAGTAAAATGATTGTTTGTAATGTCTTATGGAAGCTTGAAATTGATTTTAAGTACTATTTTGCAATTTGTATTTTATTTTAAATTCGAAACAGCGAACACAATCTTCTTTTGAAATGCAAGTGCAAATAACCTCTAGACAATCTTCATATCATCTATAAGATGAAACACGTTCAATGTTTTTGCTATTTACAATCACTTCTTCTTTCCAAAGAAGGCCTGGACCCTCTGTTATTGCAAGATTGCCCACACCAAGTGCTAAAGTGAGCTGTCTGGCCAATTGTTCAAGAGGCAAAATGTGCTTTGCCACTAGACTGCGACTCACCAGAAGTACAAAGAATTATTAAATAGTACAAGATTTCAAAATCCACCTTTTTGACTATTTATCATTTCATGATATGAAAACAATTTTAACTTGGAATCTAATATATTGGGCCCCATTCATTAGGATCTTTCCATCCCCCTGATCCCATCATCTTCGGTAGGACCTTGGGTGGGCCTCATCCAGCTTGGCAGGATAGGAACCACCACATTCTTTCAAAATTTCCACCAATCTGAATAAAATTGACCGCTGGATCAAATTGAGAAAAAAATAGATTTTAAAACTGTTAAAATTCAGGGCCACATAGCAACGAGTTGTGATAGTTTAATGATCCTAATATTTTATAGGCCGGTAGGGTCCATCGAGAATGTCCAATCCCCTAGCTTTCCTTTATTGGTGGGGCTCCTTGGTGGGGCCCGACACTTAATATATATAAATATGGGGAATTCATCAAAATGCCCATTTATCCGCCCTTTTTTTTTTTTATCATAGGGCCATCTTGAGTCAATCTAGTCTCTTCATCAAGCCCTACCAAATAATCAATAGTCCAAATCAGTATTGAAATAGCATTAGAAGAATCGTTTTCAAAATAGCTAGCGCCTCCGCCTCATTGAAATACAAACACCAACATGCGTACAGAATATAAAAAAGGACCTCATTGTGAAGAACTGAGATTAGAAAACTCTTTTCACCAAAGCCCGCTCTGCAACCCCAATGGTAATGGTAAAATTTAACTCTGCTGTAGAAGAAGAGGCATATTCGAGAATTCTGTCATTTCTTTCCCTTTAGATGGTCCATAAGATACTTGATGGGAAGCATCTTCTAGTGAGTATGATAGTACAGCCGTACCTAGAGAAACAATCTCCCCTCCAAGACTCTTACCACCTTCATAAGTTTGGTTCCTAAGGCTTATGCTTTATGGCCTGAATCTTCTCCAATGTTCTCACCACTTCTGACATGGATGGTCTGCTTCTTTTTTCAGTCTCGAGACACTTGAGAGTGAGCTTAGCAGCCAGAGCTGCACCTTTGGATGGATACTGCCCTTCAATCTGCTCGTCCATCACATGTGATAGTAGCTTCCTCCGATTGGATAGATATGGTTTTGCCCACTTTACCAAATTGTAGTTCTCAGTTGGACGATTTGGGTCAAGGACCCGTAGGCCTGAAAGCATCTCGAGCCACACAACTCCAAAACTGTATACGTCGCTCTTTGCAGTCAGACGGCCTGGTTTATGGTTTGTGGTTTATGTTGATAGAGGCACATTTTCCATAGTTAGAGATCCAGGAATTTTCAACCATTTGAGATATTTTTTTCAAGAAAGAAAGAAATTATATTATTTTTAACCCTGTTGGGGGTTTGTAGCTACTGCTATTTTTCAAGCATATTTTTATGACAAAAAAGAAAGAAGTAAGGATGATTATTAGCTCTCTACCTTTTTATTTGTACAATTCATGGACCAGTTTGAAACCTAGCTAAAGCAAGTGATAACAACATTCATAATTGGAAGTAAACAAAAAGACCTCTACAAGGCTTTATAAGCAGACATTCTTTGTACTTGAAGAAGTGAGTTTCACGTTACATTCCCAGATACCAGTTGCAAAACCTAATTCAAATATTAAGATGACTTTGAAAAAGAAATATCAAAGAATGCAACCCATGGCTCATACGAGGAAAAATCTTTCAGGGGAAAAAGTTAATATGATGAACTACAGGTTCACTTTGTGGATGTGTATTTTGGGCCCTAGGTATACCGTTGGCCATAAACCTAACTTTAAGATATTTTGTAACTTTATTTGAACTTAATGATACTGCTACTGCTCCACTATTATATGTTGTGTTTACCTTACCATCTATATATATATATGTATATATATAGAGGGAGGCTCTCCTCCACTGCAGTGGAGGAGAGCCTCAGCTGGGCTCACGTGGGAGGCAGGGACATCGTGTGGAAAGTTAAGTGGGATGAAAGGGAGTGAACAGTGTTGGCGCCCAAACATTTCAAGTGAAGTGAAAAAAACGCCAGCCCAGCTTCTTCTCCATCGAAGCCTCTGCTCCCTTCCTCTCCACGCTCTCTCTCTCTCTCGCTCTCCCTGCCTCCGAGCTTCTCTGCTAGTGCCCCTTCTTCTCCATCTTCTCCACTCTCTGCGCCCTTCCTCTCCACGCGATCTCTCTCTCTGTGCAATCGCTCTCCCTCTCCACGCGATCTCTCTCTCTGTGCAATCGCTCTCCCTCTCTCTCTCGATCTCTCGCTCTCCCTGCGCCCTTCTCTGCTGATGCGATCGGTCTGCTGAGGTCGACTGCTTCTCTGCTGCACACGTCGAGAGCCTCTCTGCTTCTCCCTCACGATCTGCTGCATCTCTCCTTCTCTCCCTGCAAGCGCTCTCTCTCTCTCGCTCGTCTGCGACTCTGCATCTGCTGCTGCGTCGAGGAAGTGACATCGTGTGGAAAGTTAAGTGGGAGGCAGGGACATCGTGTGGAAAGTTAAGTGGGATGAAAGGGAGTGAACAGTGTTGGCGCCCAAACATTTCAATTGAAGTGAAAAAAACGCCAGCCCAGCTCTGCTCCCTCTGCTCTTCTCCAGCTCTTCTCCAGCGAAGCCACCCTCTGCTCCCTTCCTCTCCACGCTCTCTCTCTCTCTCTCGATCTCTCGCCTGCTAGTGTCCCTTCTTCTCCATCTTCTCCACTCCCTGCGCCCTTCCTCTCCACGCGACATCGCTCTCTGCCTCCGATCTCTGCCATTGAGCTCCCGAGCCAAAAGATCTTTGAGGTACTTCTCCACGTTCACTCTTCAGTACAAAGGAGGATTTCTCTTTGGGTCAATGAGCAGGGCTCGCTTCTGAAATTTGACGAATCACTTTACCAGTTGTAACTCGGTTCTTTTGACCTCCCGAAATTCCCCTGAACATTTCATCTCCATAACTTATCAGAAGTTGCATGTCTATTGCAGCTCAATTGCTATAATGCAGAAATGCACACTTGTTGCAGAGAATGCAGGGAATGAAGACATGAAGACATGAAGAATCCATTCATCTCCTTTGTAAGCTTATGAAGACTTTATGCAGAGAATGAGACATGAAGACTTATTTCATCTTCTTTGTTCCTGTAATTTGGATGAAGAAAAACATGGAAAAGCAAGTATTTTGTTTATGTAGTTTATTATGTGTGAGATTGACACGTTGATAAACTGATCAATATTTTGATGAACATTACGGTCTAATGAATGAATGGATTTATTTTTTTCAAATTGTGTAGAGATGGGTTTAATGAATGAATGGACTTATTTCTTTCACATTGTCTAGAGATGTTTTTATGTGTGCAGTGCAATATTGTGCAGAGATGGGTTTATGTGTGCAATCTAATATTGTGCACTGTGAAACCTTGATGAGTACCCCTGTTCGGGCAGCTGGTTGACCCGCTTCCGGATGGAATTTTTGGATGAAATTTGGGGTATGCAGAGACCATATTCCGGACTAAAAATCTACTAACTTTGGGCATGGAACGATCGCGTTTGATCGGTTTTCAACTCGCGCACTTTTTCAACCCATACGCAGAAAACTGACGAAACCTTGCTGAGTACCCCTGTTCGGGCAGCCGGTTGACCCGCTTCCGGATGGAATTTTTGGATGAAATTTGGGGTATGCAGAGAACATATTCCGGACTAAAAATCTGCTAACTTTGGGCATGGAACGATCGCGTTTGATCGGTTTTCAACTAGCGCACTTTTTCAACTCAGACGCAGAAAATTGACGAAACCTTGATGAGTACCCCTGTTCGGGCAACCGGTTGACCCACTTCCGGATGGAATTTTTCGATGAAATTTGGGGTATGCATAGACCATATTCCGGACTAAAATTCTGCTATATTTGGGCAAGGAACGATCTCGTTTGATCGGTTTTCAACTCTCGCACTTTTTCAACTCAGACGCAGATTCGTGACTGGGTTCCAAAAGTACGCGATTGGAACGCCAGGCAAATGCGATTTTTTTTAACGAAAAAATGCAGATTTTAACTTCATTATATTGGCTTTGAGTTCCTCAATTTTCATGAAAAAATTGCCTCCGGAAGTGCGTCAAACAGTGACCTAAACAGGGCTACTCAGATTGGTTTTTTGGCAGGTTTTCGTGACTGGGTTCCAAAAGTGCGCGATCGGAACGCCAGGCAAACGCGATTTTTTTTTAACGAAAAAATGCAGATTTTAACTTCATTATATTGACTTTGAGTTCCCCAATTTTCATGAAAAAATTGCCTCCGCAAGTGCGTCAAACAGTGACCTAAACAGGGCTACTCAGATTGGTTTTTTGGCAGGTTTTCGTGACTGGGTTCCAAAAGTGCGCGATCGGAACGCCAGGCAAACGCGATTTTTTTTAACGAAAAAATGCAGATTTTAACTTCATTATATTGACTTTGAGTTCCCCAATTTTCATGAAAAAATTGCCTCCGCAAGTGCGTCAAACAGTGACCTAAACAGGGCTACTCAGATTGGTTTTTTGGCAGGTTTTCGTGACTGGGTTCCAAAAGTACGCGATCGGAACGCCAGGCAAACGCAATTTTTTTTAAACGAAAAAATGCAGATTTTAACTTCATTATATTGACTTTTAGTTCCCCAATTTTCATGAAAAAATTGCCTCCGCAAGTGCGTCAAACAGTGACCTAAACAGGGCTACTCAGATTGGTTTTTTGGCAGGTTTTCGTGACTGGGTTCGAAAAGTACGCGATTGGAACGCCAGGCAAACGCGATTTTTTTTTAACGAAAAAATGCAGATTTTAACTTCATTATATTGACTTTGAGTTCCCCAATTTTCATGAAAAAATTGCCTCCGCAAGTGCGTCAAACAGTGACCTAAAGAGATTGGTTTTTTGCAGATTTGACTGACTGGATTCCAAAATATCGTCCATAAATTCCTTCGGAAAGTGGGCTAACCAATCACTTAAAACATCAACATTGGGGAACTCTTACTCAACATCAAACCAACCATTCATTCACCATTCAAACTCAACCTGTTTTTGTCCATCATCTATAACATTCGACATCAACACAAACTATTTCCATTGAATATCAAGGGATATCAACATTATCATTCATATCAACACAAGCATTAAGATTCAGCTATCCAACAAAGACAAAAACACAAAAAACATTTGGAGTCTATCATTTCACCTATCAAACAACCCCTTACATAATAGTAGCTTCCAATATACCAGAGTCAAGCTTGGATGCTACATTCGACACAATAATATTACAAGTAGGACAGCATAAACAATCATAACAATCATAATATTCATCAGTTTTCTGCAACTGGGTTGAAAAAGTGCGCGAGTTGAAAACCGATCAAACGCGATCGTTCCTTGCTCAAATTTAGCAGATTTTAAGTCCGTAATATGGTCTTCGCATACCCCAAATTTCATCGAAAAATTCCATCCGGAAGTGGGTCAACCAGCTGCCCGAACAGGGGTACCCATCAAGGTTTCATCGGTTTTCTGCATCTGAGTTGAAAAAGTGCGCGAGTTGAAAACCGATCAAACGCGATCATTCCTTGCTCAAATTTAGCAGATTTTAAGTCCAGAATATGGTCTTTGCATACCCCAAATTTCATCGAAAAATTCCATCCGGAAGTGGGTCAACCAGTTGCCTGAACAGGGGTACCCATCAAGGTTACACTGTACACATAAACCCATCACAGTGCACAATATTACAATGCACACATAAACCCATCTCTGCACAATGTTACACTGCACACATAAAAACATCTCTAGACAATGTGAAATAAATAAATCCATTCAAACCCATATATGCACAAAGTTAATCGAAAAAATCCATTCATTCATTAAACACTAATGTTCATCAAAATATTTATCATTTTATCAACGTGTCAATCTCACACACAACAAACTACATAAACAAAATTCTTGCTTTTCCATGTTTTTCTTCATCAAAAGTACATGAACAAAGAAGATGAAAAAAGTCTTCATGTCTCATTCTCTGCATAAAGTCTTCATAAGCTTACAAAGAAGATGAATGGATTCTTCATGTCTTCATTCTCTGAATTCTCTGCAACAAGTCTGCATTTCTGCATTATAGTAATTGAGCTGCAATAGACATGCAACTTGTGATAAGTTATGGAGGGAAATAAAAACATTAATGTGGATCATGGTTCATTTCACAAACTATTCATACATATGGCAGTATGCAATAGATGGTTTGAATTGAGCTTGACTGTGTTTAAAAATGTGGAAACGAGTAGAGCAGTTGGTGATGAGGAGGAGGTCATATCCATGTGCAATTTGGATCACAAATAATTAAAGCATATTCATGAATAACAAACCAAATTTCATAAGTTATAAAACCATGACTAAATAAAAGACAAAAACCCCAAATAACATGTACAAAAGACAAAAACCCCGAATAAATTACCCTGGTTCCACACAAAGGTTTTGGTTTTGACCATTTTGAGGTACCAAATTCCTTTTTTGAACCAGGGGGATTGGTACGTGAGTTGATATTTATAGTCTCAACCTCCATTCATCTAGATTGTAATATGGGACCCTTTATCTTTATGCTTAATCTCTGTGCTATTAGGGATTTTTACATGATAGCATCTTTTTTTATTCTTACTATGATGTTCAATGCATTGCTGGCTGCTGTAAACAGAATGGATTTACCATTACTAAATGGCTCAGCAGGACATTTACTCCCTTGGTGAGGAGCTTGGCTTAGTGTGTTGGTGGGTGTGTGAGTATTTACTTAGAGAAGAAAACACTTTAAAAAAAAACCTATGATTTATAAAAGGTCAGCTCACATTGTTGCATTTTAAAATCTTAAGATGCTTGGATAGAGATTATTAAACTTCACCCATTCCATTTTCAAGTGATCTTCAATGTGAACTCAATTCCGGCACTCATTCAGGTGGGCCTAAGAAAAGTCATTGGACCATCTAACTAGATACTAATCAATCTTCTATGAACCAGAACTATGTGGCTGCTCATCCACCATAGACATGCATCCAACAATTCATGAGATCCACAAGTTCTCTTTATTAAAAACTAGCTAGCATAAGTCACCCACTACAATTATGGATCAAATGGAGCAGTTCAGCTCCCTGGCAGAATCGAAGCTTTAGTTTCCCCTGCTCTCCTTATTCTTATTGCCTTATTTGAAGTAGCATATCTAAAAGGGAAGATATGTTGGTTACACTGACAGTAGCAAAATTGGAATTGCTAAGTGTAAGGGATTTGGTTTTGATATTGTGCCATGGAATCGACCTATTTCACAGATATCAACCATTTTCTATCAAGGATCTTTTTTTTTTTTTTTTCACATAAACACAATAATTTTCATTTGTATAGTTCTATTGCATACACTACAGCCACAGAGCCATTAAAAACAGTTTTCAAACAAACCTCATTTGTACAGAAGAGTGAATGTGGAGAAATACCTCAAAGATCTTTTGGCTCGGGAGCTCAATGGCAGAGATCGGGAGGAAGCAGCAGGTCGTGAGCAGAGACGAGGAGGGAGAGAAGCTCGACGCAGCAGCAGACACGCAGTGAAGCAGACGATCGAGAGAGAGAGAGAGAGAGAGAGAGAGAGAGAGATTGCAGGGAGAGAAGCGTGAGATCGGGAGCGAGAGATCGAGACAGAGAGCGATTGCAGGGAGCGAGAGATCGAGAGAGAGAGCGATTGCAGAGACGAGGGAGTCAGTGGGGTCCGATCGCAGCAGCAGAGGGGTCCGATCGCCGCAGCAGAGGGGTCCGATCGCAGCAGCAGGGAGAGCGAGAGAGAGAGAGAGAGAGAGAGACAGCTCGGCTGGAGAGGAAGGGCGCAGAGAGATCGTGCGCAGGGAGTCAGCAGACGCGTCGCAGCAGCAGAGTGGAGAAGATCGCTGGAGAAGAAGGGAAACTAGCAGAGAGAGAGAGGAAGGGCGATTGCAGAGAGGGAGCGCGTCGCAGCAGCAGAGTGGAGAAGATCGCTGGAGAAGAAGGGAAACTAGCAGAGAGAGAGAGGAAGGGCGATTGCAGAGAGGGAGCGCGTGGAGAGAGTGGGGAAGCAGACCAAAACGGAAATGGCCTCCACTGAGTTTTTCTTCATTTCACTCTCAAGTTTAGGCGCCAACACTGTTCGTTTTGGTTGTTTAGTTGCCATTCCACACGATTTCACCTCATCCCACGTGAGCCCAGCTGAGGCTCTCCTCCACTGCAGTGGAGGAGAGCCTCCCTCTATATATATATGTATATATATATATATATGTGTATATATATATGTGTATATATATGTATATATATATAGGGTGCGTTTGGTCATAACAACTTCCTAAGGATTGGTACAGCGATTAGCCAAACGCAAATACAAGACAACAACAAGCTACAGCGACAGCGACAACTTTAACTTTTAGAGCCTAAAATCGCTGATTTTCCATAATCTCGGCCCCCCAGCTTCAGCAGCAGCAACAGCTTCTACATAACCTCAATCGCTATCAGTAGTTGCTGTGACCAAACGCAACCATAGATTGTATGAGTTGATGTTTCCATGATTTGTTTATGGTATATTGATCATCATTTATAACCTCATTGCTGATTTCTATCCATCTGGAATTAGGGCCACAATTGTAATTAGAAGGAATATTTTTAATTGGCCTCACCCTTGGAACCGGGTTGGGATCCGACCTAATCATAGACATGGGGCGACATCCAACACCATCCACCCATTCATAAAGCTAGAGAGCAATTTGAGATTAGCTAAAATAAAGAAAGTCCACTATGCAACCTACTAAAAAATAACACAGAAATCATAAAAAAGTTGTAGCAATGAATCTTACCTGTAGCCACATATTCAGGAGCTGCATAACCATATGTGCCCTTAGGACCTGTGGAGACATGTGAAGCACCATGTTGTGGGCCATCCCTTGCTAATCCAAAATCACAAATTTTCACATTATAGTTCTGCAGAATAAAAAAGAAAGAAAGAAAGAAAGAATTAAGAAATCAACCATGCAAAGTTTTCTTTCTCCCTTTCTCTGTAGCAGAAGAAATCAGAACGGAAGAGTTTACCGAATCAAGCAATATATTAGATGCTTTAAAATCACGATATATGGTATTAACTGAGTGTAAGAATTCAAGGGCCCGAGCTACACCAATTGCTATATTGAGCCGCATGCTCCATGAAAGTGGTTGAAAGGCTGGACCCCCTACAGAAAATGCATCAATCTAGAAACATGAACAATGGTTGCAATTCTATTGGAAGGGAAAAAAAAAAAAGCTACAAAAATTATCAGCTCAGACTTGCTAACTACAATTAATTACAGTTAATTATAACAACAAGATTGTTCACAACTTACTTCCGAAAAGGTGCCTTTCCAAACTCCCTCTTGACATGACTTCATATACTAAAAGTAGTTCTTCGTTTTGACAACAGTATCCCAAAAGTTTCACAATGTTTGGATGAGAAAGCCTTCCCAAGTAATTCACCTCTGACTGCAAATGTGAAATAAATACACATACCAGCAGAATTAAAATCACGAAATAACAAAAAATAAGTAAATTTGAAAAATCTCTTATTACTCATGACATCTTATTATTTCCAACAACAAAACTGTTGGAAACTAGAAGAATTTTACAATATTTTTGTCGGACTTCATGAAGCTTTTTTTCCCCATATTTTCATAGTTTTTAAATGTATCAAACAATCTATCATTTTTTATTCAACAAACAAGCCGTCCAGATCTTATTCATGGGTGGCATGCACAGGCGCCCCGTGAGCCCCAGGCGGGCGAGCAGCAGCAGCAGGCAGCACGGGCGCCCCGTGCGCAGCAGGCGGGCGAGCAGGCACGGCGGGCAGCGCAGGCGCCCCGGGCGTGGACACCCCCAGCGCGGATTGGCTTGCTCCTCGTGCAGGGGCAGCGACGGTGGGTGACGTAGCTGGTGCGGTCGCGCGGTCTGCCCCTTCTTTCTTTCCATTGCCCTGTTCTTCCTGGCACTCCATGGTGGCTGTGGTGGCTGCTCCTTCTTCCATGATGGCTTTCTTTGAAAAACAAGGAGATGCAAGTGGCTGCCCTCTCCCCTTTTTGACAAAAATAAAAATATATATGAAAGGCTCTCTCAAGAAGAAGGTGCAAGAATCCCAAATAAAAAGCAAAGTGGGCAAAGGCCCCCTCTATTTATAAACTCTTGCTCTAGGGTTTTCAAAGGAGGAAGAACACCAAGCCAAGAGAACAAAGGAGAAGAGTCCTGAGCCACAAGAACACTTCTGTGAAATTCAAAAGAAGAATGACCAACTCCAAAGGAAGATGAGGAAGGCCAGGTCGACTCGCCTGATGAAGGCAGAAAATTGGGTCCGGATTTTTTGGTCCGGGGGCGCTGCCCCCGGCTAGGGGCTCGGGGGCCAGCCCCCGAACCCCCGCTGGGGGCACTGCCCCCTGGCCCCCCGCGAGCTGACCGGTCAGCTCGACCACCACCGGGGGACACCCCTGGACCCCCTCTACAAAGAGCATATATTCAAAGGGAAATTCAAAGAGGGAAAGAACCGTCGGAAGGACTCTGCTGTGAAACCCGAACGACGGATACGGACAGTTTCTGGAAAAGCTACAAATTGCTTGGCATGAAGGAGCCTGAATATTCCAAATGTCTCCCTTTCAAAGTCTTCTTTGGCGCGAGACATTGAGGGGCAAATGATGGGCCAGGCCGAAGTGACTCGGTCCGCAAGGATGGGTTGGGCCCAAGTGGCTCGGTCCACGATGGCGGGTCAGGTCAGAGTGACCCAAGTCCGTGATGAGCCCGGGTCATCACCCACCCATTAAGAGCCGGGTCCGGATCCAACGAATGACGGAGTCAATGCGTCGTTCCTTTAAACGGCTTTCACCAAGTCCCGCGGAAGAAATCTTACCTGCTCGTCTGTTGAGGAGGGTTCGGAAGACTCCACTAGAATGGAGCGTACGTCGCTGAGGAATCGTCCCCATCCGTTAGGGGAAGAGTATAAAAGGAGAGTCATACCAAAGAAGGAGATCTGATCAACCATTTTCATTATCATTGTACTTATCTATTTTGTAATCCCTTCTCCGAAGCAGTAAAGTAACCAATTGAAGTGGACGTAGGTCACACTGACCGAACCACTATAAACCTTCTCTCTCTTCATTAATTTTGACATTAATTGCATATCACTTGACCGGTGGTGCCCGAAAACCACTTTTTGACATCATCAATAAGTGTGTCTCCATCAACATCAACCAGGCCATCTGTACGAGAAGAGCGACGTATATTCTTTTGGGGTTGTGTTGCTCGAGATGCTTTTAGGCATGCCAGCACTTTACGCCAATAACTGTCTAAGTGGGCAACAGAATTTGGTAAATTGGGCAACCAAATTGGGCAACAAAACATCTATCTCATCGGAGGAAGGCATCGCAGATGATGGACCGGCAGCTTGAAGGCCAGTACTCGTCCCAAGGTACAGTTCAGGCGGCTCAACTCATTCGCCAGTGTCTCTGCCCTTACCCAAGAATCCGTCCATCCATGACAAAAGTGGTGGCAGCATTGGAACGGATTAAGGCCATAAAGCCTTTGGAACGGAGGATTCGGGCCATAAAACCTTTGGAACGGAGGATTCAGGCCATAAAGCCTGATCCATAAAGCATATGCCCCGAGAACTAAAGAGTGAGACTCTGCGTCCCGCCGACCACAATCACTCTGTTCCCCACTTCATCCAAAGGCTGGTAATGTTGGAACTGGAAAAAAAAAAAATGGAAGGATGTCTCTGGTGAAAGCAATCTTCAAAATTAAGGTAATCTATTCCAACATGAACAGCTCTGAAGGGATGATAGTGCTATATATGTGCGTGTCCAACTGTTTGTGCTTATTGGACAACTTATGTAATATCATTGTTATTGTTATTTTTTTCTCGTTAATTATGAAATTGTGGATCTGGTGATTTGTATATGTGTGGGACATTTTTGTAAATACCGAGATAATCCCTGATTTCAGTAAGAGTATTAACTAGGTTTGACTTAGTCTCAGCTTCATGAGCTCAGTAACGGTACTAGCTTAAGCTAGCTTCAGTAAAAGTACCAGCTAAGTTTGTCTTGGCCTCGGTCTAACGCAACTCGGCAATAGTGCCAGTTATTCGCACATCGGCAACAGTGTCAGGATGTGCCTATGTCTGACCTCGGTATCAGTATTAGGTGTCAGACAGTCATAATTATACGGTGGCATTGCAGAACGAACTAACAAGTAGGATGGGCGCTAGGTATAGATAAGGGGTTGACCTTATCTGACGGTCACATCTGCAGCCATACAAGAGATCGAGATATGGTCTAATGGGACAGCACCTCCACCTACCTCCACTAAGGATACGAGGTATGGTTTGATGGGACAGTACCTCCACCTACCTTCACTAAAGGTACGATCTGATGAGACTTCCCTATATATATATATGCGTGAGGTAAACCCACAAGGGGCATGCTGTCATACACGTCCATACTCCAAACTCTCCCTTCTTCTCCACTCACTCATCTTTTGTTTAGTGATTACACTAACTTAGGCATCGGAGTGCCTTCGCGTGACTGCAGCTAGCCAGGGTCTCTGACCTTTGTTTTCTTTCCTTCCCTTTCAGGTCTCAGGCATTCGGTCTTTCCCAAAGAAGCTTAACAGTAATATTAAGAGTTTTATACTCGTCTAACCAAGTCCGTAATATTTAGACATTTACAGTATCAATTAACAATTTTACCATGGAGTAAAATAAGCACACATTTCCTTCAGAGCCTTTGTGTTTCATATAATTGAATATCTAGGATTGTATATTTATAAGCGGCTAAAAATGAAGAAACAAAGATGAATATCCGGAAATACACGCAAATAACCTCCTCGCTATGGAAATTGAAGGGAAGATGAGAAATGGATACCCAACCCTTATGTTGGAAAGCCCAGGCCCATTTGTATCTCCCCCTCATAACTTTCTCCTCTCACCTCCTTAGTAATCCTAGATGGAGTTCATTTCATCATGAATTAATTTCTATGTATTTTTCATCTTCCTTTTGTTGCAAGCTTTGAGTTATTAATTAATAAAATTAACAGCAAGATAAGTTTGTGGAAGGCAGGAGCATCCTTGTTATATTAGTGGCTTCAGCAATCCCCATCTATAACATGGTACTCCTTAAACTTTCAAAAGAAACTATTAGTGAAATTTACAATTAATGAGGAGATTCTTGTGGGGGTGATTAGAAAAAAAAAAATTAAGGACCCATAACTTGACAAATCAAGTTAGGTATGCCCCTTACCCTACCCTCAAGGAATCAGTGGACCCCGGGTTTGCATTCACTAAGGACTGGACCATTGGGCTCATATATAGGCTATGAATCAAAGGGTTAAAGACATGAGATTAACTTTGAATTTAATATTTGGGCCCTATTCATTAGGATCTTTCTATCTCCTTGGTCCCATCATCATCAGTGGCACCCTGGGTGGGCCTTATCCAGCTTGGCAAGGTTGGAACCACCATGATCTTTCAAATTTTACACCAATCTAAATAAAATTGACCACCGAATTAAATTGAGAAAAAATGGATTTTAAAACTATTAAAATTCAGAGGCACAGAGCAATTAGTTAGGATAAATTTGATGACCCCAATATTTTATAGGCAGGTAGAATCCATCGAGAATGTCCAATCCCCTAGCTTCCCTTTATTGGTGGGGCTCTTAGGTGGGCCCCAACACTTGATATGTACATACGAATTCTCCAAAATACCCCACTTTATAATCACCCATTTTCCATCCTTTTTTCGTTGTCATTGGTTCTAACAATACCCCCATAAATAGTCATAAGTCCAAATTTAACGCTCATTTAAATTTTCCTCACCATTGGATTGAAATAGTAATAAATTACTGCCTCTAAAGTCTAAACCATTAAATTGTAGGGCTTACGATGTATGATCTTATAGAGTCAAAATTTTACATATAGATAGGTTTGATATAAATCTTTCCATATGATAAGACTTCCATAATCAAAGAAATTATGCCCTTGTAGTCTTTGATCGACGATATTAAGTTGAGTCATTCCTCAAAAAAATGGCGGGACGACCCCTACCTAGTAATTATAATGGCTTTCTTGGTGATTTTTCCTGTCATCTACACTGCAAAAATTCCTCCACTCATTGCAATTTCTTTAAAAAAATTAAAAATAATAAAATCCCTACCCCTCCCCTCCCCTCCCCTCCCCTCTCCTCTCCATTTTTATTGAATAAATAATCGATTCACAAACTAAAGTCTTCGGAGGCTACGCGCATTGACGACTGTAATCTCAGCTGACTGTTTCTTCTGCATCTTCCCATCTCTTTCTTCCTACTCCCTATGTGAGTGAGAAAGATTGCTTCTTTCAAGAAAGTGGTATTTATCAACCTCTGCAACTTGATAACTCTATAGACGGAAGGAAGGAGAGAGAGAGAGAGAGGGAGAGAGAGAGATGGGAAATTTCTGGATACCGCACTTTGACTCGTCTAGCAGCAGTCCCAGCTCGACCAGACCTTCAAGCCCAGGTAAAGATACAAAAAGGAAGAAGAATGAAAAAAAAAATCAAATTTTTTGATGGTCCCAGATGAGCGTTTCTTCCTCTTCTTCTAAAATTCCAGTTAGTTTTTCATATGGGTTGTTTTCTAGCCTTTTCAGTTCTTAGTTTGAGTAATTCAAGATATCTCTTTCTGTTTGTTCCGGAAAGAATTCATCTTTTTTTGTGTTTATTCTTTTGTGCCCTTCTATTTCCGTGATATAGAAACAGAACCTGACATGGGTTGCTTTCTCAAAACCCCTTTCTCCTTTTGCTTACATGTGATTGCTTTCAAATACAATCTTTTCTCTGTGACTCTGTTTTTTCATGTGCTGCTTTCTTTGTTTTCTTCTCCCATTTTGATTCACAGACCTCTCCATGTTTGCATAATCTGACATGGGCTTCCTTCAAATCCTCTGTTCCTCTTCTCTTCTCTTAAATTTGCAGGGATTACAAAGAGCACCAGCAATGAAGGGACGCATTCGGGAACTGAGTGTGCGTTTTCAAGCCGTTTGGATGAGGTTTCCCCAAACGGACAGATCCCTCCCATTACTCCCACTTTAAAGATTTTCAGTTTTGCAGAGTTGAAGGAGGCGACCAGTAATTTCCGACCTGATACGGTTGTTGGGGAAGGAGTTTTTGGGAGGGTTTTCAAGGGTTGGATTGATGAGAAGACATTTGCACCAACGGAGGCCGGAAGTGGGATGGCTATTGCTGTCAAGAAAATGGATTCAGAAAGCTTGCAGGGAAGGGAAGAGTGGGAGGTATTTTCCATTCAATCCAATATTTGAGGGAGAAAAGAAAAAAAAGAAAAACAAAGATACATGTATAGGGGCTAGGGGTGAAAAATAGGTCAGCCCGCTTGGACCATTCCGGCCCATTGACTAGGGCCGACCCATTCTTCAAGTTATAACTGCGCATCAATGTTTTTGCATTTATTTTAACAGTTTAAGTTAAAGAACCCAAAGTCCATAAAGTTCTGTTCAATTTATATAAAAAATTTAAAAGAGGCATGTGGGCCGGCCCATGGGCCGCACGACCCAGTGTTCACCTCTGGATAGGGCCTATTTGGTTTCTTAGAATTAGAATTCCTAAGAACTTTTAGAAATGCGTTCTTAAAAGTGGTTAAAATTAAAGAAATAGAGTTGAAGTTACATAAATGACCATGAAATTATATCCCCTTTTATGGAAAATGTTGGAAGGTGATTGCTCACCCATCATTAGATTAATCGATCCCATTTACAACTCTACTTTATATCCTTCACCCCTCATTTCTTTAGTATATATCCTTCACCCCTCATTTCTTTACTAATCTTTTGTTGAACCCATTTTTGTAATGCCCGCAAATTATCCTTTACCGTGATTTTTCATTTTATTTTCAGAAATAAAACTATGACGTAAGATGCCTCCCATAGTTACTATTTAGATCGTTTCTGCTAAAAACACCTTTCTTTCTCTCATTCTGTCCATGCTTATGCAGAGATACAGTTTATTTTATTTTACTTATTTTTGTAATTTCATGATTTTAATTTGGCTGGTGTGTGCTTTTAATTTACTTGACTATGTTCCTTTTTGCAGTCAGAGGTGAATATCTTGGGGAGCCTTTCTCATCCAAACATTGTGAGACTTTTGGGACACTGTGAGGAAGACAAAGAACTACTACTTGTATACGAATTCATGCCAAGAGGGAGTTTGGAAAACCACCTTTTCAGAAGTAAGCAGTAAACGATTTTAATATTGTAATTGTAATCTACTGTAGTTGGTTGGATGAGCTGTGATGCTGGTGATGGTAAAAAATTAGCACCGTAGTTATTGTCAAAAGAAATTATGATTCAAGATTAAGATAACTAATACATTTAGTGATCATCATAAGTTGCAGAAATTGATATTGTGCCTAAACACCATGATAATAATCAGAAAAATAAATCATCTACCTGATGCCACAGTGCTAAAACCAGTGGACAGCTGTGAACTTGTTTGAGTGACCGGATGGACTTAGATCTCAACTTTCTTGATTTTGTATCCATCAAGAAAATCCTGTTTCAATTGGTGAGAACTTATCCCAATGTAAGTTTTTTCATTCAATAGGAAATTAGAGAGTAGCTCTTGTCTTAATGGTTTAAATTGTTGGAAACTCCTATTTGTGTTTTTCTCATGTATGAGAGGAACACTTTAATTTCTAACAGCTGTCACATTAATGTTATAATTTTCATATTCGTTATTTTACTTCCTCATCAGATTATGTTTTAAAAAGTCTTAAACCCTACCATATAGATTCACATACATGTTCTGAAAAATTATGGCTCTAACCTACTTATGCATGTCCATGCAAATAGTACCCATGCCATTGGAACAGTCAATTTTCTTATCATAGTGAAAACTTCTATTTTGGAGCAAAGCAAGCGGCCTCAATTCTCCAATCTTGTTGATGGTTCTGATCCAACAATGTATCTATACAGTGCATACTTTACTTTCTTGCATTTGGAAGTTACAGTTATGTCACCTGCATATGATCTATTTATCATTGTGAAACACTATAAAATGCTGTGTCAACCTTACACAGGTTCATTCCAGACAAATCTGAGCTGCATATTTTTTTTAATGCTTTCTTTTTATTTTTATATATATTTTATAGAATTGCCTCTGTTATTCATGTTTCTAAAATGATGCACTTTATTAGGGGTGTAACGGTTCGGTTAACCGGTCTTTTTGGAGAAACCGTTAACCGAACCGTAACCGCGGTTATCCGTCTTTAAAAACCGTAACCGTAACCGTATATACAAAAACCGTGGAAAACCGAACCGCGGTTAACCGTATTATACGGTTCGGTTACGGTTAATAACCGTGGAAAAATATACACAACAATACAGTATAATTTAAGGAAAATTATACGGTTCGGTTTGGTTTTATACAGTATGATACGGTTTGGTTTGGTTTTAGGTAAGGAAAATTTCGTTTACCCCCCATGTATATTATTTTATTTGTTATCGGTACGGTTAACCGCATACGGTTAACCGAACCGTATTTTACGGTTCGGTTCGGTTAATAACCGTGAATATTATGGAAAACCGTAACCGAACCGAACCGTGCGGTTTTTTGGTTTTATTAACCGTAACCGAACCGAACCGTGAAAATACGGTTAATAACCGCGGTTCGGTTCGGTTCGGTGCGGTTTGACGGTTAGGCGGTTTTTTCTTACACCCCTACACTTTATGTAGGAGGTTCAGCCTTTCAATCACTTTCATGGAGCATACGGCTCAAGATTGCAATAGGCACAGCTCGGGGCATTGCATTCTTACACTGTTCAGAAAGGAAAATCATATATCGTGATGTCATTGGGTGGGTGGGTGGGTGGGAGGGTTGTTTTTTTGTTGTATGGTTGATATCTTAGTTTTGGCGGGGGGGGGGGGGGGGGGGGGGGGGGGGGGGTTGTTTTGTTTTATTGTTGATATCGTAGTTTGCTCTTTTCCCCCCTCTTTTTTAATCTCTGCAGAACTATAATGCAAAAATTTCTGATTTTGAGTTAGCGAGGAATGGTCCGCAGGGTGGAGATTCACATGTGGAGACATGTGTCATGGGCACCCTTGGTTATATAGCTCCTGAATATGTGGCTACAGGTAAGATCAGTTCTTTGGTAGCAACCTTCATTCATGGCTACAAGTTCTTGTGATTTCTGTGTTGATTTTTAATTGTTCACACTGTAGTGGACTTTCTTTATTTTAAACTAATCTTAATCTGCTTTCTAGTTTTATGCATGGGTGGATGTTGTTTGTGGTTTCTCTTCATCCAAAATTATTCTGTATGCCTAGTTCACTAGTGAGTGAGAAGCAATGTTTTAAATACCAACCAGCTGGTTTTGCTTTGTACATCAAACAACTGAATCAGCAGGACTGGGAATTTGGGACCAGTTTGGCAACGAGCTGTTCGGATGTTCTGAAGTTTCCATGGGAAGAGTAGTAGAAAACACGTTTGGTTGATATTTATTGTAGTTTCAAACTTTTATTTTCTAGAATGATTCTTGGAATCACGGCCTGCTGGTATAGAAATTTCAAAACAATCTTACTTGGTTTTTTTAAACAGCTCACTGGCAACACTTACGACGTATCCTGTTATGCGGTACCTCCTCTGCACAAATCTCCAACACATTCCTCTCTCTCTCTCTCTCTCTCTCTCTCTCTCTCTCTCTCTCTCTCCATAGTCAGCCATCCTCCACCCTTTTCAAATGTCATTAAAATGCCCTCTTACAGTAATAAGAGTAAGGAAGAAATGCCCTCTGATGGTATAGTAATTCTTCAGAGTTCATGTTTTCAATTTCCCAACTTGATTTAGGAATTCTCCATACCAAACTTTTACGGTGTCAATTAAACTTTGGATATGAAAGTTCATAGAATTTTATTAAAATTTATTCTTTTATTTGAAAGTAGCGCTTTTTTGGCTACTTTCCCCTGGCTATCATTTCAGCATGTAACAATGCAATTCTTGGTACAATTTCAAAAATTGAATTGAGGTCTTACCAGTGGCGGACCCAGGCAGATAATGGTCAATTGAAAAGGTCAACTTTTTTTTTTTTTGCTAGACATATTTCACCTAAATAATAGCAGAAGAAAAAATATATTACATTTAAACATATAGACACAAAATACTTAACTGCATCTACTAACGTTGATTTCTCTCGTAAAAAATCAACTCAAACTTACATTATCCTGTTTCACTCAAAATTTATGTCAAAATTAATGCCTATGGAAGATCACTACAAATTCAAGGTGACTAGGTATGGGAAAAAAAAATGGACACAAAAACATTTCTCAAAGCCAGCAAGACTTTTGCATACGTGGGGTGGTTGTTTAAACACATGTGGGCCATGATGTAGTGCCCATTGGACTTTTGGGAAGTTTCAAGATCCGACATGGGGCGACCACCTCAGGTCATGAAAACATAGGTCCGCCCCTAGGTCTTACTCTTTCCTTTCAGCATGTAACAATGCAAATCATTTCAGCTTGTGTACTGGAGTTTTGTGATTTGGTCTTTCATGAATTAATATTTAGCTATGAAACCATATTTTGAATACAATATGAGTTTTGAGAGGAGATATCATAATGCTGTACAGTCAATGCAAACCCTAAGTCGATATTCCATACTCAATCACGTGTTCACAATCACAAAAAGGTGGGTCACATGTTTATAGGCACAAAACTGGCTCCACATTTTAAATCCTATGAAAGTGGGCCCATGTTCTAATTTCTAAAGGTGGGTATCACATTGTAGTTTTTAAAAGGCATGTCCCAATATAACAATAATAGATTTAAGGAACAAAATTATTATAATGTTACCAAACAAGTTTTGCTAAGCATATTCTCAGCAGAATAGTTTAACGTATTGTTGCCTTGAAAATTTGTCATTCCCTGTATGAACTGTCTGTGCATGTTCATATATTGCAGGAGCAGTGAAACATCATGATATTTCCTTTTCAAAGTCATCTTAGCATTTGAACTAGGTTTTGTAACTGGTCTTTGTCTAGAAATGTAGCTAGAAAGAGATACTCACTTCAATCAAAACGGATGGCCATAGAGCCTTGTAGAGCTACTTGTGAACCAGCCCCCCTGCTCTTCCTTCTTCTTATTTTTGTAGGGCACTTGGTTAAAGCTCACTGTTATGAACTCCTAAGTCCTAATAAGGAAATCTTGACTACAATGAAATTGAGATTGATGAAAAAACCAACAATCTCAACTATTGACATCATATGTTAGAACAATATCTTTTATGGTCACTTCCAAGTTCCAACCCTTGTTAACACTTGCTTTAAGTCGGATTCAAACTGGTTTGGCAGTTGTTCAAATAAAAAATTAAGAGCTTATATTGATCATTACTTCTTTCATTTTGGTCATAAAACTCTGCTTGAAGACCGTAGTAACTATGAGAGGGTCATAGATTGCCTGCAACAGGGGAAAAATAATATAATTTCTTTCTTTCTTGAAAAAGATCTCAAATGGATGAAATTTCTTTGATCTAAAAAGTGACAAATGTGCCTCCATCAACATCAACCAGGCCGGCTGTTTGTGAAGAGCGATGTATATGGTTTTGGAGTTGTGTTGCTGGAGATGCTTTCAGGCCTACGGGCAATCGACAGAAGCCGCCCAAGTGGGCAACAAAGATTAGTAGAGTGGGCAGCACCATATCTATCTGATCAGAGGAAGGTATTATCGCGGGTGATGGACCAGCGGCTTGAAGGCCAGTATCCGTCTAAAGGTGCAGTTCAGGCTGCTCAGCTCATTCTCAAGTGTCTCAATTCCGACCCAAGAAAGCGTCCATCCATGACAGAAGTGGTGGAAGCATTGGAGCAGATTCAGGCCATAAAGCATATGCCCCTAGAACCAAGGACCGATCCTGTGCATAATCACTCTGATTACCATTCATGAATCTGTTCCTCACTTCATCCAAAGGCTGGTAACGTTGGAACTGAAAAAATGGAAGCATGTCTCTGGTGAAAGCAAACTTCAAAATTGAGTTAATCTATTCCAACATGAACAGATCTGATGACAGTGCTATGTGCGTGTCCAATTGTTTGTGCTTATTGGACAACTTGGGTATTATCATTATCATTGTTATTGTTATTGTTATTTTCTTTCCATTAATTATGAATTGTGGATGTGATGGTTTGTTGAACAATTGGATCATAGAATAAAATGACTGTTTTTAATGTCTAAGGGAAGCTTGGTTGTTTTCCACCTCCAATTGAGTTTAAATTCTATTTGCGATTTGTAATTTATTTTAAATTCCAAACAGCTAACACATCCTTCTTTTGAGATTCAAGTGCAAATAACCTCGACAATCTTCATATCATCTACAAGATGAAACACATTCAATGTTTTTGGGATTTACAATCGCTTCTTTTCAAAGAAAGGGTGGACCCTTTGGTATTGCAAGATCGCCCACACCAGGTGCCAAAGTGAAATGTCTGGCCAGAGAGCTTTAGGATTGTTTAAGAGGCAAAATGTGCTTTGCCATAGAATGAAATTACTCAACCGCGTCTCACCGCCACTCCTGATCAAGATGTCAGGATCTGGGTACCCTGCGAAGTACATGTGCCTCTCCAAGTCCGCTGATGACACCGAAAATTCTTCCAAATTACTTCCTCCAGAATATTCAACCGGTTGTTCATCATTGTCCCCTATCTGTTTCCCTTCTGCTGTTTGCTGAATGCTAGCTTGTTTCTCTTTATATAATCCTTGAATAGCATGAACTATATCATCAGTGGAAGTATATGCAACACAGACAAGAAGTACTGTCCCATTATTCTGAGCTGTGGCCGCCATCGCCTTCTCTGCCGCTTTCCTAATGGGTTCTGGGAAGAGCTTCAGATTTCCTAAGAAATCAATCTTAACACCATACTGCTTCACTATGTTCTCTTCACTGAGCACTACTTCAAGTTTTTCCAGAATAAGATCCCAGAGATACTGAAGTTCATCAGGTTTTCGCTTGAAGTTATCTATGCTGAAAGCATATATTGTTACATACTTCACTCCAAGCTCATAACAGTATTTGAGAATGGACAAGAGAGCCAGAAACCCATATCTGTAACCCATTCCTGCTTCGAGATGATGAATGCGCGCATATCTTCGGTTTCCATCCAAAATAAATGCAATATGATGAGGGATGGGACCAAAGGAGAGAACTTGAAATAGACACCTTCTCAAGAAACTGGGAATGCTCCCCAAGAATTCAGATATATAGCCACTGCTACCTTTCTCCATTTTACAACAGCCCCTAACCAAAAAGCCAAATTAATAGCCCTGAAATGGACCTTGTTGAAAAAAGATTGAAACCCTGATACTCACAATGCATCCTAGCCCATGGGGCAACGGCCACAATTTGGATACCAAAACACAATGTCTGAACTGTATTAGTTTAATTTTATCTAGAAAAGGCAGTCTCAAGTTTGTAGCTACTGAACTTGAAGCAAAAACCATTGCAATGAAGAGCTGAATTTCTAATTGGAAATAAAATAATTATGACCACTTCTCATGTGCTAGTTAGGATTCTTGGTCATAGCTTATTTATAGGGCTGTACATCTCTTTATAGGGCTAAGAAACCCTTAAAGAGGTTTAATTTCATATCTATATATTCAGAGTTTTTGAGAGATTTGTGAAAAACATCCGAAAAGGCCCACTCTATAGATCTAATTTTCTACACAAAGGGCTCCAATTCATGACCCAAACCGTTCAATATTCTCATACCGGTCATAAGCATCAATAGGTTTAGTTTCATAGCTTAATATCTATAGATTTTGAGACCTCTATGAAAAACAACCAAAAATAAAAATAAAAATCCTGACATACTTTAAAACCATTAGATGTAATCATTGACTTGTGAAAATGGTAATTTTGACAAAGATGGTAATGTGCTCAATATATCATGTGCATATATGATAATTACACTTGTAAAACTTATTTTCATATCTCATGCATAAAAGGCAAACAACCCTTCTAAAATAACGCTCTTAAAATGGTAACGATGGTGGTGATGATGTTGAATTCCTACCCATCTGGGGTACACCCCAAAGATTTTTTTTTTTCTCTTTTCACATTATCCGCTCAAAGGTCTATATCCTGGTTCCTCCCTATACCCATCCCATAGAAAGCTGAAATCATCTCTATTTTAGAATATCAATAAATTATATTCTTGTCTTTCTCGCAATAAAAAAGCATCGCACCAAACAACAAAAAAGAGGATTGCATGAAAAATCATAACAATTTTGAGATTTCTCTCGTTATACAAATGCATCTTATTGAGACATTTCATTGAATGTTTTGGTGGGCTATTGTTTCATATAAAAAAAAGTAAAAAAAAAAAAGGAGACCCCAAAATGCTCAAGTAGAGATAGAACCCCTTACCTTGAAGCTGCACCCCAACTTTGGGAGAAGTTAGGAAGATGGTGTGAGGACTTAGGGAGTGTAGAGAAGCGCAGATTAAATATTGTTTTAAGGACAAGTAGTGCTGATTTCGTGGGGGTGGCATTCTTTTTGTGGAACCTGAGGAAGTCATCTTGTTAGAACGGTTAGTTATTGCTCAAAGACCATCGGCATGAACTGCTCCATCAAGGACTGTTTGTGCTCAAGGGGATCCTAACCATTGGATCATCATTTATAGGTCTTCAACTTTTGAGAATTCCTGAGTTGAGTTGTAGGAGCGTAACCTAGAAGGCTCACCTATTGAAAATCTAAATTGTTCGAAGTGAACAACCTTATAATCATGTAAGAGATGCTCACAAATTTTACTCCAATAGGATATGTCCCCGCCATACGATTGGCTAAATGATGAATAATGTGATTAATGCAATGTTATGCATGATTAAACATATCTATTAATCACATTACTAATTATATATGTTCAATCCGACGGTGGGACCAAGTCCTATTTGAATAAAATTTCTGGATGAATAGGCGGGGTTGATAGTGGATTTCACTTCTCCGGCTAATGTGAAGTGTGCCACTTCAATCGGGCAGTTGAGATTGAGATTAAGCAACAGGCCTACTGCATCTAAGTGGAGCATGTGAGGCAGGTGTGCCCCTACCCAACGGACTTGGTAGCTGATTTCATTGGATCCCACAATGTTTATTCTTGCCCTAAAAATCAGGTCAGTTTTATGATCTTGTGGGGTCCAGACTATTCACCCACAACAGCAAAACAATGGATCCAACAAAACAAAAAAGCTCACTAAGGCCTGGTCTCTAGGGTACGTTTGTGTACATGTCAAAGAAAATTAATTTTGCAGATAATTTTCTTTTTTACAAAACAAAAAACTGACCACCCTCCATAAAAATTTATTTTCTAAAAATTTATAGAAAATTTAGCTTATTTTGGTATTTTTTCCATAAGAGTCAGTTTGACAATTTACTAAATTAGTAAAAACAATGTAAAGCTTCAATTTTTTTAAAGAAGGGGTTACATTAAAAGTACGCATCTTTAAAAAAATTTGCTTCATTTAAAAAAAGAAAAAAAAAAAACCTCATTTCTACATTAGATGACAAAAAAAAAAAAAAAAAAAACACTCACTTATCACACAGAAAGTAAAAAAGATTTACCACCAATTCAGTAAAGACAAAATATCATTATAACTCCTTATATTTCATTCTCTTGCTGATATGATGTTTTATATTATTTTTATTTCAATAGTAAATTACCAAACAGACCCCAAAAAAAGAAGTGACCGCTCAAATATAGATTTTATTGTAGTGCGAAAATTTAATTTCGGAATTCACACTTTTTCCACAGAAAACTTTTTAAAGGACTTGATGCCACACATGTATGCTAACTTAACAAGTGCGTGACGAGTGACAAGTGGGACCCAGTCGAGTCCACCTGGCACATTCCAGTTGTCACTTCGTACCATCAGTCTGCATGAAAAGAAAAACAAAAAGTCTACTTGGACAAACTTTTTGGCCAGAATTTTGGCCAAGAAAAACAGATTTCACAGCCTTCGCTTCCCGCTACAAAAACACCAAACAAAACGAAAAAACGCCATTTCATTTCACACACCTCTCTCTCTCTCTCGAGCTCGATCTCTCGATCTCGACATGGAATTTCGTTCTAGAAGCTTCTGCAGCTGCAGATTTCTCATCTTCTCTTCACTGCAGGCAAGAAACCGATTCCAATTCCAGCTTTTTTTCTTCATCTCATCTTCCTGGACCTCAAGATCCTTACTATTATCAGAACTTGATCGATCGATTCTTGTTTGTTCCTTTCGTTTTTCGTTTGTTATAAGATCTTATGGAGAATGAGTGAGATGCGAATTCGGATTTCGAATTCCGTCTCTTGTTATGTTTTGTTTCTGTTTGTTCTTCGTTTTCGATTGTTTAGGAATTTAATCTGAATTTACGCGTGAATGCTGATGTCGAACAGTCGATTTGGAGTTCTTGAGGGTGTAATTAGGCAAAATCGCATACGGAGAATGCGTGAGATGCGAATTCTATATCTTGTTGTGTTTCGTTTCTTGTTTGTTCTTCGATTCTGATGGTTTAGGAACTCGATCTGAATTTACGCGCGAATCTGCTCTTGAACACTCCGATTTGGAGTTCGTGATGGTGTAATTTGGAAAAATATCATACGGAGAATGTGTGAGATGCGAATTCTATATCTTGTTGTGTTTCGTTTCTGTTTGTTCTTCGATTTTGATAGTTTAGGAAATCGATCTGAATTTAGGCGCGAATCTGATCTCGAACACTCTGATTTGGAGTTCGTGATAGTGTAATTAGGAAAAACATCAGTTGCCTTGTGTCGGAAATGCCATCTTGGAAATTTTGTTTGATGCATTGGGTGATATTTTACATGAAATTCAAGATGTCTTTGATTTCTTGATTTCCGCATTGATGTGGTTGGAAAAGTTGAAAGGTGCTAATTCTTGTAAACACGATGCAGTACTGGATTCGAGTGTTTTTCTAATAAACAGGTAGAAAATGGGTAATTAGTGTACGATAGATAGAAAGAGGAATGGAAATAATGTTCTGGCTACCAAATGCGAAATGGATCTCTATGCAATGATGTAATTACCTGTGATTTCTTTACACTCAGCCCAAGCAATCACCTGTGATTTCATTCCCTTTCTTATAACAAAGGCTGCACCATAAAAATTATGACATAAACAAATATTGTTCTTTATTTGAGAGACAAAGGCACCCATGTTTGATCTGGAAAATGCTTGGCATTCTTTAACATGAAAAAAAAAAAAAAAAAAGAAGAAACAAATATAGTGTTGGACTTCAGTTTTACACATTGTAAATCATCCAAGTGTTATTTGTGAAAGTAAACTGTTTTGTGTTTTAAGTACCAAATTTAATCATCTCCACTGACATCCATGTTTCAATTTCCCTAGTTGAAGCTAAAAAATTCTGGAACTTCATTTATGTAAAGGAAAAATATGTGAAAATGGGGTTTGGGTGGGGAGGGCTGATTGATTGCTGGGGCTGGGTGACCAGCCTTACGTATAAATCAATTTGAAATTCTTAGTTTTTACAAAAACCCCTGATAATTCTAGAAGTTACAATAAAGTCCCTGCAAACAGCCCTATTAGGCTATTACTCTTCGACGTTGGAAAAACTGGGGTCGCTTTTTTCAATTTTTAATGTTGTAAATTCTGTAGCAAGAGTTTTGGGTTTTTCCCTTTTTTTTTTTATAGTTCTGTTATATTCAAATTTCTTCTTGTTTTTCAATAAATTATAAGAAGATCTCCTTACATGAGTTTTGTACAAGTTCTTCATTTCTTTCTGGATTCTGATATGGATATATGCATCATTCATAATAATGTTTCTGATGACTCAACATGAGTCAAAGAGGGTATTGTGTGGGGGCCCATTCCGTGAACTAGTTTCTCTTGGTCTCGGCTAGGGTGTGCTCGGTTAGCTACTGTTTGGGGGACCACGTCCCTTGATCTCGGCTACGATCCGATCTACTTCGGTCTCGGCACTACGTGCTGGTCTCGGCCAAACAGAATTCAGTTCGGCCGCGCATACCGTTCAGTCTCGGCAATGCAAGCTCGGCAATGCAGAATTGCGCTTGCAGCTAATAGCCACGGCCCTATCGTGGCGAAGCCCAAGGAAGGGATCTGATGGGACTTCAGCCACCACCAGATCAGGGCAGGATCAGGCCCAATGTGACTGACATTAAATGCATTGTGGGCTGATCGGACCCACATTAAATGCAGTGTGGGCTATGATGGACCTTCATTAATGGCTTTGTGGGCTGATGTGACCCAGGTCACATCACCAAGCCCACTGGCATTCACCCAAGACTGTCCCATATATAAGGCACGAGCCAAAGGGAGCAAGGGGTAAGCACTCTCACATAGACACCCAGTCTTCCTTCTTCCTCTTCTTCTTCTTCTCCGATCCATTGCTGACTTAAGCATCGGAGAGCCCTGCGCTGCCCAGAGCCAGGGTCCTCTGACCTTTGTCTTTCTCTTCTCTCAGGTTCATACCGTCGCAGCTATCTCCTCCATGCATTGAGTAAGTCCTAAGAGGCATCCTGATCTTGTGAGTATTATTATTTCTGCACTTACAATTGGCGCCGTCTGTGGGGAACGATTTCTATAATCTTTCCTATTCCTATTCCTAAATACCATGACGAGGAGAACTGCGAAAAGCGGAGAAACTTCCAAGACAAAGCATGCAGGACCGCCCCCTGACCAGCAGAGGGCTGGGAAGCAAGTAGTCGCAGAGGACGATGCTGAACGCGCTCTCATCCGGATCAACGTCCAGCAGCGTGACCTCCGTACAGAGTCCGCTCCCGGGAGGGGAGACGCCCAGCAGCCTGCAGGTCTCCTGACAGGGCGAGACCAGCGGGATAAGTCCCCAGTGGTCGATGGACCACGCCCTTCAGGTCAGGAAGGACACGTCGAGGACGTTGAGGATGAAGAGGATGATGACTACAACCCTGGCGACAGCTTGAACTCCACCCTTCGGGAGATTAAGGCACAGAACGAGGCCCTCAGGGAAAAGGATGCTCTAATCCGCCAGCTCCAGCAGCAGCTGGAGAAAGCTGCGGGCTCAGCAAGGCAGCAGCAGCGGACTCGTAGGGAGCAGTCCCAGCAGCAACGGTCTCGACAGCAGCAGCGGACTCGTCAGGAGCAGTCCCAGCAGCAGCGGACTCGTCAGGAGCGATCCCAGCGACAACATGAGGAGAGGGTTACTCGTGTTACGCGCATCTCTTCCTCAAAGGAGGATCTGAGGGACCACTTGAACAGGAAAGGGGACGACCGAACCCGAGATGAAGGCTCAAGCACCAGCCGTAGCTATTCCAGGAAGGCGTCCGAAACCATTCCGGAGAACATGTACCGAGACCAGGAATGGCTGGACGCACACATAAGGGAAACGGTCCAGCGCAACCTGGAGGTAGCCGGCTTCGGCCGAGACCAAAAGGATGCTTGCTGTAACCCCGTTGATCTCGGTGCGTCTCCTTTCTCCCAAGACATCAGGAGGTACCCCTTACCCAAGAAGTTCACCGTACCAAGATTCGTCACCTATGATGGGGTCTCGGATCCAGCTACGCATCTCAGGCACTTCTCCCAGAGGATGTCTGTCTGGGGAGATGAGGGTCACCTGAACTGTAGAGTTTTTTCTTCCAGTCTGGGTGACCTCCCCCTGAAGTGGTTCTGTGCACTACCGGAGGGGGCCATTTCGAGCTGGCAGCAGCTCCAGCAGTCCTTCTTGAAGAAGTTCCAGGCCTACAGAGTCCTTCCGAAGACAGATGCAGACATCATGGCCTTGAAGATGAAGCAAGGAGAGAACGTCACCCAGTTCGCCAAGCGGTTCTGGGCGGTCTACAGTCAGATAGAGAGCTCCAAGGACGAGGTTGCCGTCTTCGCATTCCAGAATGCCTTGCTGCCAGACAGCGATCTCCGCAAGGACTTGGCTAGGAACCCGGTGTCTTCCATAGCAGCGCTCATGTCCATCGCCAACCGGTACATTGCCCAAGAAGATGACCAGATCCGCGCTCGGGAAAACCATGGAACCGCGCTGAAAGACCGGGGTGGGAGGACATCCAAGCAAGACGGGGGACCGTCTCGGAGGAGTGAACCTCGGAGAGAGGAGCGGCGGAGAGATGAGCCAAACAGGCGTTGGGCGCCCACCAGCTCGGCAAGGCCTCATGCGTTCGTCTCGGAAAGGAACAAGCGACCCAGGCTGATAGAGGACGCATTCCAGGCGGTTAACACGGTCTTCAAGATGCCAATCCACAAAATCATGTATAAGATCAAGAGCAGGCCGTACTTCAGCTGGCCAGAGCCCATGCAAGGCGACCCTTCTAGACGAGATCAGACGAAGTTCTGTTCCTATCACAAGGAGGGCGGCCATAAGACTGAAGATTGCAGGATACTGCGGTCGCATTTAGAGAAGCTTGTCCAGGATGGACACCTGCAAGAGTTTGTCAGGAGAGAAACCAGGGCCGACACCCGAGCCCCGCGCCGAGACGAAGGGGGTCACGACAGCGACGGGACAGAGAAGATAATTGACGTTATCCATCTGGCACCCCCGCCCAAGGGGAGTAACCAAGCACGTGCCGAAGCCAGGAAAGCCTCTCACGGCAAACATGTCATGGCCGCCGAACTCAGTTCAGCACCGAAAAGGGCTCGGAGGGAGCGTCCCGAGATCAGGTTTACTGATGCAGATCTAGAAGGGGTGCAGCTCCCCCACAACGACCCCCTGATCGTGACTCTGAAGTTCGATTGCTCTAAGCAGGGCGTGAAGAATTGTACTATGAAGAAAGTCCTTGTTGACCCCGGTAGTTCTTCCGAGGTCCTCTATTTCGACAGCTTTCGAAGGATGGGACTGACGGAGAAAGATCTGCAGGAGGCTCGAATTCCCCTTATCGGCTTCAGCGCCAAACCAGTCTATCCTAAGGGGAAAGTGACATTCAAGGTCGAGGTCGGTGGCGCGTCTGTCATGGCAACCTTCATGGTGATCGACGCACCCTCTCCCTACAATGCTATAATGGGCAGGTCTTGGCTCCACAGCCTGGAAGCAGTCCCTTCCACCCTCCATCAGAAGCTGAAATTTCCATGGGAGGGAAAGAGCGGCCGAATTGAGATTATCACGGTAAGAGGAGATCAGCAGGCGGCTAAGCTGTGCTTGACAGCTGTGGTACCTGGGGAGCAAGAGCCCAAGGAGGTCAATGTGGCCGAGATGGAGAAGAACCTGGAGCAGGGGCTGGATGAGCTCGGCCAAGATCCGGGCAGGAAGAGCGTCGAGGAATTGGCCGAAGTCCGGATCGACCAGAAGGACCCGGATCGGTTCTTTCTACTCGGCAGCCAGCTTGGAGAGCCGGAAAGGTCCGAACTGGCCCAGTTCCTGATGCAGAACAGAGATGCCTTCGCCTGGACGCCTCAGGAGATGCCTGGCGTCGACCCCGAGGTAATGTGTCACAAACTAAATGTTGACCCTAACCACAAACCTGTGATGCAGAAGGCACGGAGAACTGGGGTCCCGCAGACCGAAGCCGTCGTCGAGGAAGTGGATAAGCTGCTTGAGGCCGGAGCTATCAGGGAGGTTCAATACCCGAAATGGTTAGCCAATCCGGTGGTCGTCAGGAAGAAGACTGGCAAGTGGAGGGTGTGCGTCGACTTTACCGACCTCAACAAAGCCTGTCCCAAGGACAGCTTTCCCCTCCCGAAGATTGACCAGTTGATCGACGCCACGGCCGGGCACGACAGAATGAGCTTCCTCGACGCCTACCGCGGCTATCATCAGATCCCACTATTTGGGCCAGACGAAGAGAAAACAGCTTTTATCACGCCCAGGGGAACCTACTGTTATAAGGTGATGCCGTTTGGGCTGAAGAATGCAGGGGCCACCTACCAGAGACTTGTCACCAATATGTTTCACGATCAGCTCGGCAAAACCGTGGAGGTTTACATCGATGACATGGTGGTCAAGTCCAAGCAGACGCGGGATCATCTATCAGACTTGGCCGAGGTCTTCGCTACTCTGAAGAAATTCCGGCTGAAGCTTAACGCCTCGAAGTGCGCCTTCGGCGTTGGCTCCGGCAAGTTTTTGGGCAGCTTGGTCACACGCAGAGGCATTGAGGCGGACCCAGATCAGATCTCGGCTATCCTCAGAGTGCAGAGTCCCACTTCGGCCAAGGAGGTTCAGAAGCTTACAGGGATGGCCGCGGCACTGAATCGCTTCATCAGCAAATCTTCAGATAAGTGCCGACCTTTCTTTCAGCTTCTTAGAAAAAATTCTAAATTTCAATGGACTCTAGAATGTGACCACGCCTTGCAGCAGCTCAAGGCTTACCTTTCATCACCACCACTGTTGTCAACCCCGACCCACGGGGAGACCCTGTATTTATATTTGGCGGTCTCGGCTCATGCGGTCAGCTCAGTCCTCATCCGAGAAGAGGACAAGGTTCAAAAACCAGTGTATTATACGAGCAAGACCCTTATTGATGCCGAGACCCGGTATCTGCCTCTGGAGAAGCTCGCCTTGGCGCTCGTTAGCGCCTCGCGAAAGCTCTCCCATTACTTTCAAACCCATTCTATTATGGTTGTTACGGAGCACCCACTCCAATCTGTTTTCAAGAAGGCCGACTTTTCAGGAAGAATCTCCCGATGGGCTGTCGAGCTAGGGCAGTATGAGATTCAATATCAGCCACGGACAGCAATAAAAGCCCAGGTTCTGGCAGATTTCCTCGCCGAGTTTGATTCAAGTTCGGCACCAACCCCGCTCGGCACCGAACTGGGGGGTGAGGAGCATGGGGCTCCCACAAGTTCTGAACAATCACCATCTCGAGCCGAGACCCCAGTTTGGAAAATCTTCGTCGACGGATCTTCCACCTCGAGAAGAGCCGGAGCAGGAGTTGTTCTCCAATCGCCGGAAGGACTGGTCATAGAGCAAGCTCTGACACTGGACTTCAAGGCGTCAAACAATGAAGCTGAGTACGAAGCCCTTTTAGCCGGACTTAACAGTGCCAATATCCTCGGAGCTCAACAGCTGGTGGTCTTCAGTGATTCACAGTTGGTGACAAACCAGCTGACTGGAGATTATCAGGCTCGCGACGACCGGATGGCCGCGTACTTGGCCCTGGCAAAGAAGCTGCTGGCACAGTTTCAGTCAGCCGAAGTCAGGCAGATCGGCAGAGAAGCGAACTCTCACGCAGACGCCTTGGCTAACTTGGCCAGCGCTGTTGAGGCAGGAAGAAAGAGGAGCATCGAAGTCGGATCGCTAGCTGTACCCAGCATTGAGCTCCGTTCACCTCGGGAAGTGTTATGTATTGGTCTCGGCCCGAGCTGGATGGACCCCATCATCACCTACCTTAAGGACGACAAGCTTCCCGAGGACAGTGGCGAGGCCCACCGGGTCAGATTCAAGGCAGCCCGGTTTTGGCTATCTCCCGAGGTCAAGCTCTACAGGAAATCGTTCTCGGGACCCTACCTCCAGTGCGTCCATCCGAGTAAGGTCGAGGACCTCCTCTTCGAGATACACGAAGGAATCTGCGGAAGCCATATCGGAGGAAGATCTCTGGCCTATCGAGCCATCAGCCAGGGTTACTGGTGGCCGTACATGCAGAAAGACGCACAGGTATACGCGAAGAAGTGCGAGAAGTGCCAGAAGTTCTCCCACTCCCTCCATCAGCCAACGCAGGATCTCAGCCCGCTCTCTAGCCCGTGGCCATTCGCTCAGTGGGGGCTCGACATTGTGGGACCGCTCCACCGAACTCCGGGGAATAAGAGATGGCTTATTGTGGCAATAGATTACTTCACCAAATGGATTGAAGCGGAACCACTTTCATCCATCACAGAGCGGGACTCCAAGAATTTTGTATGGAAGAATGTGATCACAAGGTTCGGCATTCCTAGAGCGTTGGTCTCGGACAATGGAACTCAGTTTGACTCCAAGCTCTTCAAGACCTTCTGCCAGGAGCTCGGCATCAGAAACTATTACTCCACGCCAGCTTACCCACAAAGTAACGGCCAGGCCGAGATCTCCAACAAGGTGATCCTCGATGGGCTCAAGAAACGGCTGGACCAAGCGAAGGGGAGATGGGTAGAGGAGCTTCCAAGCGTCCTATGGGCCTACCGAACCACTCCAAGGCGTTCTACTTCGGCTACCCCCTTCTCACTCGCCTACGGCATGGAAGCAGTCATCCCTTTGGAGATCGGCCTCCCCACTCTGAGGACCGAACTCTTTGACCAAGGACAGAACGAGACTAACCTGGCCAGGGAGCTGGATTTGGCAGACGAAAGAAGAGAAGCGGCGGCAATCAGACTGGCCGTCTACCAGCAGCAGCTAGCCAGGGGCTATAACCAGAACGTCAGAGAAAGGAAGTTCTGCGTGGGGGAACTGGTTCTCAAGAAAACGCTCCCAGCCGACAGGGACCCAAATCAGGGCAAGCTGGCGCCGAACTGGCATGGTCCGTTTAAGGTGACTTCTATCGCAGGGCGGTCAGCTTATCGGCTCGAAGACATGGAAGGACGACTGCTACCGAGACCGTGGAACGCTTCACACCTTAAGAAGTTCTATTTTTAGTTTGTGTGCTTGTACAGTGCTTCCGGATCTAATAAAACTGCGTTTGTTTTGGGGCAAGTTGATGATCAATGACAATGTGACAGCGACTACGGTGCGAAAATGGAAGACCGTCTAAGGCTGGCACTCAGCCACCTAGACGAGTTGCCGAACCGGCCCATGTCTAAGGTTGGCACTCAGCCACCTAGACGAGTTGCCGAAGCGGCCCATGTCTAAGGCAGGCACTCAGCCACCTAGACGAGTTGCCGATACGGACCATATCTAAGGCTGGCACTCAGCCACCTAGATGAGTTTCCGAAAACGGCCCATGTCTAAGGCAGGCACTCAGCCACCTAGACGAGTTGCCGATACGGACCATATCTAAGGCTGGCACTCAGCCACCTAGATGAGTTTCCGAAAACGGCCCATGTCTAAGGCAGGCACTCAGCCACCTAGACGAGTTGCCGAACCGGCCCATGTCTAAGGTTGGCACTCAGCCACCTAGACGAGTTGCCGAAACGGCCCATGTCTAAGGCAGGCACTCAGCCACCTAGACGAGTTGCCGATACGGACCATATCTAAGGCTGGCACTCAGCCACCTAGATGAGTTTCCGAAAACGGCCCATGTCTAAGGCAGGCACTCAGCCACCTAGACGAGTTGCCGAACCGGCCCATGTCTAAGGTTGGCACTCAGCCACCTAGACGAGTTGCCGAAGCGGCCCATGTCTAAGGCAGGCACTCAGCCACCTAGACGAGTTGCCGATACGGACCATATCTAAGGCTGGCACTCAGCCACCTAGATGAGTTTCCGAAAACGGCCCATGTCTAAGGCAGGCACTCAGCCACCTAGACGAGTTGCCGATACGGACCATATCTAAGGCTGGCACTCAGCCACCTAGATGAGTTTCCGAAAACGGCCCATGTCTAAGGCAGGCACTCAGCCACCTAGACGAGTTGCCGATACGGACCATATCTAAGGCTGGCACTCAGCCACCTAGATGAGTTTCCGAAAACGGCCCATGTCTAAGGCAGGCACTCAGCCACCTAGACGAGTTGCCGATACGGACCATATCTAAGGCTGGCACTCAGCCACCTAGATGAGTTTCCGAAAACGGCCCATGTCTAAGGCTGGCACTCAGCCACCTAGACGAGTTGCCGATACGGACCATGTCTAAGGCTGGCACTCAGCCACCTAGACGAGTTGCCGATACGGCCCATGTCTAAGGCTGGCACTCAGCCACCTAGACGAGTTGCCGATACGGCCCATGTCTAAGGCTGGCACTCAGCCACCTAGACGAGTTGCCGATACGGCCCATGTCTAAGGCTGGCACTCAGCCACCTAGACGAGTTGCCGATACGGACCATGTCTAAGGCTGGCACTCAGCCACCTAGATCTGCCGATACGGCATCATTCGATGATGGTACCCAGTCTTATCGATGCCTTAGGAGGTCAGATGCGATTCTCTGGTTTCGCCGAAACAAAAGAGGCCTCCAAGAAATCAGAGCACTCACAGGGAACCCTAACCTGGTTGGTCTGCTCTTGTCCGAACTCACACCCAGATTCATAACACATGGAAAGCGTACAAAGGAAAGCAAATAAAAGCCACAACACACAGGAGACAGATATAAAAAAGGGCCTTTCATTAATAAATACGATATGTACATTGGAGCTCACATCAAAATCAGTTCGGAACAAAAATTACACCTTTGGCAAAAAAAAAAAAAAAAAAAAAAAAAAAAAATGCAAAGTCAGGTCGACGGCCCCGCTTCTATGTCTTCGATAACGACCACGGCATCGACCTCGGCTTGAGGAGCTTCTTCAACGGGGTCAGGCGTTGGCTCGGAAGGGACTTCGGCCGAAGTGGCAGGGTTCTCGGCCAGGGCTTCATCTAGGGGCTCCTCTCCAAGCTCGGGGAGATTCTGATATATCGGATCATCAACCCCCATCTTCTTTAACACGGCCTTGCAGCCGAGTTGGTATAGCTTCGGGCTGAGTGCTGTGATTTGATCAATATAAATTTTCGCAGCTTCCTCAGTCCCCTCCAGGAAGGCGGCATCGACCTCAGCTTGTTTCGATGCAAGGAGTTCCTCCTTCGATGCAAGGAGTTCCTCCTTCGCCTTACTTTCCAGCTCCATCTCGGCCTTGAACCCCGCCGACCTCCTTTCCTCTGCCTGGAACTTCGTTTGCCACTCGAAGCTCTCTGACCTTGCTTTGCAGAGGTCGCTCGCCACTACATCAGATTGAGCTTTGAGTTCTGCAGTCTTGGCCGCCTCCGCCTTCAGCTCCTCCTTGGCCGCCTTCAGTTCGGCTTCGGCTCCCTGCTTTTCCTTTGCTAGGCGGGCCAGCCGGTTGTCATCTTCTGTTATTCTGTCAGCGACAATCTGGAGCCTTTGGACAGCCTGCAGCGGAGCAAACGAAAAAAGCTCAGCATGAAAGCAAGAAATATTTAAAGATAGAAACACCTGTGACCAGGAAAGTCGGGCACTTACAGCGAGGGAGTGCTGTATGGTCCTCATAAGCAGCAGGGGGGTGTCTTCCGACCTGTGCCTCTCCATGTCCCTGGGGAGCGCACAGGCTCGGCTGAGCGCCGCGATGACATCCGGGCTCCCCACCAGTCTATCCCCAGCATTTAGGGGCCTCCCCTTCCTCAGCTCCATGTCCGGTCTGAACTCGGCCGGCTCAGCACCCGGGGACGTTGCCGCCTGGGGCTCGGAGCGACTCTCCACCAGAGGAACTGCCGGGGTGGGCACCATGTCCACTGCCCTTTCCCTCGCAGCTCGGGGGGAACTTTGCCGTGGTCGCTCCTCCCGCTCCGGCTCCTTCCCCTTCGCCTTTTTCCTCGGCCTCTCGCTTTCCGAGACTGGGGGAGGTCGGGCCTCAATTCTAGCAGGGACGATGGTCCCGAAGGAGGGCGAGGCAGTGCGGGTTGCGGCAACCTTTCTACCGCCGCCGAGGACGGCGTTCGCCAGACTCTTTGGCTGAAACGCGGGCCTGCGCCTCTCCATATCGTCGACTTCGGCCTCGGCACCGGAAGAATAGTTCTCGACTTCCCTTGTCGGAGAATCTACCTCGGCTCCGGAGGTATAGTCTTCAATATCCCTTAGCGGGATGCCCGCGACAACGGCCAACGTTGTGGACGCTCCCGCAACCGAGATGGTCCCGCTGGTTTCTGCTAGATCGGGGGCGAATCTCTCAGGGTTGCCGGATTTCCGTGTATAAGACACGTATCTCGGCTCGTACTTCAGGAGAGAGTAGGCAGCTCTTGTGTGGTGGCCGTGGTAGCAGTACACCTTGCTCAGCCAAGGTGAGTGCCTTCTCCAGCCGTTCAGCTGGGCTTCACGCTTGCGCTGAGAAAGGCCTGCGAAAAACAGCTGAGTTAGAATTCGGCAGCAGAAATAAAACAAAAAAAAAAGAAAGGGAAAATCCGAAACCCAAAGGGGTTAGGTCTTTACTCGGTGGAGTCCCGAAGCGTCGAGGGACTCGGACCCTCCTAGCTACTTCAGTCTCGGTCTCGCCGAACTCCCAGTTTCCCGAGACGAGCAGACGGTCATCTCCGGCGTATTTATTGGAGTCCTCCAGCGCCGTGACGAGGGGTTGGCACTTCGCCTTGACGCGAAGGTAATAGGTGACCCCGTCCCTGGTCTTGCAGAGGTCATATATATCCTCTATATCATGGACGCCGAGACTGATGTCTAGAATCCTATTCAGCTCGGCGACGCCCATGATTATTTTATACCCATTGGGCATTAGCTGGCAGGGGCTGAGGTTCCAGGTCTCCAAACAAGACCTAAGAAGAGGGTGCAAGGGGAATCTGACCCCACCCTCGATGACGGCTATCAGAGGGAACGGCATCCAGCCGTTGCGGAAAGCGTAAACAGAAGGGTCGGCTGCCATGATCCGGACCTCGTCCGGGATCGTGTAAACTCTCCTAAGGTTAGCCAGGCCTGACGGGGAATCTATCCAATGGGTGAAAATCCCCATTTCCGGATCTAAGAAACCCTAGGGGCTAGGTCTGGAATGTAAATGAAGGAGGAGGGAGCGGAAGAAAACTCACTGGTTTGACGGGGCAAAGTCAGACTCCGACTGACGGATGTGGGCGACTACTGTTGGGAAACAGTACGAGGTCTGGTCCTAGTCCGGTGGCACTAGTTCTAGCAGGAAGCAAGAGTTCTAGCAGGAAACAGAAGTCCAGGCAGAGAGCAGAGGAATTGAGAGCGAAAATGGCAAAGGAAGAAGACGAAAATGAATATAAAGGGGAGGAATGGGCACCATTCCGGAATTCGAAGCAGGACACGCGTGAGATGTCGCCTCGGCTTGCGTCGCATCCCCCCTCGAAAAGACAAGATAGCCTACCGGGCAATAACGCGTGGCGCTGTGGCAGTGATGGTTCGCCTTCCCATGCTAATCATAGCCCCCGCATTTATTACCCCCTTTATTATCTCTGGCAGACGAAGCAGCGGCGGCGTCCGGCGCCGAATAAGTCAGAACCCTTAAACAAAATCGAATGGAAGGCGAGCACTGTCCGTCTCGGGAGATCGGTTCAGTTCTCAACCCTAGTGCGGGGGATCGGTCCAGCTCTTAACCTTAGTGCCCGAGAGAGCCCTAGAGGTCAAGAACTGAGGGGCTATTGTGTGGGGGCCCATTCCGTGAACTAGTTTCTCTTGGTCTCGGCTAGGGTGTGCTCGGTTAGCTACTGTTTGGGGGACCACGTCCCTTGATCTCGGCTACGATCCGATCTACTTCGGTCTCGGCACTACGTGCTGGTCTCGGCCAAACAGAATTCAGTTCGGCCGCGCATACCGTTCAGTCTCGGCAATGCAAGCTCGGCAATGCAGAATTGCGCTTGCAGCTAATAGCCACGGCCCTATCGTGGCGAAGCCCAAGGAAGGGATCTGATGGGACTTCAGCCACCACCAGATCAGGGCAGGATCAGGCCCAATGTGACTGACATTAAATGCATTGTGGGCTGATCGGACCCACATTAAATGCAGTGTGGGCTATGATGGACCTTCATTAATGGCTTTGTGGGCTGATGTGACCCAGGTCACATCACCAAGCCCACTGGCATTCACCCAAGACTGTCCCATATATAAGGCACGAGCCAAAGGGAGCAAGGGGTAAGCACTCTCACATAGACACCCAGTCTTCCTTCTTCCTCTTCTTCTTCTTCTCCGATCCATTGCTGACTTAAGCATCGGAGAGCCCTGCGCTGCCCAGAGCCAGGGTCCTCTGACCTTTGTCTTTCTCTTCTCTCAGGTTCATACCGTCGCAGCTATCTCCTCCATGCATTGAGTAAGTCCTAAGAGGCATCCTGATCTTGTGAGTATTATTATTTCTGCACTTACAGGTATTATATGAATGATTGCCTCATTATTTTCATCTACGAGTCAGCTGCAATTTTCCAATATGCTAGTTGCCTTCTCTCTCTCTCTCTCTCTCTCTCTCTCTCTCTCTCTCTCTCTCTCTCTCTCTCTCTCTCTCTACACACAAACGCCATGTCCTCTGCTGTTGAAAAAACTAATCATGCCTCATTTTTCAGAAGTAGTCACTTTTCATAATACAACTACGTTTCTGCAGGTCATGATCCTTATGTTGCTACTGCATGCAGAAATTTCAGATGCAGCTTCCTTTCTAGTGTCCAATGATCCGATAGTGTAAGAATATTGTTCTCTCTAGAAGAGTTGCTAACTTGACTATTTGAAGAAGCCTTATATAGCCCATACTTCTGAATTAATCTCATATTTGGATTTCTGGACTGAGCTGGCATTGTAAGTTGATTTTGTGTGTTCTGATAAAACATTTAAATTTATTCTCCTAGGCATCTGTAATTTTAGGGACTAGAGCTTCCTTAGTCATGCTTTAGATGACATTGTGTGATAGCTCTTTTTTTTATCCTTGGGCTCCTTTTATTGAATAGAAATTGCTCAGCATGCATAAACACATGAATGCATGTCATTGTATATGATTATCTAACTCAATTCGACACTAGTAACATTCAATGCCTAGTTTATAATGCTTAAATTTTGATTTTTCCAGTCAAAGCGATTCCCAAGGACATCGAGGCCTTTCTGATTGTGTGGAATGCAGTGATAGAAAGGTTTCATAATTCCCTTGACTTCTTTTTTTTTTTTTTTCTAATTATTACTTCATGCAAGTGCTTTTAGTTTCATAATGACTTGCTCTTGAATGTGGTGTCATGCCTTTTCAAGGCTTTCTATCCTTTTTTCCAACAAAACTAAGTAAAATTCTGGGCATCTCATGATACTGATTGAAAAAGAACTAAAGAAACGATTTAATCTGAAAGTGATTGCTGTATGATCTTTGCGCTCTGTAATCTGGCCGGATGAATTGTAGATAAGGAGTTTCTCCTAAAGCTATACCAAACTCCTCCAAGGTGGAGGAACTCCTTGCAGCATATGAGCTGGTGCCACCACTTCAGCACATTTAGTTATTGGGCCCAACATTGAGGCAAAGCTCAGCCTGCAGGCCTAAACTCAGATCTAAGCCCTGCCCAACTTGCAAAATAGTAGGCCTAAAGTCAGGTATGGCTCAGGCCAGGCAAGGCCATCTAGACAGACATTTACACAGGCTAGAAAACAGGCCTAGGCGACAGCAAGGATTCAGCAGAAACCGGGTTAAGTTTTGGTGGCCTCTGTCCATGTCCAACCTAGGCCTGAGATTTACCATCCATATTCTCATGCTGAGCTTCGCACAATTTTCCACTCAAGAATATTTTACATGACAAATCACAATCACTTATCCTTGTCCAGGACACTGACATTATTGTGACATACACGGATGCTCTTGGCGACATTCAGACAAGTACTATCAAAGCAAAGGACTTATCGGATTCCTGGGTCTGGGAGGATCCAGATGATGAGAACCATAAACAGATAAAGAAAAATGAGGTATACTAATCTTATTTCAGCATTAATTGAGAGAATTCATGCACCAGGGTGTCCAATGATTCCAAGTTTGTGTCATCATGTGGAGTCCATATCAGAGGAAAGCCATGTTGATAACCATTTTATGTCTGAGCTCCCAGATTCTTAATTATATCTACTGACTGATACCTTTTCTTCTCCAACGGACTGCCAGGAGCAAATCATGAATGGATTAGAAAGCCGCGATGAGAGTTCCACTGATGAGCATAGAGTTGTGAAGGAGCTTGCTCAGGACCAACAGAACAGACAAATCAGCCCAGTGAAGCTTATGCGGCAGGTGAAATGTCTAATTCTTCTAATCCTTCAATTCTTTTCTTTATTTATTTGGGTATATAGGTTGGTAAATGTGAGGTTTTCATGTTCTTCAGAAAATGAGAAAGACAAGGAGAGAAAAGCAAACTTCAGAGCTAATCCAAGGGAACACAAAGGCTGGAAATTCAATGCAAACTGTAGCCATTGAACACTCAAAGCAATTTAATAGCAGTGTCAGAGGAAAATACAGCATATGGAGGAGAGAATACAACAGTCCCAACTCTGATTCCACTTTGAGACTTATGCACGATCAGATCATAATGGCAAAAGTATATGGGAGCATCGCTCTTTCCAAGGAGGAGGATGAGCTCCGTGATTCTCTGATGAAAGAAGTAAAACTAAATCGGAGATTCCTTGGAGAAGCAAATTCAGATGCTGAATTGAAACCGGGGTATTTTCTTCAGCTTTCTTTTACTTGTCATTTCAACATGAGGAAGTATGAGGTCCTGATGCATCGACTTGAATTATAAGGTCCTGATGCATCCTGATGTTCTACTACTCAATAAAAGGTGGCATCCTGATGTTCTACTACTCAATACAAGGTGGCACCATCTATAGTGATCCCAATAGATGATCTGATGCCCCAAAATGCCTTCTGATCATAAATTGCAGCTACTTCAAACTTTTGCATTGCAGCAACCACCCATAGAAAAGGAAAAAGACTTATTGATATGGATGTCCCATTTCGAATTTTGAACATCCCATCCACGGGGACACCCATTAGATCACTGGTCTGGATAGCACCACCATGGGAGGAACTACTTGTGCACATTGGCAATATCAGGATACCATACATGTCTGGTGCTTCAGAAATTATTAGTTCTCTTTTAACACATTTAATTTCAAGTTAAACTCTGATGGAATCCTTTCCTTCAGTGCCCTTGAACAAGCCAAAGCAATGGGTCATATTTTATCAGTGGCAAAGGACAAGTTATTTGACTGTACTGTATTGGCAAGGAAGCTGCGAGCCATGCTTGTGACAGCCGAAGAGAGTGTAAAAAACCTAAAGAAGCAAAGCACATTCTTGATTCAACTTGCAGCAAAATCTCTCCCAAAACAGTTCCGCTGCCTCTCTCTACTGCTTGCAAGAGATTACTTCATGCAGGATTATGGAAGTAAAGAAGCAGTTCATGCAGATATGCTTGAAGATCCTGCTCTCTACCACTATGCTATATTCTCTGATAATGTACTTGCCACATCCGTGGTGGTCAATTCGACTGTATTCCATGCAAAGGAACCTGAGAAGCACGTGTTCCATTTAGTGACAGACAGGTTGAATTTTGTGGCTATGAAGATGTGGTTCCTTGTCAATGCTCCGGCAGGTGCTACAATTCAAGTTGAGAACATTGATGATTTCAAGTGGCTCAATTCTTCTTATTGTTCGGTTCTTCGGCAACTTGAAACCGCACATCTCCAAGAATACTACTTCAAGGGAAGTCATCCATCGACACTTTCTGCTGGGGATGATAATCTCAAATATAGGAATCCAAAATATTTGTCCATGCTGAACCACTTGAGATTCTACCTCCCTGAAGTGTACCCAAAGCTGGACAAAATCCTGTTTTTGGATGATGACATTGTAGTTCAGGAGGATCTGACGCCTCTTTGGTCTATTGATATGCAAGGAATGGTGAATGGGGCAGTAGAGACCTGTAAAGAGAGCTTCCATCGCTTCGATACATATCTCAACTTCTCTCATCCCAAGATCTCTCAGAATTTTGACCCCAATGCATGTGGGTGGGCATTTGGAATGAATATGTTTGATTTGAAGGAGTGGAAAAGGCGGAATATAACCGGCATATATCACCACTGGCAGGATATGGTGAGCAATTAGTATTGTTTTTAACTTTATAAATTCAACCACAGAGGGGCTGCTTGTCTGAGACTTTCCCAAAGAAAGGGAGGGGTTGGGCAATATTGGCAAGAGAGCCATACTTGGTTGGAGAATATACCATATCTAAACAGTGGGTGGTCATGATTTTTTTATAACACTAGTTCCTAGTCATCCTCCCTCATGAAAATGAATCCTCTTTTTTTTTTTGTTTTCTGTCTGGGAAAGTTTTTTTGGTTCCAGTCTCCTTTTCATCCTTGTCCGACCCCTTTGCTTCCTTAGGAAAGTGCCAATAAACAACAAGCATCCCCTAACAGAAACAATGTGATGAGAAATTTCTAGGGTTTGTGATACTGTTTAATTTCATGCATCACCATTGCACCCAGCCACACGTAGTGATGAGAGATGAGAGGGCAACACATCCATGCTGCTCATTGGGTGGGTTACTGTGAATATAACAATTCAAAAATGAGGTCAGTAGGACAGACAATCTTAACTACTGGATTTGAGCATTAAAATCTGATAAATTTTGTAAAACAATTTCCTTTTATAAGCACCCATATATTTTTCTCAAATCCAGTGTGTGAGTACCTGACTGATCTTGTTTTTGTACCTTGTAGGCCCATGTGGCTACTTGATTAGTAGTGTAAGTGCAGAAATAATAATACTCACAAGATCAGGATGCCTCTAAGGACTTACTCAATGCATGGAGGAGATAGCTGCGACGACCTGAGCCTGAAAGAGGAGAAAGACAAAGGTCAGAGGACCCTGGCTATGGGCAGCGCAGGGCTCTCCGATGCTTAAGTCAGCAATGGATCGGAGAAGAAGAAGAAGAAGAAGAAAGACTGAGTGTCTATGTGAGAGTACTTACCTTCTGCTCCCTTTGGCTCGTGCCTTATATATGGAACAGTTTTGGGTGAGTGCCAGTGGGCTTGGTGATGTGACCTGGGTCACATCAGCCCACAAAGTCATTAATGAAGGTCCATCATAGCCCTCTTTGCATTTAATGTGGGTCCGATCAGCCCACACTGCATTTAATGCCAGTCACATTGGGCCTGATCTTGCCCTGATCTGGTGGTGGCTGAAGTCCCATCAGATCCCTTCCTTGGGCCTTGCCACGACAGGGCCGTGGCTGTTAGCTGCAAGCGCAATACTGCATTGCCGAGACTGAACGGTATGCGCGACCGAACTGAATTCTGTTTGGCCGAGACCAGCACGTAGTGCCGAGACCGATATGGATCGGATCGTAGCCGAGATCAAGAGAAATGGCTCCCACACGTCAGCATATCCGAGCGCACCCTTGCCGAGACCAAGAGGAACAGGTTCAAGAAATGGGCCCCCACACAAGTAGCTTAAAAGTTAGAACTTCATAAACTTTTTTTGTGGGAATATAAGGCTGCAGCTGTGGATAGCACGCCCGCCCGCTCCCATAGCTACACGCGGGGATGTATCCCTGGGTGGGCAGGGTACCTACAAAACTCCGGGAATAATAATTATGCCTTTTTAGGTACAAGCAGAGTCCATACACATTTGCTCGCTGTTCTGTTCAGTTCTTTTCTATGGCTAGTCTGTGTTGGCCCCAAGGTTTTCAGACCCTCCTAGCTCGCTAAAAAATTAAGGGGGTCATCTTTTAAACTGTGAAAACTGACTTCAGTTCTTTAGACGCTGAAGCTGAATGAAAATAAAATGAGGTGGAACTGCAGGATCTGAAGAGATCCTCACCCAGCAACTTGCGTTTACTAATATCTTTTGGTGGTGAAAATTTCATATGCAGAACGAAGACAGAACTCTATGGAAGCTGGGGTCACTGCCACCAGGATTGATCACATTCTACAACCTGACATATCCACTAGATCGGAGTTGGCATGCGCTGGGCCTGGGGTATGATCCGGCTCTCAACGAAACAGAGATCGAAGGAGCTGCAGTCATTCACTACAATGGGAATTACAAGCCATGGCTGGGCCTTGCCATCCCCAAATACAAGCCATACTGGTCCAAGTTTCTTATGCCGGATAATCCCTATCTACAGTACTGCAGAATCAGTGAATGATCATGACTGGACCTCACACAGCTACCCATTATTAGTGATTACCAAATTCTTTCCATTCCACAATTTTCCCCGTCTTCTTAATTCAAATTGCCCATTTGTATAACAAATCTCATAGCAGCACGAGTATATAGCACTTTTGGGCTGATACAGCTAAAGCAATTCATTTGTGACATATGATTCATTAGTACATAACATGAAAATTTTCTTAGAGATCCTATCTTCTCAGTGTAGATTTCTCTGGGAGCCAGTTTGTTTTGCATAGTTTTTGTTTTATTATTATTGTTCTTCTTGTTTGCATCTTCTACTGAATCTTTGGTATGAATTGTCAGATAGGCAGGTGGGCCATTCAAACTCACCGAATTAAAAATAGAGTCTACTTCTAGGCATTGCCAGGAAAGGAAGATGAAGTGACATCTTCTTCTACTGAAGTGTTTGCTATCTGGGTCTTTCGTTAGATTCCAGGCCCTTTGTTGTTGATGTTCCAAATGTGCTTCCGGACAGCAGCACCCTTCCTTTCCGCCCCAAAACCCTATAACTGGAACCTGATGATCAGAGAATCAACATCTAAGATGCAGTGGGAACAAGTCCTCTCTCACTTCCATGAAATGAACAAGGCAAGAATTCTCATAGATGACCCCTCGCTGTTCCCTCCCATCTTCAAAGCCTGTGCCAAACTTGGGTTCTTCAGACGAGGCATCTCTCTCCATGCATCTACTATAAAGAAGGGCTTTGATTCCTATCCTTCCATTGCTAATTCCACCATGGATTTCTACTTCAAATGCGGCGCAGCCGACTCTGCATTGTCTGTATTTTATTGCATGGGGAGGGCCAAGGACTCTGTTTCATGGAATGTGGCAACTCATGGATTGCTTGATCGAGGTGCTTCTGAGGAAGGCCTGTTCATGTTCATCCAAGCAAGGCTTGCAGGTTTTGAATCCAATGTCTCTAACTTGGTCCTTGTACTCCAGGCCTGTCGCAGCCTTGGAGCTAGACTAGAAGGCGTTAAAATTCATGGCTTCATCATCCGAAGCGGGTTCTCTGATGTTGTTTCAGTCCAAAATTCTTTGCTCAGTTTGTATGTGAAATCACAGGACATGGTGTCTGCACATCAACTGTTTGATGAAATGCCTCAAAGAGATTTGATCTCTTGGAGCGTGATGATCAGTGGGTATGCACGATGCGGCGAAGGTCAGATTGCATTGCAGTTGTTTCAAGAGATGCGTTTAGGGGAATGTGTCGACCTGGATGGGCTTACTGTGGTTAGTGTAATTCAAGCTTGCACCAGTTTTGCGGACCTTGATCAAGGGAGATTAATCCACAGCTTTGTGATTCGTAGAGGTTTTGAATTCGATTTACACGTGGGAAATGCTCTGGTTGACTTGTATTGCAAGTTTATGGATGTAGAAGCTGCTCACAAAGTATTCAACAACATGCTTGAAAGGAATATTGTTTCCTGGAATTCAATCTTGTCAGGATTGGTCTATAATGGCAAGTATTCAGAAGTGCTAGAGCTCTTCTACTTAATGGAGAAGGCAGGAATTGAAGCAGATGAGATTACTGTAGTGAGTCTTCTTCAATCTTACAAGAACCTTGGACACACCCTTGAGTGCAAGTGCATCCACTCGGTCATAATTCGAAGGGGGTTTGACATAAATGAATTGGTATTGAATTCATTATTGGATGCATATGCAAAGTGCAACCTGGTAGAGCTCGCTTGGAAGTTGTTCGATAGCACGAAGGAAAGGGATCTGTTCTCTTGGAGCACAATGATTGGGGGGTTTGCCCATTGTGGTAGGCCTGATGAAGCCATGGCCCTTTACCAAGAGATGAAGATGGCACAGCAGAAGCCCAATTCAGTCACCATGTTGAGTCTTTTAGAAGCCTGCTCAATTTCAGCAGATCTAGAAAGATTAAAGTGGGCACATTGTATGGCCATTAGAAATGGGATGATGCGTGAAGTGGCTGTTGGCACTGCCATTCTAGAGACATATGCAAAGTGTGGGGAGGTAGACGAGTCGAGAAGAGTGTTCAATGAGATGCCTGAGAGAAACATAGTGTCATGGAGCGCTATGATAGCAGCATATGGTATGAACGGGTGTGCACGCGATGCTCTTGCCATGCTCCGAGATATGCAACTGCATGATCTGAAGCCAAACAAGATAACAATCCTCTCAGTGCTGTCAGCATGTAGCCATGGAGGGCTGGTGGCAGAGGGGCTCTCCTGTTTCAAAGAAATGATCCATGATTATGGGTTGAAGCCTAGTTCAGAGCACTACTCATGCTTGGTGGACATGTTGGGACGGGCGGGAGATCTTGATGGCGCTATAGATGTGATCAGGAAAATGCCCGAAGGTTTTGAGGCCAGTTCTAGCATTTGGGGTGCACTGTTGAGTGCATGTCGGAAGCATGGGAATAGCGAACTTGGAAGAGGGGCTGCATCGCATGTTGTTGAGTTGGAGCCGTTGAGCTCAGCAGGTTATCTCATCGCTTCGGGCATGTATGCTGCGGGAGGGTTGTGGGACGACGCAGCTAGGATGAGGTGGTTGGCAAAGGAGAAGCAGGTGAGGGTGGTAGCAGGTTACAGTTTGGTGCATGTAAACAGCAGGGCATACAAGTTTGTTTCTGGAGACACATCTCACCAACAGTCTACAGAGATTTATGGAATGGTTGAACATATGCATAGTTGTATGAGGGAGCAGAAAAATGACACCCTGTTGTACATCATCTAAAGTGCTGCCTTCACTTATGAGAGAGAGGAAGAGAGAGAGGATTCTCTCTAGCAATAATTCAATCCGACAAAAATATGGTAAGAAGTGCAGGGTGAAAAAAAAAAAATCACAAATGGCGAAAAAAATTTCATCACAAATGGAATATGTGCAGCTAGCACGACTTCCAATACATTTAGTTTCCAAAAAGAAAAGGAAAAACTTACAATACACCTAATTTTTTTTAGTGAGGGCCTGACCTTACAATAACTTGCCACCTGATTTAACTTGTGGGCCTAACCTTTGTTGAGCCAGCCCATAACACATGCGCCCCCGGCACTTGCCCAAATTTAAGCCTGACTTGGATTTATCAACATTATAGTGCATCAATCTTACCAAGATAGGGCGCATATCCAGGAACCACTTATGGACAAACCATTAGCAAAACTTAAGTACTGCTCAAGATCCTTGGCATCAGCAAGGTGACAAACAATAACTATGAATTCACATTCTCTAAGCCTCATAAACTTGCTAATTTACAGTCAGACCACCTTCCAACCATGAATTGTAATTTATCATTACACATCAGCACAAGTTTCTACACATTTAATTGATCCATGAGGAAAGAAAACACCCAACACCTCCTTGAACAATCCACAAAAAGCAGAAGACTCCCGAGTTCCAACCTATCTGCTCCCCAAATCTACTACCATATTGGACAAAATATCCATCATCAGATTCTGTTTTCATCCATGCATAAGAGAGACCATTGACAGTTCTGCACCCGTCATAGACACATGCCGTTGTCCTTAGTCCTTAAATCTTAATAAGTAAATGGATAAACTATAATCATATTCAAAGCCTTGTCCCAACATATATATTTGAACAAGTATAGTCATGCTGGGAAGCAGATTCACTTGCAGTTGGGCTCGAGGTGCAGTAATTATCATACAAGATGCTATTCTAGAATCAAACTTCTGATCTATGTTGTCTGATGACAAGAATTTACAACATTAGAAGTAGTAAATGCACCCTTTCTCCCATTTCCATAGCCAGCCCAATTAAGAGTAATACAAACTATGTAGATATATTTTTAAAAGAATTTATTGATACACTGCTATAAAGAACCATTTAAACCTGGTAAGAAACCTACCATGAGGTTAATAAGTCCTGCTTTCTGTTCAATTCATGGGACTTTTAAGCAATTCGTAGGTCTAAGTGTTTGAAATTGCAGCTCTCTTAAGTCTCAAACACACTAGCCCTTCATCCTCCTCCGATCCTTCTCACCATTGAAAAAGTATCCAAACACTGGAAAAACAAATGATCCTTTTTCGCAGCCAGCCAACTTTATTGTTTTTTATAATATGTTGCTGTGCTTGAATCCCTCACTTCACCCATGCAACCCCCAAACCAAAATCAAAGGAATAATGTCAGCACCATTTTATCAATTAGCATGGCCTCTGAGTTGGGTCCAAAAAATAAACACACTATGGTGATGCTGAGAATTAAGTGTCATCATTATTTCCATCATTGACAATCATTTTTTTGTGCCATATGCATATTTACTGCCATGGCATTGCAAAAGACTCGGTTATGTACATTCCTTCGTCATCTGCCAAGCTCAAGTTTTCATCTCTATTTACACATCCCTTTCAGAACCCACAAGCCTCGCTTACATGACACAGTAATTCTGTTTCAACCAACCAGGATTCTGGGAAGCTACATTTTGGTTTGGGCAGCCATATGGTGTTAATGAGATCAAAGTCTTCCCCACAGTCAAGAGAGTGCAGTATTACCCAAAGAATTTCTGGTATCTGGTTGGGAAACAAAGTCGACAGTGAGTTTGATTAAGTGCATGCGAGAGGATTTGCACAAGTCTTTACACTCCTGAAGATCAGCATCACATTTTAACATCACCAACTCAGAGTCATCATCCAAATACTTGAGATCTATCGCATTTGCATCATCTATATTAAACCGGCTTGCAATCTCCAGCATTAAATCTTGGACGCCCCAAGAAGGCTGCAATCTGAATCTGACCTTCTCTTCCCCATACGCAACTTTCACTCTAAGAGAATTGCAGTCTTGAGGTAAACTGATACTCTCGTGCAATGAAGATGAGCTTCCGAACGAAGGACGCTCGCAGAGGGATTTGTGACTATGGGACCTAGATGGAGGTCTTGTCTCTTCCCTCTTGCTCAAGGCATGCAGCTCTGCTTCACTAGAAGCTCTTTTCAGCATGCAACTTTTGCTTTCTGCCTTGGAAGCATCTTTGCTACCAAATAGTTGTGTAGCATGATGTTGCGACTGTACTGCTGTGGAACAGCTGAGGCTAGAACTGGATTTCTGACTGCATGAAGAGGTTTGTGAATTCTCCAGAGGCGCCCCAATGCTGAATACACCTTTGGGCTGTGTAGTTGAGGATTTTGGATGACCTGTCTGCTCCAATGTGGAAAGCATGTCACTTCTTGATAGATTTTGAGAGGGAAAATCAGACCCATAGGTTTTGGGGAAATTTGCATAGACTGGGCTGATTTGAACTACTCCCTCAGCACCTTGGACCGAGTCGATCACCACCTGGAGCTTCCTCAAAGAATTGCCGACTTTCTTGATCTTTCGCGAAGGCCAACGTGTGATACCATGTTGCCGGCATATTCTTTTCAAGGTGGTTGGGCACACTGCAGTGAAGAGAAATGTGTAAGTAATGAACAGGCATTCTCATTTTTAACAGTTCAAGATCATAGTGTGTGGGGTAACAGACTGGAGCAGACATCGTATCTATAACTAGAAAGAGACTACCATGAAGACATTCTCATCACGTGCTGTGATAGCAACTGAGAGATGTCCTGTTAATCTGATTAATACACGCACTAATGTCAGAATGTGACAACGGTATAAGGTGTCCAAACTGACAAATGCCAAAAAAAAAAAAATCTTGTGGATTCAGCATATTATCTAAATTAATTCAAATAAACATCTTGTTAACCATAGCATAGCTTATAGATTTTTCAAGAGGAAAGTGATAGTAACACTTCCAACGAAAAGAAATTATTTACACTAGTACTAGAAGAATTCACTTGTCTCAGTGAAGAAACTATAATTGCACCATGAAGAATTCAACAAGATCCATTTCGATCAGTGTTAATATGAGATTTATGCTTTCAGAATCCGCATGATAAAGGCATGTGCTAACCAAAACCATGGCTGGGAGAAGGTGAGGAGACCTCATAGAAAGAAAAGGACAGACAATGAACTAGTCTAAAATGCATTTTAAGTAATACCTATTAACCTAACTAAAGCCTTTTTTTAATGATAACCTAACTAAAGCTATTGGAAGATTAGTCTCAAAGAATGTACAGTTTGTTCTGGTTATTGGATGACAAGGAGACTGCGTTCCACTAAACAAAAAAAGGGGGGGGGGGGGGGGGGGGGGGAGGGGAGTGGAAATGAATTTCACAACAGAGAGGGGAAAAAAAAAGGCTCCTCTCTAATCTATTTTACATCCAAAGGGCCCCTTAAGTTCTTAACATTACTCTCTCAAACAAGATGTGCTAGTGGAGTTTATGCTACTCAATACTCTGTGTAACTGAAGCTCATGCTTCTTCCTGAGCTACGACCTGTTTTCTGTAACTAAAGCACACGCTTCATCTTGAGCTGCACCCCATTTTCAGATGCCTCACCCCTAGGGGGGGGGGGGGGGGAGTGGAAATGAATTTCACAACAGAGAGGGGAAAAAAAAAGGCTCCTCTCTAATCTATTTTACATCCAAAGGGCCCCTTAAGTTCTTAACATTACTCTCTCAAACAAGATGTGCTAGTGGAGTTTATGCTACTCAATACTCTGTGTAACTGAAGCTCATGCTTCTTCCTGAGCTACGACCTGTTTTCTGTAACTAAAGCACACGCTTCATCTTGAGCTGCACCCCATTTTCAGATGCCTCACCCCTAGGCTAGCCTCGAGGAGTAATCCTAAATGCTTCTAGACACTGGTTTGAACTCAAAGTGGAGACATGAAATGAGATACCAAATACAACCCTGCATTCTTATATTATCACATATATAGGCAAAAAAGGGAGACAACAGGTTCACTACAACCAGTTTACCAACAGAGATGATGACAAGAAACTTAATTGTACACTATGCCACTTACCTCCAATACTTTTTGCAGCATCTTTCAGACTCCCTGCAAAATATTGCCGAAGAACTTGCAAGCTGACGGTCTTCTCTGTTGTTATTCGTCTCTTTTCCACTGCATTAGCAGTACTCTCAATGCTTGGCTTGCCAAAAGAAGAGTCGTCACCTTCAACATTCTCTTTACACAAACCTTGTTGATGCTGCTTGGTGTTGGACAATATTCTCCTTGGGTGAAATACTAGCTCAGGGTCATCCCAATGACCAGTAACTTTGAAGTCCTTTGACCCCTGCTTTTGAAATTCCATTGGCACTGGAGCAGGATGTAGAATATTTTTGCCCTTCTGTTGGGCCTCAGTGAAACTTGGAGTCCACAATGATTTCTCCCCAGAAGTTCCTATTGAAGGATCAATTCCCCCCTCTGACATTTTGTTGTTATTTGGTCTTCCAGCAGAAATGGGTTTTGCCAAAGCAGAAGGTGCTACTTTATTTATTGAAAAATCGGTTTCATTATCGAGTTCTTTCTCTGTGACAACTCGTAAACTCTGACAACAGCGTTTTATAATGACAGACAGTGAGTTGAGCATCAATTTCTGCTCTTCATTGTTTCTACAGTCCACAGGTAAGAAGAACTCCAAGACATAGTCAGTTGTTCTGGTGTAGATGGTCTGCAGACGTATGGCAACTGCAGCCCGTAACCCGAACATCCTAGCATGGTGAGATAGAGGGTATTCTGCCTTGCTGAGAGCAGTTATATCCATTGAGAAACACAACTGATTTGTAGCGAATGCTTTCCCAACCACACCTTGGCCTCTAAACAAGTGGTGCTCAGAACATGCATCATGAAATCCCCAAAAATGAGGATTGGCGACAAAGCAAGCAGCATCTACTGTAGAAACACAATCAACATAGTTTTCATCCGTATGTCGGCTTCCCTTCTTACCTTGTTGAATGCATGGGACCCATGTCTGAGCCAATGGCAGCTGATGTGTCTCACAGACCGCCCTCATGATCTCTAGAATCTCTGGCAGCACAACTTGGTAAGACGAGTTGCTTGCCTGATAACAGAGTCTCATTCAATATTCCAGGAAGGAGGTTTGGACAAATTATTTCTTTTTTGTAGGGATGACAGGTTACCTCTAGATGGGGAATAGTTAATACTTCAGAAGTCCCAAGATCAACAGCCTGCAGGTACAAGTTTTACTTGGACTTCAGCACAAAAGGTAAAACTAGTGAAAGACTCAAACTAACACTTCTACGGTAGGCCTCTGATCTGAAAATGCAATACACTATTTCTGAAACTTCTAGCAAATTCAAATTGATGTCCGACACATATACCCTAGTAAAAGATAAAATTATGTTCCATATAGTCCGCAGAACCATGACCATACATGTGATTGTTAATTCACTTTTTCTTTTCCATAAGTTGAGTTGAACTCACAAACCCGTGGTTGCATCTATTAGCACCTTCCAACCATGCTGCGGACTATGAAGTTCAATGCTGATATCCATTATACCATATTTCATATTTCCACAGTTAAAACATAAACAGTGACTTGCATGTCAGATTGCTATTTTTTTTAATATTTGGAATAATTGATATGCTTAAACTCAGTAGGTGGTGCTGTGGTGCTGATCTTATTCTTCTGCATTTTTGGAGCAGCATGGGAATCTGAGTTCACATCAGGAATGGTACTCGTTTTCTGATTTCTAACCCCAGACAGTAGAAAATCCAAACACACCGTGGACTACAACATTGAATTCTTAGAAGTAAAGAAAATAATCAGACCTGGAGAGCACTGCATATATTTTCAAGGTCAGGATGATAATTGATCTTTTGAGTAGTCATCACAACTTCGACAACACCCAAGCAAGCCTGACTGCCTCGCTCGAAAAAAGGAAGCACAAGACTGCCCCGAATATCATAGTGATGAGCATAATCAACACGCAGATACTCCTCACTGCTAAAATATCGAACATCTGGTGTCCACTCCGGCAACCTCCCCAGGAAAACCCGGCCAGGCAAGCCAGCTACCATATCAGAATCCTCTTCAGCAGAAAAAAGATAGTTGGTTGAGACCATCCGGTAATTCACAAGCCGCTGACAACGGGGGTTGAGAGAGAAAGGTTGGCCACAAGTGGTAAGAACCTTTCTCCCTCCTTTCTTTATGGGAGCCCATATCTGGATAAGAACATCGCCATCTTTTGTTGATTCCTTAATGTGATTAAGTACATGAACTAATCTCTCTCTCACAGAAGCAGCAGCACCCGGGTTTGGCCTTGGTTGAATCCACCATCTTCTACTCAGTTCCGAACTTGGATTGATCATCCCACCCCCATTCAAATTCCTACCCTCTTCAGCTAGAAAAGAATCCGATTGCCCCGAAGACTTGGCTCCTGTTGTGATAAAGAGATTGAGTTCCAGCTAGAAATTCAATTTGGGTTTTGAATGTAGGTGGAGTATCAGTATGACCTGATGTTTTAGTCATCATAGCCAACATTTTGTGTAGTTTTTGAATATGAACTTCTGTTGCATAGCATAAGTGAGAACTAAGATAATTCAAGGAAACTGGAAGAAGTAAAATCACCTTCTTGAACATGATAGGAGCAGTTCATGCTCTCCAACCAACATCCTCCCAACAAGAGATCATCCATGATACCAAAATCCATGTTGGTGTTACTGGGGAAAGAGGAATCTTCCATGAAGGGAGTTCACTTCAACAAGACATCAGGCAAAAAGTTAATTCAATCCAATAAGTGAAATCTCCTGCTGAGAAGTGAGAAGCACCAAAGATTAAACAAGAAAGAACCCATCAATCCTCTGCAGATGTTCCCAAGATAGTTGTCTTTCTTTGATTTTCAAAACCCATATCTGTATGAGTCTCAGAATGAAAGAAAACAAAGAATCAAAGTCATTTTAGGAACTGAAAATCATAAAACCATTAAACAGAAGGAGATACATCACAGTAGAAAATAAAAATAAAAATACAAACTCACTTCTTGCAGATAACTCACTTCATGTAGTTTAATTCATTCTCTTTTCATAACTTCAAATCACTGACAAGTCACAAGTCACCCATAAAACCACAAAAAGAGAGGAAAATATATTAAAATCCCACAAATCTATCCCAGTTGTAGAAAAACAGAAATAACAAATGCCCAAGTAAAACCCACTTTCTGCAGATTCTACCCAGTTGGGTTTCTCCCATTAGCTTCATATTTATTCCAATCCCAGAAGCAGAAACACACCCAGGCCCCAGCCATACTTTTTCCAAAACATTCCACAAAAAGCACAAAACTTCGACACCCCACCAAAAAAAGAACATAATTAAAAGTTAATGAGAATGAAAGACACTCACGTTGTGGAGATTCTTCTCAAGTCAGAGATGCTTTATCTTTTTCTTTCTTCTTTCCTTTTTTGTTTCCTTCAGTACACTACAGCCTTTAGCCTTTTGTAATTCTGTCCAAAGAGAACTCTAGCAAAGAGATATGGATAGCTACTATCCTGACCCTCTTTTAAAGGAACCTATTCTAGTGGGCCCCAAGCTGTTTGATATTCCCAGCCATCTTTGGCTCTAAACATGGCCAAAGCCAACAATTAAAACTGTGAGAGAGACACAGAGAGAGCTAAACATGGCCAAAGCCCACAATTAAAACTGAAAGAGAGAGAGAGAGAGCTCCAAGGATAATGTCATCTCATGGCTCATATTCTCTTATTTATGGAGCAGTTGTTTTGAAATTTGAATAATATTTTACGGCTTGAATTTTCTCATCCAATGTTTTCTTTTTGAAATGAAAACATCATTTCAAGGCCAAATCCTATCATCTATCTAATGCCGCATGTTTCTAAATTTAAGTTCTATACATGCTTTGTAGTAGAGGTGAGGTGAGAAAAATCTCTCCACAGGAATGAAAAACAGCATTATTCGAATCTTTCATGGTATTTCATCTTCTCTAACCATATCCAACTTTTCATCTCGCTAAACACCTCCACTTCTTTGCATCATGTAGCTCAAATCCAATCTTCGTTTCCAAACAAAACTATAAGTAAAGATTGCTCTTGAAAAATAAAACATAACAGATAAATCTAAAGCCAACTCCACCAATTAAAAAAAAAAAAAAAAACACTTTAAGAAAAGTCGTAGGTCTTGATTAGTTTTTCTAGTGGTATTTCTCAATCATTGGAATCATACACTTACATAAAAATGACCCAAAATATAAATTAATATAGTCTCATATAAGAAAAATATGTGAATGAGATTGTGCGATTGCCATGTAGCAACCATGACATGAATGAATTCAAATTCCACGCATACATAAGGGCCTTAAGATCTTAAACTTCTTAACTAATTAAACAATGTATCGCACACATTTGACTATACGTTGGAGCCCAAATGAATTTAATTGAAACTACTCAAAAATTTCGAACAAATCGACTGAAAAGACTTGATTCCAAATAGATCATTGAGAAACAGGCCCTAAGCTTGAGATTAAGTTGTTTGTTAACAAAGCTGCTAAAAGGGGGCCAAGCCATAATAATCATGACTAGAATATTAAAAAAAAGTTTACAGAAGCAAGCAAACTAAATATAATTTCTTACTTGCATATCGTAAAAACATTTAAAAGTTCACTTTGTTTATGATTCTAAGTGGATAGTACATTAGAGTGTTCACCTAAGAGCCACTATAGTGTGTCTAGTGCCATGAAAGCCATCTGCGTGATCAATTGTCTCTTGGATCAAGTCTCCAAAATTAACCACTGACATCAATTTGTCATGTCACTGTCTTCCATATTCTCCTAAGTGGTGATGGTGCTAAGGAATCACTTACCATGGATAGCATATCAGTGGTATAAGATGGTTTAACATAGGGCCACTTTGTTTGGAGGCATATTTATATGGGGAATTCCAAATTCCCTATTTGGAAATTCCTGCCAGCAATGACAACTGTGGTCTTCCAAAAATTTTAAATTCTTTATTTGAATGGCGAGGATTCTTAAAATCAACCTCGTGAAATGTCACAATTATTTGCCTGGAGAACTCTCAAAATTCCAAACGCGCAAGCAAAGTGGCCTTAGTAGTGAAGGCCACCCACATGGGAATTTATTTAATACATCCCATTAGTGGACTTGCTGTAAATATATTTTTCAAAATAACCCACACAGCCCCACTTGTGTGGTTGTGCATATTCTATGTAAACAAAAGGTGATTATTTCAATTCATTTTAGATTTAATATTTAAAAAACTAGTTTGCTGCAGTTAATTAAGATGTTTCATTTTTAGCTGTGCCCACTTTCAGTGAGGCCCATTTGAGTGTATGACAATTGACAACTAAGCAATGTGCTGTAATGAAAAGGTTGGGTGGAGTTCATGACAACGACCAGATCCATAAATAACCATCAAACAATCTCTTTTGTAAATTAAGGGGAGATGAGTACTAATTAAACAAATCCTAGGAAAGTTGGGTCTCATTACATGTCCAACTTATATCCTTCACTCACGCCTCTTTAATAATTCTTCGTTGGAACCCCTTTTATCTTTAATTCCCATAAATCCAATTCCATGAAAATAAATGGGGCCTAGATTCATGTGGAACACAATCTATAGTCAACCTGAACATGACCCCACTAAGCCCCAGGTCAGGTTTGAGATTTCCAACCAAATTATTCAACCCACTAAACCGGCCTGAACCAAGCAAACTCTTTGTACTCAACTAACAACCTGATCCAAACACAGCACAAGAACTTAGGATTGTCAATCCTAATACCAAACATGTCATGTTTCGGTAAGACCCTTAATTCAGTTGTCACAAAGCAGCTACAGTGTTATTCCTTTTCATTTCAAAGTTCACTTGGGCAGTGTTCCCAAATAGACATAAAATTTGTAACAGTCAGAATTCTTCATATGTAGTTTCTAAGAAATAATGATAATAATAATGATAATAATAATAATAATAATAATAATCAGCAGTCAAATAACATAAACATAACTTTCAGAAGATGAACATATATACGAACAAGACATGCGAAAAGAAGTCAATCAAGAATTGAAGAAAAATGTTGATTCTAAAGTGTTGCCATGGAAGAGAAGTTTAGATTGAAAACAACTATAATATTCAAGTACTTTTTTCATGCTAAACACATGATTATTCTAACTAAGATAAAGAAAGAAGTGAAGGCCGATGCATATGAAGTTCTTGATATGGGCATGTGTGGTCTTCACTACATAAAACAATTGGTTAAACTGATCCAGGTAGAGGAGAACATGAGTAACAAGAACTAAACATAAATCCAGATTTATTTAGAAGTATAAGAAAAATAGACACGAGCAGTTCAGATGCAATTGATGCAATAACACATATCCCCCATATCTAATATAAGTCGCAATATTTGGACAAAAAAGGCCAAAGTAATGCGTGTACTACTTAATATAGAAAAATAACGAGATGAGAACATTCCATACGAAAAATATTATAAATATTGTAAGCTTGATATACATTGTTATACCGTTCTCTATCGGTTTAAACTTTTAGTGTAAGTGGTTGTCAATATTGTATCAGAGCAGTAGGTCGAGTGAGTTCAAAAGGTGGGAAAAGAGTCCGAGGCGTATATTGCTAGCGAGTTCTTTGCGAAAGAAAAAACGAAGTAGAATCGTTCTCAATTTCTTACTCTAGAGGGTCTAATTTTTTGGGATCATTCCAGCGAGACTTCAACTTGGAAATGGCAATTTTATTCTCCAAACGTGTTTTCTACGGTATAATCCCGTGGTACCAAACACGCCGCCCTTGGATTCCTAGTTCTTCTGTAACTGTCATTTTTCTTTCCCATGTGCTAAGGAAAAGGACTCCACACTAAATGCTAGAAGTGCATTCACATGAACCATTCACACTCTAGATACAGTAAAGAAGACCAACGACTTTGACCTTCTCTAATGTTCTTCCAACCATTCATTTCAACAATTCAACCTTTTTGAACATAGAAATCAGGTTCTACCCCACCAGTCCACTATCAGAAAGAAAGAAAAGCATTAACAACTACTGTCATTACCATCTATATAAATAAAGACTCATCTAACTTACTCTTCATAACAACTCAAAAAGAAATACCACCTCAAGGCAGCCATGGCCTATTCTGTCCACCCCTCTATTTTTCTTCTGCTCTTTCTCCTACACTTTGGTTGCCAGGCCGCCCCCTCCTCCACACATCATCATCATCAAGAGCTCAAGTCCCTCCATTTCTCTCTCTTCCAACATGAAACCATCAACAAGACAGGTTACATCATCGTCAACGGCGTGGCCGGTGAAGGTGTCACACAAACCACCACTCCCTTTGGCACCATATTTGCCTTCCAAGACCCCATGACAACCACACCTAATGCTTCCTCTAGAGTTGCAGGCATCGCTGAAGGCGCTTCAATTACATCCTCTCTTGATGGCCTTAGGAGCATATCGATGGCGAAGATTACTCTGAACTTGAAGGGATATAAAGGGTCTATTTCTGTTTTGGGAGGTACCCATAACATCAAGCCTTCAAATCATCCAGTGGTTGGCGGCACCGGAGATTTCATGTTCATTCAAGGCTATGTGAGGTCTTCTCCGGTCGACCTGCAGGGTATTACTGTTGTGTACAAGATTGAGTTTCACCTTTATTGGCCTCCCTATGCAGTCCATGCATAGCCATGAACGAGGAATGGCTTGTTTAGCAATCAAGATCTCGATTTGATCTTGATTGCTTAACATGGCTCAGTAATTTATTAATCTTGTGAGAAAAGTGGTTTTGTTCATTTAAGGCAGTAGATTTAAGGAGTTCCTACTTCTTGATAATAATCATTTTTATCAGTTTAGTAAATTTGATGTTGGGATGTGAATGCATGATGTATAACAGATCCTGCTATTATTGAATACTGTTTAACAATAGAATGCAGGGCTTTTAGCTTCTCTCTCTTTCTTTGAATGCTCATTTCATATTATAATAAATTTTTTGTCCTCATATCTCCTCCTCCTCCACCTTTATTTTTTGTTTTTTTTTAAGTTTTTACATTATTTTTTTTACTTTCCAAGGTAAAGAAGGCATTGTTCACTTTTACATTTTTGGGTTTTATCTCACTTTCAAAGTAAATAAGCAGAACTTAGTGTAGAAAATGCACTTTTTGTATAAAATATACCTTATTTTCAACTAATAGAATAAGTTAAATTTCCATAAAAATCTAAGCTTCTAAATGGCATTTATTTGCCACCACCAATTCTATGTTTATTTGCCACCACCAATTCTATGTTTTTGAAGACCACCAGACCAAAATGTCAAGAAGAAAGACAAGTTGACTGGCAACCACTACCTAAAGTCCTACGCAAAGGACAAGTTGACTCATATATATATATATATATATATATAATCACTGAAACCAACCACAATTATGGACTTGGGGACCCTTTTGCGCTCATTCCAATTGACCCAGTAAAAAAGGAGAAAAACTGGGTTTAATGCGGCTGTAACTAATTTGCTTCTCTTTCTTATCTCCCCTCATTGAATTGTGTCTCTTCTCCACTGGTGGGTTGGTGGAGACACCCTCCATGGGATGCCCAGCCCTGGGGCTCACTTGCTTGGATGCCAATTATGGGAGAAGGGGTCATGGAAAGGTCTATGTATGGTCCAAGGGTTGTGCAAAGATGGAGGCCAACTGGTAGTCCTGACTCTTCAATTTTATGACGACAAAGTAAAACAAATTTTAGCCCTTAGATCAAGAGTCGGCTTATGAGATTTTTGTATGATCAATCCAATGGTGAGCAAAAGCGGATGAATCAAAATTGGGCAAGTTCCTATTCATAGGGGGAAAGGGTGGGGGCAGTGGATGTCTGATGGGTAGGATTGATCATAAAAGTCCAAGCATGACCTCAGGTCAGGCTCCTACTTGCATAATGGTGGCCTTGCCCCCTTGGGTGATTTCACTTCAGTGGCATAGCCATCTGGCATCTGCTATAAAAACCACAAGGGTAAAACAAAGCTTTATTTGCATACTATTTGGAAAATAGTGTCATACAAAGGAATATAAGTTTACTTATCACCCAAACTTAAAAATGAGATGAGAAATAATAATTACCCATCAGCAAAGCTATTGACCCAAAAAAATAAATAAAAATTAATACTAAACAGCTCAAATATATTTTCAGATCTGCTATCAACACCGTGGCTTGTGAAGACGAGGACGGTTACAGAACTTCCGACCATTTGCTTTAACAAATGCTGCTATACCCAAGCTCAGACCAGCAAAAACAACTGAGAGAAATAAATGCCGCATGTCGCTGGGTCCTGAAAAAGAAAATGTCACCAATGTAAAACTTATCTGTTCATCTTGTAAGAAAATGTTGAGACTGGTAACAGATTACAAGCTCTTACAATGATCATGGATCACACTTACTCCCATGCAGCCATGTCTTAATATTGTTCTTTAAGCACCGTATTAACTTGTAGAAATAACAGGTATTGATAGGTTTATACAGAGAATAATAGGAACTAGGCCTCCAAGGAACCTTAGATTTCAATAGTATGGGGAACTTGTATTCCAATTTGCAACAGATAAGAGGCCCTGTATGAAAATTCCTCAACATTTTTCTGATTGGATATTTCATGGCCTTGAAATAGATTGTTGGTTAAAAAAGAACAATAAGAAACAATAAAGATTAAAGATGTAAAAATTGAAGTCTGCTGTGTTCCAATAACAGATACTTATGTTGTGCCCTATCTACAGTTTTCAATCATTTTTACCTTTTCACTGTGTCCACATGGGCCCAGGGTCCAGACACATGAAATTTCAAGCCACTGTCACTAATCCCGTTCAAGACAGTTTTTCATTACAGGGAATATCTCTGGAAATTCTTGATTTTTGGTTCTTCTTGACAAAATACATGAAAGTAAGAATTAAAAATAGAAAAATAATATCAAAAAACATAAAATCTCGTAGAATCTATACCCCAAAAGATAAGGAAGTGAAATAAATTCCTAAAAAGGAAGTCCAAGACTCTCAGATGTTGACGATATTTTTGAAAATTTTACAATATTATTAAGATTTATCTGAGTCTACAACTTTTCATGCCAAAATATCATAAAAGAACTGTAAGAAATTGTATATTTTTAGGGCTCATAACCCCATAATAGCTCTTTTAATTGAGCTAATAAAAAAGGTTTAAATGGTTTGGCTAAGAAAACAAAGAAGCAGAAAAGTCTAGAAAATGTAATCCATACATGTATTCGGAAATTATTTTAAGAAAATGACCCTTAGGCTTTATTTCTTGAAAATTAAAAAAATGTAATTTTACATTTACCATGACTGCACAGCCCTGATCAAGAATGTTATCAACTGGATATATCATTGCTAACTAGTCGACAAATCAAATTCAAAAGTTACAGTTAAGCAGAAGCATGTGAGACATCTCACCTTGCCTGAGTGACATTGTTGCAAATACGAGCCCAGCCATGACCAATGCTGAAGCGAGTGGTAGTGACTGCAAAAGAGCATGAATTAGTCTGCAAACTGAGATATGTATCTTGAAAAGAATAAGGGGGTATTAAGTGATAATCAACCCCCCCTAAAAGATCAAGTTTCTTATATTGAGCCCAAAATAACATACATGTTTTTATTTAAAGGTGTATACAGAACATGATGGAATTAAGTGATGGGGACACTAGGGATAGTTCGATACTCCATCACATGAAACAAAATAACAAAACTCTGACACTCTATGACACTGTTCTGATGATGTGGTGTTTGCTTCATTTGTTTCAATTTTGTAAATATCAAAATAATTGACTATTTAAGTATTCATATAATATCGGTTTTTTCCTTAGTTAATGATTAAAATGAATAGCACATCAGTTGCATCCAATGTAACTTCTGTTTGCAATAACTTTAAGAGAATACATAGAATCACTCAACATAAAACAAAGAACAGTTCAAAATCAAACAATAATGGATCTTGTAGATACCGTCCTAATGCAAAATAAAAAAAAAGAAGGAAAAAAGAAAACATAAGATTTTAACGTTTGCAAAGTCCTTGATTCTTTGGAATCTAAAAAAAATCAATTTGAAACAGAATGATATGACCAATAACTGATGCATATCAGTTGACACAATTTTCTAGAGTGGCCAATATGCCTACTGATACTGCTGTTCTGCGCCATGACATCGATCACAAAGATGCATATTCATTGGTCGACTCCACCTCCCTAGGCAAGAAGTATTGGCTGGAATTTCAATACTTTCTTTAACTAAATGTCTTTCCACAGTTATTTTTTATTTAAAAGCTTGAGCTCATTTTATCAGGTCACCAGGATATACTTTTCTTCAAATTGAATGATTCAAGGCAAAAGTGTTTTGAGTATTATGTGGACCTGATATTTCTTTTCTTCGCAAGCAAACCTAATTAAGAAGACAGCTCACATCTGTTCCATGGCAAACAACATTACAATGGTGTGTGTGTGTGTATATATATATATATTACTTTATTTTCTCATTCCTCCATGTTTTCAATCTTTTGTTGCTGTCTTCTGTTTTATTTGTTTATTTTATGATGATGTAAAGATATTGAAGATCCTTCCCTTATGCTGAGATATGTATGTAAAGCTCTGATTGTCGCAGTGTTAAGGTACTTCAGAGCGCAGCCAAGTAGAACTGAATATAAACAATCAGCTGTAACCTTTTCCCATCAATGCAGGGTATAGGATGAAAATCAAACGCTTGTAAAAAAATGGAAAACAAGCAATTCCAACTTGTTGTAACGGTCTGCTATGTCGAGCATTTTTTTTTATAACAGTAAAATTTATTAATAAGAAGGAAAACCCAAAAGAATAAACTACAGGGGGAAACTCATAACAAGCATTATTAGCACAGTTACTAAGAAAATTGAGTTTCCTATGGAAGGCAAATCTATAAGTAACATGGGGTTGTGAATGCACTCACTGTCAGAAGCTCAGGACTTCCTGTTTTTGATGTAGATGTCATATCACGGTTGACAGAAACGATGTAATGTCCATGTAGTAGATCAATTGCATCCTTTACAATTTAAAAAAAAAAAAAACCTGAAGATTAGGATCTATGTAATGTGAAAAACTAGAATAAGAAAGAAGCAAGTTGTTTTTTTGTGTGTGTGTGTGTGTGTGTGTGTGTGTGTGTGTGTAACAGTAGAGTTTTATTGAAGTGGACGAGAGTGTACAAAGACTAACCAACAAAGCACAACAAGAAACATGAAGGTATGAGAGCATTGTACGACTCACAAATACAACAAAAGGAACTACACTGGAAGAGAAACACTAGAACCTGCACTGGACGTCTACCTTCTACTTAAATACAATAACGAAAGAAGTCAATTGCTCAGAGCAGGTTCATTGATGGCATTGTTCCAAAATAAATGTCCAAAAAACCCGCAAAAATTGAAAATCTTCTGATACTTTTTCCAAGAAAATGAAATTTCAAGAAAAAGATTCGTGATAGTGACTGTGTTAATTAACTAGAAGTACAATAAAACACATAAACACATGCGGAAAACCTATGCTAATTTACAAATTAACGGCAGAGAACTCCTCTGCCACTAATAGATTGTCAAGAAAGGTAACATGCTCAAGATGACAGGATGATTCAGCTATTTCCAAAGAACCATCATGTGAAGCTTACTGACCTGCTTTGTTCCATCACAAAAATTGTTCTGATAATATCGGGACATGGCATTCCACCCATCCATCAGAATTCCAGGCACAGTCTGCTTGCCATATCTAGCCACCCAACCAAAGGACACAATTTAAGATAAAAGTAAAGCTCAAAAATAGATCCTGGTCAGTTCATTTTATGGTCTTAGATGGAGCTGTTAGAATGTAGAGAGAACAAGAAAAAGTAATGTGTATTTTCACCAACTGGATTGCAAATTTTCTAGTGAGAGTAAAAACATTTTGGTGGGCCCACTTTGGATCAAATTAAAACCCTGAAATACAACCAATGCATGTGAATTTACACCGCCCCGACTTCAGTATTGATTGGAAAGAGAACCGAAAATGGATGGAAAGATATCTAGCAATGGACTAAGGCAAGTAATTTATACCATTGATAAAGTTAGATCTATTTGGTCATACATATGATAAACTGATTTTTGGGAAATTTCCACGCCAGTATAAGACCTTCCTATAACAGACCCCCTCACAAAGTTGGTAAGGATGTTCAATTCTCACTTTTTTGGGTGCTCTCACCAGAACAGTACCAATTTCTTATTTTAGGATAAGAAACCTTCTGTGGGGCCATCTTGATGCATGCCATAGTTGTCAATTTTTTTTCAGACCCCACTTTGGTTTCGTTTCTGATTGAAACATTTCTGCCGGGTTGGCATTTCAGTGTTTCATTTTGGAGTTTTGTTTCATGGAAAATTAAAAGAATTGTAAATAACTAACATACAAAAACTAGTAAAACAAAAGGTTATACTGTCTAATTCATTCTACTAAAGCAACAACACATATGCTAATTCTATATGCCAAATAAATAATATATAAGTCGTGTTTTAGTGGCTGAGAAAATTATGACATCTGTTCTCAGCTGTCATCTCTAGTTGTCATTTGTCAATGTCATAGCCTAAAACAACATAAATGAACACTTTCACATAATCACTATAACTGTACAGAGGGGAAGTACATTATATCAATATGAAACCCCATTCTGTTAAAAAATTGAGAAAGTTCTTCTCACTATCGTCCTTGTTCAGTCGCAATCTGGACTGAAATGGCTGAACTCATCTGAAATCTAGACCAAAGTCTACACAGTTGGTCAGTTGGTCACCTGACCACTGAATAGTTCCGCATGTTCAGCCAAAAGAACCAAAATTCACTACTAAGATGCATACCAATCATTGAGAAAATGGGGATGTGTAGTACAGTATGTGGGTTAGGGGTAGAAAAAAGATGGTCAATATTGACACTTTAACCCCTGATTTGGTCACTCAAAATTTTACCAAACGAAATGAATTGCACCCTTAAAAATAAATACCTGACCAAGTCTCTTTTCAAAGCAGGAGTTCCAGCATACTGAAGGCTTATGTCATCTCCATGATTTGCCCATACTGAAGCAAAATAATAATAATAATACCATAAAGTCCGTTAGACTTCCAGTCACAAAATATGCTAATTGGTCAAAGAAGATATCACAATTAATCTCACAGAAATTACCAAGAGTTCTCCCTTCAGAAAATAACATTTATAAATACTCACATATTTTAAAGCTTTCATCAAATTTTGGATGTGCACTGATAGTTTCGTCAGTTCCAAAAATCCCTATTTCTTGAAGTTCACTTTCCAACATTTTTCTTCCAATCATGCTCTGCCAATCACAGTTGAGCATTACAGAGAGGATAGAGTACTTTGTCATAACAAAAGCCACGAAAGTATGTAATAATGTGATGATGGCATCAAGCAGGTTATATCAACAATAAAATAATATGGGGGGTATTCATGTGCATCCATCCCTCACCATAGGGTGAGGGACACTTACATGGCTTTCCCTCTTTGCATATGAACATTCTTTTTCCGCATATGACCATAAATGGCTTTTCCTCTTTTGCACATGAATATTTCTAATTATGTAAGTGTCTCTCACCCTATGGTGAGGGATGTATACACATGAATATTCTCCAAATAATATAATTACAATAACATTAATAGTAATAACAAAGGGCATTCGCTAGCTAACAGATTTGGTGAAAAAAAAATGCAGAAGTTTTGGCAGAATGAGGGTCTGGTTCTTACTGAAAAAAAAAAGCAATATGCTATAAAAAAGAAAAATATCTGCTATCTAAACAAAGACGCAACAGAAATCCTCTAGCTGTTCAAAGATATATTAGCTAGATCTGCCAAAAAAACTAAATTACCTGAGTAACATTTGTACGATCTAAACAATCAATGCAGTTGGTCCTCACGACTCCAAGTTGTTCCTTAAGTTTCTCACCATTTGTTTTCAACATAAAATACCTGGTTTCTCAAAAGGATGAACACATATAAACAGAAGATAACAAGTTATTGCAAATCTTTTTAAGGGTCACAAATAGCAACACAGCTCAGATCACGTGCCCTAATATAAAAATTAGATGATAAGTACATAACAAAGTACAAATTTAAGCAATATTTAACTTTTAGATGTAAAAAAAGATTGAACAAAAATATATAATACCAAGGATTAGAAGTTTATTTGTCATCCATCAGCTGCATGTGTCTTTAATAACTCATTGGTCGCTTATTCATCTTCTTAATAAATCAAGCTGGAAGATCATAATAAAGTATTGGAAGAAAATTCTGACATTTGTGTCTACTTAGCGACATCATTGTTCACGATGCAGGAACATATGTATCATCATCCTGAAGTATAGGACATCCGCTAAGCAACATCATTGATGTCCAAGATATGAAGAGTTCCCGTGTGCATTTTCCCTTTATCTTTCATTCATCTTCTAAGTTACACATGAGGCACTTTTCTAGAAAGAGGACATCCCTTTGGGCACTCTTCTAGATTAAGTTGAGTTCTTCAGTATTTCTAGGTAAGGGACAAGTTTGGGAACACCGATGTTAGTTATGGCTGGTATTTCCTTCCTACTACTGCTGGCTACATTCGGTTAAAGGATGGTTTAGGTAAAGATAGCCTACACTTGTTTAATGTGTGAGTTACATTACCTAAGTACCCTGCACTTTCAACACTTCAGTGCTTTGTATAGGAGCGGTTTCCAATCTTCTTAAACAGCATTCCTTTAATGTTCTCTTGTATTCAAGCCACTCATATGTCACATGCCATTGGATAAAAATCATGCCAAGTGGTATGATTCACATCCATTTGGGGTTAATCATGCCCCTCAGTAAGATTTAATCCAATGTAGAATAGAACTCTCTTACCAATACCATCACTTATCAAGAAGGGAGGTGGAGATCCAAGCGTCTGCCTCCATAAAATGTCAAAGTTCCAAAGAACAAGTCCCTAAGGGCCCATTTGACACTTTACTAGATTAGTAAAATTCAAGTAAAGCCTCCATTTTTCAAACAAGGGGTCACATCAATAGCACTTTAATTCAAAATTCCCTCCATCTTTTTCAAAAAAAGTCAAAAAGCAACCTCCTTTTTCCACTAAAAGACAAAAAATATCCACTTTTCTATACAAAAAGTCAAAATTCATACCAAACAACTAAAAACAAAATACCATCATAATCCCATTATATTTAATTCTCCCTTGGTTTGATGCTTTACTATACTTTATTTTACATGTAAAATTACCAAATGGGCCCTAAGGAACCTCTTTCGTCTACGTCCAGTACCAACACATAACCACGACATACACAAGATCTGCATTGAGCAAGAGCCAGAAGTGCCACTTCCAAAGGCAGCTAAACTGAATGCTTGATATGTTCATGTTGGCAAACATTGTTTGCAAATTTGAATCAAGCATGGAAGAAAAAAATCCTTAACTAGTTATACTCATGCCAATTCTTCTATAGATACTGTAAACAGGACACCACTGATATAAAATGCAATGGGCATAATTTGATTTTTTATAGGCATTCTAGGATGGATAGAAGCATACCCGTGTTTCTTAAGGTTGTCCGCAATTTGATCATAGAGGATAGAGAGGCGATCAAAATGAATATGGCCACAGATCTGATGAAAATCGAAGTGTATGTATCTACAATATATAGCAGGACTCAGCCAAGAAGAATGAGAATTTTGAGAATTTTCTACATTAAATATATAAGAAACCAGATGGACTCACCTTATATCATCGCTAGAAAGATTCTGCATTGCAGCTGCATACTTTTCACTCAAACGTCCCTCGTTTCCATGCTGATGAATATCAAACAGAAGAAGGTCAATGAGAAACAGGTTAAATGCATTAATGTGCATACTGCATAGCTTCTACAAATTCTTCAATAAATACAGGGCTCTGGTTCTTATAAGAAAAACAGGTGTCAAATGTGTGAAAATCATTTTGTGTACATCCACAGGGGACATGCATTCACTTTTTTTTTATTTTTTTCAGATATACCTTATTCACAAGATCAACAACTAAGACTGATTTATATCTTTTTCTTAAATCCAAAAAGTGTCGTTCGGCCACTCGAGACTGCAATGAACACACAACATTATGATCAGCTTTGCATGTTTCACAAAAATAATAATAAAGGAAAAGAACGACATTGCATTAAGTCTAAAAGACTTGCACATAAACCACCCCACCGCCAGTGTGCCAGAAAGGCAACTGCTAAATGAACACAAGGAGAGAAAATAATTAATACACTCACTGCTTCCTCAGGCTTCACAACCTCAAAGTTAGGCTTATATGTCAAATCAACTATCTGCTCCCATAAGATTGGTATAGAACCCCTAACCTACAAGAGAGAAAATATAACAAACATTAAATCAACTGGTCAAAATTGGAAAATGAGATAATTCAGAATATTCCAAATCCAACTCAAAAAAATTGGCATAAGAAGATATCATCCATTAAATTTCAAACTATGGTCTTTATATTTAATTTCTTTTTGGTAAAAAAAAGAATGTTATTTCCAGATCCAAAATATACAAGAGAATACACTACACAGTATATATGCCGTAGGAGCTGCATAAACGGTAGCTAAAGCATAAAAAAAGGGGCAGCGATTCAACACAAACCAAACAAAGAAATCATCAGAGAGATCTCAGTCAAAACAAAAAAGAATCCATTAAGAGAGGTGAAAAGATTGTTATCATTGTGACAAGCTTCTGTGGAAATTTCCCTTCCTCTCTTTTTTTTTTTTTTTTCTTTTCTTTTCTTTTGTGTATGTGTGGTAGGTGGGTGGGTGTTCAGCCATTTTGTCTCCTCAACTACAACTTTTATTCCCAAGGATGTGAAGGACAAATGGGATTGAAAGAAGAATCCTTGAGAGGATTTTTGTTCCAAGAACTTTCTTCAGGGAGGCTTTAGCATCCTCAATAGCTTTTAGTGAATTCACTCTACCAAAAGTTGAGTTTTTTTTCTATTTGGCTTTTATTTCTTGGACCGAGGATAGTATGTCTGAAGGGGAGTGGTGATGTTTATAATTCATCTATTTGGTGCCTACTGTGTAAGGAATGGGATGATATTATTGGTCATTTGTTCGCTCTTTGTTTCTCGCTAGGGCTTTATAGTGTGTTTTTCTAGGTTGTTCACCCTCACTGTTTTAGTAGGCACTCTTCAAGATGCAGTTGGGTTTCAGGTTCATTAGATAAATGGAAAGCTCAGATGAAGATCAGTGTTGGCAGTTGTCGTTTGGTCATTATGAGCAAGACGAATGAGGGGATATTAGTTTCAAAGAGCTTTTGGAGGAAGTTGTCTCAAATATGTAGAATTGAGGTTCACAAGATGGGTTTTTCCATTTTGACAAGGAAAGAGTTTATAGGGGTAAGTACTTTGAATAATCTTTAAGTAATTGACAAAACATATCTAAGGACACTCATAAAAATGGCCCTTTAATTGAGTGGCACTCTACTATCGCATAACTCTCCACTAGCATGTCTCCACTTTTCCCACTCTGCAATGACTAATTATCCAATGCTACCAAAGCTATCACAACTAAGTTATTTTCAATTTAACCAACTCATCTTCCTTATCCTCATATCCACTCAAATTAAACTCTATATTTTCTTTTCTTTGATATGTTAAGTTTCAACCCATTTAATTCAAAAGCCTTTCTCCAAAGTTTTAGTTGATCATTTACTTGCTTCCTTGTCTGACCAATTCTTACAACTGGTTTTTTCCCCTAGCATACCCTTTCAGATAACATAACGGGCAAGAACACTGTCGAGCCCACCTTTGATCACATCCATTACCCACTGTGAATTGCAACCAGGCTCCCAAACTGTATACTTGTTGGATTTGAGATCCCTTTTTTTTTTTTTTTTACAGCTGTTTTTGGGGGGTCCATAACTCGATCATCTCAGATCTCAAATCCTTTGAACCTGAGCTTTGGTGGACCCCTGACAAGCATAGCACTGTTCATCCTCTCAGAGTGGACCCCACTAGGCTCTCACCAATGATCTACATGGGCAAGCTTGCTAGAGAGATCATGATTCTTCATACCTCATCATCTGCAAATAACATACACCAAGAAACTACATCTTGAATATCTGCCCCTAACAAAGCTGAATGAATAGGGGTTCAAAGTAAACCCATAGTATAAACTCTAAAGCTGAATAAATAGGGGTTCAAAGTAAACCCATGGTATAAACTCTAATTGGGAACTCAAATTTACCCCCGCTCACCAATCTGACACATGTTACTGCTTGTATAACATTGACACAACCATTAGAGATGCATTCCTTCATTGTCCATCAAATTACCTACCTCAACACGCTATTCTAGACCTTCTCTAGATCAATACGAACCATATGAAACACAATTTATATCTACTATATTTAATCATAGATATAAAATATGAAATTCATAGCCATCTTATCACAAGATTTAGGGGTTAAGCAAGTTTGGCAACTAGACCCATAAAAATTTACAAATACCCAACACCTATACTAGTACCTAAGTTGAACAGGACATAATTACCCTTGCACTACTACAACTGACCAAAAGAAGATATCAAATAAATTGGTGAGCATAAATAGAAAATACAAAATAATTCAAAACCAAGACAGTCAAGCTTAGCACAAGTACAATATATGACTATATCCAAAATACATACTACTTTACCTGTACCAAGGATGCAGTATAGCCATTTGATTGCATAATCTGCTCACTTTCCACAAAGTTTGCAACATAGCCATCTGGATCAGCTCCCCTTCTCCATAGTCGAGTACCTATCAAAAACAATAAGCTTCATTTGCATTCAGATCAGCAAGATCAGGAGCTCATTTTCCCACCACATTTCAAAAAAGAATATACACATTAAATTTGTATACAATGCAGCCAATTTATGAGGCATGATGATGTAATAAGAAAATATATCATCAGATAAGACCCAAAAGAAATTATATTCCAATATTTTCTTATCAAAAGAAGTAATATCAAATGATAATAAAATTGATTTATCAAAAGAAATGATATTCCAATATTTCTCCTATAGCTTTCAAACGCAATCATGATATTGATTTTACAAATGCCCCATTTAAAAATTTTCACAAGTGAACCAATTAAATATTTGAAGAAGAAGAAACAGAGAGCGATCTCTTTAAAAGCTAAATATAAACCAACTAAACAAGAAGTCAGTTTCATCAATAGACTGAATTATCTTCTACTGCCAGCATTTTGAACACATAAGTTAACCAAAAAACAATGTGGTGAACTGCTAGTCAAGCCAGTTTACTCAATTATGAGAAAATGCAGTAAATCAACCAAGATCAAAGCAGTAACGGAAGCAGCTTGATGTAGATACAACTGATTTAAATGCAGCAACGTTGTGACCACCTTCAACTGTTATTGCTGCAAAGCAATAACCACAGGTCCACAGGGGTGAGACCTGAGGGTGGGTGGGCAGGCATAAGTTATGGTAGTATAGTTGACAAATAAAGAGATAATATTATAGATGATGATGATGATGATGACGACGACGATGATAACAACTTACATTGTATTATAGAAAAAAAAAAACTATCATGTAAAATTGTAAATATAAACAATCCCTACCGCATCAAATTTTTTATTACTTTGACTATCTTGTTTGATCAATTTTGCTACTTTAACTTAACTATATCAAGATTATACATTTTAACTTTTAATGATATATCAATTCCATTGTATTCCATTATGTTTACACAGAAGCATCAGCATATTGTGTAATCTAGAAAAAGTGGAGCAACATCTATACCATACTTCAATTTAACTCAATATAACTCAATATGTGGGAGGAGATTAAACACAACCACAAAAGCATGCTTTGTATACACTGCAAATGAAACCAATATCAACAGTAATATCAATCAGGGGAGATTTTTCAAGCTTCATTAAAGTAACAAATACATTATAACAATACATAGATAACATCCTCGGGGTGGCTGCATGGTGCCAGTAATTCTGCTTAAGCATAACAGTAGGCACAATACGGAGATTAAAAACCAAAATCTAAGAGAAGGATAAATGCAAATTTTTAGATACCTGTTCTCCTTGTGCACCTCCTTGCAATAAGAGTAACATCTACAATCTCTTTACCAATTTCTGCTTGAAAGTTTTGAAAACCTGATGGTGGAGTTAAGTAAAACATGAAAAAAAAGGGAGAGAGAATAATACATGGGCCTGGAGAAGCTAAAGCAATTAAAACTATCAGGATACTTCCTTGGATGACTGGAAGCAAGTAAGGTTCAAGCTGCATACAAGGGAATCATGATAAAAAAAAAGGTTTTAGAAGCAGGTAAAGTGAGGCGTACATTATTATAAAAGAAAACATATCAGTTTGTTGTTTTTTTCTCGGAGATTGATGAGGAAACACATGATTTGTGTCTCCGGATTAAAGAATGGTAGAAACATCTCTCACCTTGTTATCAATGAGCACCTCTAACATGTAATTATTCCAAAGGAACCTAAGGTCCGCCTGTAAAAAGCAAGATGATAATATGTCATGGACCACAGCAGATCAATGGTCTACAATTTCTTGGAAATAAGAGATGCCATAGGTCATTTACAAATTAATCTCGATAAAATAATGATAAAACCCATTTTTTATCATCTGAAAGTTCTTTTTACAAATTGTTAACTCTCACTCTTTTCTGACGTTTGGACAATGATTAATCGGAGGCATTTGCCGCACTTCTCATGTTACTTTAAAGTTTTTGCTACAGTTCTCATGTCACTTCCATTAGGCTTCAATAATTCCATGTTTGAACAGAATCCCTCATGCCAAATGAAAACACGATTTGGAAGCCAAATCATACTGACAACAAAGGATGACATGAAAATAAAAGCCCTCAATTAGAGATAGAGGAACCACTTCCAGCATATAATAAAGATTTGAGCCAAAACCCTTCATCTAAGCCTTTTCCAATGAATCTGCATTGGCAGGAAGAGTTATATTAACAGCCTATATAATCATCTAGCGAATAACTAAACAAGAATGTCTCCATGAGCTTTGGAGAACATCATGTAGAAATTATCACTGTTGCTGGAATGGTTTCTTATAGTGTCAGAGAGATACCATGCCATGCTCACATCAATAGAAGTAACATGCCAGGTTCACAGTTCACACACACACACACACACACACACAGAGATATATATATATATATATATCTAATTAGAGATAACCACTAAAGTTATGAGATACAACCAAATGAGAAATATTAATTTTAAGTCAACCATCAAGAAGAAATTTACCTGTCTCCATAGTGGAAGTAGCTTTGACTCATCACCCAACTCATGCAATTTCTGAGCACTACAAAACAATGACATCAAAAGTACAGACCATAAAATGTTTTTAAAAAAAGCTATGCTAAAAATAAATAAAAAAATAAAAAAAAGAGTATAGCCAGCTATATGGCATATGCGGATGTTCACAACATGAATGGAGAATCCATTCCATGTATAACTAAGAGTATTTAAAAAATGCCAACTACAAAAAATCAGTAACCTCAGAGCGAGAAAGAACGATAACTACGAAAAACACCACTAACCTTAGAGTGAGATTGACATTGTAAGAGAAGTATAGACCATGAGTTCTCTCTGCAGCATTTAGGAGCACAGAAAACTCAGTCTCCATCTTTTTCTGCCAAAAGGTAGCACAGATAATAATTATGTTTAAAGTAAATGGTGCACCATGAGAACAGCAAACAATAGTAAAAGGGTGCTTGTAACCTGTTCTGCAGACGAAGCTTTTAAAGAATTATTGCATGGCAAAATCTTTAAGGATGAAACTCTGTAGATAGGATGCCCCAAATATGATCCCACAGATTCACGTCCTGTTATGACTATTACATATGCCCCTAAAATTAGAAAAGAAAAGGATTTAGGGTGAGATTATTTAAATACACAAAAACTCCAATAAATAAATCAATCAAACTACAATTTGTTGCAACAATTGATTGAGGTTTTTGGAAGGGTTTATAATTAAGTATAAATTGTGTGGTTGTAACAAAAAAAAGTAACATAATAACATCTTTCTATACTTTCATTTAACAAATGTTACCAAAATCCATTAAAAAAAAAAAACCGGTTGAGATGAATTGAATCTATTCATGTTTCTCCTTGCAAAAGAATGGATAAATAACCATTTCTAAATTATCTTCTACTGTTGGTCAACAGCAGCTGTTATTAGAGCCTAACCCAGACTGTCATAATGAGAATGAAACTATCTTCAAAATCAATTAAGTAACATCCTCCCTTTTTTTTTCGTAATTAAGAGTACTGAAATGATAGAAATGAGGATCTTCTTCAAGAAATTCCAAGATTTATGAAAAGGGTTCAAATGATAAATCCCAGATACCATTCAAAAAAAATTTATAAGAGGGAAGAGTATAGTGTGACAACTGACAAATATATTACAGTGGAACACATGGCATGTTAGTGGGTTCCAAAGCCCTCACCAAATAACAGAGGGGCCTGTGGATTAGTCATATACCAAATATGAGCCCCATGAGTCATTGCTAGCAAACCAATCAATGTCTATGGTCGTAAGCCATTCACTGGATCATATAATGATTTTGATCCTCCATTTCACAACCTTAAATAAGATTAGTTAAAATTTACCAAGGGGGTTGGCCCATTTTTATCCTGTTGTAGATGCCTAATCTACATCTCTCCTACCTTCTCCGTCAGGCAAGATTCATTTTTTCCCACTTTAACATAGTGATCTGGTAACTTTGGTAATCTCATACAGTGTTGATGCTACCACACTGAATCTTATCTGAAATATACAAACATATATATATATATATAACGTTCATTTTTGCTCTTTTTCAGTATGGTGAAACACCCTGCCTCGCACTTCTCATTTGCAAGAACCACATTTTTGTAAATAAATGATGAGTATGGATGTACAAATCTTACCAAAAGTATTTCTATAGCACAACCTGAGAGGTGATTCCTCTAATACCATTGCTTGACCATTAGAGAAGGTCACAGAGCCTTGGAGACAGGCTTCCATCTTTATAAGAACGGAAAATTGTACTCATCCATGCCCATGTGTTCAAGCATTCCAATCAAATTTTATACAGATTCCATAAATTTTTAAGCATGTTTTTTGATGATCAAAAGAAAAATATATTTCAAAATCATGACAATTAAAAAAAAAAAAAAAGAAGCTTGCCTGCTACAAGTTTCAGCATTCCAATCACACCATACACCATTCGAACTTTTGGAGCCTTTGATTCCGGAAGTTGTCCTATAAACCAAAAAACAAACCCAGTAAACCACCTTTACTTACCAACAAATCAATTATCTAAAATGCCCAACTTGAATTTGATTGAAACAAGATACAAAAAAATTACAAACCCAACTTGAATTTGATTGAAACAAGATAACAAAAGCACAAAAAACAACTAACCAACAAGACTCATCGATCCATCCACCCTACTGATCACTAAATAGGAATCAGTAGTTCCATCCGTTGGCTCCACCACATACTGATCCGGCAATTCCCAGAGTCTCATCCGAGTATAAAGCTGCATCGGTGTCCCAGAATCAATCTTCTCCATTTCAACTTCAATCCTATTCTGTATTCTCTTACCCCCAGAAGAAGAAAAAATTCATCAGCATGCATGAGCTAAAAGACTTCTCTTTCTGAACTTCAGTACTTCACTACAAAAAAGGAAAATAGATTTCCTAATGCATCACAGTTTCCCATAGTTTTGGTTTTTCAACTTTTCACGTTCCGCGGAAAAGCGAGGAGTGTGGAAACACTTTTCCATGAAGTAAATCTACAAACTGGTGCAACCCCTTTTCCAAAATCCAAGAAGTTTAAAAAATGGGCTAAGTTTTTCACCATTCATTGAAAAATAAAATCCTATAGGTTGAAAGAAGAAAATTAAGGAAAAGAGGAGAATTTATGTGGAATCGATCTTCCACGGAAAAAAATAAGATTATGGAAATACCTCTTCGTGATACAGTAAAATCTATGCTTAGGGGGCCACTTTTTCTGTGTCTCTGCGGAAAAAAGTACAGAAAATAAAATAAATTTTTTATGATTTCACATAAAAGCAAACCTTTTTTATATTAAAAAAAAGTGTTGCCACGTGATAAAAGAAATAAAAGTACGAAGAAGAAGAATAATTATTTTCTCAACTTTCGTCACCAAGTGTGGATTGATTTTTATAATAAATGGTAATGATATTGTAAAATCCAAATAATGTGCCCTTTTACTGAATATACAGAGAAATACATTGGACGTCGAGAAAAGCTTCTACCTTTTGCCTTCAATTATCACTTTACTTTCCAAGGAAAATGAAATCCATGCAGAAGAAATAAAATGTTTAGAGAGAGGGAGAGAAAAGTAGAGTAGAAGAGAATGGAAATACCTTTGTCAGGAAACTGCAAAGGAAGAGAAGGCGTTGGATATAGTTAGTTAGCAACTCTATATAATAAAGTGGAGAAAAGCAGAGAGAGAGAGAGAAGTAGAGAGAAAAAGGGATCTGGAATTCTTCCGGTATGAGAGGGAGAAGTAGTCTCAACTCTCGAGCGACAGCACGTAACTGCAACAGCACCAGTCAATAGTCAAACCTGCGATTTTAATTGAGTTTAACCTCTTTGATCCGCATCACAAGAACTCCACAGAGTGGTGGGCCCACTATTCTTCTTTCTTTCTTTTTTTTTAATGACCACGGACATCTCTAAGTTTTTTGACCCATCAAGATTAATTTTCCAAGAGGAACATGCTAAATCCACACAAACGCACACCAAATAAATTTGAGGGGGTTTCAAATACGGCGAACAAAAGGCTTGTTCGTTTTTATTATTTTATTATTGAATACTTGAAATTACGTTTACTCAACAAAAATTAGATGGCTAAGGGAGACAAGGCAATGAGAATACTTCAATTGGAATTAGAAAAAAAAATGTAATATTAAGTTGATCAAATGATCTTGTCCCTTGGTTTTTAATCCTCAAAATTGAATGGTTATAAATTGTTTAAGTTTCTTGTGTGATAAATCTAATGGTGAATAATGTCCAAAATTGTATCGGTTCCAATCATAGTGCGTGAATGAGTTTGATTGATCAATATATGACAACCCAAAAACATCGAGGAGCATTTGAGAAGAGGGTCACTTCTTTTCTTTTATTTATTTAGTTGTGAAATCATCATTTAAGTCATTTGATTTATTTATTTATTTTCTCTTGGTTAATCCGTCAAAAGCAAAAAAGTGGGGGTTTTATATAATTTGGATGTTTGTCAAACAGGGTTTTAGTAAGTCAAATATAAGTAATTAGTGCTTTATGTTTGGAGTTAGCAAAGTAAAAATGATTAATTGAAAGGTAATATATTTACTAATTTGAATTTTTTTATTATTATTATTAATACATGCAAAAACATATATATCTAAATTTTATAAATATTTGATATATTTTAATAATATTGTTTTAAAGAAACGTGGCTCTCTACGAGTCAATATTTAGAGCCAGAAGAATTGAGTCCAAGTCTAAGGGCCTGTTTGTTTACCCAGCATTTCTGACCAGTATTCAGGTGGTCGGGCATTTCAGTAATTTATGTCAGAAATGCTATGTTTGGCTGGACTGATATTGGAAAAAGTAGAAATGCTGGCATTTAAAAAGTCAAAAAGCAAACATTTGGAATGCCAGGAACTCATCGAGCATTTGGAATTTGTAAGAAGAGGGGCATTCCGGTGGGAGTTCCGTTTTCTCCAACGGTCATCTTTCTTTTGTGATTTTAACCCAAAAATCAGTGGTACAAGGTAATTTTTCAGTGCTTCTCTCTTCTACCTTCTCTATTTTCTTGTTTTTATTACATTTTCTGTATCTATCATTGCCTTTTTTTTTCTGTTGAAGACCATCTTCTTCGTTATCAAAAGTGATAGAGTGATGATGCCCGATGTATAATCAGGGGCGGACCCACGTTTTCGGCATCGGGGGCATGGGACCCCGTTAGGGTCCAGAAATTGCACAGAGAAAGGCCTTTAATGGAAGTCAGCCAAAGTGGACCATTTTAATTTGTAGCATTTTCTAATCCTCCATATTACATATGTAAGTTTTATATATGCAAATCTCATTTTCATATCTTATGCATAAAATACAACGACCCTTTAGATGGCATAAATCCTACCCAGTTGTTTTCCATCTTTACTGTAAAATATGATTACAAGAAATGCTAAGGAGAACTTTGAAGACTCATTTGTACAGAACCCGCAGCGATATCATGGGGGAAATTCATACAAAAGCCGAACAGGATCATTTTCTACTTGTTTGGTGCAATGGCCTTTTGGTGAGGAAAGTGCAAAATAAATGTGCTTCCTTTCCTCGCCGGAGATGATACAGTTTTTCTACCAAGGCAGTGAGAAACTCAAAGCCACAGTTTCCTCTTATGCGATAATTACACAAACGAGTCCTTAACGTGCATTTGTGCACCGAGTAAAAATCATCATAGAAATAAAAATTGTTCCGGTTTTCAATGCAATCTTAAAATTAAAATAAAATGTAACATTTGAAGTTTAAGTACAAACTGGCAAAATGTGAAAGATTGCTCGTGAATGCTACTATAAAAGTCTTAATCATTAGATTTTTTTTTTTTTTTTTGTACTTATCCCATTTTGTGATTCTCTCGTGAAACATGGACAACCTTTTGGCATACAGCTCATACCTATATTTTTATTTTTTATTTTTTTGCGATCGGAGGGTTCCCAACCTTTTGGACTAGACTAATCCCTCCAAGCATAGAGGAAAGCCGAGTAAACACTCTGGTATACCAAGACCTCTAACTCCGGAAAAATAAGGAACCGTAGTCATAACCACTCGGCCAACCCCTTGAAACTACGGCACATACCTACATGACAATTAATTTATTAAGTTCAAACCTAGTTTGGCCATGCCTCATTTCTCTGTGGACAAATCATCAGTTGAGAGATGTAACAGAACCCTTCACATAGATCTTACATGCGGTCAGCCTATTAATATGCCACTTTGCCCATTTATGATGAAGTTACAACAACCCCACAGGCCACCTCACTTGGAGATTAAGAATCTAAACTAATTGATGCATTCTAAAATCATTACCATTAAATTTACAGCTAAATCAAAGGATTAGCATGATCTAAAACAGTTGGTTGATATACCGTAAAGCTTAGGTCTCATTGAGATCTTTCCATCCACCACCTCACTGATGATTGGCATGGCCCGAGATGGGCCCAATAAGCAAGCCGTCTCACCAAAATAAAACTCATATGTAAGTGAGGGTTATTTAGTTGGTTGTTATCATGTAAGTGTACAATTATTTAGTTGGTTGTGATCATCATCATCATTATTATTGCAAACATGACAGTATTGGTTGCTATTATTTTATGTATGTATGCTTGGGGCTAATCATATATTAAATGATAAAGAATATAAGAAAGCCACGTTACATATTGACATGGACATGATGATTATCTTCTTCATTTGATGCATGTTATCTTCCCTATATATATTATACTTTCTTCCATTAAAATACCACTCTTGGATTTGACTCTGAGTTTTTAATATATATATATACAAAAAGTCTACTTGGACAAACTTTTTGGCCAGAATTTTGGCCAACCCCCATGGTTTGCATTGAATATCACTATGATATTCAATGCAAACCATGGGGGTTGGCCAAAATTCTGGCCAAAAAGTTTGTCCATGTAGCATTACTCATATATATATATATTGGTATGGAGGCCTTATCAGGTGCACAAGTGGCTGCGCAGCTAGCTGTGGGCCCCCTTAAGGCTGGGACCTAGGGAGATTTGAACATCTCCACGGGCACCTCCTCTCTTAAAAAAAAAAATAACTCCAACTGATCATCTTAATTCAGGCCCCACAAGCTTAATAGTATACAGTCCATTTGAATTGGTGTACAGTTGATTCAAAAAATGTACAGTCCATTCAGATGGGTGCAAACTTGATTGAACCCATGTATATAGGGGGACCCATAATCTAGGAATAATCTATTTATATAATACTGCCTTTTGGCAAAGGAATTATCTGATCCTCAATTCAGTTGCTATGTGGGGGGCAACAGTTTTAGTGATTCAGACCGTTGAAAAGAATGACATAAACAATGACCCAAAACTTACAAGGTTAGGGAACTTACATTTTGACAATCATTTTGAGGCCTTGATTGAAGGGTTAGGGTTTTCAGATAAGATGAGCTTCTGAAATATAAATCATCTGAGATCAATAGTCTCGATTATCAAATCATCTGAGATCAATGGTCTCGATTATCAAATCCTCGGCCCCACAAGATCGTTACGGCCATTCCCACCTTCTGGTGTGCGTTGAACTTGCATACATGGTCTAGGTGACAGTCAGTGCTTGATGGAGGTTCCCACCAGGGCGGTTCTGATTTTTTCAGGGCGCAGGGCAAGAGTAAAAGTTAGGCCTCTTCAGCCATCATATATGATAATATCATTGGTGGGCTCCACTGATGTGAAAAATTGGCAATCGGTTGATGATGCCCAAGTATAACTATTTGAAAAAAAAAAAAAAAAAAAGAGAACTTAGACTAGAATTTAAGCATCATATGAGGAATAAAAAATCATTGGTGGGCCCCAATAACAGATGAGAAGAACGGGTGAAGGGCTGAAGGCTTGATGATCTATTTGTAAAAAAAAAAAAACCCCAAATCATCCCAACGCTAGACCAGATTCTCCCAGAATTTCAGCCATCAAATATAAAATATCATTGGTGGGCCCCACTGATGGATGCTCAAATCAGTAATGCAATAAGCACTCTCAGATGATTTGATGATGGGTCTATTGATGCCCAGAACGATGGATTCCATTGGATGGGCCCTGCCCCCACCAAATGATTGAAAAGAAAATAAAATGTAGAAGCCAGAAGGAGAGGGATTTTGGGCCCCCCCTGAAAAATGGGCCCTGGGCAAGGGCACTTACAGCCCCTGTTCAGGGCCGGGCCTGTTTTTGTTAATTGTGAGGAAAAGCAGAGAGGATTCCTCTATGAGGATTGTTACCAAACGTGCGGCAACCATCTGTGTTGTGGATTCCTCGTTGTTTTTCCTTGCTTACGAGGAAAATCCGAGTTTAGCAATGGTTGCCTTGCCACCCTATAAGAGGAATCCTCAAAATACGGACAAAGTCCTCATAAGCGTGTAGAATGAATGTGGGACCTCCCACATCGCATTCTGGAAATGCACGCCCACGCTGATTTGCGAATGAATAGTGACTCAGGTGGTAAAATAGAGGTTACTGCCTTTTGCTTTTGGAAACACATTTTATGGGTCCCACAATCATGATCTGAACCGTTAATAATGTTTATAAGGTCTAAAACCGGTAGTAAATGAGGTGATTTCTCATATATTTTGAAATATTTTTATAAGATCTCAAACAGTTTGATCATGTGTTTTGGACTTCTGTGGGGCCCATTTTAAAAATCCAAACCGTCCAGGCCCTTAGGTCTTGTTTGGTACTTTACTAATACTATCAAAGTCAAGTAAAGTTTTCATTTTCCGGGCAAAATGTCGCATTAAATGTACTTTATTCAAAACTCCCCTATCTTTTTCATACAAAAAGTCAAAAAGCAACTACCTTTATCCACTAAAATATACAAAAAAAACTCCACTTTTTCATACAAAAAGTCAAAAATATTCCATAACAAACAACTAAAAAAAATATTATTATAACTCACTTATATTTTATTCTTTCTTCAAAATTAACTTTACTTGACTCAACTATATTAGTAGAGTTTGGTTGTCTGATTCCTTTATGGATAACGAGACAATTGAAGAATAAGGATGACTGTTGATTACCCATACAATACCTCTTCAGACGAACGGTAACAAGTTTAAGTTGGTTTCAGAGAACAGCGCATGCCAATACCCCGTTTGGCTGTGGAACCCTTTCTTATTGGTCCCATTTGGTTGATCTGAACCATTAATCTTCTTAGTAAGTTATGAAACGGTCATGTGGTCAATTTTCAACCTTTGATTTGCCATATATTTTGAGATATTTACAAAAAAGTCCACCAAAAAAATTAATTTTTTTTATTTCTGTGGGACCCACAATGAAAATCTAAACCGCTCATCATTTGTAGACGGCCAACAATGATTAGTGGTTCAATTTTGGGGATTGATTCATCAAGGATTCCAAGAAATGGCAAAAAACTTATGATCGTCGGAAGTAGCATACGTAAAACCACAGAATTACTGGTGTTGCCAAACTGGAAAAATGGGCCCCCCCTGAAAAATGGGCCCGGGGCAAGGGCACTTACAGCCCCTGCCCAGGGCCGGCCCTGGTTCCCACCCCTGGAATTGGATGGAAACTATGATCCATGGATATTTCAAAATGGGCAACGTATTGTCTCATGTCAAATTTGATACTTCATTTTTTATGTGTAAAACCCGTATATGGGCATTATATATTGGAAGTACATGGAGACCAATACTTATAATGATCTTTAACCAAGCAACGGTTGGGATAAAAACTGTGCCACCAATCAGGACCATCATTTGAATTGACCACTTCTCAATACAGCAGATGGTAAAAATCGCATTAACCAATGATATACTAAATAGCTAATAGATATTCAAAAACCAATTTTTTATAACCATCAATTTTCTATACGGATGCAAGATTTATGGATACTGGCCCATTTCCTACAGCAAAATATGATTGTTAATTGTATTGACAAAAAAACTTTGAAGAAATATGGTTAAGCTCATTTAATTGGAGTGGCCTTTGAGGGCAACAAGCAATGGAATGAGGGCTTATCTTGTGACATACTATATAATCTGAGCTGCCAGTTTTTTAGGTAGTTGTTGGGGGGTAATCAGAATCATCTGATTTGTGCATCTCTACAAGTTGTGCATGTGAGAAGCGGGCCGGGAGAGTCCTGATTAACAAGTATAAGCATTAATTGATTATGTTGAGCATAGATCCAAGCTTTTAAAAGACCCAGCATCATAACAATTTTGATCAAGAAATCTGCAATTTATTATCACCTAGTACATTAGCTTGACAGAGATGTTCTTGAATAGTCTGATTAACATCCAGTTTTGATTTTAAACCATGAGAACCTTATCTTTGCATACTCTCTGCATCGCAAAACCTTCAGTCATGCCCATCATTACAAGCTCGGTTTGATGTTGAGGCGAGATGCTAGCTTTTCACCAAGAGATTTGTCACACTGCAGAGTCCAACATGAGATGCATGTATTAAAAACTATCATGAAAGAGCCAAAAGTCTGAAAAAATTAGGAGAAAACTTTCTCAGCCTCATAAAATAGTAGGACCCATAATGCGGCCACAACCCTAGGAATCGTCACTGTGGGCCTCTTCTGCTTGTAGTAAACTAGGAATCATCACCTAGAGGCCTTGGAGGAGTCACCCGAAAGCATGCATGGAATCAACACCGCACAAGAATGAAAAAGAGCAAGAACTTAACCGAGGAAATCAAATCTATTGCTCCTCAAGTCTGTTGCTTAGTAAAAATAGATAGGAGACTGCAGTTTGCTGCAAGTTACAAATAGAAACACTTTTGGGGTCTAACCATGTGACCAGAATAAGAATACCAGGTTATAAAAGATTTAGCTGCTCTCCTTGCTGCAGTTCCTTGGAATAAAGACAGACTTATCTAAAGTCTCTCCCACAAGAAGAACCCAAAGCACAAAAAAAAAAAAAAAAAGACCCTACAACTTTACATTAATATAATTAGGACTCCATTTGATAGAATTAGTTCTGGAAAAAATAAGGACTGCTGTGAGGGACTAATTTGGGGTTGCTTTGTTCTGGGCATAGCTGTTAAGAGGGAATGGAATACTGGCTGTAAGGGATCTGTTTGAGCCTAGAATATGTTATTTCAAAACAAACCTTCACTAATATAACTGGAAACCCCCACCTAAAAACAGTTCCACTAAAATTAGGGACTGACAAATCCAAAATTATATATATATAAAAGCATATTTTGAAATTTTAACCATCCATTTTGACTTGCTGCAAGCACCAAATTAGTAGACTCGTGTTCGGACACGTGAGGGTCTTCTTTGGATGGGATGTGTAAAAGCTTTTCTTATATGGCCCCCTCTTGGAGACATCAAAGCTTTTGCATCCTAGATAAATGCAAAAGCTGCATAATAACAACAGCACAGAGAGGAGACCATATAAGAAAGTGCCTAAGAAGCTGCATAATAACAAGAGATAGAGATTCACCTGAGACCAATAGTTGATCCAGATGTTGCGAATTTCATGAGTGGCCCTTGGATCAGATAGTGCCGTGACCCATCTGCATATGAAACGCTCTTGTCTGCAAAAGTGATAGAACAAATTAAAATCTAATTGATTAGTCAACCTCAGGAGTCAGGACAAAAAAAAAAGCCTTAATAATAAGAAAACGAAGCAAAAAACCTCTCTGGATCGAAAGATCGGTATCTTTCTCCAGGCTGCTTGAAGTTGTTCTCCTTCTCAATTACACACTGGATTCACCAGAGGATACAAGTAATAGTTAGAGCAATTTAATTAGATCAATAAACCTCAATATAGAATCAAGTATCTTCCATATGTCTTTGGGTTATTAACGCAATTCAGAAATTAACAAGAAGTGATGTTCAATCTTCAGATTGTTGAGGACAAAAAGGGATAATTTGGTCTATGAGTATCGGGCTATCGGTCCAATTTAATATGATTGGAGATCACACGTAACTAATCCTAATCAGCCAATGGATGTAGCTTCTCAGTGATTAATATGGAAAATCAGGGAACAGATACATAGTAGTGTCAATCTCATTTATTAGTAGATAAATAGCAAGTGCGAAAATCAGATAACTAATAGAAAAGGGTACTCACTTTCTCATGCATTCCAGTACAAATACGGGGAGGAATAGGAAACCTCTCAGCATGTCGAACAGGATCAAGCCTTGAAGGGAAGTAATTCACCTGAGAATCATTTCAATAGCATAAATGAACAAGAACCAAACACACCCATAAAAAGAAAAGCAAGAAGCACTAAAATGAAAACTAGAAAAGAAATAAAAGATAAAACAGTACCTCCTCATCCCGGTGCATGAAATTCATAAAACCATCATGATGATTGTTATGATGAGCACATTTGGGAGCATTTACAGGAAGCATCAGATAGTTTGGCCCAAGCCGATGCCTCTGTGTGTCAGCGTAGGAGAAAATCCTAGTCTGAAGCAACTTGTCATCTGAATAATATATTCCAGGCACCACAATAGCAGGACAGAAAGCAAGCTGCTCACTTTCTGTAAAGAAGTTATCAATGTTCTTGTTCAATACCATGCGCCCGACTGGCTGAAGAGGAAAAATGTCCTCTGGCCAGGTCTTTGTAACATCAAGTGGGTCAAAATCAAACCTATCCTCATGTTCAGGATCCATTGTCTGAATAAAAAGCTTCCACTCAGGGTAACTTCCAGCAGCAATTGAATCATAAAGATCCTTAGTAGCATGGGAGTGATTAGCTCCTCCAACAGCCACACACTCGTCCTCCAACAAACACTTCACCCCACAAGTGGGCTTCCAATGGAACTTCACATAATGCGCTTTTCCAGACTTGTTAATAAGGGTATATGCATGAACACCAAAACCTTCCATGTGTCTGTAATCTTGTGGAACACCAACATCATCAAAGAGAAAGGTAAACATGTGCAAGCTCTCTGGGAGGTGCGAAAAGAAATCTAGGATCCTCCAATTTTCCTGGATGTTGGACTTGGGGTTTGGTTTAAAAGCATGGACCATGTCTGGGAACTTGATTCCATCACGGATGAAAAAAACTGGCATGTTGTTTCCAACAAGATCAAAATTACCCTGAGAACAGTAAGAAAAGGAGAAAACAGTCATGTGGAGTTACCTTTTGCAGCTTTTTTCTTAACACTGAGTGTGGACCTCTATATATCACACAAACAAACATACACAAAAAAATAGATATGCATGTATGTTTGAGTTTATATCAATAAATCAGAACTATGAGAGCATTCAAACCTCTTACTGTGATTTAGAAAGAGATCACTTAATACAAATTATCATTACCAGAACACAAGAATTTCTGACTGCACTGAACCAAAAAGATTTCTAGTGCAATTGGATGACCTTGATACTGTTGACAACCACTTACTCTAAAAGCTTACGCTAATAGAGAACGGTGCCCCCCACGCAGCTCCTTCATGGAAATTACAACCTCCATGAGAGAATACAAGGCACAACAGCCCATGGGATTCGAACACTCAACCTCCCGCTCTGATACTATGTTGACAACCACTTACTCTAAAAAACTGATAGAGAAAGGTGTAACAATGTATATCAAGCTTTCAATATGCTGGCATTTAAAATATTATCACGGTGTTATAAAAAAAAAATGTTGTCACAGTGGACGTAGTCCAAAATCAAAGGCGAGAATATTGAAATATCTGAAATGACTTCTATTGAGTTTTTCAATATTAAAATAGTTGGCTCTACTCTGAAATAATCTTGCAAATCACTTGAAAATAAAAACAAAGCAGAATTTGGTTTTCTTGAACAACATAGCTCGCTCTCATATTCTTTTTTTAAATAAACACAACACACACACACACACACAGAGAGAAGTTCTAGATATTAATATACTTTGAGGCCAAGGAAGAAATGAACTAGTTTGATTGGTAAGATTAAATGATGCATTAGAGAATGCGAGAATGCAGATTACCCAAAAAGAGATAAAAGGAGAAATATTATGACTGCTGCGTGAAAAATACATCCCAAAAGAAAGTATATACAAACTGAGCATTCACAACTTCACTAAATAAAATGGAAGTATGGGCCTCATAACCTACCTCTCTAGTGTAGAACTTCACTGCAAAACCCCGAGGGTCTCTCAGAGTTTCGGGGCTGGCACGCTCATGCACAACTGTTGAAAACCGGACTATAACAGGGGTCTGGACTCCTGGTGCCCGAAGGAAATCAGCGCAAGTGAGATGAGAAATGTCATGGGTAACCTCAAAGAATCCCTTTGCACTAACTCCCCTGGCATGAACAACACGCTCTGGAATGCGCTCCCTATCAAATTGAGCAAGTTTCTCGAGCAAATGATAATCCTCAAGGAGAATAGGTCCTGCATGATGAGGAAATGAGATTCACAATTTCAGATCATTGTATTGGGAATCACAATCATTGTCATGACAAATATTGTTATAGTTTTTCGTACACAGCACTCATACAGAACATGTTTAGATCTTGATCATCAAAAAAGATGAAGTCAAAAGGCAATACTCTTTTCATATATATATATATATATATATATATATATATATATTAAAGAAATCAAGCAAGTTAAAAGGTCATTTGGATGTAGAAGAAAACACCCATGAATTGTAAACGCCTGGATAACCTCACACATTGTCATGCGCGCACATTTCTAATGATGAGATGGACATCCCGACTTGAATGGTGGGGATAGTGCATGCAACAGATGCGATGAAGTCTTTGACAACAGGTTTTTATGATATCTTTTGATGATGAACAGTGTAAGCTGATGGAACCACATTAAAATGGGTACCCAATATCCAAATACCCCATATGCAGGGATGAAAATGGATTCCCTAAACCTCCTAGCGCGCACATGGTCCAACAGTAAAGGCATTGCCCCATTTAGGGGAACTACTCCCTCGGTCCCTAAATCACTAGACTAACCAATACCACAAACCACTCATCACATAACAATCGCAAGCAAGATCACAATCTACAACAAATAAGTTAATTAACATGATCTAATATATATACCTCTAGATCCAACAGTTAGTGATGAGTTGTTGTTCCAAACTGGTGCACCTGAATTTGTGGTGAAGAAGGGCGAACTGTGAGAGCTTGAAGGGCGATGCTGCATCAAATCACAACCAGATCAAAATAAAACAAGATAAGAACATTGAATAGAATTTGATAGAACAAAAGCAGAAACCAAACCAAGGATCAGAAGCAGAAATAAGAGCAAAGAAGGACTCTTCAATCAATTCGATCCCATAACAATATAAAGATTCGAAACAAAAACCAAACATCCAACCTATTAACAGCATCAAAAAAGAAATCTCAGAAACAGAAATCCATAAGAAACAAAATAAAATAGTCACTGAATGAGGAACAATGGAAGAAAAAAAAAAAGAGACAACCCATTGCTGAAATCTGTCCAAAACAGGAGAATCAAATCCAAAGATCGAAGCTTTCAACGAAAAAAAGCATGAAACAGGAAAACCCATGAAGGATATCGACATCATTTTTAAAACAAATACATCAATCAAAGATCCCACTGTAAAGATGAACAAGAGAAAGCATTGCAAAAAAAAAAAAAAAAAACCAGTGAACTGGGTTCAATCAAAACGAGGAGAAAAAAAAAAACCAATGCTTCGATCCTATGACAGATTAATCTTCAACAAAGAAAACCCACGAAGAAAATCGAACCGAAGTAGCGAATCCCATGAAAAAGATCATACCTTGTAAGGATCCATGGCCTTGAAGGGTCAACAGGAAGAAACTGCGAACTGCAATTTTTGCAATGGCATTGCAGTGTTCTCTAGCGATTCTCAATATATAAATGCATCCATTGAATTCGGACAAGTGGATCCCAAATGCACGATGATTAAGAAATAGAATTGATTCAATCTATATCTGTTGATTTTATGAAGTTAATGCGCATGTGACAAAAATACCACTCAAACAAACATATCCAGGAAGGAAAAAAAAAGTAAGATTTGCCAAAAGATACCACAATCATCCTTGATAGATACCACAATCATCCTTGATGGACCACTATTGTATTTGATGGTGCCACATTGGCGAACCCAAGATTTTAGTACGAGGGATGCGGATTCAAATAGACAATTGAATTTTATGTGAATTTTCGAAAGATAGCCAGAATTTCATTATGATTTTAGAAACAGACCGGAGAATAACCGCTACAACCGCCCCCACATGAATGTACTTGGGTCCGCCCCAAGGTCAACTGCCAACAGATCTCTCAAATAGCAGCAGAGAGCAAAATGAGTGGTTGAATCATGTTTAGTTCCACATGTTGCCTTTTTCCCAAATTGGGGCATCAACATGGGGGCATCAGGATAATGTGATTAGCATAATTTTATATATTATTAATTAAATAACTTAATTCCATTATCAGTGGTGCTCAATTAATATATAGGACAAACTCTCCATTATGGTGAACCTTGAGGTACATCACTGGACCTGAATTATCATTATGCAGGTCCTATAATGGAGTTTTAGGGTTTTTTTTTTTTTTTTTTCTATCGGAGGGTTTTCAACCCTTTGGACTAGGATAATCCCTCCGAACCCAGAGGAAAGCCGAGTAAACTATCATGTAGTCTCAGTGTGGTAGTACAATTTCAAACCTATAACCTTCATACGCAAACCAGATGTGATAGGGAATCCAATTCTTTTTATAAGTTCATTAATATGTCAAATACGAGTGGGCAGTGTCAATATCCAAATCCCTCTTGAATTTCACAATGTTAAAAAATTCAAGAGAGAGGCCCAGCCCAGCTCCCTAAAAAAAAGCTCCATCCCCTTGGTAAAAGACCTGCTCCTCCAGAGAAAAAAAAAAAATACCTCCCCAGTCATAAACACTTATTATAGGGGATACCTGGGGATCAAACCCGGAATACTAAAGCCTTGGTATCCAAATACAGTGTCGAGTAGGACCTGATTTCGGCGTGGCCCGTGCACATTTGACAAAAACAAGGAAATAGGAAATGTGGAAGGCAAACAAAGACTTTTAAAGTTATTAGAAATAATATAATAAAAAGGCATAGCTCTATATAAAGATGAGCTAAAAAGAAGTTAAAGGCTTGAGGTTCATGAAATTTGATGCAAATGGAAGTAATGGACGTTATGAACAATCTTGCAACTAGAATAGCCCATATGCGTTTCAATTGTCACAGGAGCTGATTTTCAAATCTAATGGAGGATTAAGATATTGGATTAAGCTGTCAATGGGCCCAGGCTGAATTGATCCCAAGTTAGAGGAGTGTATTTCTTCTTCTTCTTTTTTTCTTTTTTAACCAAGGGTCCGGCACTGAGGAAACCCATCCAAGTGGAAAATGAGCTTGCAAAAGCAGAAAAAAAGCACACACAAGTGGAAAGAAAGCGCACATTGGATAGAGGTGGCATACCCAGAGTTCGAACCCTACCTAACTGATATCTGATTAGGAGAGGTTTATTGGGCAACGCGGACAGATTCAAAATTCTTATTTTCCAAGCCACATGTTAGCCCTTTGACAACCCTATTTCAACACTTGAATCCTAAGCGAAATTATCAGTAGTAGCCCACCATTTTCAAAAAAGGAGTCGGTCACCACTCGCTAATTTAATGATCTGGCCTGTGAGGCCCACCTAAGTCTACCTATAATCAATCTTTTTTTTCAAAATCATCACCCTATCATGAATTGACATTTTCTTTAGTTTGGCATTCATCCAACCTAGGTTCAGTTTTAGATTGTGCATGAAGAAAACACAAAAACATCCCTCAGTGTAAATCTAAAATATATGTGCTTAATAAAATTAAAATTATCAAAGATTTGATAATAAATTAGAACTCAGCAATGATTCAATTGAATTCATGTTAAAAAAAAAAAGTAGAAATCAAACCCATAATCAAATTGTTTATAATTGAATTGATGTAACTAAAAGCCTGGTACAATTAAATTCATTAAATAAACTACCAATAAAGCCAATCTAAAGATAAAGTAACAGAGATTTCATTTATGGCCATGAAAAATGGAAGCACTCAAAATTAAATCAACAGAAGACCATGATCTTATCTCAATAAAAACAAGTGATTTTTCCACATACAGATAGTGGTATCCCAACAAAAGTTTTTTTTTTTTTAACATAACAAATAAATCAACATGCCTCACTTCAAAAAGAGAAAAAAAAAAAAGGGAAAAAAGTAAAAAATTCAACATACCTTCTGGATCCCAATAGTTGTACCAAACAGGTGAACTGGAATCCGCAATGAGTATTATAAGTGTTCCAAGGATGGCGCAGGATCAAGGGGAAAATATTTTGAAAAAGACAATACAAGTTTCTGATAAGTGAAAGAAGACACAAATCCATTGGGTGAGAAGATCTTGACATAAGAAGAACCAAGGAATGAATGAGTTTCAGAGCAGATGAGTGCAAAACAGAGAAAACATGTGAAAAGAAGCATTGAGCAAGTTTAATGACAAGGAGGAAATGCTGAGGAATGATTCATAAGTTCCAATGGAAACTAGAGAGAGATACAAAATTTCTGGATTAGGAAGATGACCCATGAAGTAGATCTGATCATAACACAGCATAAATCAAAGACAAAGATCAAGCTTTGAAAACTAGAGGAGAAAAAGGGAAGGCAGAAGGACAGAGGAGGAGAAGTATAGACTATGTAGATCAGAGAGGAAGGGATAAGGGAACAGAATATGGCCAACAGATAGACAGAGATTTACAGGCTGATAGTGAAGTGTAATTATTGATTTGTCTGAGTTGACTCATTGGCTCCAGATGAGTTCTGTAAAATTTGATCCCAAAGGTTGGAAAACTTGGGAGTTGGACTTGACTCATCTGATTAATGGTCGGCTGGAAGTCATTTTTTTCATTTAAGTTATTTTAGAAATGCTTGGAAACAGAATAAATGTTTATAAAATTGTAAATGTAAAGATTGATTCACTTAAGTTCATCATAATTAATCCAAATTAATAAATTTACAAACTCAAAAAGTACGAAAATAAGAAAAATGAACTCTCCTTGCAACATTTTTTTCATATATACTGAGTCTCTCCGCGTTAAATTTGCCGTTGATCAGAAGGAGATAACTCAGCAGAGTAATGAGTCGACTAGAGGAGTTTTCCAACCTTGATTTGACCAAAATGAAAGAGAACTGCTAACCCACTATTGGATTAGTGGACATCTGCTGAATAAAAAACGGAAAAAGAAGAGAAATAGGGTCACAATAAAGCTATGGGTTGTGATACCAGAAATGCTCCCCTCAACATGTTCCTTTCATATTCTATCTTTCCTTGGCCTTTTATTAAAGTTCTAAAATTGTATTTACATCTTTCAACTGGCTGCTGTATACACAACATCAAGGGCACATTGGTCCCACCATATAAAATTATACGAAATAAAAAATGGATACCGAATAATTAGGCTTTTTATTCTTTCTTATGAATGACTAATCTGTATAGGGATGCTCATGGGCCAGGCCAGTCCGAACCCGATCCAGGCCCATTCACCGGCCTTGGATATGTAATCGGGGCCTATTTAATAATTGGGCCTCACTTTGACATTTTTTATCTGATTAATAAATGGGTATAACTTGGGTGGTGAGGTGATGAGTCCATTCTTATTATTTGACCAACCAACCTGGCCGATCTCAACCCCACCAGACTAATTGCACTTAAAAGTTAAAACCCACCCACCCAAGTGCCAAGATTTTCCAACTAATTTGTAAATGATGAATGTTTGTTGGTCCAAACTATGTAGGTGTTGAGCCCACATGAATTGAAGATAGCTATACCATCTTAAAATTGAAAGGTCACACTATCTTCCAGAATTTGGCCATATGATTCATAGACCATTCTTGCATTAGAGTCTGAACAAACTATCTGCAGGCCTGTTAGTGAAGAGTAAGGATCTTTCAAATATGGTATGGAAGATTTTCAGGACATTTTTCATCCTTCATTACAGACGAACAGAACATTTGTGCAATCCAAGTGATTCTTTCCTCTTGTCAAGTGCATCATATGGATTTGCTTGGTCCATGATAGACACCATCCGAGCAGATATATAACTCAGTACTGTTGGTCAGATTCACCAAAAACAATGTGGAATTTACTTGTTTTGAGAAGAAATATTGAAATGCTTCCATGGCTCTTCCACAAGTACATGTTGCATTCACACAAGTACATGGATCTGGGCATGACCTTCTTTTATATTATTTTAGAGCTGGATTTGTGTAGAGATAATATGCATGGTAGCTTAATTTGTAGGTAAACTGATGATAGAATTAAGGGTGCATCATGATCCATTTCTTTGCTTGCATGTAAGATTGAAAAAGTGGCTAGGGTAGGTAGTATGCGAGGCCAATAGCATCCCACTGGCCCATGGATTCCATGGGTCCCTAACTTGCACAAACCATGACCCATTCCATTAAACAAAAATGCCATTCTCCAAAGTTTTTCAGAAGATTTTGATGCACATGCTATTAAAAGTCTTAAAATCACCTTCCACTGCATATGACTGATTCGATTTTCATAAAGCGAGCACTTGTAAACTCATTACTGCTTAATGAGGGTGAGTAACCCTGTAAGCTTTAGTTGCTTTGTCATTTGCAATAGCTAATTACAGATAAACATAGTCACAAATAATTAGATTTACAAGTAAACTGGATGCAGAACAACTGATTTCTAAGGATCCAAATGAGGCCTTCAGGAAATAAATGTGAAGAACTACAATGTATAGGATAATCACCTGATTAGGCCAGGACTAACATGGACATTATTGCAGCACATTAGCCTTTCTTTTATAATGATCAAATCTAAGGGAAATTCTGAAATGCAAGTTTCACATCTAGGCTTCTCAGATATCTTTGCATTATTTTGATATTTAACCATATTTTGTGGGTGCTAAAAAGAAACATATAATTGAGCGTAAAATTTTCTTCATCCATTAATTATAAAGGCATAGTTCCAACAATAAGAACAAGACAAAGAGGTTAAAAGCAATAAGATGGCAATTCTTATTTAATCAATAGTTAGTTTGTTTAATAATAATAATGAAAAAAAAATTGTAATCACCATCCCCATCAATTCCCTGCCAAAGTTACAGGGATGCCTAATTTTGTCTCCCTTGTCTGGAAGCAAAATCATACAGAAACTAACTAAAGCAATGCCACAACAAGTGCAACATACCATACCTGATCCATTTAAGAAACCCAATAGGACCCATGAGTGTTCAAGCAACCCAAGGTTCACATCTTAAATCCCCAATGTCAGATCCAAAACAAGGTCTGAGGAATTGTCCTCATTCTCAATTGGACCTGGCAAGTTCAAGTCCCAAACACAACCTTTAGCTGTGGATGAAGAACTCACACCTTGTTCATCTTTCTCCCAATGGCACCTCTTGTGCCCACCAAGGGCTTGACCACTTGAGAAAACCCTCATACAGATCCCACACTTGTGACCCAACAGCATCATCATCTTCTCCCCACCAATCTCCCTGTTTTCTATCCCTTCCATCCCTATACCCTCGCCAACGTTGTCGCTCAATTCATTGTAGATGGCATCGCTGTCTTCGCCATCACACCTCGCAATGGCAAAGCAACCCTTCACATTCTTATGGCTAGCCCTGTGTCCCCCCAATGCCTGGTGAGACCCAAACACCCTCTTGCAACTCGAGCACTCGAATCGACAGTGCGAAGAATCCAAGTGTGCCATCTGATCCACATCATTAGTCCTCGACGGCTCGCCAACGGAGTAACTGAAATCAGGATGGCCCCTGTGAGACCAGAACCGGGACATGTCACAATTATCACCATTGGCCAACAACACAAGACTCTCAGCGACTTGGTGGTCCTCATCAGTCAATTCAGATGAAAGGGGAGACAAGTTGGAGCCATCTACTTCATCAGACCGACGAAAGTTGGGCGGCGGGTTGATCCCCCTCCACTGTCTCTCTGGGTGGCACCTCATGTGCCCAAACAGGGCCTTCCATGACCAGAACCGCTTCCCACATTCACTACATGGGCGGGTTATCTTGACCGCGGTGGCATCTGGTTTCTTACCACTTCTAGGCTTGGAAGAATCCCCTGCTTGATGGGTTATTCGGGCGAGTTTCGATCTCTTCTTCCGACGGTGTTCGCCGGCGCCAACTTGAGGGGGGAAGCTCTGAGTAATTTGTTCTTGATTGGAGGAAGGAGGAGATGGGAAGTTGAGAGTATTCATTAGCATTGCATTGAAGTTTGAAGACATGAAAGAAAGTGTTTGGTCTTACAAGAGGAAGGCTTTAAGCATATCAGCAGTTCCTTCCTTCATTGCCCCATGTACTAGTAGTGGTTTGGGCGGTTATTTTTCTTCTTGTGATAGGAGGGGCGGTTATTTTCAGTTACTAGCGAGAAAATAAAATCATATAAATTGTTACTACCAAGGAACCCTCTTTTCAATTTTGACCGCAAACACGATAGTTCGAACCCAAAATCCAAATTTTTTTGATTCACACAGATCATTGATTGAAAAAACATATTTATATAAATATAAAGCGAAATGGTTTCAAATTAAAATCAGCTCTAATTCGCTCATATTGATTTGGACTCATCCAATCAATTTAATTTAGTTTGACCCCTCTCTTTGTATGTCCCCTTCTTACCAGGGCTGGCAAATAGGTCGGATCGGGTCGGGCCAAACTAGAGGTAGAGCACACTTTTTGGACTTTCAACTCGTGACCGACCTGCATTTGAAACGGGTTGCAAACCTGCAACCCACACCCATTAAGTCTCAGGTCGGGCTAACCCGTCTAGCTCGTATTAGACCCCACCCGACCCGACCAGACCCAAGCATTTTTAATGACCTAGTAAAAAATTAATCATGGTACAGGCTAAGAATCAAACTTAGGACAGTTTGAATTTCAAAGGAGTGACATAGCCACTACACCAAAAGCATATTTTTTGTTAATAGTCATCAATCAAAGTTTAAAATTAGTTCATGAAGAAGGGACTCTGGCCCCACTTTAGAATATTGACAGGGAGTTGGACTTTATCTACCACAAGGTAATTATAAAAATTACTATATTTTTAGAATATGACTCCTATAAATATTGTTGTTATTATTTTCACACTTATACATTGTACTTTAAGCATTAGTGATCAAACTTTTGAAATAACTATTTCATATGTTTTTCTATATAGTCATTAAGTTTCTATGATAATCATTTTATAATAAAACTAAACCCAAATGAATATATAATATATGGAATTGATTAAAAATAATAATAAGTTTCATAATTCACAAGAAAATGAAAATATTATTGAAAAAAGACAAACTCGTGAGAAATTTGAAGAGATTTTACGGAGTTTTAGGGATGCGCCACGTGTCGCACTCTCGCCAAGAGGGCTGATGTCATTATATATATATATATAATATAATATAATATAATGCCTGTTTTCTCCCAATTTCTCGCGAGAAAATGACATGACGAATGACGATTGGAGAAGGAAACGGTTATTGTCTGTGCCCGTAGATATGGTTTGAGTTTGAGGTGGTGTCAGCTGACGTTCACACTTGACCCCCATATTATCAATCAATCTAATGGGATGGGTCAGGCAGGGTTAAGATTATTATTTATCAATCAATTTCATTTTTAATATGAATCAGATGATGATGAGTATGTTATTTGACGGCATTCCCATTGGATTCATCTGGCTCCAACGGTCTGGATTGCGAAAAGTGGGCCCCCGACAGTGAGGATCTCTTTGTGGGGTACCCGGATCCATTGATCATTCCTCTTTGTTGACCTGTCTCTAGTCATTATAACTACCTACTTATGGGACCCATGTCATTCTTTTGGTGCTTTTTAAAAATTCTTTTTTTCCTTTTCCTTCGTTTCAAGGTGTAATTAAAACTTCTACAGTATTGAAACCGAGTTTTATAGAAAGGACATATTTTTATTTTTATTTTTTTTCTAGGTTAAAGATTTTTTTTTCTACTGTTTAGACCAGAGAGGTTTTAGTAAAAATATAAAATATCCGATATTTTTGAAGTTTTGAAAACACAAGGGCGGTTTTTTTTTTTTTTTTTTTTTTTTTTGAGAAAAAGGTCAACAAAAATATTGTGCTCTATCTAGTACAACATTTACATGGGCATGGCCATAAAGGAAAATGCCTCCCAACTTAACATAACCATGACAAGCATTAATTTGAAGAGTGATGGTCCTAAGGGGGCCGGCCACTCACCCAATTGCCAACTCCAACTCAAAATAACACAATGGACGGACATCACGGTGGATACAGCCCCACCAAAATGTAAATGATGTAATAAGAAGTTGCCCACCCCAAATAGTTGTCCATTCCAGACGGCCAGATCTGCTGTACCCATGGCCCAAGAGACTGTTGGATATGGAGAAAACAAGAAGATGAAACTGTCTGCAGCACAAAATTAACAAGAAGATGAAACTGTCTGCAGCACAAAATTGTGCCCACTTCTCTTCCCTAATCCAAACAGACCCTAAAATTTCTCACTTCTTAACCACGTAACGCCTTCTCCACTTCCTAGCGATACGTTGCCATTGATATCATATCTCATAGGATTCTTAAATACACCAAGTCAAATTGACCGGGGACTCGGTCATAATATCTCATCATTTTCTGCACTAAATCAATGGAGACTCGAGAATCATGCTACTCAAGCAATGAAGCATATCTCAATTCTCAACCCTCCTTCCTTTCCTCCTACTACAATTTTTCTCTTGGTTTTTGTTGTGTGTGTGGAATGGTAATAACATAACTTGAACCTGCAACCTTGCGGTTGCAGCACTGTGCACCTTTCAACTATGGTATGGGCTCATCATCTGAACCCTCTTCTCTTTGCATTTAAATCAAGTATCACCTACATCGCTAAGAAATAAAAAAACAAACCACTGGATTGTGGTAAAGTTTGAGTCGATCCCCATTTATTTCCTTCTAACAATTTGGTTCTAAATCCATCATCCCAGTAAAACAACAATCAGCAGATAATTGGCTGGCACTGGAATATGGAGCAGCATTACTGCCACAGCTTGTCAAGCATCCTTGAACATTTTGTATTGTCATTCAAAAAAGATGAATTTTATCTACTAATAGGTTTATGAAGTGCCTGATTCCCCTGAAAAAATATCTAGTGCGAGTTTTGCACCCTGCAACCACACAGGACACTGAAGACATTATTATGGCTGTACAGACTTCACAGAGGCCATCCTTGGTTTCTATATTGATTACAGAATAGGCAAAGACTAGGCCTGTGGATCCAAAAACGCCCAAATGGAGTAAAGATACTTAACATGTGCCCTACATTGCCAAATGGTGTGTGCCCAAGCTTTTTTTAAGGCCCATGGGTTGGCCCAAGTACAGCCTTGTATAACCTGTCAAATATGCAACACACAAACCAAATGGTATGTGCCCAGGCTTTTTTTTAGGCCCATGTTCTGGCCCAAGTACAGCCTTAAATAACCTGTCAAATATACAACACAGAAACAGGATAGCAGAAGTAGCAAATACATTCCATTCAAAGAGACTGAGATAGTAATGATGATGATGAGTTATTTTCATCAGCAATAATAATGATGATTTTCCTTTTATCAGCAATGGATAATGAAGATGATGCCATAAGTGTCTGCTAAATAATTCACAAGACATACTAGAGTATATTAGGTGTGTATGTACATAAATAACACAGGTCTTCAGATCTCTCAATTGAGGGTCTGAGTGCCCAACAATTCGCAACAAAACAAAAAGATCCACATCTCTTAGTATATGATATAATTATTTCATGCCGAAAGAAGCTCAATCACACGCATTTTGCCATCTTACACAGTCCACATGAGTACGGCGGACTAAGCATAGAATAGAAAAGGGGATGCAATAAAGATCTACTGACCAAGATTCCCCAAGAGGCGCTCTACTGCAGCATGGACATTCCCTGCAGTGGCGGTCAGTGCTCGGATATTCTCTTGGGTGTCAAAGAAACCCATTTCTTGAAGCTGTGACAGCTGAGTTGCATATAATTGTTCTGGTGGCACTACAAAAACCAATAAAAGGGAGGGCTTTAATTTTCTACAGAAACCAAATGGTAGAGGCTTCTTATGGAAAAGCATAATACATTGCATGCATCATCCTAATGGCAAGCAGTTTGAATACAATAGTAAAACCCTTTTCAAAAAAAAAAAAAACCAAATTAGCAAAACAGATAACATATCTATTTCATTGCTTGTATGGAGGTGTTTTACTGACTTCAAATCATTGCCAGTGGTCATACACTGATTTGAGCAGCCTTCAAAAACAATTTGGAGCAGAGAAGAAAAACAAATACACCTGGCCACTGTAATTTTTGTCACCCCAACTAGCAAAAACAAATAAATTTTCTCCCAAGTTATCCCATCCAGTTCTGATTTGGGGTACATCCATGGCACTCTTATAACAGTAAAGATTCCTTACCATCGGATGTGTTAGGAATGCTAAGACCGCCAGCCCCAAGACCACCAAACATGTTCATCAACAACTCCAAACCCATATTGTTGGGCGCACCTGCTATTAGAAAGAAAACAGGTAAGATGAAGTCCATGCAACAGTGGGAACACTGATCCCAACTAAGTTTGTAATACCTGTCGCACCACCAGTTTGACCTTGTTCCCTACAAAAGAGCAGCAACATTTAAATAAAGATGGCAAGCTTTAAGAGAAAAGGGAAGACAAAAATGACGGTTGATGACCGACTTACTGGGTGGACTGTTGCCTTCCAAGCTGAGACAAAAGCGATTGCTGTAGAGATAAAACTTGCTGCAAGAAAAGAAGAAAATACATTACAAAAGTAAGTCATCAAACCCACCAAATATCAAGTAACATTCAGTGAAAAATATCAAACAAGTCACCGTAAGCAAATTTGTTGGCCAATCTGCAGAATCTAATAAACAGGCTGCTCCATGGATGAACCAACGGTAATTGGTAAGAAACTGAAGCAATCCGATGCTTCAACTTCCAGACCATCGGGCTACATAATTTCAGGACAATTGGTCCAAATTTTTCTTGATCATAAAAAATGATTGATAGATTGGTTGAATTTGAACAAATCAGCAGATTTTTTGGGGTATGGGCATGGCTCATCCAAAAGGCAGCCCAAATTGCACACTGGACCCATTACCAAAATGACACCATGCAGGGTTGGTACTGGTAGAGCACATTTGCTAATGTCCACATGTCCCCACCCATTTCCACAACTGCATATTCTATCACCGAACATGTGCACAAAATCTGTTGGAGACATCAAATGGATGCTGCAAGGTAGATCATCTAATAAACCAAGTCAGTCTATTCATTAGATGGGCCCCAAATGTGCATATTTAAACTTGGCTTAAGTTTTTCATAATCTATTTATTATGTATGATAGTCCATCTGGTGCAACAGTGTATGATGTTTTAGGCTTGAGCATCTACACAATGGGATTCATCTTGGGAGATGGATTGGTTCTTGCATGTCTGCCACACGCAAACATAGCATCATGGAGAATTCGCAAACCACTTATAGGATCAGGTTGATATCATCTTTGATTTTCCTTTTTGGCTGGGATAACATAGCAGAACAGTGGCAATGGACCCAACTCTTAGTAAAGCCATCTGCCTGCTCTTCAGGTTCATGGATTAAGCTACACCCTGACTTCCTTGGCCAATGGTCCCAGTAGCTCGTTAGGCCCATGGGTCCATAGTCCCATCAGGCCCCTTCTCATTTGTTGATCTTGCAACGGCATCACGAGCTTCACAGTAGTGTTTGATCCATAAATTAGCGACTTCAACTTAAAGACGAAAATAACAGAAAATATGGAAGAATATACACTTCCAACAAAGAAATCCTCCATGAATACACCCAAATTCGGGTAAAGAATCTGCCAATGCATTTGCTTAATAAACTGTCTTTTTAATCGTACAATGTATCTGGTTCCTACCTGACTCTGGAGACTGATACGGGCACCACATTTCTTCGATACTCCTTAGAAAAGGAGTTGTGGTGGTGCTTGATCTTTATGTGGTTCTGTTGGAAAATCTTATCTTTGCACTGTTCTAAATCATTTGCATTGGTAATCACAATTAAAGGGCTTAAACAAGCCAGTTCCAGGCTACCAGTCATGCTACCCAATATGGAGCTGGATCAGGAACAAGCTATCGCATTTTGTGTTGGGTAAAGCATCCACAGGCCTGACTTGAACTCCACAACCACTAGTTGTACTCCTACTGGATCTTGAATCCAAAAATAAAATACCAGAGCGATTATGCCTGCATTTAAGGAATGTTTGTGGGGGTGACATTTGCATGGCAAAAGATAAGATCTCCACAGAAATGTGCAAATCAGATGTTTGGTGCCGAAAATCTCCACAGATGTCAAGGAGAAGTGCTAGCCGAAATTCACACTTCCCAAAGTCTGAGCAGGAGAGTTGGACCCGTGAGCGTTTTCAAGAATCTGTCCATGTTCTCCCTCCTTTCTACAACACTGCACTGAAAAGAAAGTGGGGATCCACGTCTTGCAATTCCACATCCAAAATGCCCATAAAGAAATTAAGCCTGGATTCTGCAAGGCGTAGAATCCATGACTCTCTCATAATGTACCCTTATCTAACAGAAAGGATAACTACCTGCATCATCTCTGGTGAAGCCATCTGGCGAAGAAACTCAGGATTCTGCATCATTTCTCTGAGTTGAGAATTGGAATCCAACATGCTCCGTAACTGGGGGTTGAAACCCAAAAGCTAACCACAATGAAACAAATTCAACATATCATCCCCAAAGAGACAATCCGTGTGAAACAATATTGATAGAAGCTACCTGGTTCATATACTGAGGGTTGGAGAGAAGGCTTTGCATCATCTGCATCACAGCAGGGTTTTGCATCATTTGAGTCAAAGAAGAGGATTCCTGCAAGCCACCGCCTCCGCCGCCGCCGCCACCAAGCATTCGTTCCAAATCTGCAAGACCTCCAAGCCCACCTAGGGCACCAATACCAGGTGCCCTAGCTTCCCCAGGAGGATTAGACCTTGTTGTAGTGTTTGTCTGTGCACCTGCTGCTGTTGAATTGATAGCAAAAGTTTCAGAACTGAACATTTGAAACCAAAACTCCTAGGGAAAATAAATACTCAAGCACGACAAATTACCAGCATTGCTCCATGGGTTTGGAAGTGGATTAGTATTAGGAACAGGAGAGCCAGTACTGGTTTCTGAACCAGTGGATGAAGGGTTTGGTGACCGGTCTCTGGCCTGTCCAGCACCTTGGTTTCCTCCTAAAAGAGCAGCAAATGGGTTTGAACCGGCATTGCCTCCAGTGTCTCCTGCCATTGTTGTTGCATTTAGGAATGGCTCTTGAACAGTTTCATACATGCGCCTTAGCATATTAAATCCTTCAGGAGAAGATTCAATGTTACTCATAGCCCTGTCAGTGTTTCGCATCATCTCCCGCATGAGCTCAGGATTCCTTGCTGCTTCCAGAGTTTGTCGTAGAATACTGGGATCATTGAGTATATGTGCAAGGTCAGGATTCCGATCTATTATTTCCCGCATCTGAGGATTGCTCATGATCAAATTGCGCATTAGGTCAGGATTGTTCATAAGATTCTGGATGACAGGCGTGTTCATGATTTCCCTCATGATGTTAGGGTTCTGATTGAGCTGCTGCTGCATTTGCTCAAACTCTGGCAATCCAGATCCAAAGAGACCAGACATTCCATTGCCACCAAGACCACCAAGACCAAGCCCAGGAAACAATGAACCTCCGAGACCAGCTCCTCCTAAGCCTCCACCATCATTGGGACCAAGACCCCTTACAGAACCTGGAGAGCTATTTGCACCTCCAACATTGGCTGCAGTAGTCGATGCCGGTGGTGGAGCTGCACCACGAACCATATGGACAGTGTGATCTGCTTGCAAACCTAGACTCCCCCCCCCCCCCCCCCCCCCCACAAAAAAAAAAAAAAAAAAAACATGATAAGATTAATTCAAATTCAAAGAAGGAACTGTAGTAAGACGCGAAGCAAGCAGCAGTACTTTGGTTTTTCTCTATCTACTCACAAATTATGTAGATTTTTTTAACAAGCATGAAGAAGTCCGTTGAATGTTGATAATTTAAAGAAAGAAAAACTGTCAAGCCCCATGAAAATAGATTATAGGGCACTCTTTAAATATAAATCCACAGAAATATAGAAGCCATGCAGTCCTGAAATAGATATTGGTCCAAAAAATTGGTCCAGCTAGAAATTCTGGTCTCGACCATTAGCAATATGATAGACCTGTACTCAACAATAATAAACTACAAGTCAACAAAACTAGGCCAGACAATATTCAATGTTTGCGTCAACAGTATTTTAAGTTCAAATACGAGAATAGTTCAGTGACACAACTACTCAAAATTCAGGGAAGAATATCAGAAGCATTTTAGTAAGGGGAGAAAAGAAGAACTAGATTTTTTTTTTTTACTATTAAATAGAATAATCTGTACTTTTTGAATCACCCAAAAGTTCATAAAGAAATCCCAAATAGATTTCTTACTTTTACTGAAAAATAACACACATCACTAATGATATCTCAATTATTCAAGGATCCTTTTCAAAAATTGTCAGGAATATTCTGAGAAACTTCAAAGTTTCAAAGAACGATGTGGTGGTTAGGAGTGAAAATTGAGGAAATATTAAAAAAAAAATCACCATCATCCTCAGAGACCAATCAAAAAGTTCAAAAAAAAAAAAAAATTTACTCACCTTAAAGTTTATGTTCAAAAACATGCTAAAAGGGTCAAGACTTGAGTTGCTCCATTGCTGATAATGGAAGCTGACAGACTTCATTATTTGAAGAGGCATGTCAATGGTTCTTCGATCTAACCAACCAAGAAGAGATGGAAGAACAAAGTTGCAGAAGCCTAACAGCCCTAGTACTATTCCATCAACCAATAAAATAAGATAAAAACATCTAAAAAGAAGTACCTATAGTTTTTCATGATGGCTCATTCAAAAATTAATGATAAAAAAAGTTTTTCACGATCGAAAGCATCGTCAATTAGAAGAGGGGTAAAATTATGAGAAAGGACCCTTTTAGGGACAATCATTTGGGTGATACGGAAGGAGGGCTACATGCGTTGTTTTGAAGGAAAGTCTTCTCTTCCTGCCCTTTTGGTTGATAAGGTGAAGTTCCATGTGGCCTCTTTGGTATGTACCTCCCTCAGGGATATTTCAATGTTTATGATTTTGAACAGTTGGAAGGAGGTTGCCTTCTCCAATTCATGCAGTCATTTTATCCTAGAAAAATGGTCTCCACCCTTAGAAGGTTTTTGAAAATTAAATTTGATGGAGGTGTGCAAAGGAATCTGGGGCTTGCCGCTATCAGCGGAATTGTTTGCGACAATGTATCCAATTCCATCCTGTCCTACTCAGGCCAGTAGGTTGTTGTTTGTCCAATGATCACCTGAGAGATGGCGATTACTTGACAAAGACCTCAAATCATATGACATGCCACATCTGCTGGGTGATGTGCTAAGCACCTTACTGCACTGCAAGGCAGAATGATCTTCACCAATGAAAGTAGTCTGAAAAGATTTTGAAGACGAGACACTTTTTACGCCAATCTACAGGACCACAGCATGCACGGGGGCATTTTCAAAAGCAAAAATGCCTCTCCAAAGAACTAATAAGAAAACGTGAGGAGTTGATGAGGTGGAATGAGTAGGCATTCTCACCTCTTCTTAGGAAAGTAGGTAAAGCAAAAATGCCCCGTGAGTTTGACCAATAAGCATGGAGTAGTCATTAAGAAGGCGCCGGTTTCCTACTTTGTCTTTCATTAAATGATTTAACAACCGAGTAAGTATCCTCCCTACCTTTTCTCCTTAAAATGAAGGTTTCTATCTCACAGTAAATACACACAAAGACTATGGGTGGGGCGCTCTTGTAGATGAGGTAGTGGGCCTACTTTTGATTGAACTGATATTATGGTCAATGCCAATTCAAATAAAGAATTTGATTTTAAATGGTTTAGTTCTTATATAAAATCAGGTACCTACTTTTGATTGAACTGATATTTTGGTCAATGCTTAATTCAAATAAAGACTTTGATTTAAACAGTTTAGATTTTATACAAAATCAGGTGGTGGGCCTAAGTTTGATTGAAGTGATATTTGGGTCAATGGTAATTTAAATAGAAGATTTAATTTTGAATGGTTTGGATTTTATAAGTGTCCACTAATTTATCAGTAGGCCCCCTGATGTATTTTTTTTTCCTGCATGCTCACTAATGGATTTGTAGCTTTTTATCATTCAATGGTTTAGATTTTAAAGTGGGCCCACATGCAGTCTTATGTCCAACTATTTTCGAAAATTGTAGAGCCTTATGAAAAGAGGAGAAAAAGTAGGAGAAAAGAAGAGAAAATGTAGGAAAGAGTAATCAGTTGTTCCATTTAAAGAAGGAGAAAAAGGTCTCTGCTTGGTCTCTCTCACATGGAAAATCCACTGGACAACCAATTGCAATGTCCTCAAAAGTCCTGCAAATTTAAATTGCACTAACATACCTCAATGCCTTCACAGTGATCCTTAATAGTGCCTGCTGTAGATACAGTACCCCATGGAGGCCCAAGGAAAAAAGACTAGAAGACATAAAATTTAATAAATAAATGTCCTTGCACCAAATCGGGAAATTGAAATCACTCATATAAATACATACATGCATACATATATATGGGAACATATCAGGACTTATCATACAAAGTGTCAGCGACTCAGTGCCCATTACATGAAGCGAGCAAACACATCCTCCAAACCATTGAAGACTTAGTTAAAACTACTAATAGTTAGACAAGACAGCAACTACTTGGAATTCTCAGTTTCATCATACTTTGCTACTTACAACGTTGTCCATATCAATAAGTAAATTTTGTTGCAATGAATGCTTAAGTATGGACAGAATGCTCAAATATGGACCATCAGATATTTCTGTCCTCCAATATGAGAAAAACCACTTGCTACAGTGAAGCATTGCCATTTAGCCCTGGGCCTTCAACCTACCAAAAGTTTAAACCATAGTTTTTCTGTCCTAGTTGGCTTCTGACTTGTAACCCCTTGTTTATATATGACAATTATGTTTCCCTTTTCAGTTGGTCTTTTGGGATATCTTCATCCTCAAGAAAATAGTCGATCTAGCCTATTTTACAGACATACATTGGAAAGTGTAGATAACCGGGACACATGAATACTTTATGCATTGGTCAAATGCATTACTTGGCTAATTAGTATTAGAATTCGTTTAGGCCTTATATTTATTGAGTCATTCTAGATATATAAATGTATATTCTAATAGTTACTGTTGCATTTAAATATTTATATTTCCTGCAGCATGTTCCTATTAATAACCGAAGAAAAACAAAAATTAAAACATTTCGGATGTCTCTTCGGAGACATCCGATAAAATCAGAGAAGATTAGCATGGCCCATGCACAAGGATGACACGCACAAATCGAGAAATGGTAACACTAAAAAGAAAACAAAAAATTTTGAAAATTTACACATTTATAACACTATTGATAGTAAAATGCAGATCGTTTATACAGTCATTCTGGATACCTATCCAATCCTATAGGCAAGTTTCTTCATTTTTGGATTCTTAGGTGTATTGTTGGTGGGTTTTGTTTGGTTTTTGCCTTTTCAGTATATATCTCTTATACCATACAGAATTTCTGATGCAGCCTGACCCAAGACTAGGACCCGCAGGTCCTGATGGGCCCACATGATCTTTGATTTTGCAGAGATCCCTATCCTTAATTTAGATAGTCTCTAAATTAGTAATGTTTCTTAGTTTGCTTAATAGACTTGCTTTCTAATTTCTATTTTGATTAGGATTAGATATTTCCTTATTGATTATTTAGAAACAATGCCACTCTATATATATAGAGAAGCCCCTCATTGTAAAGTTATGCTTTTCTCAATTAATTCAAGTATCGTGAGTTATTTCCCATGAGTTTCATGGCTGTGAGTGATGTTTTGTGCAGAATCCCATCTCTCGATTCGATCAACCTCATATGAGACGTTGATCTATTCGATCGAGAATCCATGGCTGCGCCAATTTCCTAAATTAACAAAGTTACTATTCATAGGCTCTGTTGTTGTTAACCTGTTAACGCTATCTATGATAATGCCCTCAAATTCCGCTCCAATGTAGTGAACGGTAACTGGGTTATGAAGGGATATGTACAAAAGAGAAACCAGCTACACAGTATAAGAGATAATACTGTAAGAAAATCCAAAAAAAAATTGCCCTGCTAAACATAGAATAGAAAAAAGGAGGCCCTAAGCAGAACAATACCAACCCCCCCTGCTAATAGACAAGAAACAAACAAAACAACACCAAAAGCGCAAACCAAAACACTATATTTTAGAAGGCAATAGAAGTAAGTTTCCCACAACCATTTAAGATCCTGAAAAACCTTGTTCTTCTAAGGGGTCATTCAGAAACTCTAGTATATCTAATAAGAGCTAATTAGACTAAAACAAAAGACAATAATTTTTAAATTCTAATTTACAATTAAGATGTTTGGTAAAATTATTTGAAAAAAAAAACTATTATTTTACATTAGAAAGTTTGGTAAACATTTCTCGGGTCATTTCCAAAAAGAGATTTTGATTGTAAACAGAAAATGTCCACTGTTGATAGAAATAGCTGAGGGCATTGCACCATCATGAAATATTTGAAGGGTTATTTTCATCTAAAATACCCCTGATTTTTTAGGATTCGGCCTCCTTCCGTTTTAGCTAAAAAAACTCTACTAAAATAAGCCAGTCCCCTTGTTTTTAGAGGCCAAAGCTCTATTTCTAATAAAATAAGAAATACAATTAAAGGTTACGAAACGCACTAATATGTAAATAAGCTCTAAATCATAAAAAAAGAGCGTGTTTTTGAGTTTCCAAACAGCCCCTAAGTCATAAGCCATTTGACTCAGATGGGCCTTTCTCCAAAGTTCTAGCTTAGCATGTAAACTTCTTTTTTTTCTCGGTCTATTTAATGGGTATTACATCATCATCAAATGTCGTATAATGCAGAACTTCATTTGCTTGAGGGAAAAAAAAAAAAAAAATTATGCCTTCCATAACCAAGGTGAACGAATATTGGCTTCAAGCAAACTTGATGCAATCCCACTCCAACTAGAAAGTCTAAAGTCACCTCATAGTGTTCTCATAAGCTCATTATAGCACTGCCATATGTCGTCCTTATCGAAACCTTATCTCATCCATTTTAAGCTTTATGAGTTTTCTTTTTCCTATTTGCAACCACATTTCACTATTAGCAAGCTTATAACTAATCCCATCTAAATGTTCATATATAATGAGGGATAATACACAATGCCCAGGTGGTTAGAAAATAAAAACGCCCTATGTGTTTGACAAATGAAAAAAAAAAAAGACATGTGCATGCATCCAATATGGTTGTCATGAAAAATAGGACACCTACTTTTTCTCTCTATAAGGTAAATGCATGTCTCCTATTTTTTTATTAAATGGCTCCTAGTTTTTCTCTTTCTAAAAACGCCCGAGGAAGTAATAGATGTTTTTGGAGAACCTCATTTTCTAAGTGGGCAATTTTGAGAACCCATTAGTGGGGACCACTTATGAGACATCCGATCCATTCAAACTAAATTGCCTCATCTCTTTTTGGTCCTCTCCATATTTCACACGAATAGGAGTTGTACCAACTGTCAGATGGATAACTAAAAAAATTTGGATTTTCATAAGCGGGCCTTATGGATTACGAGAAAAAAAAAAAAAAAAAAAAAAGGATCTTCCTCTGGATTCGAATAGCTTCATAGCCAATTGGAGTACTTGTGCATGTCATCCCATTTAATGAAGACAGGATATTTAACGAGAATAGTTGCTTACATGGAATCCTTATCTCTTTAGGAACAAACCTTAACAGCTAGCAATTTCTTCTCCCCTTTTGAACAGAAACCAGATTGATTAATATAACTTTCCTGTTTTTTTCTCTCTTTCGCTAGGGAAGCATAACATCCATTCAAGTTTTTTTTTCTTCTTTTTTTTTTTTTTTTTTTTTTGCTAAAACTAGGATAAGCAAAAAATGGGTCCCTATTTTTTTGCACTCTTTAGTATGGCCCACTTAATAAAAAATTGAACAAATCACATAAATGGCACCATATTGTACGGCGCCATGCCGCCATCAAATTTCACTCAAAACTCCTCCAGTTTTTAAGGTCGGTCCTAAGCCCGAGTAAAGGAGGAGGGGTTGAGTTAGGTAGGTTGGTAGCCAGCATAAAATTTTGTCACAACAAAAACATGAATTATGAGATAACAATGTTCCAAAAGGTTATATTGAAATTATTAAATACAAGTACGAAGGAGCGGTAACAAGTGTGAAAAACTACTTGTGGACAGACATGTGATCTCCCAATGACCATAGGTTTGCATCAAGGGTCGACCCTAAGCCCTTATCTCTTTGCACTATCATGGATGAGCTAACTGCTCATATTCAATAGGAGGGTACTTTGGTGTATGTTATTTGCAGATGATGAAATAGTGGTGGATAAGTCAAGAGGCGGTGTGAATGTAAAACTCGAGATAATGGGAGATTTTAGAATCCAAAAGCTTTAAAATAAGTTGTACAAAGACATAATATATGGATTACAACTTCAATGGCTTATGGGCATATAAAAAGAGCTGAAACTACCGTGGGAATTAAAGTCCAAGAGATAGCACAAAGAGAATCTTTCTACTGGCCCGATAATTAACAAAGCTGGGGACATTGATGAAGATGTCGAACATAGGATAAAAGTGGGATGGTTGAAGTGGAGACTTGCTTCTGAAGATTAGAATGTTAAGGTGGATGTGTGGTAAAACTAGGAAGGATAAATTAGAAATTAGCACTTTCAAGAACATTTAGGGGTAGCATCAATAGGGGATAAAATTAGAAAAACCCTCTGAGGATTTGGCTCGAGATAGATCAGAATGGAAAAACAGAATTCATTAAGCCGACCCCAGCATAGTTGGCACAAGGCTTCGATGATGATGACAGTGATCATGGCAACAACCAAATTTCACTCAACTAGGAGCTGAGCCCACCACTAGATTGATCATCAAAACAACATAAATTTTTCATAATCTGGCATTGGCAAGAATTCGCGATGCTCCAAAGTGGGGCCTGCTTAATTAATCAAAATTAATAGAACAGAACCCTCACCAAATCTCACTCTAATAGAAGTTGGGCCACCATTATATTCTAAAATTTTTCAAATTGTTATTTATAGTAATTATTTGATAGTGTGCCAAAATTGATCCTAGATCAACAAATGCTGCACGCCCTATTTCTTCTCCTAATTCATCATCTCTCATTGAAATAATCTCCTAGAAAAGAGATATAAAAAAGAAGTTGAGTGGCTTGTTTTATAATGCATTGGGTACAACTGCATGATAGCAACGAATCCTACTTTGGAATGTGAAACAAGACATTCATGGCATATGACTTGCATGGCTCCATTTCATGGCTTATTTCATTTAAAAGTTCATTTTGTGACATGACATTAGCTAATCGGACAAGTGAAAAGGGGCAAAATGCCCCTTTTCAAATTCATAGAATTTCTATAGATATATATATATATATATGCCTTGTGTGTGTGTACTTGGTAGTCTAAACATCGTAGGTCACAGCCGACCAAGTTTTACTGTTGATACGCATGAACCAAGAATGTATTTTCTAAATAATAACCTATAAACACATATACAAGACAATAGTTTGTGCTTTCTATGCAGTCTGGTCCTATTAATGCACATTTATTGTCCTCTCTCCCATATATGACTTGTATAATCTCACTACATAGGATGCCATTTTCCTACAATGTTCAACAACTTAACTACTTATGCACCTTATGATGACCCTTCTCTAACTAAACAAAAAAATGTATAATCTTATTTTTATATAAGCTTTTTAATTAATTATCTCAACAGGAAATTTGCTTGGCATTTCTTGTAATTTGCTCTGTTTTGATTTTTTGGACTTTTGGGTTTTTCAGTATCTTCCTCCTTTCAAAGGGAAAAAAAAAAAAAAAGAATCATCTCTACAGGAAAATTGATCTTTCCCTATCATAAACCAAAATTGGTTCTCTAAAATATTTTACACATTGATCAGTAAACCCTCTTCCAAAGCTTCATCATTTGGCTAATATGTTTCATTGTTAACAAATAAATGCCTCAGCGCTCTTTATACATTCATCGCCCATTCTAACTTCAGAAGAAAAAAAAATCCATTAAACAATTTATTTAAACAATCAATCCCGGTTTCATGAATCAAGATCAATTACCAGTAGAAGTATGCGCATGGAAGAAAAAAAGGGTAAAGCATGCTTTTTTTCAATTTCTCCGCAGCCCCAAATGCACATTAGAGTAAAAAACTGACCCCTTTTGCCAACATAGGGAACACCAATCAATTCTGATTCGAGTACATCCGCATACCAGTTCCAAACACAATTTTGTACATTTTTTTCAGTTATCAGAACGGATCAAGATATTTTTCTTTCATCATTCCTTAACCAAAAACAAACACAGCCACATAAAAAATAAAAAAAAATTCGTAAAACAACAGAAAGAACAAACTAATCTCACCATAACTTTCTAGGGTTTGATCATCCTTCAAGATCCGACCCTTGTAAATCAGCCTCTGCTGTTCCACCGGCACGTCGCAGTTCCCGGCCAGTACGGCCTTGAACGCTCCGACGGTGGCGTCGAGGCTCGTCTGAACGGAGAACTTTGATCCGTTCGAGCATCTGATGTGGACGGTGACGCTTCCGTCGCTGCTTCCGGCGCCGGCCTCGACGGAATCCCCGTCGCCACCCATCTGCCAAAAAAAATTAGATCTTTGAAAACCCTAACCCTAGAAAAAGACCGAAGAATCTGAGATTCTGCCCTGTTTTGCAAGAAAAGTATAAGAACACACGTATTTGAGAGAGAGAGAGCGGAGAATATGAGAGAAAAGAGAGAGGGAAGGATCGAGGATCGGGGGAGCAGCCTTACAGCAGATACAAACGACGAAACACAGGGAGGAAAAAAAAGAAAGAGTATTCTTATTGTTTACAGGTTGGGTTCTGACGTGTACATTGCTGATTTCGGATCCGTATCCTCTCTGTCCCTCACTTAGTATAGGGGTGGTGCTAAATCTTAATCCTGGGATCAACTCTTTTGAATATCTTTCTGGATCTCTTCCCTATAAAAGATTTTATGCGATATTAAAGTAAGGAGAAGGTAAATGTTACGTCGCGGTCGCGGTAAAGGTGAAGTAAAGTAAATGTAAGATAAAATATATGATAAAATAAAGCGTGGGAGAGTGATAAAAGTAGGTTTTTTTATTTTACTTTACTTCATCGCACTTTACCGTAGTTTATATGGTAAAGAAAAAGTGAATCGTGATATTATAAAGTTTATGGTAGAAAAATGGCGGCTAGACTTTACTTGATCGCATTGTTTTTTTAACTAAATATAGTGTAGGTATGATATGTCACATCTATCGGCATGTTTGTATGTATGTGTCGTAAAGTAAAAAATAAATATTGATATTACATCATGGTAAAAGATGAGATAAGGTAAAGTAAGATGAAGTATGTGGTAAAGTATAATAGAAGAGAAAGCTGCAAGGTGCTTGGACTTTGTATTGAGTAAAGAAAAGTGGCTTATAGTAAAAAAAAAATGACAGTTGAACTTTACTTTACCACACAACCTTTTCATCCAAAGATAGTAAATTCGATATAAATTAAGTATTTTATAAAAAAAAATTATTCCAATAATGAGCTTTCTACGATCAATAACATTAACTTGTTGTTTTTTATTTTTTTAATATATATTAAACTAATTGTACTTTCCAAGCAACTCAATCTAAAATCTATAATATTCTTCAAATATTGTCATACATAAAAAAAGATATTTTATTAATATTTTAATATTGCACTATTCTATTTTATATTATTTATTCTTGCAACAATTAAAGCTGTAAATATTATATTCTGTAAACATCCAAATGGGCCCCATAGAGGGAAGGATGAGTCCGGAATCTTGAATGGTCTCTTATATGCTTCCCATGAGTTGGATGTGTGGAAGTCACTGTAGGGCCACCTATAGATGATATGAACTCTCATAAATGAATATAATCCCTTTTTTTTTTTTTTTTTTTTTGGCTAACGGAGGGTTCCCAATCCTTTGGACTGGACTAATCCCTCCGGGCCCAGAAAGAAGCCGGGTAAAACCCCTGTGGCCCCTAGGAGTGGCCCTTGGTGGTAACACAAGTGGACTCAACCTTCGGTTCCTGAAGAGGGGAGAACCGGGAGTCGATACCAGGACCTCTAGCTCCGGAAGAGGGAGTAACCGTGGTCCTAACCACTCGGCCAATCCCTTGGGGTTAAATGAATATAATCCCTTGCTATAAGATATTCTAGAATTTTACTTAGAAGGGATTTAGTCCAATGTAAGATTAAACACATCATTGATAACGTAATTAATGCATATATAAGATTATACTAATCAAATTAGAGGGACATGTTCTGAGATTTTGACCCATACAAGATTGAACACATTATTGATAATGCAATTAATGAGTAGATTAGTTATGCACTAGCCAAACACACCCGTGCTCAGCGTGCTTAATAAAATCCATATAAAAAGCATCATTTAGTTTTTATAATAAAAAGATGTAATTAATTTTGATTTCATATATGTAGACTATTTGAGGTCTAAAATACAACATTATTTCTTACAATAAATTTTATAGGCTTAAATATAGTCACCGATAGGAAAGATGCTATAGCCATGTATAACAATCACAAAATACAACTTTTTTTCACATATTTTTCTACTTTCTATTAATCTTAAGACATAAAATAGATTTAAAAATATACTAAACTTTATCATTCTTATAATAAAATTTTAAATCAAAACAAAATTCTAAATTTCTTCATATATTCTTATTTTATATTTTTATTCTAAATTTTAAAAATATGTTATATCAGTTGCTATCTTATTTCTTAATTAAAATGTTGCTGATAATTCAATTTGATAAATTCTAATTTTGGATTATTTATAAATCCTTAAGCATGACCGATCACGGGCCTAATTCCAATAAGGGCTTAGCACGAGACCCGTAAGCTTGAAAACGATTTAGCCCAAGCCCGCGTTCCCCAAAGTAGGCTAAACAGGGTCAGGCTCAGGCTCGGGCTGGCCAGTCCACGAGCACCCTTTATAGAATGTCAAATTATTCATTGAAGGCTTCAGACTGTAAATTTGACAGTACGTAGGCGTAGCTTTGAAATTTAAATCTAGTGTGGCAATTTGCTTAATTTATGCTATATCAAAGTATAATTTGATCAAAGTTCCAATCCAAACTACCACTTAGTTTGTTGATGTCCTCTTCAGGTGGCCAATGGAGGTTGGTGATGAGAAATTCTCCACATGATGGGAAACAATCATAAAAGAATTGAGGTCATCAAGAACTTCATGGGGTATTTCCCCCTTTCATAGTGAATGAACTTACTTAAAGGGGATTATCAGTGTAATCTTACACAGTAGTACTGATTTGTAGTTTCATCGTAGTCATGTCTTCGATTCTAATTGCTATTTTGCATACCTCTTCTGCCTATTATCTTCCTGAATATCTTCAGTAAAACTGTCATGCATATTAACAAGATGTGGCATTTTGCAGGGAATCCACCCATGACAAGGTTAGAGAGTTTTCTTGCTTTTCTTTTTATGGGCGAGTTTGTGTGACGAAAGAAATCTACGATCGAGAGAAAAATTGTTTTGAGTCTCCACGTAGGATGCTGCCCTTGTTTTAAATATTTGGTGGTTATGGTTTGACAATATCAGTGAGACAATTAGGGCCATTCCAATCAACCCATTCCATTCGCAGTCCTATTCATGATTCAGAAAAGTTCATCTGTTTTTATTGTGTTTGCAAGTAGGTTGGTCCTGTCACACTTGGATGTGGGAGATTTTAAGGTCCAGGGGCTTTAACTGGGCCCATTGTCTGGTGGTGCTCTGGGTTGATAGCTAAGTGGGCGCGGCTCTTGTCAATTTTCTCTAAATGGGTTGTGTGATTCAAAATGTTGGGTTGCCCTGTGCCCAGGTAATCCGACCCTCAGTATCTCTGCCCGCATCCTTCTCGATCCCGCTTGATCAACGTTTTCGGAGTGATACTGTCTTTGGAGCGTAGTTTGAATATATTGGAATCGTGGTGCAATCTATGGTGGAGCGTGGATTAACCGAAGATGGAGCGAACCATGGAGAATCTTTGGTTTATGTGTATTTTTTTTTTCCAAGCTTGACATTTATCTTTTGAATTAAGAAACTTCTTCTGACTTATCGATTATTGTCTATTTTATTGATTATTGTCTATTTTATTTGATCCGCCATCAAAAAAAAAATTCTGTATTTTTAATACTTAAATATATGGATTAGATATATTTTTGCCCATTAGTTTATTGTATATAAACCCATAAGCACTATGTTGTATGGGTGTTTCGTAGACGCACCAAACCTATAATTATTTTAAAATTTAGCGTTTCGGCACTCCCACGCAGGGCACTTAGATTATACCCATTTTTAAAATGGGTCGGATTTCAGTTAGGGTCCAAATCGTGGATCCCACCTGTTGACCTGACCTGTTTGCCACCCCTACCTGTAGTGGAAGATCTAATTCTAATTTGAGTTAATGCATACACAAGAGATGAAGTTCTGGTGATGGTGATGCTTCTTTCTCCCTCTGATTGTAGAAACATTTACATTTGGCACTTATTCTTGGAGGATTATATCATGATTGAGCAAGGGATTAAAATTTCAATAGTCTATCTATCCATTCTGCTGGTGAGCCCTGTTTGTGATGGTCAATAATCTCATGTCTTTTTGAGTCAAATGATCCTAGCTAATTCAATGGTGGATATTGCAAATGTGTATTAACAGGCATGTTTCCACATGTATTCAAATGAATGAGAGATCTTTTAATTTGGGATCTCTATAGCTTCTAATAGGGTTCAGCATATGAACGTCTGGAGGATCACCAACTCTGACAAGTTGGCATTGTAAATTTTAATTACCAAAGGTGTATTTGGACATGTACTAAATAACAAGCAGTTAAGGACTTAAAGAGTACTTTGATGGATGAACATCCTTTCAGTCATGAATTTGGGGAGTTAGGAAACTGGATTCTTCCCTTGGTGGGTCTCTTGATTTCTTCTTACATGCAACTGTAAGATCACTGAATTATACATCACCCAAACACATACCGGAGTAGATGATCACCCCTCCTACCAATATAAATGAAAGTATTATGATATCAACATGGATATGACTCTTATGAGGAAATGTTTTTGATGAAACTTCATTGAACTATAAGCAGCTGGAGCTCATTTTCCTTTTTTTTTATTTTATTTTATGAAACTTGAATATGGATACATGGAGCTCATTGATGATATGAATGATCGAGCTCTCTGCCTTGTCGAGCATGAAATGCTCAAGTTTCATCCCTCATTGTTAGCTGCTGCAGCAACCTTCTCAAGGCTCAAGCTTTGTGTGGCGTTTTGATTATATATATATTATTTATTTTATTATTATTATATAATTGATTGTATTTTAATTAAATATGTGATTAGTTTAAGTGGGGACCACGCTAGACTTAGGTTGGTTAGTTAGGCTTGTCGGATAAGTATATTGACCCATAGTTAACCCGGGCACAGTTTAGTGGGTATAATTATTCTTTAACAAAAACTCTGATTCTTCACTAATTCAAACTCCTATTTTTTTTTTAGAACCCAAACTCTATGCCCTTTAGAATTTAAGTTAGAGTACAATTCTTATATTTATTCCCTATTTATATACCATAACCACACTCTTTTATTTTCACACACAATTCTCTCTCTCTTCCAACTTTTCTCTCCTTTAATGCTTTGGGTTTTTGCAGTAGGAATTCTAGACCGTCTCCCTCAATCGCGGACCTCAGGTAAGTACCTAACCATAATGTATAAAATTTAATACTTGTGTTCGTCCTTGATTTTCTTGTTGATGCATGTAGAGATCCCTTTTGTGCTCTTTCCTGTGATGACGCTATTAATCTGTTTTTGTGGGGAGATTAGAAGTTGGGGATGATTCAATACTCTGCTACTGTAGCAATATTCTGGTTTTTATTACGTAGATCATAGCCACCCATGTCTGATTTTCAAAACCCCTTTTTAATCATTCAAGATTTTGTAAATTGTATGTTAATATAGGTTGGATGGCCATAATTGAGATTCCGGGAAAATCCATCGAGAAACCAAAGGATGAACAGGCCAGAAGGTCCCAGACTTGAATAGTTTGGGGACTGTACCCGTTTTTTTTTTTTTAATCATAGGACCCAGGTGGACCACCTGATGTTAGATCTGATCCATGGATCCAGTAGTGGACCCACGGGCGATCCTAGAAGGGCTGGTTCCATAGGCAGTAGACACCCCTGGCCCACCATCTATTAAGTTGATAAGAGAAAGCGTGATCGAGGGAAAAATAATTAGTTTTCAACATCAGGCTGTGGCGGAATCCATTGGGTGGTTTGATCATAGATCTGCGCGATGTGTCGACGTTGAACTTCATCACAGAACTAAGTTCTGTGTTGTTTGGACCTGTACCTGTAGTGGAGATAAAAGAAAGGAATGAAGGAGGGAGAGTGATGACCTGATGACTTGATGGCTGATTACCTGTTGACCTGTTATGTGAGGGAATAAAGAATGGAGATGAGTGGTGACGTGGTGATTGATGAGGGATGACCTAGTGACCTGCTGAAGTGATGACCTGACTTGAATATAATTAAAGGAGGAAAAAGGTGTGAGAGCATGGTGATGATATAATCCCAAGTGTTCCTTAGCCCTTAGGTTATGGAAATTAGGAAAAGACCCTTTGTCTTTAATGAATCCATTGGACTCTTAAGATTTATATTATTAAAAATACGCTGAGATGGGACCCTAAGTTTTCTAAAATTATAAACTAAGATGATTATTTATCATTATTATTTACAAATTAATTTGGAAAGATTTCTTTGATTTTTAATGGGTTAAAATTATATTTTTAGACCTTATTAATTGGATATTTGAACATGAGTAAAATACCATCTGGGCACATGGTATCTTATTAACGTGAGGTTTAGTACTTCGTATGACCTCAGAAAAATCCTAGTGGATTCGAGATTAACCTATCTCTATTAGAAAACCCTTAAGTGGGGTATATGCACAATTGATTGAGAAGATATGCGTTGATTTTTTATCTATTAGAGATTCACGTGGTTGTCAGGTATGAGACCTTATGTTTGACTTTATGATTGGCTTGTGATTATTTATTGACCTTCGGGTTTGCATACATGATTGAGATGGATGTTGGTCTATTAGTTGCATACCCTATGTTGATTGGATATGGACCGTGATGTGGCTTGGCAATTGATTGAGATATTGTAGAAGTTTATTCAATTGAATTGATCGGTATTCGATTATGGATTATTGTGCAATCAGCCATTCACTTTGACCTAGATTTATGCGTCAGAGCTTTACAGATCATTAGGTCTATTATACTATGATATGTATATATATGTATATTGATTGGGTCATATTCGAACGACTGTAGTTGTAATTGGACGGCTGATCACCAATGTGTGCGGACACTGTAGTATCCAAATTTCGAACCGGTTTATCCGGCCTACAATTTTGATTACGAACCGGTTTATGACCGCCGGCCTTCGAATGAGTTTTCCCGCTTTATAGTTAGAGCTGACCACCCAAAACAGTGGCATTGCTTATGCGTGATTATTTTATTGCTCTATTTGGGTAGATTGGATTTATATTATACGTTTTTTTCGTCATTATGTGGTGTTATTCTTTTATGATCATTACCTGTCATTACTCACATTGATCTTGTGTTTTATTTATGAATTATGCTTTCGTACTTGCTATTTACTTTGTTTATTAGTGCATAAGCGCTGACGGTCAAACATTTCAAGCGTTTGAGCCAATTAACGAACCCGAATGGAGTGCCGATGATGGCTACGCAACCGTCTGAGACCGCACGGGAGTGACTTTCATCGTAGAAACTATTTTAGGAGCAATTTATTCATAATGAACATAAATTTATTTAGTTATTTTATTTAAGTTATTTTTGAAATTTTAAACCATAAATTTAAACCTTAAAATTTCAATAGTGATGTGTTGGTTAATTTTGGATATTAATACCAATTGGTTTAATGCTTTCGCAAATATTTTTTTATGACTCATCATGTCTAGAAATTTTGTGGGTCCATATTTGAAAGCTTGTGTTGCATTAAACACATGAAAATAATTATTTATTCATATTTTTCACATTATCGCTTGGCTGTATTTTTGGAACGTGACACTTTGGAGCAAAACAGGTATCACATTAGCTACAGAGAAGATCCGCCCTTGTTGAGTTCTCTTTTTAGTTCACTTTCTTTATTCTTAATGATGCATTCAATTTATATTTCAGAAAACTGATGGTTTCCATGATTTCGTCCATTTCATGGAGCATCAATCTAGGTGGTTTGGAACTTAGAAATCACATTATGATTGCAGAACTTTCTGTCCTGAATCAACAGGGGCAAATGGTTTTTGGTGTGAGAAAAGCAAAAATCTGTTACATAATTCCCAACCCAAGTCCCATGCCGTCCCATATGCACTATGGGCCTGTTTATTTGTTGGAATTTCAGGAATTTCTGTCTGGAAATTTCTAAATTTCCAAATATAGTGGAATTCCTGGATGTCCCTTTGGGCTTGAGCATCCAGGAATTCCACCAAAATACATAGGAAGTGGAATTCATGAATTCTCAAAAGTCAAAAGTGACTTTCCATTTGGCTGGAATCCAGAAATGCTACTAAAGAAACATGGAACTCAGAAATTTCAAGAACAGCCTGTCACATCATGTACATGAATTTCTGGACATGGTAAATTTTTGGTAGGAATTCCACTAAAAAAAACAGATCCTATGAGTTTTGAAAGTAAAACATGGAACCCCTTTTACTGAGTGCTGTTGTTCCTTTGCCTAAGTATAATAGAAAATGCTCAAGGTTGTTCATCGATATTCATTAGAAGGCAGCATTAGAAAAACTCACAAGGGTGTGCACAAAAAGTATAGTACTTCCAGTTCTGTATTTGCTGCCTCAGCCTAACCAGCTTGCTTTCTCTTAGACATGTGACTTTAGATTGGAAGTAATAAATGCATTTCCTTAACATGCAATAATTTTATGATGATTTCTGATTTAAATTGTTTTGGAGGATGCATTGAGTGCAATGCCACAGGTTGCCATGAGGACTGAACTATGAAGAATCTCAAAATAGTACTATCATGACAGTAACTAATCACTTTAATTTCAATTTCATGTAGATGTAGTCATGTAGTATGGTTATATTTCCTCAGGGACGAGATTGTACAGAAGAGTGAAGAATGATACAATACTGAGGTGTGAAGAGAAAGGACCAGTACTTCAGTCAGTTCTTTTATCTCCCCTCCTTGATGACCTTCTTTCTTGTCTTGGGACTTGGGAGTTTGAATTTTTTTTTAATTTACAATTTTATTATTTTATTATTTAATTTTGGTGTCCTAAAGTAATATAGTTGGGATAAGGCTTTAATGATATGCTTTTATTTTGGCGTAAGAGATTACATGAAAAAAAATGTCCATAGCATTTAATATTTAATAGAACAATCAATAAAATGAAAATATACATCTGATCATGATGTGCAGAACTGGGTATGTGAATCCATCAATCCAAGTTCCGTGACAACCTGGTGCATTGTATCCTGACCAGGTGGTCACATTGTACTAAAGTGAAACCCTCTCTTATCTCCTTCCTGTAAAATTTATATCCATTATAAATGAGACATGATTTGAAAGTTCCTAAATTACAAGGTGTTCATGGACCCGGTTGAGGCATATTTAGGCCCAGCCTGTCTTTAAAAACACAAACCCTTATCCAGCCCAAGTCCAACATGGCTCTTAAGTGCTTGGTCTGAGCCGGCCTGCCTTACACATGTAAAGCCCGAGCCTACCCATTTGAACTGGGGCGGACCGGGCTTTCAATCACTCTTTTGGGCTTCCAAACACTTGTTTGGGCTAAACTACATGTATCACTTTTCTAGACCAGGCTTCAAGCTTTCCATCACTTTATCCAAGACAAATCCATATATTAAATGGGCCACAAATATAGATCTAAGCATGGGCAGAGCAATAAAATGTAAGGATGGAACCCTACCCAAAGTGAGCTGGGCCTGGCCCTTGAACCCCCCTACCTAATTTCCTCTTTTTTTTTGGTACACTACAGAGGGAAAACTTCTCTTCACACAATTTTAATAATCTTTAAGGGGACTGGTAGATAGCTAAATAGAAAGATTAAAGATAATTAAAAAAAAAAAAGGAACTCAGGCCAACTTATGAGACTTGGCTGAGTCAAACTCAGCAGTCCTGCTTGTAGGGAATTCTCCAAATTTTAGAGTCTCCCTCAACTATCATACTATGATGGAAAATTTATGTTGAGAATTTCAACAGTAATATCTTTTGTTGTCCCCCTTGGCACTTTGGGCCTTCGGAAATGGGGCCATCGGGTTAGGAGAGTAGGCCTTGGGTGAGGAAATG